>WHVD01000025.1:0-600000 GCA_015178975.1 Hysterangium stoloniferum
CCCACCTCCACTCACCTCTCCCCACCTCCACTCACCTCTCCCCACCTCCACTCACCTCTCCCCACCTCCACTCACCTCTCCCCACCTCCACCTGTTTCTTCCGCACCCCCACTGCAGCACTTTATACCCCTTTCAGAGCTGCCATGAAGTCTTGAACCATCCACTGACCTGCCTTCTCTTCCCCCTATACTGTTACCCTTTCCCTCCACAGGACCTTCCCTCATACCACCACCCTCACCTGCACCCAAGCCCTCTCCAGCACCATGGCCAACCCCACCCCCCCGCACATCACCTGACTCCCTTGTCGCCACCCGCTCTACCCCGACGCCATTGTTTTCTGTGGTGTCGGACACTTCCCTTGTTCCCCTCGGAGTCCACCACCCACCTCTCCCTGCTCACCTTGCACTTTCCTGGGGAGCCCCATTCATCAACCCAATATTACATTGATGGATGTTGATCACCCTATCCAGGAAGTCCTTGAGGCGCCTCCCTCAGTCATGGATGTCTTTGAGGAACCTCCCCCAGCCATGGAAGTCTTCGAGGAGCCTCCCCCCTTAAGTGAAAAGGTGAAGGGGAAGCGGAAGGCTGATGTTCAGGCCGACGAGCCCCTTGCCATTGACCCCTTCCTGGCTGACCCCGTTTGCAGCCCCCCGCTGCAGCTGCCCTCTCCCCCTCACTCTCAGGGCATGGCCGACTTGGCTCGTTTCTTACAGGCAGGTTGGATGTGCATGTCCATTAACTACCCCTCCGACATTTTCACTGTGGGACGCACGTTAACACAACTGGGGCCAACCTTGTGGCACCCCCTTCTTAAAGGGCATATCCAAGGGTATAGTGGGTCTCTCATGCTGTCGGACCGCATGAGTATGCTCTACTTATGCATCAATGACCCCAAGGAACAGCTGCATTTAGTGGAGGATATCAAGCAGGTTGAGCTCTCCATGTTTCAGTCCCTGCTCATCGACTCCACTAGTGTCCTTCCTGAGCATGCACCGATCCACTCAGCTGTGGACCTAGTCGACCTGTTGGAGCATCTGTTGTCAGATTCCGACACCCCGGGAGGACTTCCCTCTGGTGGAGATGTGAGCTGTGCACCACTTCCCACTCCTACCCCACCATCACTACACCCCCAGCCTCCTCTTATCGCCCACATTACTGAGGCCTCTGCTGATCATGTTCATGCCATCATTCGAATGTGCCAAACGGCCTATGGTCGTTGGGTCTCTTCAATCCAGAAACTGGATGGGTTGACATCTGCCAATGACATTTTGAAGTGGGAAGACATTGCCCTTTCCTTTCGCACCAGGCGTCTTGCCTGGGGAAACACTATCCTGCACCTTGGAGGTTCTTTGCAGGTCACATGGGAAGGAGTTCCAAGCATCCTTTGACATCTTCTTTGACATAGCTCTTCAACCTGGGGGGGCACTGTGAGAGGTACAGTGAAATATACTCCGGAAATATAGTCTGGACGAGCTCATACTATATTTCCATTATTATTTCTACTTTCTCTCTATTTATTATATGCATATAATTAGTTCAACGACCTATGTATTTGGTACATCGACTCTTGTGGGTGTATACATGCCAGACTTATGTATTCTAGTGTCAAGAACTGAAAACTGACTAATGTCGGTGGCCGACAGGGACCGATCGGAAGGACTTGGCTTCAGCTTATGTGCTGCACCCTCGCAAATATCCGTAGGATGTCCTTAAATTTCGGGTGGGCGAAGACCAATCCTAGTGAGTACCTTTCGGCGTGATACCGATCGGAATCGAAGGACAAGTCGAGCGTCGGGCCAAGGGGTCGGGGCCGGGAGTGGGCGAGCGCATGCGAAGGCGGATGGGGGGATTCTTAGTATGAGACTGATACAGGCGTATGAGGGTATTCTGAGTCGATATTCTGATTGCCTAGTAACTACAACTACAGCGGGTTCATATACAAGTAACAGGCGTCTGGAAATTACTAATGGGGAGAAGGGCGGAACACGGTATTAACGATAAGCTTGACTAGGAATGGGAAGTTTATGATTAGTTCAGAGGCCGATGATAACCGAGAGCGGGATTACAATAAAAGGAAATAGTTCAAGGACTACAAATATAGATAGACATATGCGAAACATAAGATTGAACGGATCAACATAATAAAGGGGACGTATCAAAGTTTGACCAGACAATACGAGTTGTTTTGACGTGGGCGTAAACGGAGTTTGATCTTCGCGAAAACATTCGTCAGCTTCGGGGCCGATGGTTTCCGAGAGGATGACTTGTCGTTGACAAGTGGCGATAACCTCGGGACCGATAGGGTTGCGACACGGTCGTAACATCTAGTGCCAGTAGTTAGAACTCAGACACTTTTTACCCCGCAACCATGACTTACCCAGACACCCAGTTAGTGTCCTGTAAGTTGTGATTGGGGTATCATCTCAACCGTCACAGACAGGCTTTAACTACTAGCACAATCAGAGTTTCAAACTATACTAGTCGAAACTCAAACCATTATCTCAATCCATGTGGACAACATCTGCGCTACTCTGCTATTTGACTCTCTCGTTATTCTCTTCAACACTTGAGTAGTCATTCAGAATCGTACTTTACAGTCAATTCTCCTTTATTCGTTTTAGCTCTCTATTCTACTTTAGATAGCTAATTCACTTGACCATATTGAACTAAACAGTCAATACGTGTTTGGTCTGTATTAGACTTAGATAGTCAATACATTGTTGTGTCATACCTAAACAGTTGATATTCTTCGTATATAGAACAGTTAGAACTTCCACCACTCTTCACACTGCTTGCCAGAAGAAGTAGGATGAGTGAGGAGCATAGTAGTTGACAAACAAGTTTGAGTGATGAGCTCTATGCTTTGACTGTAAAAGTACAGAGTGGAGAGTAAGACATTCAAGTTTGAGTATTGCCATTTGAGACAGCTGAGATAATACCCCATTCACAACTTGCAGCAGACACTTCAAAGGATGTCTAGCAAGTTGTGGTTTCTGGGTGAAAGTGTCTGCATTCCTCCTACACCTACTAGTGTACACAAGAGTATAGTATGTGTGCCCCACAAGAGTCTATGTACCCACAAGCATACATAGATCTTTGAACTAATGGGGATGAGGATATATGAAGAATATCCTGGTTAGAAAAATAGTAGAAAATTAAGTGAAATATATGAAATATAATGCAATGAAATAATTATATTCCCTAGAGGGGAGTACCCCTCACAGTCCCCCCCAGTTTGAAGAGCTATGTCCAATGAGGTTTTGACGGACATCAGGAACTCCTCCCCAAGCTTCTTGATGGGAACCCCCTAGCTGTAAGATAGTCTGGGCCTAATTTGCATGTTTGCTCTGGAACAACCCCATTATGTCCTCCAGGTTTGTGTCATGGTGGACATACAGTGATTCCTTGAGCTTGTATATAGCGGAAAACCAACATCTGTAACCCTTTTGTCACATCCAAATGATGGGTCAGATTTATTCGGCTGGGGTTGTCGCGATCTGAGTGATAAGGGGTTGTCGAGATCGTGGCAGCGTCATTGGGAGGCACAACAGAAGCACTCGCAGACCATGAAATCGGAGACACCACTGCCGGTACCGTGCTAGGTGCAGCTGCTGGCGAACACCATGGCAACCGACACCCCGACCACAACACTGCTAACGACCCAACTACTACTACGGGTGGGCGCGGCGGTCATACAGGTCCTGGACCTGTTATCAGCAGGGGGATTTGCTGGACATGAAGCTGGACATATCGGCGCTGCTGCTGGGGAACGCCACACCCCTACTCATCCTAACGCAGGGGAATGTCGGTACTGGGCTGGGAGCGGGCGGAGGTCCAGCTTACGGCACTGGCGACAGACCCAGTGCCACAGAGAAGGCTTTCGTTCGCAACATGGAGCACGCAGCAGGCACCGCGGTGTGCTCGAGCACTCTCAAAGCCAAAAATCTCGAGAAGGAACAGTGCAATAGGACGACTCTTGAAGTGGCACTTTGGCTTCGGGTACAGATTATGGTTACCATCCCGACTTCCAGATGTCACTGATTTCCCTCAAGAAAGCGAGATTGCATAGTCTTCTTGTAGTATACTCCCGCTATTCTGATCTCATGAACCCCAACAATTTCATTTGTTTTCACTAGTAACAATGCTACACTGAATTTATAATGCAAGTTAAGTTCATGTAGATGAAGTGGCAAATGCCAGTATTATACTTAAACTATCGACATCATACATCCGCCTCGACGGTATTCTTATCCCTGCCCTTTTGAATCGTCTGAATGTAACATTGATAGCCTCGCCTGCGCCGCTCGTGTGAAGAACATGCGATAATGCTCTATGAAAAGCGAGAAATCCGGGATGTGGGAGAGCCAAACGAGGTGGTGGTGGAATTGTACTCGGGCTGGGTATACCAACTGGCGGAGGTGGAGGAGCTGAGTGGTCCACAAAAGTGATGGTTCTACTTGTCAGCTTCGAGAGGTCATCTACCGAAAGTTGACTATTGTCAATTATGTCCACTTCATACGTATCAGGAACGATGCCGCCCGAATTGAACTGTTAAAAGAAATGCATCAATAAATAAACCACAACAAAATGACTGTTTACCACAGGCTTTAAGGCCCACGAGAACTGTTCAAACTTGTCACAAAGATCACGCGAAAGTATGATTCCGTTATCGAGCTTGTTGATTTTCGCTATCATGTTTGATTGAGTATTTATCCATCCGGCATAGAGTGATATGATATTCCAAGTTAGCACTGCTGTTGTCTGGAGCAACACTGAGTGACTGAATAAGTATACAAAATGAGAGTATTTGTATCACATTATTGATTTTGCCGGCTACCACAGTTGGCTTCAGAATGTGTGCGGCTTGAAGCTTAGTTTGAGATTCTGTGGATCCGATAGGTATGGTCGAATTAGTTTCATAGTTGTCTTCCGATAGAATACATCTATAGCCATCCCTTTGAAGGAGCTGATATTATAGTACTTCGGATATAAAACATATTAGTCGCCAATGAGAACATACCCATTTTCTGAAATAGCCCTCCGGGCCTTCATTAGTACGCCGTCGAGCTGGCTTCTGGTTAGTGAGGCGCGTTGCTGCACCTGCCTTGACTTCCAGCGAAAATAATTTCACATTTAATGCTGCCAATAGAGTGCATCATTTCAAAAGACTCACTTGCAAGAAGAAGATAATGAAGAAAGTAATCCGACAACCGGACCAAAGAAGTTGGACTGTGGCAGCTCCCACGGCTACAAATGACGATTGTTGTAGCCATGTATCGTGCCCCAAGCTGTCCTGGGGCATTATCCAACAATGAGAGGAGAACCAGGTATGGATCGACAGGCTTGTCCAGTTTAATCTGGGAACCCCTTAGTCTAGAGACGTCCCGGCCAAACGTCTCGAGATGTTCTTTTGCCATTACAATCATTTCTGCGGTTTCGGAAGTGGTATCCATAATAAGCACATCTATTTCTCCTCCAATCCTTTCCATGAACTCGTCAAGAGATCCGATAGCCGTCATTGATATCCCTGTGATATGTGTATGGCAAGATTGAAGTCCCAAAGCGTGGTCGTGTGCCGACTACTTGTCGGAGTGAATAACTTCGACAGCTTCAAGTCACAAACTTTGATTCTCTCGGAACGTCACGAGATAACTGGTTAGAGGGGGCAATCGACAAGTTTTGTAAATTTTGGGCGTCTCATCTAGGTAGTCTATATAGCCGAATTACTTACCACATAATGTTTTTCAAACCCCCTGATGCGTGCTGTGAATTGTTTTTTGAGTGTTGGTACTGGCATCCATCCTTTTCCATGTCCCATAGATTGTGACCACCGGAGAAGCAATCGATGCGCTAAGGGCCGTTTTCGACGTTTATGCTCTCCAAGAAATACCTCCGATTTAGTGTGTATCAGAAGATTATAGGTGTGTGTGATTTGGTTGATATTATGAAAACAGCCATGTCGCAGCAAATAATCACAACTTAAAATGGGAGGCGGGAGAAGTTCAATTGGTGCAGAGATGCACTGAAAGGTTTCAGACTCTGCGACTCTGTCACATTTCGTATGCGATTACTACAATAAAAATCCAGTCTCGTTATGGGGGGTGCCGAACCCAAAGCTGTGTTGACAAGGCATGTTTCTGTCAACAGGTGTGTTTAACAGGAACCAAGGCCGTACGGGTGACTCCTTGGGTCCGCCTGTGTCCCTAATTATTAGATTACCAGGCTGAGCAAATCAGATAGAGGACCTTTTCATACACGGTTGTTCATCCCACTCTTGCATTATTTAGAACTCTCTCGTGGCTATAGACAAATCAGTCCTTCGTCGAAGAAGACCACAACCAAGCTAGTTCGCTTTTGAGAAACTCGGTTCGGAGCAGCTGTGATTCCGCTTACAGCCTAAATACGTAATAGTTCAGTCCTTCCCAGAATGTTGTATATATACAGTCCTCAACATATATTTATCTATTTTTCTATAACCCGCCGAAGTCCATTCGAGAGAAGACGTACCGCGACGGAGCCAGGCATTGTCTTCTCTACTTGGACATCAACTGCAAGATAACACTTGTCACTTAAGATCACTAGTAACTATCGGAGTGTTATACCAGCACAATAGCGAGTGGTATTATTTCCAACATAGGGTGATTATATAGCTAACGGATGGTACAGCAAGCCATCCCATAAACGTAATTGTGCAACAATAGCCTAAATCGTCCAGGATATCTTATACTTGGTGACTGGGGTTCCCGGTACTTCCCGTGATGCCGACTGCGCCACCGCCCATAGGTCCATTAAGATTTTGTGGGTGGACACGGTGATTGACAGCATGCTTGGGCCATGCGGCGGCTCCAGCTTTAAGACCTTTGGCCTGGACGAGTTCTGCCACTTGGACTTTTAAAGGTGTGTCACTGTAAGCCTGGCGCCCCAGCCTTGAGTTGGAAGCCCGTTTGTCCTTCGATGGGGTTTCCATGGAGGCCTTGGCTGTTTGACCCTTTGAAGAGTTTGCTTTTGCCAGCGGACATTCTGGGACTTGATGACTGGGTTTCCCACACAAGAGACAGAGGTTATTGTCCATATGACGTTGTCTTTCCTGTGGGGTCAACTTGCCATCAGGTCCGAGTTTGCCTGAGAGGTCGGGTTTTCTGGCTTGCCAGACTGTTGACCCTTGTTATTGTCCTTGTTGTTATTGTTGTTGTTGTTGTTGTTTGAAGACTTTTTATCATTCTTCTTGTCGGATTGCGTGGAGTTTTGGTTGTTGGTTGACGAGTTGTTGTTGTTGTTTTTATTGGCCGTTGTGAAGAGTCGATAGATTCTGACCGCTCGATATACGAAGAATAGTATTTATTCAACTACTATTATTAAGTATTGACCATCCAGTACAATACCGTAGATTACTAGACTGATAGTACTAGTAGAGAGACGTACTACACGTCACAAGAGCAACTGTACAGTTGCTCGTGACGACGAGGACAGGAGAAAAGAAGAGTTGACCCTTACGGTACAACTTGTAGCTAGAAGTAAGAGAGATATTCAGCGAAAGACTGAATATCTAGGGTAGAGATATAACAGCGCGAGTCGACTATAGTGTCGATAAGCGTGAAGACTTGGGAGTGGGACTCGACCTTCACGGTTCGAGTCCAAAGACTATTAGTATGCAAGAGAACACTACCTTTATAGGTAGCTGAGATATTACCCTGAACACCTCTCGCTATTCGACGTCGGGTCATTACGAGATGGTGTCTGCTGGGTAAAAAGGTGTCTGAGTTCTAATTGGTGCTGAGTGCACCCACAAGTATACACAATGCTTCGAACTAATGAAATGATGGAATATTCGAAGAATATAAAAGATAGATAAATATGAATAGAATGTGTAAAATATAAATAATATAAAAGGAGTGTTTTACCACAATGAAACTGTGGTAAAAGCATACTCCTCACAGCTGTGGACTTGTTTACTTTGTCCGCAGAGGTCTCGCAAGCAACTTCCATGCGACGTTCCCAATAACGTGCGTCCGCATTTTGAGCTTTTAGGCACATACAGGACAGGGTTTTTGGCTTGCCATCTTCTCCTTTCAAGACTTCATCTTTACGGTGGGATGGCAGACCGGCATAGAATTGGTGGCAGAGAGCGGGATCGCCCCACTGACAATGAGCTGCAAGACTATTGAATTGGACGATGTAGTCCATGATGCGCTGCGTGTCCTTCATACGAAGATTTGTGAGACTACTCTCGGCTTCTCCTGTCGGGTCATATGAGCCAAAGTTAGTTTCAAGCTCCTCAACAAAAGCATCCCAATTGTCTTCCTCCTTGGAAATTCTGCTAAAAGCCAGTTCGAACCATTTCAATGTGGATCCCGACAAGTATGAAAGTGTGTAGTTGACTTTTCGGGAGTCTGTGAAGAATGCAGTGGAATGATTGCGGAAATTAAAGCGACATTGCATGAGGAAAGTAGAGAGTTTGTTTGGGTTGGAACCCATGAAGGGTTCCAGAGCATTGACTTTTGACCATGGAGGTTCTTGTTCCTTTTTCTTTCATTCTTCGAGCAGGTGCATCATGAATTTATCTATAGTACCTGCTAAAAATTCAGAAGTAGGCTCCCCCAAGTGTGGTCGTTCGATAGGCGGAGGAATTTTGACACCTTTGCCTTTGTCAGGGGCGATGGATTCGTCCTTGTGCTCGGATTTGTCCTTGTGCTCAGATTTGTCCTCTTGCTCAGATTTGTCCTCTTGCTCAGATTTGTCCTCTTGCTCGGATTTGTCCTCTTGCTCAGATTTGTCCTCTTGCTCAGATTTGTCCTCTTGCTCAGATTTGTCCTCTTGCTCAGATTTGTCCTCTTGCTCAGATTTGTCCTCTTGCTCGGATTCTTCCTCGTGCTCGGATTCATCCTCGTGCTCGGATTCATCCTCGTGCTCGGATTCATCCTCGTGCTCGGATTCATCCTCGTGCTCGGATTCATCCTCGTGCTCGGATTCATCCTCGTGCTCGGATTCATCCTCGTGCTCGGATTCATCCTCGTGCTCGGATTCATCCTCGTGCTCGGATTCATCCTCGTGCTCGGATTCATCCTCGTGCTCGGATTCATCCTCGTGCTCGGATTCATCCTCGTGCTCGGATTCATCCTCGTGCTCGGATTCATCCTCGTGCTCGGATTCATCCTCGTGCTCGGATTCATCCTCGTGCTCGGATTCATCCTCGTGCTCGGATTCATCCTCGTGCTCGGATTCATCCTCGTGCTCGGATTCATCCTCGTGCTCGGATTCATCCTCGTGCTCGGATTCATCCTCGTGCTCGGATTCATCCTCGTGCTCGGATTCATCCTCGTGCTCGGATTCATCCTCGTGCTCGGATTCATCCTCGTGCTCGGATTCATCCTCGTGCTCGGATTCATCCTCGTGCTCGGATTCATCCTCGTGCTCGGATTCATCCTCGTGCTCGGATTCATCCTCGTGCTCGGATTCATCCTCGTGCTCGGATTCATCCTCGTGCTCGGATTCATCCTCGTGCTCGGATTCATCCTCGTGCTCGGATTCATCCTCGTGCTCGGATTCATCCTCGTGCTCGGATTCATCCTCATGCTCAGATTTGTCCTGGTTTTCCAGGACTTCTTCGATATGGGCTTCTTCCATGGGTTCCAACTGGTTCGCAAGCATCTGGCTGGTATACAGAGTTAACGGGGAATGAAGAGTCGACAGTCCAGGTGTGTGTTTGCTTTCTTCCTTGGTGGCATATTGAAAAACAATCTGCAAGTCTTAGTCAGAAAATACTGTTAGGATACATACAGGGTGGGTCTCTGGAGAAACCCGCAGAATATCCGGTAGGATTTGGCTTCAGCTTATAGGCTGCACCCTTGCTAGATCATGTTGTCCAATTTCAGACAGGCAGATGGGAATCCCAGGGAGTCCAGGTGGGGGTCGTGGTCGAGAGGTCGTAGGTTGTGGGTCGTGAGTCGAGATTAGTGAGAGAGATAGATGTGCCAGAGCCTGTGGGCTCCGACTAGTGTGAGCGGTGTGATTCAAGTGGGGTTTTAGAGCGGAAAATGTATTAGATTACTGGGGGGAATCTAAGCCGATTTTCTGACTGGATTGTATGTACAACATCTGCCAGTTTAAATAGACTGTGGAGTAAATGTCATACCGAATCCAGTAATAATGAAACGAAATGAGCAAAACATAAAACAGGAATAGTAAACACCAAATTGGTGTTAGGAACAGGACAGAACGGAGCAGAGTGTTATGACTGGACAATCCCGCCGGACTCCAGGCACTAACCTGTACGCCATCACACCCTACACACACCAAATGTCTGTTTATAGGAATTCCTGCCCGGACTCCATACGTCAAGACTTGTTACGTTCGACCTCATTACGACACATATCAGTCACCAAACTTCCCCCAGACTCCGTCTCTGTCTATGTCCATCTTCGTCCCATGCATCAGTCACCGGACCCCGCTCAGAATCCCGTCACCACTCTAATCGAGCCCCGTTCCCGTTTTAGTCAAATGACCTGTCATGATTTGAACTCCGCTCCTGCTCCATTTCCCGTTATGGGTTATGCTTTGTCACGATTTGGACTCTGCTCTGTTCCGTCCCGTTCCTAACACCAAACTTGGTGTTTATTATTCCTGTTTTATGTTTTGTTAGTTTTGTTTCGTCATTACTGGATTTGGTATGTCATTCACTCCATGGTCTATATAAACTGGCAGATGTTGTACATACAATCCAGTCAGAAAATTAGCTTAGATTCCCCCCAGTAATCTAATACATTTTCCACTCTAAAACCTTGCTTGATTCACATTGCTCTCACTAGTCGGAGCCCACGGGCTCCGGCGCATCTATCTCTCTCAACTATCTCGACTCACGACCCACGACCCACGACCTATGACCTACAACCCACAAACCCCGCCCGGGCTCCCCAGGATTCCTGTCTGCCTGTTCAAAATTGGACAACACGATCTAGCGAGGGTGCAGCCTACATATAAGCTAAAGCCAAGTCCTACCGGATATCCCGCAGGTTTCTCTGGAGACCCACCCTGTGTGTGTATCCTAACATGGAGTCCGAATAGTGACAAATCATAAACCATAATGGGAAATGGAGCGGGAGCAGAGTCCGAATTGTGACAGGTCATTTGACTAAAATGGGAACAGGGCTCGGTTAGAGGGATGACAGGTATTCTGAGTGGGGTCTGGTGACTGACGCGTGGGACGAGGTCAGATATAGACAGAGACGGAGTCCGGTGGGTTTTCCGGTGACTGAAACACAATGTAACAAAGATGAACGTAGACGAGTCTGACATACGGAGTCTGGCGGGAATTCCAGTAAACTGACAAATGGGGGTGTGTATAGGGTGCGGGTGCGTATAAGTTAGTGCCTGGAGTCTGGCGGGATTTCCAGTTGTAACAGAATGGGGCTTCACCTGGCTTATACAGTAGAACAAGATGATAGTGTAAAATGGGCAAACAACAAGAACAATAAGACATTGGGAAATGTGGACCTTGGGTCCTGAGAGCATACCTGACATTTTGACTTGTCTTGGATTGACATCATTCTTAGGCCATAAAATAGTCATAAACTAACAATGAAAGGTATAAAAAGGCAACAAAAGGAGCAAGTGAGGACAGTCAGAAAATCTGTACTTAGTCCTTCCACCTCTGTATTATCTAATCATTGAACTTTTCTGAGACCTTTCTGACAGAATCATCTGTAAACCATCATCTCCTAGTATAGCCTCACACTTTATCATCAGGGCAAATTGATACTTCATCAAAAGAGGCATTCAAAATTTGGACTTAGTCAAGAAAATTCAATTCATGTCAATGATAAGGACCAGAGACAAATGTTGACCAGACTTTGTGAGGGATAAGAATTGGGTTCTGAGTCAGGGCTGAAATTGAGGGTGGATATTGGTTGCAAAGTCAGAGCAAAGATATGCAGAGGTCCTAATAATTAGGAAAACAAGTCCCAGCTCAACTACAGCATAGAAATTTTATATTTCTTGCCATTATTTCTTGCTATGTATATCTGAAACATATCATCTAATCTTTGATTTGTTAAAATATAGGGCTGTGTGAGCATGCATAAGGTGCCACACTGGCAATTTGCCACCCTATTGTTCTTTTGAGTTTGGCTTAACCCTTTGTTGCCATACGTCTATTGTTCTCAAGGCATATAACTAGTATAGATTTCTTGTACTTACGCTATCTGTTTGCCTCCTACGAGACACAGAAGGTCAAACGGAAATTATATTCATTATTGCTTGAGGTTCACAAGCTTTAAGATCTTATTTCAACATGATTGCAGTTAATTCATTATATAAATAACTAATAGTTTTGCTCAAATTAGGCAATACATGTTCACACTATCATGCTACTTTCCCAAAATGGCAGACTTGCCTAATTAGGAATGTAGGTAGCACCAACTACTAGACATTATAAAACTAAATTTTATAGAAAAATGAGAAATATAATCTGCAAAGTGGGAGAAAATTAAATCAAAACACTTGTCGATATGAGGTAGCGCCTGGTATTGTGAACATGGAGACCTCATTATGCGTATACAATTCATATCAAAATATTGAATTTTTATTCAAATTAATACCTTTTGTACAACAAGTAGACGAGGTTGAAAACATTGTACTAGTCGCGCAGCCCTTCGTGCCAAATTCTCATCATGATCAACCCGCTAGCTCCTAGGCGAGCCAGCCCACATCAGGGATTTGGGAATGTCTACACCCATTATGTAGACTCCCTAGCCTTCCTAGATCTATAGTAAGCTTTTATACCGACTAGTAAATAGTGTGTCTAGCCGTGTCTAGCCGAGCTAGCTAGCTAGCTCTCCTAGATGGCTCTAGACAATATAGACGGCATACATACTGATCTTCCCACTTTCCTGATGCAGCGACTTCATCTAAGTTCACTAGCGTGGTTCAATATCCTAGACAAATTGTAACTCATGGTCTAGGCGCTCTAGGTAATCTATATAGTAGCTAGATTTCTTCTAAACGGGGCAGTGCCCCATCTGGGCCATCGGGCGCCTTACAAATGTTACCAGTTCCCATGGAAACCTAAAAGAGCCACGTTTACACGATAAGATTGGAGTTCGAGTTTAATACTACTACCGCGCCCTGGATTGGGACAAGAATCCAGACTCAAAACTTTTATTTTGGAATGTATGCTCAGTCAACGCTAGTTTACAAGGAAAGGACAAGAAAGCGCAGGTAGGACGACAATCAAAATGACAAGGGAAGAAAGGGTACGGATAGCAAATGGTCACAATCGACGGAACCTGCATCAAAAAGTTGTGAACCAACGGAAACAACATCATATTTTTGGCTTACCGAAAGGCTCTACCAACGATCGGGCAGTGTACCTTTACAGATATCACTGCAATCCGCAAACGGCGACAGGCATGCAAAATAGCGTCCATGGATAAATTCAGCTGATACTCAAATGAGATTTCAAAAGGAATTATCCTTTTGTGGAAATATGAATTAAATACTGCCGACGATGCAATGCAACTGATTGAGCTCACCGTAGGAAACACTAAATGATCGGGCAGCGATATCCACAATATCGCTGCCGCATGCAATCATGTAACCATATGAGGGGTTGATAAGCTATTGAGAGACCGACCTTCAGTTTATCAACTAAAATATGTAGGCAAAAACTTACTAGAGAGCCAGACGGGCCGATCAAACACCATTTAGTGATGTAAAAATCGATTGAGACCAGATCTGAAATCCGCAGACAAAAAGACGATCCAAGAAGTAAGATCATAAAACAAAACCAAAACAATAAAAGGTACGGCATAGTGGTGAGGATAAATAAGACGGGTCACATAAGCAGACAAAACACGGCTGGAAACAGTGTGGGAGGAAACTAGTCTCCAAGCCACAACCCCTTCATCCTCGCAGCAAGTCCAAGATACTTCTCAAACGCAGGAAGGTAACAGGGGCCATTGTAAGAGATGGCGGGATCTTGCCGATTCATTCCATTGTCATCCATCTCTATGTCATCGTTGCCCATCAAGGAGTCCGAGTCGGAGTTGGAGTCGCTGTAGTTCGAACTAGTGTCAGAAGATGCATAGTAGTCCTTAGAGGTCCATACAGCGGGGCGAAGGCGGCAGTTGATATCGGGGTACGGGGTATCGACATATTCGCCCTCCGTGGCGGTCATGGTATTCCGACTGAGAGACTCCAACAGCGCGAGCGGTTGTCCGTTGCAGGAGAGGACGCGGCCATTGACGGGCCTGGTGATAGGAGAGCGACCGTAGGCGAGGAAGGGACCCTTTGCGTCAGGGGACTGATGACAATAATCAACAGACAGTCATAGATTAGTCTTAATAAAACACATTACTTTCGCAGACGCGGCAGCATCACGTCGCCACCTAGAGCTGACGATCTTGTGATCGGTACATTCGGCGTCCGTGCCGGCAGGTGGTGATTTAGAACGAGAAGCTCGCTTTTGGTAGGGGGCGAGCTTCTGACGGGCCTGCGTGTTTCTTCCATTGCGCGATCGGGTTCTCCTATCGTAGGAGTTGTCCGTATCGGAGTCTCTCTCCGTAATCCTGAAATGGGCGCAGAGTCATTAGCATAGAAACATGACTAGTGAGGAGAATGGGAAACGTACAAGTTGAGCGTCTTCAACTTGGTGATGCACTGCGAGAGAGGACATTGGTGAGATAAATGAGTGTACTCCAATGTCGAGTAGCACTTACTGCATCAATGCAAGACTGAGAGGACGCGGCCCTATATATAGGAGGTAGCGTCAGTGATATATATATGGTTAAGCACTAGTGAACCTTACAAATGCATGTTGTCAAAATCAGCCACAAACTGATGGAGGGCATGAAGGAGAGGAGGGCATCAGGGAACGTATATGAGATATCATTTGACGACCTACACTCTCAATCAGAGCCTGATCGACGTCAGGGTATTTGGTGGTGATATCCTTCACTACACGCGTCTTGCGGAACGGGCGTCCCTTGGGTGAAGAGGCGAGGTGCTGAGGAAGAGAGGACGAAACGGATCCTAGATCGAGGGTAGACATGTTTGGGTATGACGTTGGTGGAAATCGATGGTGGGTGGTGGTGAAAAGACAAAGAGCGGAGCTCCATAGACGCCTAACATCCCTTTTATACTCTTTAAGGGTCGAAGCCGTCACAATTTCTATTGAAGACCAGATGACAAGGCGAATCAAAGTTTCAGAAGAGTCCCCGAAAACTCCTGAGAATAATGATCATATTTGATATTTTCGAAGATTGGTAGGAAATAGAAAAAAAAAGGCTGAAACATTGTTCTCCAACTTCATGTGACTTACATCAACCAGTGCTAGTGTCACAATATCATCCAATACAAGGAAAATGACAGGTAGAGCATCAGCGCAATGAGCAGAGACGATCCTTAACGTGTCACAGCGGCGGTTGGTCCGAACATAGTCCGCCAAAATGAGAAATCATGCGCAAGAGCTGTATAAATATTGGGTACGACATCAGAATATAATGAGCAAGCTCCAAAGGATATAAATAAAATTGGATGTGGTTTGGGAAGAAAAGTATCGCAGTAGACGTCACAGGATGATTCCCCAGAGGTAGGTATTGGAATGGAAGGAGGACCAAACAAACAAACACATTGAGGAGACCCCGATTGTGTTCGGGTTGCCAATTGACAGTGGACACGGCGACACATCGCCGCTGTGTTGATTTCAAATTGTATCGCTAACCTGAAACTGACACTTGCTATTGAACAAAAAATTGCTCCCGTTGTATATCCTAGTGGGTTTTAAAGTTTCCGAATCAAGGCTAAGAAATGTATAAGCAGTGCAATTCTTGGGAGTATACAGCCTAGATTTCGTGATTTCTTCAACAGGGCTAAGAGCAGCGGCGTCATTCGTCATCGTTCAGAGGAAGCCAAATGGTGTGTTGTGCCCTCCCACGCTGACTAAGCCCCACCACATTCGGAAGGCGTTGCAACACGACGTTTCTCGCTAAGGTTTGATTTCCCTCATGTATCTGCTACTCCCCTTATACCTATATATCCACTACACACTAGGGAATGGCTCATTTATTGACATATCGATGTTTTTATTTGACGCGAACCGGAAGTCCCTCGCCCCTATAGTTTCATGGCCACTTTGACATCAACCTTCGCTTCAACTGTTATCTATGGTAGAAAAGCAGTCAGAGGAGGATCGATTATGTACCTGTCGCTCATGGGCGTCATCGATGAGCACACTGTAGAGCCGTGCCTCGCAAACACAATCGACTCTAATATTACTTCCCCGTAAACAGTACTGTGTCTAGCTGTAGAAGTGTATTCTCTTAGCATACATATGCTTACTATGGAAATTGTCTCTTCACCTGATGCTCAATGAGATATATCATGCCAGTCCTTGCATCCCTCTTGTATCATTGCATTTTGTTCTTCGTCCGCCAGTCGTGTTTTCTGTCTAAAACGGACTTACAGTAATTCACCACCAGACTACTCTCTCATCCGTACCCATGTCACGGAAAAATTAATCAGCAGCCGCAAGCAAGCCATTCCTTTTGCATGCGGAATGTCATCCATACTGCCACTGGCCTTGCCACTTGCCATGGGGTTTGAGGTATGTATACCCCTGCACGACGAGAATTGTGACACATTAGAAAAGTGGAAAAGGCTAGTACTCAGAAGTTGTGGGCATTAGGTCCGATCTGAGAGTGCATCCGACAAACAGACAAAATATTGATCCCATGGTTTGGAGGGTATCCCTGATTTGCATTCATGACCAGTCAAGTCAGTTCAGGTTGTTGATGGAGTGAAATTCTAAGTGATGTTCGAATTTATATTTATATTTATATTTGAATATTCAGACTATACATTAATAATGGATTAATGCTAAAGTAAAAGTCTTTTGATCTAAATGTGTGACTATCCAGCAGCAAAAATTCCGATTCAACTACAAAGTGGGATGACAGTATCCCCAAAAATATAACTTCCAAAGAAGAGAGAAGTGGTTGCTGCCATCATGGCAATGCAGATTATGCAGACATCTCATTTGGGTATTTGTTGGGATATTTTCTTCCAACAAAACCAAATTATGTACACTGTCAAGCTCAGAGAAAACAAGTGTTCATGTAGTACATTTACTCTTTAAATTTTTCCAATGCAGAACAGGTGACTCAGATAATGACAAAACATGGTGTTAAGCTCTGGGCTTACAGGTGGGTCTCCAGAGGAAACCTGTAGATAATCCGGGATCCAGGTGGCAGGTAGGACTTGGCTTCAGCTTATGTGCTGTGCCCTCACACAATTGTCATGTCCAACTTCAAATGGGGGAAAATGGGAATCCTGGGAGGTCTAGGAATGTGCAAGGTTGGGGGTGGGAGACCTGGGGGTTCTCAGAATATGCTATGTTAAGTTGGAACACCCATAGGCTCTGGGAATATGCTGGTACTGGGTTCTTAGAGTGAGAGGTAAAAGATAAGTTGATTTTCTGATCAGATTGTAAGTACATGTTTGACTAGACTATATAGAGCTAGAAATTATTGTATTAAGTGAGACAATAAGACAAAACCACAACTTTAGTGGATCAACTTTACAGTATATCCAGCCATGCCACTGGCCAAACCATTATTGTGTCAGTGAGTGGCTTCTGGTTTATGCACTATGATAAATAACAGTGTCAATGCAACACTTGAATACCGGGGTATTGCTGAGACATGACATTTCAATGTTGTTAACTTAGGAGACTGCAATCCGGTTTAGGCACACCTCTCTTATTCCAACACAGAATGATGCTCGGGTTTAACCCAACTCAAGGCACTGTGGGCTCTCTAGACTCTGCCAATATCCAGGGTCGAGGATGTTACTGCAATTATGTCAATGACAACAACTTTCATTGATGATGGCTTAGACCAAATTTGTATGCAACTGAGATTGGAGGTGGAAGACCTGTGTAAATCAGTGGAACAGACAGATTCACTTCCCCTGTGTGCTATTAATCACCAGATACCACTTATAAAGGAGAATAAAATGTACTGATGGCATCCTAGCAAATATCCAGAGGTTGTTGAACACCTCTGGCAAGAGAAATGAGACAGTTACCTGCTGATGGAAGGTAGTGGTTCCATAGTGGTCGAAATGTAGGCTCAATGTCACAATGAAACCAGGGCTGGATGGTGAGGTACGAAGTTGAGCTGTAATAGACAGGTGTGAGCAGAACAATAAATATGCATGTTGTTTTCACCAATTTCACCCAGTGGCAACTCATGCACATAAACATGTATACTCTCCCATCATCACCTAGCCATGGTTATCCTGGACTGATTCCACTTCCCATAGTTTTGGGCTTATTATAACCTCCATCTCATGCCTTCCTTGGCTTGAGCATGACCTGGGTCCTTCTTGTTGAGTGCAGTCTACTCTAATATTAGCTCAGATGTTCAATGAAGTGATGTGAACAACTGTTACGACCGTGTCGCAACCCGACGGTTCCCAAGGTTATCGCCACCTATCGACGATTCAAGTCATTGCTCAAGTCCTCACATCGGAAGCCATCGGTTTCCCGATGCTGACGTATGCCTTCGCGGTCATCAAACTCCATTTAGGAGGATAACCCAAAACTTTAAAAGTTATTTATCCACTAAAGTATATATATTTATATTTTTGTTGTAAAATTAATATTTAATCAAATTCAGTTGATTAGGTATCACTCTGAAGAATGCAAAAATATTAATATTTATCCTATATCTGACAAAATTTAGTCAAACAATCATCTGTAGATTATTCTTTTGGAATAAATTGCACAATGGGGATTGGTACCCCAGATAGTTCTGGTTAACTCTCTAAACCAACTAAATTTAAATTATATAAAATATATTTGAAAGTTTGCTTGTATACAAGAGAATACATCATAACCCAAAGATTAAGTCATAACCCAAATAATCTTGTTTAACCCAAATGATCTAGGTTAACCCAATAATATAGGTTGACCCAAATAATCTAGGTTAACCCAAATAATTTTGTGTAACTATGTCATTTGTGTGTATTTTAAAAAGGCATGCATATTTTAAAGATGAAATTTCAGGTAATTAAATATAAACTCATAGAATAAGTTGTCATGGCCAGAAGGAATAGACTCACTTAGAAAATATGAGGATTATTCAGTAAAATTTTGTATATTCAATAAAGTGTGACCATCCTCCTTACACCCCCATCAAAATATACTCATACTATCTGGTTAAACTCTGATACGTCCCTTTTCATTATGATGATCGATTTGATAAATAGTTTTGTAAGCTCTGAGAAGAGTGGGGGCATTACAAAGGTCATTGCCATTTAACCAGGTGTCCTCTCCTGGTCCATACCCTTTCCATTGAACTTGGAAGAGGAGTCGATTTCAATGCTTTTTGTGTCCTACTATAGCTTCTACTTCATACTCCTCATCATTACGGTCTAGTTCCCGAGGATTCTCAAGTAGCTCCCTTGATCCAAATTCCTTGGGGGAGAGATGGTACTTTTTAAGATGGTATCGGTTGATCACTGGGTGTAGTTGATATTCCGAGGGAACATGGAGTCGAAAGACTTGAGGATTGATCTTCTCCAAGATTTCAAACAGTCCTATCTGTCTTTGTATAAGTTTCCTCCCAGGTCCTTTGGCTTTGACAAGCTCGAGGGAATGTGGATTAATTAGAACATAAACTCCTTCTGAGATATCTGTTAAGAACTGAAAACTGACTAATGTCAGTGGCCGACAGGGACTAATCGGAAGGACTTGGCTTCAGCTTATGTGCTGCGCCCTCGCAAATATCCGTAGGGTGTCCTTAGATTTCAGACGGGCGAAGACTAATCCTAAAGAGTTCCTTTCGGCGAGATACCGATCGGGACCGAAGGACAAGTCGAGTGTTGGCCCAAGGGGTCGGGGCCGGGAGTGGGTGAGCGCATGCGAAGGTGGATGGGGGGATTCTTAGTATGAGACTGTTACAGACGTATGAGGGTATTCTGAGTCGATATTCTCGATTGCCTAGTAACTACAACTACAGTGGGTTCATATACAAGTAACAGGTGTCTAGAAAATACTAACGGGGAGAAGGGCGGAAAATGGTATTAACAATAAGCTTGACTAGGAACGGGAAGTTTATGATTAGTTCAGAGGCTGATGATAACTGAGAGCAGAATTACGATAAAAGGAAATAGTTTGAGGACTACAAATATAGATAGACATATGTGAAACATAGGATAGAACGGATCAACATAATGAAAGGGACGTATCAAAAGTTTAACCAGACAATACGAGTATTTTGACGTGGGCGTAAACGGAGTTTGATTATCGCAAAAGCATACGTCAGCTTCAGGGGCCGATGGTTTCCGAAGTGGTGACTTGAAAATGTTGATAAGTGGCGATAACCTCGGGACCGATAGGGTTGCGACACGGTCGTAACAATATCTTCCACTGGTCTCCTTTTCTTATTGTAGCTGCGAGCTTGCATTTCTTGTGCTCACGCAATCGAATCCCGTGCCACCTGTCAATGGTTTTCCAATTCTAAAATCCATTGGTCAGCTAAAAGCCGACAATTCCCTGGGAACCACGGGGTTGTCCCCTCCTAGGCAGCGAGACATTCCTCTGGGTAGGTATCCCATCAGCAAAAAGGCCAGTGTGTAACTTGTTGAACTCTGAACCATCAAATTGTAGGTATGAGCCACCACCTGAGTCCATTTAGACCATTCCTCTTTTGAAGAAGTGCAGTATGCTCTGAGCATTTGTTCAACGATGGCATTGGCGTTCTCCATTTGACTGTCAGTTTGAGGATGATGAGACGAGGATACTGTGAGGGTGCTTCTGTATACCTTGCAGACCTCTCTCCAGAACCTACAGGTCCATCTCTTGTCTCG
Source organism: Hysterangium stoloniferum (assembly GCA_015178975.1). Classification (NCBI taxonomy): domain Eukaryota; kingdom Fungi; phylum Basidiomycota; class Agaricomycetes; order Hysterangiales; family Hysterangiaceae; genus Hysterangium; species Hysterangium stoloniferum. The sequence continues at coordinate 20,866 of WHVD01000025.1, forward strand.
ATCACAGATTATCCTTGAGGGTAAGCCAAAAGGAGCAGCTACTTTATTCACAAAGATTTGCACAAATCCTTCTGTGGATAGATCTGAAGTCATGGGCTCACAAATTACAAAACACGTGAGTTTATCCACAGCAACAAAGATGGCTGAGTAAGCACCCTCTGCAGAAGGAGGCAATCTGGTAATCAGATCCATTGAGACAACCTCAAACAGCCTTAAGGGTACATCTGTGGGTCGAAGAGCTCCCTGTCAAGTGGAATGATCAACCTTAGTTTTCTGGCATATGTCACAGCTGCGAGCATATGCCACGCAGTCCTGTAACATCCTTGGCCAGAAAAACCGGTCCTTCATCAGCTGAAAAGGTCTGTGACTGCCTGCATGAGCTCCTTTGAAGGTGTTGTCATGTATCAATCTGAGTATGGTTGACATCATGCTGCTAGGTATGCAGATTCGACTTTTCCAGTCTGAATCTCAAAAGAATAATAGCTTATTCTTGCCGATGAAATAGTGCGAGGGGGTAGCTACCATATTTGGGGAAATAGGATCAGCAGTGTAATGATTTCTGAAGGCAGGATCTTTCTGATATCCGTCATGAAGTTCCTTGACATAATTCTCATCGATTTCTATAAGCAATTGGGGGTTCGAGAGAGTAAAGTTTGCCTCGTCAATTTCATCATTTCTGGGGAGGTTGTGCAAATCCCATTTCGTTTGGGGGACCTCTTCCATCATCCCAACTGTTTCGACCAACTCATGGTGAGTGAGAAAGATGGCCTTTTCCACTGGTTTGTTCTCCCATAATGTCTCGTTGTCATTCCGGTTGTGAGAATCCACTACAATTGGTAAGAGGTCGTCTCTCGTGGGACTAGCACAGTCAGGTACTTGAGGAAGTCTAGACAGTGGGTCAACATTGCTGTGTATCTGTCCCACTCGATGTAAGATTTCCAGACCAGGGTATGCAGCATACATATACTGCCCCCCATGCCGATTGGTATTCTCATAAGATCTGGCCCCTTGTAATACCACATGGTCAGTGATCAAAAGGATATGTTCTCCTTCAATAAAGGGCTGGAAATGGACTAGTCCCTCTTTAGCAGCTAACACTTCTTGCTCCATGGCTGAGTAATTACATTCTGCTTTCTTGAGCGTGCAGCTCCAATAGGCAATGATGTGCTTGACAGTGACACTGGTGTCGTCAAAATCTGAGGCCCAGGAATCTGCCCAAGTGAATTCCGGCTCCTTGGTTTTATAATGAGTAACGAAAATGGGCACATCTCGAGATTGATCAAAGGCTGATCTTGCTTGGGCGTGTTCAGAATCCCAAGTCCAACAGACTCCTTTCTTTAAGAGGTCGAAGTGTGGATGTGATGTATCAACATTATCTCATAATGTTCTCTTAATTTTCTTTGAATTACTTAATATTTTCTCGAATTTTTATTGTATTTTTTTACTATGTTTATTGTGAAAAATAGGCCTTATTCCTTTTAACTTCGCAAAAATAATAGCATATATGGACTCATATTATGCTATTATTACTTAATTAATTTATTATAATTTTTAACTAATTATTTATATTTTATTTACTTAGTTATTACTGCCCGGCACATTCACACTAGTGACTAGCATTTAGTCACACGAGTGACTGTAACACTAGTCACGGGACTTATTAGATAAGCCTCCAGTGGAAGCACAGGAACACATTATGTTATCATTCATGCCCGGCACTTCAAATTTGGGATTGAGGGAATGATTTGTCAGCAGGTGACAATTACAAGATGTCACACAAGTCACAGTCCAGTGTCGGGATGTCACACAAGTCACGGATGTGACTACCCGAGTCATTATTAGGTTCCGCCGACTCATCGTTTGCTTCCGTCCCAGGACCACGGCCTTGAACCTTCATGTTCAAGCAAGAGGTTAGAACCCTTGTCTCAGAGAAGGGAATCACATGTTAAACAAAGGGTAAATAATGATTAGAATATGAGGTCATTATGATCTCACTAATGACCTCATAAACTAAATAGTTAGCTAATCATTGAGTTATCAAAATGTATATAAGGAGGGCCAAGTTTCCAATAAAACAAATCTATCTCACACATATTTTACAGTACAGCACAGAAGCTTACCTCATCATCAAGGACAATAATAGCCTTAGTCTGATACACTAACTGCAAGCACCTACACTTGCAGCATCTTGAATCTTTGTCAGCAACTCTTGGACTTAGCTAATCATCTAAGTTCCCCAGCCTCACAGCTACCCTTTAGGCTTATTAATTAGATAATAAACCTAATAAGTATCTAAGTATCCTTACTGAAATCCCTGCCAATACTAGATTACTCAAGGCCCAGCCCTAAGTTTATTGAATTAATCAAGTACAAGCACTCAGATAATCCAATACAATTTACTTTCTCTATTAATAAATTATTTAACACCTTGTTAAATAACTATTAATAGTTACAAATAAGCATACAAGAATCCGAAGCTCTTATATCAAGTCTCTGCCAAGTTACTGCGCATATATTCAGCTTCCAGCCCCTATTCTCAAGGAATAGTTCTTGTATTTGCTAAAAGAGTCATACACAGTTCTATTGAACCTTTCAATAATCAAAATAAGCATTGATTTGAGTTGTTTAAGCTTCATAGCGCAGCTCATTAATCTATCAGTATTTAAATTACTGGACCTTTGCTTGTTTTATTGTTGAAGCTCTGTGACACTATAGCATATATTGAGCTATCTAAGAGAATCCCCTGAATACATTACAGTGGAGCAACCGTCCAGGAATAAAATGGTATGTAAGCTGAAAAGTACAGAACCATCCCGAGGAAGTGTTGAGGATCTGATATCTTGGAAGGTGTAGCTAGTTCCAGTATGGCAGCAACCTTCTCTTGATGGGTTGAAAAACTGAGTCTAGACACCTTATGTCCTAGTAATAGAATCGAGTTATACCCACTGTAGCACTTTTTGGGTGAGAGAGTGATTCCCGCCACAATTATGGCTTGTAGGACCTGGTCTAAATGCTCTAAATGATCATCCCATGTCTTAGAAAAGATCACGATGTTGTCAATATAAACTAGGCAGAATATCCATAAGTAAGGTGCAAGTACAGTTTGCATAACTCTCTGGAATATTGTGAGGAGTATGCTTTTACCACAGTTTCATTGTGGTAAAACACTCCTTTTATTTTATTTATATTTTACACATTCTATTCATATTTATCTATCTTTTATATTCTTCGAATATTCCATCATTTCATTAGTTCGAAGCATTGTGTATACTTGTGGGTGCACTCGGCACCAATTAGAACTCAGACACACTTTTACCCAAGCACCACCACTCGTAAGACATAAACTAGGTCTACTACGAGCGGTGATCAGGGTAACGTGTCAGCTACTACATAAGTAGCAGTATCTGAACTATCTAACACTTCAGGCCTCAAATTGTAACAGTCGAGGCCTCCACTCGAATCATCCTTCCTCCCATTCTACTCATTTCTTTGTATATAGAACGGTCAGAACTTATACCACTCTTCACACCTGTTGGCGACTGATCGATTCCTAGTCGTGGGTTGTTCATCACCGAAGTTAGGATTATCCAGAACTCATTCAAATGCGATGCGAGAGTGATGAATTCCCTGATGGGGTGCAGGGCTGGGTTCTGTCGCAATTTCTCTCTCGATTTTGATCGTATTCAAAGGCCGATGCAGCTGAGGCTGATGGAAGGGAGTGCAGACTTCAATCCCCTTTTCATGAAGATGACCTGCAACTTGCATCCTCATATCCAACGGGAAGTCCTGCAAAATAACAGGATGATTGAGTGAATGGAGGAAATGAGTATCAGTGTGAGAGGTACATACAGTGAAATATACTCAGGAAATATAGTCTGGATGAGCTCATACTATATTTCCATTATTATTTCTACTTTCTCTCTATTTTATTATATACTTATAATTAGTTCGATGACCTATGTATGCGGTACATCGACTCTCGTGGGCACATACACGCCAGACCTATGTATTCTAGTGCCCGTAGTTAGAACTCAGACACTTTTTACCCCGCAACCATGACTTACCCAGATACCAGTTAGTGTCCTGTAAGTTGTGATTGGGGTATCGTCTCGACCATTACAGACAGGCTTTAACTATCTACGCAATCAGAGCTTCGAACTGTACCAGTCGAAACTCCATCTATATCTCAATCCGCGCAGACTACATCCGCACTACTCTATTACTCAACTCTCTCATTACTCTATTCTACACTCGAGCAGTCATTTAGAATCATACTTAACAGTCGATTCCCCTTATTCGTCTTAGCTCTCTACTCTACTTTAGATAGCTATTTCACTCACCCGTATTGAACTAAGTAGTCAATATGTGTTCGGTCTGTATTAGACTTAGACAGCCAATACATCTTCATGTCGTACCTAAATGGTCGATATTCTTCGTATATAGAATGGTTAGAACTTCCACCACTCTTCACAGTGGTGATCCGAGCTGGACCACTCTTTCCCTATGAAGAAAACATTACTCTACAACTATTAATTTCTAAGCGCATAAATGACCACTGGCAAGAACCAAACACCGAGATCCTCAACAACCCCAAGTAGTTCAAAACCTTCTCAAAGACCTGCTAGTCTGGAACCACCCCATAACGTCACAATGAGGAAGTGTTAGGATACACACTCAGGCCGGGTTTCCGGAGAAACCCGTGGGATATCCGGTAGGACTTGGCTTCAGCTTATAGGCTGCGCCCTCGCTAGATTGTGTTGTCCAATTTCAGACAGGCGGACGGGAATCCCGGGGAGTCCGGGCGGGGGTTCGTGGGTCGTGAGTCGTAGGTCGTGAGTCGAGAGTCGTGAATCGAGATAGTCGAGAGAGATAGATGCGCCGGAGCCCGTGGGCTCCGACTAGTGCGAGCGGTCTGATAAGAGTAGGGTTTTAGAGAGGAAAATGTATTAGATTACTGGGGGGAATCTAAGCTAATTTTCTGACTGGATTGTATGTACAACATCTGCCAGTTTATATAGACCGTGGAATGCATGACATACCGAATCCAGTAATAATGAGACGAAACGAGCAAAACATAAAACGGGAATAGTAAACACCAAATTGGTGTTAGGAACGGGACGGAACGGAGCGGAGTCCGAATCGTGACAAAGCATAACCCATAACGGGAAACGGAGCGGGAGCGGAGTCCTAAATCGTGACAGGTCATTTGACTAAAACGGGAACGGGGCTCGATTAGAGCGGTGACGGGATTCTAAGCGGGTTCCGGTGACTGATGCGTGGGACGAAGACGGACATAGACAGAGACGGGGTCCGGGGGAAGTCCGGTGACTGATATGTGTCTTAATGAGGTCGAACGTAACGAGTCTTGACGTAACGGAGTCCGGGCGGGAAATCCTATAAACAGACGATTGGTGCTTGTAGCGCGTGGGGGCGTACGAGTTAGTACCCGGAGTCCGGCGGGATTTGTCCGGTCGTAACAGGAAGTCTTCATTGACTTTTCAAAGACCAGTTCCTCCTGGGAATTCCCCTGGAGCAGCAGATGGACTATCAACGGATACTCCCCCTGATCCACATGAGGAATGTCCATCAACCGGGCAGTTGAGCAATCCTGGAGCTAATGCCGAGCCTACCCGTGCACTTGAGCTTGTTCTCTCATTCCCGCCAAGGCAGGTCATCCTCAAGCAGTTCTTTGGGGGTCATATGGTTTATGCTAAGCCTATCGATATGAAATGGGACATGTACTATGCCGATCGAATCTCTGCGGATCAGATTACTCCTTTCGTGGAGGAATACGATACAGATTACCCTTCTTTACCGGTGACTGTAGCAGTCTGGTTAGGTCATTATCAGGCCATCTTATCGGCACAGGACTTATTCACATGACCAGGAACCCTTGAGGATCTGACCCGCTCAATTCCCAAATGGTCGAGTGAGGTTACTTCCGTTATGGAAGAGGGAAGGACAATTTTCAAACAGGAAGTGTTCTCTTTATTCCTCCAAGCACTCCGTGCACATGATGATGCATTGCAAATCCTTCACATCCTACTCAGTGGGGATCACATCGTTCCCAAGGTTGACTACCAGTATATGTACATCTGAATGTTGGAGGAATCCCTTAATGGAGTCACATAAAATGCATCATTCCCATACTTTACTCTAAGGGGCCAGTTGAAGCGAAATCAGAGGAGACTCAATAAAATGGTTTTGGAAGTGCTTTACCCTTATAATAACTCGATTCAAGTGCCCGATTCACCCATCTCCATGACTAGTTTGTTTGTTCGCAACCTAAATGGGTCTCCTGATTGTGAAGAGTGGTGGAAGTTCTAACCATTCTATATACGAAGAATATCGACCGTTTAGGTACGACATGATCAGGAGACCCATTTAGGTTGCGAACAAACAAACTAGTCATGGAGATGGGTGAATCGGGCACTTGAATCGAGTTATTATAAGGGTAAAGCACTTCCAAAACCATTTTATTGAGTCTCCTCTGATTTCGCTTCAACTGGCCCCTTAGAGTAAAGTATGGGAATGATGCATTTTATGTGACTCCATTAAGGGATTCCTCCAACATTCAGATGTACATATACTGGTAGTCAACCTTGGGAACGATGTGATCCCCACTGAGTAGGATGTGAAGGATTTGCAATGCATCATCATGTGCACGGTGTGCTTGGAGGAATAAAGAGAACACTTCCAGTTTGAAAATTGTCCTTCCCCCTTCCGTAACAGAAGTAACCTCACTCGACCATTCAGGAATTGAGCGGGTCAGATCCTCAAGGGTTCCTGGTCACATGAATAAGTCCTGTGCCGATAAGATGGCCTGATAATGACCTAACCAGACTGCTACAGTCACCAGTAAAGAAGGGTAATCTGTATTGTATTCCTCCACGAAAGGAGTAATCTGATCCACGGAGATTCGATCGGCATAGTACATGTCCCATTTCATATCGATAGGCTTAGCATAAACCATATGACCCCCAAAGAACTGCTTGAGGATGACCTGCCTTGGCGGGAATGAGAGAACAAGCTCAAGTGCACGGGTAGGCTCGGCATTAGCTCCAGGATTGCTCAACTGCCGGGTTGATGGACATTCCTCATGTGGATCAGGGGGAGTATCCGTTGATAGTCCATCTGCTGCTCCGGGGGAATTCCCAGGAGGAACTGGTCTTTGAAAAGTCAATGAAGACTTCCTCATTGTGACGTTACGGGGTGGTTCCAGACTAGCAGGTCTTTGACAAGGTTTTGAACTACTTGGGGTTGTTGAGGATCTCAGTGTTTGGTTCTTGCCAGTGGTCATTTATGTGCTTAGAAATTAATAGTTGTAGAGTAATGTTTTCTTCATAGGGAAAGAGTGGTCCAGCTCGGATCACCACTGTGAAGAGTGGTGGAAGTTCTAACCATTCTATATACGAAGAATATCGACCATTTAGGTACGACATGAAGATGTATTGGCTGTCTAAGTCTAATACCCACCAAACAGGTATTGACTACTTAGTTCAATACGGTTGAGTGAAATAGCTATCTAAAGTAGAGTAGAGAGCTAAAATGAATAAAGGGAATTGACTGTTAAGTATGATTCTGAATGACTGCTTGAGTGTAGAAGAGGGTAACGAGAGAGTCGAATAATAGAGTAGCGCAGATGTAGTCCACACAGATTGAGATATATGTAGATGGAGTTTCGACTGGTACAGTTCGAAACTCTGATTGTGTAGATAGTTGAAGCCTGTATGTAACGGTCGAGACGATACCCCAATCACAACTTACAGGACACTAACGGGTGTCTGGGTAAGTCGTGGTTGTGGGGTAAAAAGTGTCTGAGTTCTAACTACGGGTACTAGAATACATAAGTCTGGCGTGTATGCACCCACAAGAGTCGATGTACCGCATACATAGGTCGTCGAACTAAATATAAGTGTATAATAAAATAGAGAGAAAGTAGAAATAATAATGGAAATATAGTATGGGCTCATCCAGACTATATTTCCTGAGCATATTTCACCATACCTCTCACAGTGCCCCCCAGGTCGAAGAGCTATGTCAAAGAAGGTGGCGAAGGACACTTGGAACTCCTCCCCATGCATCCTGCAAGGAACCTCTGAGGTGTAGGATAGCATTTCCCCAGGTGAGACGCTTGGCACAAAAGGAGAGGGTGTTAAGAGCAGAAACTGACGGATGTCGGTTGACTGACAGGGACCGAACGGAAGGACTTGGCTTCAGCTTATGTGCTGCGCCCTCACAAGTTACCGTCGGGTGTCCTTAAATTTCTGGCGGGCGGAAACTAGTCCTGTCAAGTAAACCTCTCGGTAAACTACCGATCGGAAACCGAAGGATCAGTTGAGGGTTGGGCTGAGGGGTCGGAGACCAAGAGTCAGAGACTGAGAGTTGGGGACTGAGAGTTGGGGACTGAGAGTCGGAGACTGACAGAGTCAGAGACTGAGAGAGTCGGAGACTGAGAGAGTTGGAGACTAGAGGTTGAAGTCGTAAATGTAGGTTGAATCGTAAATCGGATGGAGTCGGAATGTGGTGGTCGTGAATAGATAATGGAGTCGGAAATTAGAGGGTATTTAAGTCAATCTAAGTCGATATTCTGATTGTCCAATAACTACATTTACAGTGGGTTTATTTACAAGTTATCGGCGTCTAGAAACTACTAACTAAGGGAAGAGTGGAAACACTATTTGACGAATAGACTTGACTAGAAACCAGAAAGTTACAGTGAGATCGGAAGCTGAGATTTAGCCGAGAGCAGGGTTACGAGAAAAGGGAATAGTCCACAGGCTACAAGTATATATGGGCATATGTGAAACATAGAGTAAAATGGATCATCATAATGAAAGGGGACATATCAAAGTATAACCAGATGGTACGAGTATATTTTGACAGGGGCATAAATGAGGTTTGATCGCCATGAAGGTATACGTCAGTGTCAGTGTTCCGAAGGTTGCCAAAATAATGACTTGATCAAATAACTTGGAACATCGATAGATAGTAGTATTCTCGGAGACCGTCAGATTGCGACATGGTTACGACACAGTCGTAACAGAGGGCAATGTCTTCCCATTTTGAAATGTCACCGGCGGATGTCAACCCATCCAGTTTCTGGATCGAAGAGACCCAATGGCTATAGGCCTTCTGGTGGGTGCGAATGATGGCGTGAACGTGGTCAGCAGAGGCGTCAGTGAGGTGAGCGATGAGAGGAGGCCGGGGGTGTAGTGACGGCGGGGCAGGAGCGAGAAGAGGCGTGCAGCTTGCGTCTCCAACAGAGGGAAGTCCTCCCGGTGTCGGAATCCAACAACAGATGCTCCAACAGGTCAACTAGGTCGACAACTGAGTGGATCGGCGCGTGCTCAGGAAGGATACAGGAGGAGTCAACAAGCAGGGACCGAAACATGGAGAGCTCGACCCACTCGATATCCTCCGCTAATCGCAGCTGCTCCTTAGGATCATTGTGTTAGGATACATACAGGGCGGGTCTCCAGAGAAACCCGCAGAATATCCGGTAGGACTTGGCTTCAGCTTATAGGCTGCGCCCTCGCTAGATCATGTTGTCCAATTTCAGATGGATGGACGGGAATCCCGAGGAGTCCAGGCGGGGTTGTGGGTTGAGGGGTCGTAGGTCGGAGGTCGTGGGTCGTGAGTCGAGATTAGTGAGAGAGATAGATGTCCAGGAGCACGTGGGCTCTGACTAGTGCGAGCGGTGTGATTCAAGTGGGGTTTTTAGAGCAGAAAATGTATTAGATTACTGGGGTGAATCTAAGCCGATTTTCTGACTGGATTGTATGTACCACATCTGCCAGTTTAAATAGACCGTGGAGTAAATGTCATACCAAATCCAGTAATAATGAAACGAAATGAGCAAAACATAAAACAGGAATAGTAAACATGTTAGGATACACACACAGGCCGGGTTTCCAGAGAAACCCGCGGGATATCCGGTAGGACTTGGCTTCAGCTTATAGGCTGCGCCCTCGCTAGATCGTGTTGTCCAATTTCAAACGGACGGATGGGGATCCCGGGGAGTCTGGGCGGGGTTCGTGGGTCGTAGATCGTAAGTCAGGGGTCGTGGGTCGTAAGTCGGAGGTCGTGGGTCGTGAGTCGAGTTGGTTGAGAGAGATAGATGCGCCAGAGCCCGTGGGCTCCGACTAGTGCGAGTGATGTGAATCGAGTAAGATTTTAGAGCGGAAAATATTATTAGATTACTGGGGGAATCTAAGCTAATTTTCTGACTGGATTGTATGTACAACATCTGCCAGTTTATATAGACCGTGGAATGCATGACATACCAAATCCAGTAATAACAAAACAAAACTAACAAAACATAAAATGGGAATAGTAAACACCAAATTGGTGTTAGGAACAGAACGGAACGGAGCGGAGTCTGAATCGTGACAAAGCATAACCCATAATGGGAAACGGAGCGGGAGCGGAGTCCTAAATTGTGACAGGTCATTTGACTAAAACGGGAATGGGGCTCGATTAGAGTGGTGACGGGATTCTAAGCGGGGACCGGTGACTGATGCATGGGACGAAGACGGACATAGACAGAGACGGAGTCCGGGGGAAGTCCGGTGACTGATATGTGTCGTAATGAGGTTGAACGTAACAAGTCTTGACGTAACGGAGTCCGGGCAGGAAATCCTATAAACAGACGATTGGTGCTTGTAGTGCGTGGGGGGTATGGGTTAGTGCCCGGAGTCCGGCGGGATTGTTCAGTCGTAACAAAACACCAAATTGGTGTTAGGAACGGGACAGAATGGAGCGGAGTCCGACGGGAATGGGGCTCTGTTAGAGAGGTGATGGGTTTTACTGAGCTGGGTCCAGTGACTGATGTGCAGGATGAGGTCAGAAATAGACAGATATGGTGTGAAGAGTCAATAGATTCTGACTGCTTGATATACGAAGAATAGTGTTTATCCAACTACTATTAGAAAGTATTGACTGTTCAGTACAATACAATAGGTTACTAGACTGATAGTACTAGTAGAAAGACGCACTACACATCACAAGAGCAACTGTACAGTTGCTCGTGATGACCAGAACAAGAGAGATAATCAGCGAAAGACTGAATATCTAGGGTAGAGAGATAGCAGCGCGAGTCGACTATAGTGTCGATGAGCACAAAGACTTGAGAGTGGGACTTGACCTTCGCGGTTTGAGTCCAAAGACTATTAGTATGGGAGAAAACACTACCCTTATAGGTAGCTGAAATGTTACCCTTGACACCTCTCACTATCTGTGTCATTACGAGGTGGTGTCTGCTGGGTAAAAAGGTGTCTCTTCTCTTGGCGCCGAGTGCGCCCACAGGTATACACAACGCTTCGAACTAAGAAATAAAGGTACACTTGAAAAGTAAAAGGAATTAGAGAAAGGAAATAATACTAGATAATAATGTACTATAATATGTCTAATATTTAACAGCCTGATCATGATATATGCATACCCTTCACAGACGGAGTCTGGTGGGTTTTCCGGTGACTGAAACACAACATAATGAAGATGAATGTAGACAAGTCTGATGTACGGAGTCCGGTGGGAATTCCAGTGAACTGATAATGGGTGCGTATAGGGCGTGGGTGCGTATATGTAAGTTAGTGCCTGGAGTCTGGCGGGATTTCCGGACGTAACACGTTGACACACAAGTAGAAGGTACCCATGTGATCCGAACATTATCTCAATCCACACGGACTATATCCACACTACTCTGTTTATTTGACTCTCTCATTATTTCCTCAATGTGAGAGGTATAGCGAAATATGCTCAGGAAATATAGTCTGGATAAGCCCATACTATATTCCCATTATTATTTCTTCTTTCTCTCTATTCTATTATACACTTATATTAGTTTGACAACCTATGTATGCAGTACATCGACTCTTGCAGGCGCATACATGCCAGACTCATGTATTCTAGTGCCCATAATTAGAACTCAGACACTTTTTACCCCGCAACCATGACTTACCCAGACACACAGTTAGTGTCCTGTAAGTTGTGATTGGGGTATCATCTTGACCATCACAGATGGGCTACACAACCAGAGTTTCGAACTGTACCAGTCGAAACTCCACTTATATCTCAATCTGCATGGACCACATCCACGCTACTCTATCATTTGACTCTCATTATTCTTTTCTACACTCGAGCAGTCATTCGGAATCACACCTAACAGTCGATTCCCTTTATTTGTTTTAGCTATCTACTCTACCTTAGATAGTTACTGCACTCAGACATATTGAACTAAATAGTCAATACTCGTTTAGTGTGTATTAGACTTAGACAGTCAATACAACTACATGTTGTACCTAAACGGTCGATATTCTTCGTATATAGAACAGTTAGAACTTCCACCACTCTTCACAGTGGTGATCCGGGCCAGACCGCTCTTTCCCTATGAAGAAAACATTACTCTATGACTATTAAATTCAAAGCACGTAAATGACCACTGGCAAAAACCAAACACCGAGATCTTCGACGACCCCAAGTAGTTCAAAACCTCGTCAAAGACCCGCAAGTCTGGAACCACCCGTAATGTCACTATGAGGAAGTCTTCATTGACTTTGCAAAAACCAGTTCCTCCTGGAAGTTCCCCCGGAGCAGCTGCTGGACCGTCAATGGATACTCCCCCAGGTCCACATGAGGAATGTCCATCAACCGGGCAGTTGAGCACCCCTGGAGCTAATGCCAAGCCTACCCATGCTCTCGAACCCGTTCTCTCATTCCCGCCTAGGCAGGTCATCCTCAAGCAATTCTTTGGGGTCATATGATTTACACTGAACCTATCAATTTTCAATGGGATATGTACTATGCCGATCGAATCTCCACAGATCAGGTTACTCCCTTTGTGTTAAGTTCCCGAACAAAGCTCCACAGATAGTCCCGCGGAGGTTTCCGGTAACTATTCCAAACACACACTTGCTTCCGGGAATAGTCCCACGGAGTCCCCGGGTAATAGGTCCCGGAAAAGTTCCGGGGATTATTAGTACAAGGAACGGTGATATCAGAATAATTACCAGAAAGTCTGGTGAACGACTGAGATGGACTTGGCTTCAGCTTATAGGCTGCGCCCTCGTACACTCATTCGGGTGTCCATATTTCGAGCTGACAGAATGCATACAGGAAGATATAGATTCCGGAGTTCCCGTGGGAGTTCTGGGAATCGAGTGTGCAGACAGACAAGAGGACTAGAGACTGTTCAAGGATCAAACTTGTTCAGGGGAAAACTAGTTCGAGATTGAAACTGGATTCTAAGTACATGAATATAGCGGACTTATATAGACTGTGAAATGTAATAATACCAAATCCGGTATTAATGAGAGGCAGAACTATTAAACATAAAACGAAACAAGTAAATACTAAACTGGGAATAGGGACGGAACGGAACGGGAGCGGAGAACGAATCATGACAGATCATTTAACCATAACTGGAGCGGGGCTCAGTTAGAGGGGTTCCGGAAGTCCGGTCGGAGTCCGGTGACTTGGTGCACAGGATAGTGTCGGGTATAGACAGGCTTGATGTGCAGGAGGTCCGGTGGAGTCCGGTGGGTTTTCCGATGACTGGTGTGTGAGACGCAGAGACAGATAACAGGAGTGGGGTTCTATGCTCTGTTAGAGGGGTTCCAGGAGTCCGGTCGGAGTCCAGTGACTGGTACATAAGACACAGAGTGTCGGGTGTATGTAGGGTGGAGTCCGGAGTCTGGGGAGTCCGAGGACTGGTGTATGAGACATAGAGGGTTTAGGTGCAGACAGGTGGGGTGCGTACAGAGAGTCAGGCATAAGCAAGTTGACATACGGGCTCCTGTGGGAACTCCGGTTGTTACTATACAATATAGAGGGTCGGGAGCATGTAGGACGGGGTCTGGGGGCCCGGAGGCCGGCGGGTTTTCTGGTTCCTGACACTTTGTGGAGGAGTACAATACAGATTACCCTTCTTTACCGGTGACTGTAGCAGTCTGGTTAGGTCGTTATCAGGTCATCTTATCAGCGCAGGACTTATTCACGTGACCAGGAACCCTTGAGGATCTGACCCGCTCAATTCCCGAATGGTCGAGTGAGGTTACTTCTGTTATGGAAGGAGGTAGGATGATTTTGAAGCAGGAAGTGTTCTCTTTATTCCTCGAAGTGCTCTGTGCACACAATGATGCGTTGCAAATCCTTCACATCCTACTCGGTGGGGATCACATCGTGCCCAAGGTTGACTACCAGTATATATACATCTGAATGTTGGAGGAATCTCTTAACGGGGTCACTCAAAATTTATCGTTCACCTATTTTACTCTAAGGGGTCAATTGAGGTGAAATCAGAGGAGACTTGATAAGATGGTTTTGGAAGTACTCTACCCTTATAATAACTTGATCCAAGTGCCCGATTCGCCCATCTCCACGACGAGTTCATTTGTTCATAACCTAAATGGGTCTCCCAACACTCGTTTCCTTCATTCACTCAATTGTCCCGTTATTTTGCAAGACTTCCCGTTGGATATGAGGATGCAAGTTGCAGACCATCTTCAGGAAAAAGGGATGGAAATCCACACTCCCTTCTACCAACCTCAGCCACATCAGCCTTTGAATACGATCGAAATTGAGAGAGAAATCTCGAAGGAACCCAGCCCCGCACCCCATCAGGGGATTCATCGCCCTCGCATCACATTCAAATGAATTCCAGATAAGCTTAACTTCGTTGATGAACTACCCATGACTAGGAATCGATCAGTCACCAACAGGGGTCGACTGTCCTTCTCTACCGCATTCACCGAGGGCATAGCTGGTCAGGTTGCTAGTCGAGGATCTCTGAATCCAGACGATCCCTGCCATTCCCTGCCGATCTCCTCAAATTCCTTTTTGCCACCAGGAGGACCACCTAGCAGTTCATCTGGGAGCTCTAGTAGCTCAGACTATGGAGGGAATTTGCAACGTGGGGGGCGTCATGGTGGAGTACCTAACTCTCCCTTTTGAACTCCGACGCAGCCTCGAGCCAGCGCGCCTATCAATGACTTACCTAAGGATAAAAATATCTCTCTTAACACCAATGACATCAAGATAAAATGGTCTGACCTTCCCGAATACGATGGAACTCAATCCAAAGCCTTGGACTACATCATGGATATCATGAGTCTCTCAGAGATCTCAGACTCCATGAGCACATTGTTAGGAGTCGCTCTGCCAAGACAACTCACCGGCAATGCCAAGATCTGGTGGAGCACTCTAGACCATGAATATTGCACTGAATTCAGTCAATCTCATGGATCATTCCTTTAGGGTATCATAGAGGGATTACTTGGAACTCATTGGTGCAAATCCTTAGCCTTAGAATGGAAAGCCATGAAATTTTGACAAGTCGGCCACAATCATGAGACACCTGTTCACTATATTCAACAGAGAATTAAGCTTTATCGATTCTTGTATGGCTTTCACCAAAATCGAAAGGACGAAATGTGCAGACTCATCCTCACACTGCCCACGGAATGGCTTTACCTTCTACAAGGACAACCCATTGATGACATCATAAGCTTACAGACTTATGCTAACAATCTGCAAGAGGCTTTGATTAGCACTTGGGTCCAAACACATCGAGAGCATTATCGGTTTCAGAAGCTGAGAGTCATGATCGCCAAGCAGGAAGAATCGGATCTCGGGCATGAAGAAGAGCACTCCAGGGGAATCGATTCCACTAATCAAGGCCACGTCCTTCTCAGCGAAGCTGAAGATAAAACTGCCCCTAGGAGATCCAATATGAAACAGGGTAAGAAACACGGCAAGTTCATTTTCGAACGAAGCGACAAGAAAAGCATCGCTAAACCCCCAAAGGAGTGCTGGATTTGCAGGAGCTCAGAGCATTTTAAGATTGACTGCCCTCATGCTGGCAAGATGTCACACTATGTATGTCTCTATTAACAAATGCTCCACACAGAACCCAACTGAGGAGGTGGAGGATCAGAGGGCTTACGAAACAGTTTTTGGATTAAGCATACAGGGACAAGTACATAACGTTGATGAGGAATTGATTTTCATTTCTGTCTACCTTCCTCAATCAGAGGACGACACTGTTTCAAACGCGAGTTCACCTTCAAGTGAGAATGAAGCATCGCAAGTCTATGTTTCTATATCAGACTGTGATTTCATCGAGAAGGGAGACTGGCTAGATGCTCATCGTCAGAACTGGAAAGGTCTGACTGAGACGGGAGCCTTATCGCGACGTGAACCTCCTACCATTGAGGAAATCGTCGATGAGGAAGTATTTGTGAACTGATCTAAGGAAATAAGTCAGATCTACGTTATAGAAGACCCCTCTGAGTTAGAGGGATTGGAGGAGGAGAACTTCCCCTTCAACCCAGGACAGTTACCCAACCTAATTCCTTGTGAGGAGTCAGACTCTGAAGCAGACGACGACGTTCCGAAGGCTACACCTGAGGTACCTAACGGTAGATGTGTCAGGAGGAACGTCAAACTGGCCACAAGAAAGGAAAGCAAAAGACCCAGGGTCCAATACCCTCGATCCAGTCGGCTTATGAAAGAGGATTCGACCATTGTTTACTGCAGAAGGGATCCCCCGAGTGGGTACTCCAGCATTGGGATCTCAGCATTACACGTCTACGGATATGTAGGGAATGCAGAAGCCTCTAATCCTATTAAGATCAGGCTGGACGCTGGGGCCGACCTCTCCTTAATTTCGGAGGATTTCTATAAGGAGCTAGAGGACCACCTGTGAAGGGTATGCATATATCACGATTGGACTGTTGAATACTAGACATATTCTAGTCCCTTATTATCTGCTTTTATTTCTTTTCTTTGATTCTTTATATCTTTCGAGCATACCATTATTTCTTAGTTCGAAGCTTTGTGTATATCTATGGGCACTCTTGGCGCCAAACGGTAGACTTTTCTTTACCCAACAGACACCACCTCGTAATGACCCAGAAGTCAAATAGCGAGAGGTGTCAAGGGTAACGTCTCATCTACCTACAAGGGTAGTATTTTCTAACCTACTAATAAGCTCTGGACTTGAACCGTAAAGGTCGAGTCCCTCACTCAAGTCTTTGCGCTCGTCGACACTGTGGTCAACTCGTGCTTTTCTCATTCTATTCCAGATACTCTATCTTTCGCTAATTACCTTTCTTACCTCTTGCTGTGAGTTGTACTGCAACGGTCAACTCTATTATTCTCTTATTCAACCGTCACGAGCAACTGCACAGTTGCTCTAGTGACATGTAGCGTGCTTCTCTACTAGTACTGTCAGTCTAGTACCCTACAGTATTGTACAGAATGGTCAATACTGATTAATAGTAGTTGAATAAACACTATTCCTCGTATATTGACCGGTCAGAATCTATTGACTCTTCACACCGCCCCAAGCTCAAGCAAGGACTTAAGCTGTGCCTCATACAGCTTACCGGTAATGCTAAAGTATTAGGATACATCAATGTCCCCGCAGTCCACCGACCTTTTTGCTCGATGAATCCTAGTTATTCCGCATTTCCTCCCCATTTCTACACCCCAGATCTTACAACAACCGCCGATCAGGAGCAAAGCGGTAACAACGACTGTGCACAGATCACGGAATACACGTCAGACCTGAGGTAATCCTTCTCCGTACTCCAGTGCTCAAGACCGTCTAAATAGGTTCCACAGACAAATATATGTCTCAGATAACGACGAGTTTGAGTATTCTGCAGAGCAAGCGGCTTCAATACCAAATTACTTGAGGGACAATCCAGCAACAAGACACCACGATGCCCGTCCGATACACCCCTTGGCCCGTCAGCTCGATTATCAAAGAGAATCTTTGTCCGTTCATGAAGCGACGCCACAGGATGACTTGCGAAGGTAAAGTCATTTGGGTCAGAGCAAAGACACGATTGACGTCGTTTTTTCTTCCAGATGGGATACAGGTCCGGCAATCACCCCATCTGCCCTGTTTACAGGATACTTTGGAGAGCGACTCTCTTCAACCGGATACCATGTCAGTGTGGCACACTCCCTCACCGACCAACTCGACCGGCGAGAAGAAATTTTCCCTATGCAGAAAACGACGACCCAACCGGATGGTTCGCATGGGTATCTCTCACTTCTCTTTGACCAAATGTCGTTGCTTAATGAAATCCTTAGCGCTTCTTCAACGCACCCCTTCTCTGATCCTCAATCTACAAATAATGAATTTGATGAGTTATTTGACAGACAACTTCAGCACAAGATTGATTTTGAGTTGGGTCTATTGGGAATCCATCAAATGTCACGCATGGATTGGGGGTTAAATTTGTAAGATATTATTATTGAGATTATTTGACAATAGGTACTGACGGGTCCGACTGCATAGGCCACCGGTGCATAAAACTCACCATCCAAATCAAATATGGAGAATCACGGTTGCGATACGGAGTGGTATAGCACTCCGGTATCACAGTCCGTGATGATTGATGTGGACGGCGAACTGAATGCTAATGGGCAGGACGCTTCCGCCACAATGACGAGCCACGGAAACCGTGCCGTCTCTCTCTTAGGGTCCGAGCCCACGCCGAGGGTGGTAACATCATTAGCGTCCAGGCGATCATTTTTAAAGCAGTCACATTTCAGCAAATGGAACTTCGATATGCAAGGACCCTCGACTCCGGCGAAAAAAAAGGCTAAGTGTAATTACCCTGGATGCACCAAGGAATACATCGAAATTCGGCACCGACAAGCCCACGTCTTCAACCATTTTCAAAAGAGGCTAAGCTGTTTCTCAAGGGTCAAATTTTACCTGGTCAAACGGTCAATTCAGAGAAAAAGCTAAGACGTTTCTTGGAGTACACACCATTTTGTCCAGGACAGGATCGTCCAAAACCTGACAAAACCTTCATTGACCCGAGAGGTCTCCAGAAGCACCTGATCAAAGTGCATGGAATGACTATGGCAGACGCTGAAGCATTGATAAGGCCGTTATACCCTGCCAGTCACATATGCTTATGGGGAACAGCCTATTGGACAGCAGCCATAGCCCGCATGCAAGAACCATGTCCAGATTCGCCAGAGGGACTGTCCTATGTACCTTTGCCAGCGGGGAGTTGAAACACCTTGAGGCAAAATGCTCCATCGATCGTGGCGTGACGTGTCCAGATTCGCCAGAGGGACTGTCCTATGTACCTTTGCCAGCGGGGAGTTGAAACACCTTGAGGCAAAATGCTCCATCGATCGTGGCGTGACGTGAGAGACAACGGTCACAATTTGCTACCTATCTTCTGCTCTATTTTGGATTTGGGAATACTCTACTTTTTTAAAATTCTCTACACTATGCTGTCTCATAGGTTGGGGAATATATCAATTATGACACCATTTGAACCCACTTTCCAGGCTGCAAACATCACTCGTCGTGTCAGATCAACTGCCGACAAGACTTAGTACCATCATCACCCCATTTATACTTGGGCACGGTCGTCCGATGTGCAATCGAAATGATAGGATAGCTATTTTGGAGCCCGAAGTCTCCGACAGTAGCTATATTACACGTTTCCTTTTCTAAACGTCACACCAAATTGCCACTTAGTAGTACGGCTCCACCTATCAGGTACCAATACAGCGGGAGAAATTTAACCCTCATGCCGCCGACGTAAATAACATTCAATACTCAGTCATTCGCATTTCTTTCCGTACATGTAAGACGCAAGTGTTCCTGCTAAGCAGCAGAACCCCCCCCCCACCAAACAGCAATCATTTCGCACTCAGACGTCTCACGAACTCTATCAGAGCCCTTGATAAAAGATGTTAGCACGATGATGTCGTAATAGAGGTAGGCAACTTACCTTGTCGGACGACTTGTCATGCCAGTGGGCATGTATGAACCAGTGCGGAAAGTCTTGCAACAGTTACAGTATAGTCAAGCATCATCAGTATGAGCCTCGTCAGTGTAATCCTGGCCGACTTACCACACATGCAGAGCCGCATCATTGACCACTGGCCACCCCTGGCCGACTTACCAATTGCCCGTGTCACCGAGTCCCAACCCGATATTGGGCTCGATCAACAGCATTCCCCTAGTGACACGTACGCCTGGTGGAACCAGATCAGGATCTCGAATCTCTTCTCATCTCCTTGACTCTATATAAAACCCCATATCCTATAGTGATATTCTATCTTCTCCTTGACCCTTAATCCTTTCCCCACTCTTCCCTAGGGAACCTCGCATTCACCTTGTATCCTACTGATATGTAAAAATAAAGAAAACTTAGTCCTGTCCGTGTTGACCGAGTGAGGCTGATACCGACAGCCTTACAGTCAGCCATATTTACGCCACTATTGTTTCATGTGATTGCTATGGGCTGCGTCAGTCGATAAGGATGAGATAACAAGATGTGTATAGTACTAGATTCCCGCTCGTGTAACAACTTATCCGTTTACCTCCTACGAGCTACAGAGATCAAACGGAATATATTTTATCTTTCTGCTTATTATTCTGAGTTTTGAGAATTGATTTCAACAGGCCTGGTATCAGTATCGCTGCTGGCACGTCATAACCGTGGCACAACCCCCAACTCAGACCTCGCCAAAACAAGATGGCTGGTCAAATTAAGAGTTTAACTGGGTCTGGTCTTTAATGGGCGACACTGTTGGCATGTGACATGTCGCGTCCATAACATATGTCCACTTGCTATTTAGTTCACGATCGGTTAGATCGTGCAACTGTATATTTATGGTTTTGGGTTAGAATAGTTTTTTCCTCAGCTCTCACTTGATAGTGTCAAGACTGAGGTCAGTAGTTACTTAAGAGTTATAGCTTACCGCTAGGTACTGACATATCCTTTAACATATTTGTACAATTTTACTTTACTACAGACAAGACAACTGTACTTATCGCAACTCCAAGCTCACTTCATCCCGCTGTCATTCAAACTCTTCGTCAATTCCATAACACCAGTGACAGTGCTCTCAATGTTCTGGAGACCAATTTCAGCACAAAGAACCTCGATTGGC
Organism: Hysterangium stoloniferum; assembly: GCA_015178975.1. Lineage (NCBI taxonomy): Eukaryota > Fungi > Basidiomycota > Agaricomycetes > Hysterangiales > Hysterangiaceae > Hysterangium > Hysterangium stoloniferum. The sequence continues at coordinate 41,806 of WHVD01000025.1, forward strand.
CTTCACTTTACAAGCCTTTCACTCCAGGCGCAGCAGAAAATGCCGCCGCACAGTGTGCAGAGGCCACGAACAAGATAATCACAGCAGCCGAGCAAATCACAGCCACTGTGAGAGGCCCCTCATCCACCCTGTTTGATGCATCGATGGCTGTTAGTTGCACTTATTCCATGGGTACCTCCGTGCTCACACGATTTCTTTAGTATGTCTTCCAGCCTGCCTGTGCTTTGTGGAATGTACAAGATAGCTGCCTACTCAGCCGATATGCCTTTTAAAGACTTGCCAGTATCAATCCAAAAGATATTCTATTGTTGCTGAAAATGTTTGAATTTTACTTCCCGGAGAATATGGTGTCTCTGGGAAGTAAAAATCAAACGCCTTTGCCAACAATGGAGTATCTTCTGCATTGATATTGACAAGTCTCTAAAAGACATATTGGCAGAGTGAGTAGCTATCTTGCACATGCGCTATATTTATAACTATTGTGATGTGGAGTCCTGCAGCCAAATATGATAATACCAATGGAATGACCACATTCATAAACATGACATGGGGGGTAGATGTATTTATGTCCTATATTTGCTGATATATTTCAGAGGCGACGAACTGTTCAAAGCTTCGGCATATATGACAGAAACTTATGCTGACCCCAAAACCAAGCATTCTTTTGAGCCTTCCCAAGCATCTTTCAATGAACTCTGAACGTCGACATGCTGCTTTTCCAGTGGCTGGAATCAACAAATAAGGTCGGACGTTTCAGAGTCGCCATGCTAGCCGCAGCACAATGGGAGGTATCGGATGCCATATTGCAAGGTGAGTACCCCGAAAGCATTAATAGAATGTTCTACTTGTCGGGGTTTCCCGTAGGGCTCGCTTCCTAACAATAGGAGGTATTGGATCCCTAGCATTAAAAATTGCGAAGATCCATCCTCATTTCCGCATGATCGTCCAAGATCGTCCGAATGTAATTGGTATGGGAGAAGAGATATCTCGTGCTTTAGATTTTGAAATTGTTTGTGGCCCGGATGTTTTTTTTTTTTCTAAGTTTTGCAAGGCCGAGCTACCAGATGCTCTCTCAAGTGGTCGGGTTAAATTTGAAGGTATGAAATAGTTCGTTTCACAGAAAGAATCTCACTCCCGGTAACATAGCTCATGACTTTTTCGAACCTCAGCCCTGTCTTGATACATCATCGATCTTCGTGCTCCGTCCCGAGGGCCGACGCGTTCGTCATAAAAATTTTAAAGCACTTGCGTGAACAGCACAGCCTCGCACTGAACTCCTTATCAGAGACTATACCATTCCTTAAGCTTGTCTAGACCATACGGACTCTAGCGAGTTGCCTGGCGCTGCAAAAACATTGGTGCCACCCCCTCGCTTGGCCAACTTGGGGCGTGCCAGCGCTGTCACATACTGGATTGATTGACTGTCAGTGGTTGTTGCATCAAAACTTTTAACAAAACTTTTACCCTGACTGGACACCTGCGAACGTCACTCAACGCCCAGGAACGAACACTCGGCGAAATTGTATCCGTTTTCACCGCAGCAGGTTGGAAAGTAGTAAATGTACATAGAGCCGCAGAGTCTCATTTCAGTTATATCACTGCTGAACCCATTTAGTCCAAAGTCACATCATTTCCTACAAATAATCATAAACTTTCCCGGTTTCGATACATATCATCGATATAACCTTGGTTTCGATTTATGCCGGACGGATAGTTCAAAACACATCAGTGGAGAAACAACCCCAAATTTAGGTAGTTATAACTCATCTGTGGGAGCGCTAGGCATTACAGGAATAAAACGTCAATATCAAGTATTCCAAATAGCTCAAATGCAATATGACAATGATTGATCCATTTCACTCACTGCCGGTTGTAGACCAGTTGGTAGGAATGGTTTGACATCACTCCATTGCCATGCTAGTATACGTCCAGCGCTGAATTTCGCTCTACATGCACTGCTCCTGAATTCTTCGCCCTCGCCCTTAGAGAGGAAAGACTGGAGATTCGAAGGTAATTTAAGCGCGTTGATGAAGGATATATACCCTCAGATTCGTTATTACTCATTTTAAGACGGGGCTGCACTGCAGTCATGTAAAAATATCTTTAGCTGACTATCGGTATTCATTGACTTCCCATCCTCACAATCATGTTGTCAATGTTGACTCGTCTCGCATAAATTCAAGTCTAAAGCAGTAGCTAGAAGGCACACACATTACTTTCACCATCTTTAACCTGCCGCAAGCAGCACAATAAACTTCCTTCGGTTATTGGTTCGTTTTACACTACAACCTACAACCCCGTAGTCTTTGATTGGTCCATAGGCGACGCGCTTATTCTATTTGATTATACAATGATTATATACCGAATTCGCACAAGACCCTCGAAGTACCGGATCTTGAATGAGATAGGTTATTTATACCGAAAGTTTGTATTGCAATATGATTGGTCCGGCGGCAAATGTGTGGCAGCTGATTCGTGCAGGGTTGATGGACGCCAACCCAGAAAACCATACATAAGAACTCTTCTGACAGCGCATTAAAAAGCTACTTTAGATTATAATTGTTACTTAGTTGAGAAAAACCGCCCCTGATCACTGAGTAGGAGGGAGGGTCGTACGCCATAATCAATTTTTTATCTCAAGATCTGACACAGTCGTTCCTCGATTTAAACTATGCGCACCATCGGCCCTCCCGCGGCCAAATCGAGTCACGTTACTGAAAGCCGGGTGATCTCAAAAGAACATAGGAATTCCCAACCAGAGCCTTAGCGCCATCTCGGCCTGCTTGTGTAATTCATAGCTGTACCCAATCCATTGTAAATCGAATCCCCCCCTACCCATCTGCACTAGGGTAAACCAATTAATTATTGTAATATTAGATATTGTTTAAATGCGTGGTTAGAAATCCGTTATACGTTTAAGGTTCTATTCTACAAAACCACGATGCTTGACTTCGCCATGATCGTCTCCAATATCCGCTCCGAGGGACTGCCTTCATGGTCTTCGTGATATGTTCTAGTAATCCTCATCCGGTTGCAATAAATTTGAGTTATGGGGGGGATACACCACGCCAATTTACACAGAAGTATGAAAATTCTGCTAGTCACTAGCCGGCTAAGCTCAGACTAGGGAGCATAATGTTGGCGTCTCGACCGCTTCTAAGATGACTACCTCAGGCCCTCGAAAACTTAATGCTTTGGTTCTTTTAGGACATCCGGTGACCGGTAGCTTCTAGTCAGGTCTGCTCTTATCCGCCAGGTCATGAAAGGGCAAGACTGGTATCCGCTCTGTGCAGTACTTGTGCCTTGGATTTATTTTGGCATATTCTTTACAATATACAATCATAATACACGCTTGCAAGTGCTACCGACCAAATTCGCTCGCCCACGTGTCTTCTGTGGTCGAATTGTGATAAATGGAGGAAACCGAGTCTGTGGTGTCACCATCATGGATGGTACTCCTAGTTGACCCTTCCTCTATGGCTTCGAGCCGGCGGGGATGAGGGTCCACCCATATTAGATGCGGGCACGTTGTAAGAGCCAGCGCGTCAGTAGACATCTCATATGGATTATGACTGGCTCGCAACCTGACATCCCTCAGGTTTAGTAGGAAATGGGAAATGAAAATAGCTGCAACACTGCGGATGGCCGTGAGTTTTTCCTGTTCAGTAAAATGAAGAGAGCTGCTTGGCAGCGGTGAGGCAACTCACGGAAGTGCAAACGGATTTACTCCCAGGTTAGACGTTGTCTAACAAGGAGCAGTCCGCATTAGCAAGTACATACAGCTATCTGAATTTATTACTCACGGGCCCAAGCTGTAGTTTGAGAAGCCTCGATTAACAAGATTATACCACATGCGTCAGAAGTGCATACCAGGATCCATAGAGCATTGAAAAGTCTTAAGACACAAACACCTCTAATGATTAAACGTTGTTAAGTTGTTCGATTAAAGAACATACGGCTTTGACATACGAAAAGCACAAGGCTGTCGGCATCATCTAATCAGCCTCTTCCGTATTTTCAATAGATGAAGAGAGGAAAAAACTCACTCTCAACTAAAATGAGCTTGGTTAAGCCGCTGCCACTGGCGGCGTTTCGGAGAGGAGTGCCTTGCTTTCTTACTATTGCTACAACACGGTAAAATGTCAACAGCATTACGGCGGTTGGGAAAGCCGTCAACATCGTCAGCGAAAGGGTGGTATCTACTTCCCCCAATAAATAAAACCTCCGACGCGGATACAGTGCAAGCTTACGTCTTGAATAACTAATGTCAATAATATTCCAACCCGTAGTAGTCGCAGAGACTTACAATGCACGATCAGCGAGTGGAGTAAGAGAGCAATTCGGCATAGTATATTCCATCTAGCAGAGAGTGCAGAGAGTAGTCAGTGAGATCCCGGACAATTGATTTGTCGCAGATTAATGGAGCACTTACGGCATCAATTATAATGAGTACAACCCCCAATGGACCCAGGGTCGCCAAGATAAGCCAACTTCGACCGTATACAGCATACGTTTGCACGAAAAGCACCACTATTATCAAATAAGTATCATATGGTTTCCTATAGCTTTAGTGGAGAAATCTACAAACTTGTTATCGATGTTCGAGAGAGAATATGAAAGGCATTAACAATATGTAGTCCTATAGCGCATGATCTATACCAGTCTGTACTCAGGCCGGTGATAAATTAAATCAAAGAAAGAAAAAGCTAACTTTGATAATGATAAGGGATTAAAAATACGCCAGCTACAACTTTCAAGCTCACCTTTGATGCGTTGGGCTCTGCGAAATCATGTATCGTTGAGAGATCGAATATTAGTTTCACAAATGGGAGATATCGCGTAGTGAAATATAGGATGGTAGCAAAACGCAATGGGGCTGGCCACATTAATTCCACTTCTTTTCCGAGGTTGAGCAGATAGTCATAAGTATACAGAACTAAAAGTATGAAGGTGTAAATCGTCGATACGAGCAGCGAGACAGAGACCGTAAAGGAGTTCACCCAAGACTGAAGCAGATGACGATATTACCACATTTCTACGCAATGAAGGTTCAATAAATTCTCAGTCAGAAATCGTCAACTGGAATCATACACACATTTGTATTTGTTGTTCAACAAACGACAGTGGAGACATACCAGTGAGCGGGTCTTGGTAGTGAATGGCAGTCGTCACCTCGTAATATTCGCCAGCTATGTAGTAGTTAGTTCTGAAAACATGCACGGCATGGTGGCGCGGCTATTTCAGGAGTACGGAACACGGAAAACAGTCTTCCGCGTATGAAGTTGCCAAGGTTCTCCTCAGAGGAGTGATTTATTCAGTGGAGGGTTCTGACGGGAAACGAGGAGCTCATTCATAGAGAAATGCAATAAAGCAAGCCGCGCGCCTCAATAGACGGTGTATTTATACTTGGCGCTGCGCTAACTTCTAAGATACATTGGATGTCCAGACTGTTTATCGACACGAGGAATAATGTGACGAGGAAGACCAATCTGCCGAAATGAGAACATTGGTATGGTGTGCCATCTTCATTCCAATAGCCAAGACGTGCCCAACCGCTGTAGATGGTTTGTTACCGTCATGTGGCTGAAGCGGAAGTCTCTTGTTGAATACAGAATCGGGGGATTCCGTTGTCGCCTCCACTCCTTGTCGTCTCAACAGCTACTGAAACTATTGATCTCAACTACATATTCGTATTTTACTCCAAACCAAACATACTACGTCGATATATAAAGTGCATTGTGGGCCATATATACTTGTAAAGCTTCTGATCGCAAGCCGTCCAAACCTCGTGTTAAGCAAAACCGTTCTGTCAATTGCTTTCTGGTCTCGCCCGGAGTGTCCACAATATGAATCAACAGTCGGCCAAGTGAGAAGCCAAGGAAGCCAATGCAATATGTTATATCATCTTACCTTATCGATTAACATGGGTGAATTATAATACCTGAAGGCGGATCATCGAAGTCTCAGGTAGTAGGGTTCACTGATTAGATATATGAAACAATCAGACCATTCCATATGCTAAGTAACATTTAAAGTGGCGTTACCAAAAACGCGGAACTGGCTGTTTCAAAACAAGGACATTGGAAACAGCTGGAGGTAAGTCTCGTTGACAGAATGCACACCTAGTTTACATTTCTCCAAATAATCTTCGTTATAATCCTGCTCAGTGAAAAAAAGGTAAGTAGTATCTGAAGTTACGACTGCCAGCGGTCACCTGTGGTTTTGTAGTTGCATTGCACCTCGCACGTGTCCTGTACTTCATATCTTTGAAGCTTCAAATAAGGTCATATCCTAGATATACAGAACTGGAATTCCCTAAATATTACATATACCTATTCATTTTCTTTCTTCCAAAAAAAAATGGAGACTTGATGATTTTTGATTAGTTGATGGCATAAATATAATTGGCTGAGCGCATACTACTAGTACACGCGATACATTCCTGAGCACAAGTGCTACTCGACAAATAAGAACAATGGACAACAAAACATGGCAGAAATAAAATTTCCCGTTGGTTTCACCATGTAAACAATATAATACTTTCGGTATTCGCCCCGTTCTCTTAGCTCAGGCTGGCACTCCCAGCAAAGTGTACGGGAAGATTGCTACTCCCAGTGCGCCAATTCTAATACCACAAGTACGCACCTATTTAGTCCTGGATATTTCCAAAAATTGCGTCACGGTTAGAAGGAGCGTTGGCTGACTTCAGGGTAAGTATAATGCGTTTTGGGGTGTTGAACTTGTTGGGATTTATTGATGTTTGTGTTGCAAGCCGTTAAGGACGCTCATGGTCTTGCTGTGCTTTTTTGGGTTATATTATATTATCAGGTGGATGTTCGATTTCTTCGATGGACAATCGGCTAAGTGGTATTTTACAGAAGCTTAGTCATTGCTTATATTCTACAAGAGGACTTGTCACCTTCATCAAACCTGCCGTACATTTTCAACAGAGCTTTCAAGCCGTCAAAGTAAGCTTAAAAACTGCAAATGCCTTCTTATTCGGAGAAGATTCTGAATCGCCGTTGACCATAAGCGATATGAGGATGCCGTTCCTGAATGCCACATAAGTTTATCAATTAGATGTTTAATTCGCAGAAATCCCACGAATAGAATGAGCGGAAGAAGATAAATTTGCAAATTGAACACGTCTAGATAATTGCCATTACAATTGATTGCGGCTTGGTACTGTCTCAGCAAGTTCTGAAGATTATGCTTGTTGTAAATGCATATACGGGAACGGCAGCTTTTAAGGAAGAAGCGCCCCACCTTCCTTAGTTGTATCCTATAGGCGGGATAACGATTTAGTCCCTATCTTATCACGTAAATATGTTTTATTTCACCAATCGACCCGAAGCACCCCCCATGTTGATGGCCCCTCCGCCCACCCACTCCCAATCTGAACACAAACTCGTTTATACCAACCATTCACATTCAATGTCACCCCTCGATCTATTTTTCGTACTTCTTTGAAAATCTCTACACCTTTTCTCTCAACGCCATCTCGATGAAGTACAATCTATTTTTATCCACTCATGCCCTAACCCGCCGCTTGACGATAAATATAAAAGTTTACCCTTACTCCGGGGCGGTTAAGAGTGATACCCGAAATTATCAAAGCATGTTGCGTGCATCCACCCACAAAGATTGCACAAAGACTTTGACAACGCATCTCCTCAATATCACACACAGCACTTACTTGTCACCCTGATCCTGCAGCATAACGACTTCATGCAAGTTCCAGTCCGCCCACAAAGAAAAATGAAATACGGCCTGACTGTTGCTGGCTTTGAAGTCAAGCAGACAGGCCATAATCTTTTCCAAAACAAATCAGATGGCTGGTTGCCCGCATTAGGACCAGGAGTGTATGGCGGACAAATAATGGCACTGGCTCTTCTGTCAGCCACAAAAACAGTGGATTCGAAATATGTTCTTTCGGTGAGAAAATCGGTTTGGACTCGGGATCCATATCTCTCCAGAACTCACCGCCTTTCCCAGTCCATGCATGTGCGCAATATTTTTATATGTCGAAGAAAAGCCTAGATCGTTGAAGATATTCTCAATTAATAGTGTTCTTTCCTACTTCCCGCGATCCCCACTATACCTACCATCTATTCTGTGGAAAGTCTCCGCGATGGTCGGTCATACTGTCTTAGAGCTGTCAGGGTTCAGCAGTCGGGCAAGACCATAGTTACCTTAGAATGCACTTTTCAGCTCCCTGAACCTTTGCAGTTGAGATTTGAAGCATCATGTCCCGACGTGCCTACCCCAGAAAACTGTCAATCCGAGGTAGATTGGTACATGGAGGCGTTAGCACGTCCCAATCTCGATCTTCTCGAACGTCGGTACTATGAGAATGTTTTACAGGCAAGGGGCACAACTCTCATTTTCACCTGATCCGCCTAACGGGGAACTTAGGATATTACAGATTCTTCGGTAGACGCCCGATTCGCAAAAGAGTGGAAGGCAGATGACGGCACATTTATTTGTTGTAGATGGCTCAAGGTCCGTTATGACTCCAAACGCCAACTTCATTTTATGAATTCTCTCTGGAGGTGGTGGATAGTACATATGGTGCGTTCAAGTCGTTGGTTGAAAGCCAAGGAAAACATATGCACAAGGTATGTCAGGCATTCTGATTTTTTCGACCAAATATCCAACATATTCTAGTGCATCCTTTCATTTTTGTCGGACAACCATAATTTGTGTGCTCGTATGATAAAATATACAACGTGCTATTTAAGCTCATGTTCCATAATTTTTCAGCAATGTGTATCCCTCAAGATCGCTCGGGTTAACTCATAGCACTGGACCGCATCGTCTAACCATGAGGGGGTCTTTGAATCACTCAATGCATTTTTACAGTGACAACTTTGACTGTACAGATTGGCTACTTTATGTCGTGAGTGCTTGGCTTTCCTATGCCAGGAGATCCCGTGTAAATTCGCCACGCACATACAGATAACTTCGCTGGTTGGGGGTAGTGGTCGTGGTGTTTCCTTGGGACGTGTACGTCCACAAACCCATTCTTAAAACCATTCAGCGTTCATTTCTTGTGGTAGATATATACACGATCAGGGACACTTGTGGCCCTCGTGAGCCAGGAAGGAATCATGCGCACCGACACCAACCCGAACCAGAAATATTTGGATGACAAAAGGAGGACCTCGGCCAGACTTTAGACTTCATTGGACTCCCTCTTTATTATATGTATGGAAGTAGACAGAATTTATCGCAACCCTTTACTGAAAATCTGTACTGACAGTATGAGATTGATGAGGACTGTCTGCTCGGAAAATGGCTCTCAAGGTTCCACATCATGTTACTATTCTACCAGGTATCTCGAAGGCTAATGGACGGGGATATGTATAAGAATGACCCATGCTAATTATTTATGCGAGTGGGTATTAGTTTGGGAGTTTCGGAGGACATTCTCTCCCTTTTTGCGTAACTTATATGGTCAAGCGGCGGATTATGGCGCGGGCATGCGCGGAGTACGGGAGTCTTTAGATGGATTACAAGGGATAAAAAAAAATAGATTTGACTGGATCGAGACGGGAGTTGAGAAAAAAAGAGTAGAGATTTCCAAGGTGACATTTATTGTAATATAATGACACTTTTGGAAATGAAAAGTTTCTAATTTCAGAAGTGTGACCAGGTATGACTATTTGATCACACATATTTAAATGTTATTTTTAGTTCAAGTTGGGCGAAGGTTCTTATCCTCGTCTTCCTCGTCAAGTATATCTCTTTATTGCTCACCACTGATTTTTGAGATGAGACACTTCCCGTATCCTAATGATAGCTTTCCGCCTGGGAGATAATGGTTTGCATGAGTGGGCACAGTAATTTTGGGAGCTGAATTCCCCCCCATTTTATGACCACTTCGTATAGAATAAAAAAAGCATCCCTCTACCATAAATTATAATTCCCATCTACGTTAAATAATAACAACCCTATCATGCATGGCGGGAAACATGAGGCGCATTGACCAAGGGCCTTATCCATTCTATAACTGACAGCACGTACAATTAACTACCTCTGTGAAGGGCCGAGTATAACTGCCAGCCAAACGACGATGGCAGCAAGTGCAAGTTCACCGTATACCGTCACCCCGAGCAGTGTGGACTCCACGGGGCGGGTGTTTGGCAGTGTTAGTCTCGCTCATCAAACTTGTTTGGCCTTGGAACTCGTTCTCCTCGACACCCTCCACGACATCCGTCCTATGGAGTTTCAGGGCTCCCTTTCACACACACGGGTTCCTTCCTCTTCTAATGCCGTCGTTGTCGCTGGTGACAATGACGGCGAAAATCCACACGCCATGGTCATCACCTCGCTCCGGAGTCAGGTTGCAGACCTTGTTAGCCAAGTCACCCAACTCAACAGCAAGCTAGTCCAGTCGTATGATCGCATATCAGACCTGGAGGACAACATTCACATCACATCGTCCGCACAGCGTACCGCGACACTTCAAATATCAGCGCTAGAACTCGAACGCACGCAACATTTAGCTGCACTCAACACCGGTCTTCTTGTCGAAAAGACCCATGTCACGAGTGAGCTTAATCGACTCATGGAACGAGCAACCGAGGAGGCCGCTAGGCGGGGTGTCGCCGAGAGTGCACAGCAGGAGATCGAGCGGGACTTGGACGATCTGAGTGCCGAGCTGTTTGGAAGGGCGAATGCGATGGTTGCCGAGGCAAGACTTGCAGCCGCGAAAAGTGAGAGAAAGGTGCAAGAGGCCGAAACAGGGTTGAGAGGTGCCGAAGATGCCGTCAGGGCCATGCAGGAGCAAATGCAGGCGTTGCAGGCTGAGAAGGAACGCGCCGATCGTGCCATGGACAAAGGGAAATGGGTCGAGAGAGACGCAGTTGTTGCCCCCTCCGTCCGTTTACTGAGCACCCATGCTCCATATCACGAATTTTTGTTATTCGTCGCCCACTTGAGGGCACTTCGCCCGACTTCATCACAGCCCCCTCCGATCGCGACCCTGTTACCACTTCCGTTTCTCACCCGTCTCGTCGCAGAAGATTCGTGAGTGTGAATAATATTTCTTCCACCTTGCACGTCTGATCATCTTTTCCCTAGTGACCCAACTTTACGCCTTGACGCCGCCCCCGCATTAAACTGGCTCACCCGTCGCACCGTAACCGCGGCAATTCACACCGCTCAACTCACGATCGAACCTCTCCCCGTCAATGCCATTCTCCAGACATCCAGCTCAGACCCGCATTGCGCACTCTGTGGCAAATCTGTTCTGCCAGTACTAGCACCAGCGACGATTTCAACGCCGACTCAATCTCAGCCATCAAACGGACCAACATCCTGGCGCCCTGCGTTCCTTAAGAACCAGAACCAGAATTCGTCGAGTCAAGGTCAGAGCCATTCGATTCATAGTCCAACCCCATCGGTCGCCACATCCGCGTCCTTTTATCCCCCTTCGACGTCCACGCCTCCCCCCACGCCTCCCCCTACAGCCACCTCCCTCCCCTCAATATCGACTGCGAACGCGAACACGTCTTCTCCTGCGGTTTACGTATTCCGTCTTCAAACACCCACCGCGTCTTCACAACCCCCTTCCTCGCCGTTCACAAATTCAAACACTGCGAGCTCGACCTACTATACCCTCTGCAACTCGGGGTGGTGTCTCTCGAGGCTCAGAATGACGTGTGAGTTGTGGCGCTTTGTGAGAGTTGGTATAGTGGGAAGCGTGTGGGAGGAGGAGGTGCCGACTTTTTCTCCTCCGCCACAACATCCGCAGACGACGGCAGCGACACGTACTGCTTCTAGCTCGAACTCGTCCTCTCCCACCAGTACCAGCCCGAAGCCGCCTGCTGTTCCCCCCAGGCGGAGAGTCGGAATGGGTATGAACATGAGCGTTGGGAAGTTGTTTGGAATGGCGCTAGGTAAGGGTGCCGTTAACGGAACCGCGACCCCGACGACACCCACTAGCACGTCGAGTCCATTGACGCCGTTACCGGCGAGGAGTGTGAGGAGTGGATCGATTGCGAGTGGGATGTCGCCGCCACCGTTGCCGAGGAGGAGTGAGACGCGGGAAAGGATGAGTTTTGGTTCAGGTTTGGGGGGTGAGTTTGATTTTCCGTTCACAGGGCTAATAAGTCGTGTTTTAAAGCTTATTATCCTCCAGAAAAAGACAAGTCCCCGTCAATAGCGTCTCCCATCCAGCGTGTCACCCCTTTATTTTTGGACACGAAAAGCTCAGCTTCTGCTGTAAAACCTGACGTCGAGGCTAACCCGGCTCCTCTCACTAAACCCACTCAGGGTCTTGCTACTTCAGAAGCACTACCATCGGGTGGCGTAGACCCCGCGTCCGTCCCATTACCGCCCTCGCCTATCGAGCACGAAATGATTTTCGACCATGACGAGCATGATCATGATCACGACCACGAAGATGGACATATCAAGGCAAAAAGCACAGAACCACCCGTGCAAGATAATGGCACCGGTGGGAACACGAATACCAAATTGAAAGCATCGGAGATACCCCCCGCGACGCCTGTCCGTGCGAGGACGTCCACCACTACTACTGACGCCGAACCATCCACTGCCGTCGTCTATCCGACTGCCTCGGTCATTCCCATTGCCACCGCCACCGCCACCGCCACCGCCACCCTTGCGGCCTCCGAAGAAGGTCAAAATCTCAGCCGTACATCATCCCCTGCACCATTACCACCACCACCACCAGTTCCGAGGAGAGCGGCCAAGAGGGCTGTACCTGTACTGCCCGGCAGTCCGAAAGCTGCCGAAAGTGGGGAGAAAGCATCTAATGGAACGGTTTCGCGTGTGTCTGGGGAGCAGTCACCGGGGGTTGTGGATCATGTCAAACACGATGGTATTGTTGAAGACGCCAAGCCCAAGCCATCCTCCAGCGAATCGGCAGGTCCCTCTGAATCTAGCGAGCCCGTAGTCATATCCTCACCCTCAAAACCCGTTTCCCCACCCCGTCGGGCTGCCCCTCCGACAACCCAACCCCATCATCTCTCCCCCACACCATCACACGCACCCGCGACACCCGAAAAATCCTCCAGCCCTAGCGAAAAACACAGTCTTAGCAACAATGGGCACAACAATGCTGTGGAAAACGGTGTGAGCCCAGATTCTAAGCCTGTAGACAACGGGACGTACATCGGCGAGAGGACGTGGGAGGAGCGGACGTGGAAGACGCTTGTGAAGCTGCGGGAGGATATGTTCTGGGCTAGAATTGGGGGTGTGCGGTGAGGTGTGTGTGCGGTGTGTGCGTGTGCGTGTATGTGCGCTGAGTGAGTGCTGAGTGAGTGGAATGTTACGTTGGATGACGGTGATTTATTCGGTGTAAATTTTATATACCAAGACGCGCACGAGCTGGGCTCCTTTCTTTTCTCAACCCTTAAGAGAGATTTAATTCTCATGTCGTCCCCATTTGTTTTTTTCAATATCTGGATCTTATGGTCTAGGTCGGCATGTATTTTGTATCTAGCTCTTGAATTTTGGGTGGAATGGAATTTGGATTGGATGTCGGAATTTGTTCTTTGTTGTAGTGTCTCCAAGGTCCCGGGAAGCGATTGATCGATGAATTTGTTTACATTTAGTACACCCTCATTCTCGGATTGGTTCCGTTGAAGAAGCCCGCCTTTTTGCAGCGTCCACTCACGTGATCAAGTATTCAAGTATACTTTTTAGAAGACATGGTGATTGCTCCCTGGCACATGATTCAAAGTTCACACGGTCATTGACTTTTCGAATTTGAAGCACGTAAGACGTGCGAAAGGTATTCGCATCAGGACTATACCCTCGCAAAAGAAAAGAAAAAAATGCAATGGATTACTTGTAGCTTGATCTCCATATTAATGGTGCGTGTTGATTTACTGATACGCCAACTGCGATTAATGTTTACTCAAGATTTCCGGAAACATTACCCATGAAATGTTTGTATACTTGCTGAACGCTTATTAACTAGCTTTTAGTATTGTTGCATTTCCTGAAATCCTCTCGCCGCGCCCCAGGAACCACGATCACACCTTGGATCTGTTAATCTTATCATTATTTTCATAGTGCCATCGATCGACGATACTCACGGATCACAGATGAGTTGCACTATGCGACAACCACGTACAATCAACATACCGTGGTCGCTCCTTATAGGGTCGGTTCAAACTACCTGTCCCTGAAGGTATACTAAATCTTATCTACAGCCGCCCTGAAATCACTCAGTGAAATATTCTCAAGGGTCTTTTTGAGTGTTTCTCTGAGGTCAAGACTGCTGATTTCTGTAATGTGATTGTATATTCAGTTTTACGTATATTCAAGAACTTTTATTGATTTCGTCTGTTATAGATAGGAGGGTCATTCGGTGGCAGCCGCACTGCCGCGTTGTTCCTAATGCCATGTTCTTTACTACTGTTTGAGAAACGTGGGCAGTGAACGGCGTATTACAAGAACTTGTCGAAAGCCTGCACGCGGAAGACAGGGAAGAGCCGTCAATTCGGGGGGCTTACATTGACATTGGGGTTCGATCCGTGCATTCCAACATTGGCCTCAACTGAGCTCCTCTCTCTCTGTGTAGGGAACTACGAAGGTAAATATGGCTGACGAGGCTCATAATGATGATGCTTAACTATACTGTAACTGTTGCAAGACTTTCCGCACTGGTTCATACATGCCCACTGGCATGACAAGTCGTCCGACAAGGTAAGTTGCCTACCTCTATTAAGATATTACATCGTGCTAACATCTTTTATCAAAGGCTCTGATAGAGTTCGTGAGACGTCTGAGTGCGAAATGATTGCTGTTTGGTGGGGGGGTTCTGCTTAGCAGGAACACTTGCGTTTTACATGTACGGAAAGAAATGCGAATGACTGAGTATTGAATGTTATTTGCGTCGGCGGCATGGGGGTTAAATTTCTCCCGCTGTATTGGTACCTCATAGGTGGAGCCGTACTACTAAGTGGTAATTTGGTGTGACGTTTAGAAAAGGAAACGTGTAATATAGCTACTGTCGGAGACTTCGGGCTCCAAAATAGCTATCCTATCATTTCGATTGCACATTGGACGACCGTGCCCAAGTATAAATGGGGTGATGATGGTACTAAGTCTTGTCGGCAGTTGATCTGACACGAAGAGTGATGTTTGCAGCCTGGAAAGTGGGCTCAAATGGTGTCATAATTGATATATTCCTCAACCTATGAGACAGCATAGTGTAGAGAATTTTGAAAAAGTAGAGTATTCCCAAATCCAAAATAGAGCAGAAGATAGGTAGCAAATTGTGACCGTTGTCTCTCACGTCACGCCACGATCGATGGAGCATTTTGCCTCAAGGTGTTTCAACTCCCCGCTGGCAAAGGTACATAGGACGGTCCCTCTGGCGAATCTGGACATGGTTCTTGGATGCGGGCTATGGGTGCTGTCCAATAGGCTGTTCCCATTAAGCATATGTGACTGGCAGGGTATAACGGCCTTATCAATGCTTCAGCGTCTGCCGTAGTCATTCTATGCACTTTGATCAGGTGCTTCCGGAGAGCTCTCGGGTCAATGAAGGTTTTGTCAAGTCTTGGACAATCCTGTCCTGGACAAAACGGTGTGTACTCCAAGAAACGTTTCAGCTTTTTCTCTGAATTGACCGTTTGGCCAGGTAAAATTTGACCCTTGAGAAACAGCTTAGCCTCTTTTGAAAAATGGTTGAAGACGTGGGCTTGTCGGTCCCCGAATTTCGTTGTATTCCTTGATGCATCCAGGATAATTGCACTTAGCCTTTTTTTTCGCCGGAGTCGCAGGTCCTTGCATATCGAAGTTCCATTTGCTGAAATGGGACTGCTTTAGCCTGGACGCTAATGATGTTACCACCCTCGGTGTGGGCTCGGACCCTAAGAGAGAGACGGCACGTTTTCCGTGGCTCGTCATTGTGGCGGAAGCGTCCTGCCCATTAGCATTCAGTTCGCCGTCCACATCAATCATCACGGACTGTGATACCGGAGGGCTATACCACTCCGTATCGCAACCGTGATTCCTACTGTTTGTTTTGGATGGTGAGTTGTTATGCACCGGTGGCCTATGCAGTCAGACCCGTCAGTACCTATTGTCAAATAATCTCAGTAATAATATCTTACAAATTCAACCCCCAATCCATGCGTGACATTTGATGGATTCCCGATAGACCCAACTCAAAAGCAGTCTCGCGCTGAAGTTGTCTGTCAAATAACTCATAAAATTCATTATTTGTAGATTGAGGATCAGAGAAGGGGTGCATTGAAGAAGCGTTAAGGATTTCATTAAGCAACAACATTTGGTCAAAGAGAAGTGAGAGATACTCATGCGAACCATCCGGTTGGGTCGTCGTTTTCTGCATAGGGAAAATTTCTTCTCGCCGGTCGAGTTGGTCGGTGAGGGAGTGTGCCACACTGACATGGTATCCGGTTGAAGAGAGTCGCTCTCCAAAGTATCCTGTAAACAGGGTAGATGGGGTGATTGCCGGACCTGTATCCCATCTGGAAGAAAAAACGACGTCAATCGTGTCTTTGCTCTGACCCAAATGACTTTACCTTCGCGAGTCATCCTGTGGCGTCGCTTCATGAACGGACAAACATTCTCTTTGATAATCGAGCTGACGGGCCAGGGAGTGTATCGGACGGGCATCGTGGTGTCTTGTTGCTGGATTGTCCCTCAAGTAATTTGGTATTGAAGCCGCTCGCTCTGCAGAATACTCAAACTCGTCGTTATCTGAGACATATATTTGTCTGTGGAACCTATTTAGACGGTCTTGAGCACTGGAGTACCGAGAAGGATTGCCTCAGGTCTGACGTGTATTCTGTGATCTGTGCACAGTCGTTGTTGCCGCTCTGCTCTTGATCGGCGGTCGTTGTAAGATCTGGGGTGTAGAAATGGGGAGGAAACGCGGAATAACCAGGATTCATCGAGCAAAGAGGTCGGTGGACTGCTTGAAATGAAGTTTTACTGAGAAGTAAAGGTGGATATGACGGAGATTCAAATGGTACTTTCTTCATCGATTGGGCGTATTGTGTGGATTCGAACCTTATTCAAACTAGCACCTCGAGTCCAATTCAATTGATTCTGTCATTTTAGGATTCTGTCATTTTAGCCGGGGAATTAATATTATTCTTAGTCTGACATGTAAAAGGCGTTGTATCTTCTCTAAGCTTGGATTATATCTCGGACATTAACAGAACTTGAATGAGAGGGTTCTGTTTCCAGTAGCGATGAGTTCTCCAACCAGGAGACCCCTTGGTTATTTCGAATCCGACCATGTCACACGCAGCATTGAAACATCGTTGAAGGGATTTTTAAAGTCCCTGGACGGCCCGGGAAACCTCACTTGTCAAGAATACACAAGTCTCCGATGCGTCAACACTCTGTGAACTCCTTCGAATATGTTCAAAGAGAAGCCGCCAGTGGCGGGTTCTAATCCATTGCTTGCTGACATACCCGAGAACTCGGTTTCGAGACTGTCGATCTCGCATTACACATGCTGACTCAGGTGCCTCTACAAGGGGTGAACCCAATGGGAGGCAAGCCCCCCCAGCTTTACTTTGTATCAACAATTTTAATTAATTTAAAATCATTTAAAATCATTTACAATCATTTAAGAAACTTTGGAAGCATATAAAAAGACTTGAAAGCATTTGACATAATCTGAAGGTGTTTAAAACTGTTTAAAACCATTTTACAAGGTTTGAAAGCTTCAAAATCATTTAAAAACCTTTTAAATTGTTTCAAACCTGTGGGAGGGACCCTTTTCATGGGAATGTAAACATCTTATCAGACTACATTCCCCATATCTTTTCCTTATTTTCTACTATTTTTAAAACTGTCAAATTCTTTGATTACATGCATTTATATTAGTTCAAAGATCCATGTACACCTGTGGGTACATAGACCTTATGAGCACTTACATACTGTGAAGAGTTGAGTAAATTACCACTCAATGTGCAAGTTGTAACAGTGTGACAATGATATTGACTTATTAGTGTGAAGAGTGGTGGAAGTTCTAACTTGTGAAGGATAGGTCACATAGGAGGTGCGACTAAAGGCTCTAAGCCTTAGCCCTTAGCCGCTTTATAATGCCATTATTTCCTTTATGTTTTATATTTTTTATTCTCTTTTTATCACTCATAAATACGGGTCATACCCCCTTTTTATTAGTTCGAGAGTCCATGTATGCTTGTGGGTGCTCTCACCCACAAGAAGTATGCGTATGTCACAGTAGTAGTCACACGATACAAACTCAGACACTTTTCAACCCCGACAACCATCACCTGCACACGCAAGTACTGGTTCAGGGTCTTGTCTAAAACAAACCTCCACTCTATCTCTCTTCATAGAATTACAGTAACTACACTTTGCACTGAAACAGTCGAAGTCAGTTACTATTATTTGACTTGACTTCAAGCTCTTGCTTCGCGTGGTAAGAATATCCATTGTAACTCACCTTCTTAGGATATTCTCTCTCTCTCATGCAATATATACTTTCTCTTATCTACTCGGCCATCAGCCCAGCTAGCTACACAGTCGGATTGTACCGTAAGGTCGATCCACCCTTGTAATTATCTACCAATCACACCTTACAGGTCGATCGTAATCTACATCTTGACTACCTAAAACTACTAGTCGATTGTATTTTGTACTATCGCTAGTCGATAACAATCGCACATTGAGTGGTAAACTACTTGACCTTTTACATAACTGTTCTATATACGAAGAATATCGACCGTTTAGGTACAACACGATGATGTATTGACTATCTAGTTCAATACGGTTGAGAGAATAGCTATCTTAAGTAGAATAGAAAGCTAAGACAAATAAAAGAGAATCGACTATGAAGTATGATTCTAAGTGACTGCTCGAGTGTTTGAGGAAATAACAAGAGAGTCAAATAAACAGAGTAGCGCAGATATAGTCCACGTGGATTGAGATAATGGTTCAAGTTTCGACAAGTATAGTTTGAAACTCTGATTGCACTGGTAGTTAAAGACCGTCTGTGATGGTCGAGATGATACCCCAATCACAACTTACAGGACACTAAGTGGGTGTCTGGGTAAGTCGTGGTTATGGGGTAAAAAGTGTCTGAGTTCCAACTATTGGCACTAGAATACACAGGTCTGGCATGTATGTGCCCACAAGAGTCAATGTACCAAATGCATAGGTCATCGAACTAAATATATGTGTATAATAAAATAGAGAGAAAATAGAAATAATAATGGAAATATAGTATGGGCTCGTCCAGACTATATTTCAGAATATATTTCACCATACCTCTCACAGTGCCCCCCAGGTCGAAGAGCTATGTCAAAGAAGGTGTTGAAGGATGCTTGGAACTCCTCCCCATGCATCCTGTGAAGAACCTCTGAGGTGCAGGATAGCCTTTCCCCAGGCGAGACACTTGGCGTGAAAGGAAAGGACAATGTCCTCCCATTTCAAAACGTCGTTGGCAGATGTCAACCCGTCCAGCTTCTGAATGGAGGAGACCCAACGACTGTAGGCCTTTTGGCACATTCAAATGATGGTGTGAACACGATCAGCAGAGGCAGCTGTAATGCGGGCGATGAGAGGGAGCTGGGGGTGCAGTGATGGCAGGGTAGGAGTGGGAGGTGGTGCACGGCTCGCATCCCCAGCAGAGGGAAGTCCTCCCGGGGTGTCGGAATCTGACAATAGATGTTCCAACAGGTTGACCAGGTCCACAGCCGAGTGAATCGGTGCATGCTCAGGAAGGACAAAAGTGGAGTCCACAAGCAGGGACTGAAACATGGAGAGCTCAACCCATTCAATGTTCTCTGCTAAACGCAGCTGTTCCTTACGGTCATTGATGCATAAGTAGAGCATACTCATGTGGTCCGACAGTGTGAGAGACCTGCTATACCCTTGGATATACCCTTTAAGAAGGGGTTGCCGCAAGGTTGGCCCCAGTCGCATTAGTGTGCATCCCACAGTGAAAATGTCGGAAGGGTAGTTAATGGACACGCACATCCAACCTGCCTGTGAGAAATGAGCCAAGTTGGCTGTGTCTCGAGAGTGAGGGGGAGAAGGCCACTGGGGCAGAGGGCTGCAAACAGGGTCAGCCAGAAAGGGGTCAATGGCAAGGGGCTCGTCATCCTGGACATCAGCCCTCCACTTCCCCTTTGCCTTTTCACTTAAGGGGGAGGCTCCTCAAAGACTTCCATGGCTGCAGGAGGTTCCTCAAAGACCTCTGTGGCTGGGGGGGGTTCCTCGAAGACATCCATGACTGGGGAAGGCTCCTCGAGGACTTCCTGGATAGGGTGATCAACATCCATAAATGTCATATCAGGTTGATGAATGGGGTTCCCCAGGGAAATGCAAGGTGAGCAGGGAGAGGTGGGGGGTGGACTCCAAACTGGCAGAAGGATGAGGGATGTGTCCGACACTGTAGAGAACAATGGTGTCGGGGTAGAGTGGGTGGTGACAAGGGGGTCAGGTGATGTGTGGGAGGGTGGAGTTGGCTGTGGTGCCGGAGAGGGCTTGGGCACAGGTGAGCACAGTGGTATGAGGGAAGGTCCTGTGGAGGGGAGAGGGAATGGTATAGGGGGAAGAGGAGGCAGGTCGGTGGTGGATGGCTCAAGACTTCCTGGCAGCTCTGAAAAGGGTGTGAAGCACTGCAGTGGGGGTGTGGAAGAAATGGACGGAGGTGGAGAGAGGTGGGTGGAGCTGGACAGCATTGCAGGGTTGCTGGATGATACCCCCTCCAAACCCTGATGGAAGTCAGTAATTTTCTTCGTTGGTTAGGGTCACTCGTGAAGAAGTGAACGTTGTCAGGAAGTAAAAACCCTTCATGGCAGTCAGCACTGAGGTACTTGTTGTCATAGGTGGGGTAGCGTGGTCAGTCATCCTCTGTGTGAGGAGTATGCTTTTACCACAGTTTCATTGTGGTAAAATACTCCTTTTATTTTATTTATATTTTACACATTCTATTCATATTTTTCTATCTTTTATATTCTTTGAATATTGCATCATTTCATTAGTTTGAAGCATTGTGTATACTTGTGGGTGCACTCGGCACCAAATAGAACTCAGACACACTTTTATCCAAGCACCACCACTCGTAAGACATAAACTAGGTCTACAGCGAGTGGTGATCAGGGTAACGTGTCAGCTACCACATAGGTAGCATTATCTGAGCTATCTAACACTTCAGGCCTCGAACTATAGCAGTCGAGGCCCCCACTCGAATCATCCCTCTTCCCATTCTACTCATTTCTTCGTATATAGAATGGTCAGAACTTCTACCACTCTTCACACATGGATTAAAGATGTATATAGAACAAACATGGGGAGTCTAGGTCAGGAAATGACCAAGGACACTTGGAGATGCTAGCTGGGAAAGGGCAGAGTCTGATGGGTTCTGGGTCATAACAGGAGGTGTAAAGGGTCAAGTAGTTTACCACTCAATGTGCGATTGTTATCGACTAACAATAGTGCAAAGTACAATCGACTAGTAGTTATAGGTAGTCAAGATGTAGATTACGATTGACCTTTAAGGTGTGATCAGTAGATAATTACAAGGGCGGATCGACCTTACAGTGCGATCCAACTGTGTAGCTAGCTGGGCCAATGGTCAAGTAGATAAGAGAAAGTATATATTGCAAGAGAGAGAGAACATCCTAAGAAAGTGAGCTACGATGGATATTCTTACCGCATGAAGCAAGAACTTGAAGTCGAGTCGAATAGTAGTAACTAACTTCGACTGTTACAGTGTGAAGTGTAGTTACTGTTGATCTGGGAAGAGAGATAGAGTGAAGGTTTGTCTTAGACAAGACCCCGAACCAGTACTTGCATGTGCAGGTGATGGTTGTCGGGGTTGAAAGTGTCTAAGTTTCTCACATGTGACTACTACTGTGACATGTGCATATGTACTTCTTGTGGGCTAGAGCGCCCACAAGCATACATGGACTCTCGAACTAATAAAAAGGGGTATGACCCGTATTTATGAGTGATAGAAAAGAAAAATAAAAACATAAAACATAAAGGAAATAATAGAATTATAAAGCGGCTAAGGGGTAAGGCTTAGAGTCTTTAGTCGCACCTCCTATGTGACCTATCCTTCACAGGAGGTGTCTAGTCAAGGGCAGAATACCAGAATGGGATTTGAGGTGAAGGGTACTTGAGGGATGAGGGTCAGGTTCCAGTGGATTCCAGGTCTTGATTCTAGTTTGGAAGATGGTTTGGAACCTATATGATGTCCAGGAAATAATCTGTGGAGTCTCTGGGAATGGATCTTCACATGGGACAAAGATAAGAATGGTTTGCAGAAAAGAATAGAAGTGTGCAAGGAGATACTGGTAGTGATGAGCACATTTGAGTAACAAGGTTTGAGCTTTGACTTCAAGGTACAAAGCTAAGGGTGATGTGTGAAGTGTTAACTTATAGCTGTTTGAGATGGCTGAGATGATACCCCAATCACACACAAGACTATAGTATGTATGTATGTGCTCATAAGAGTCTATGTACCCACAAGTGTACATAGATCTTTGAACTAACACAAATGCATATAAACATTAGTTAGAAATAGTAGAAAATAAGAGACAAATCTAAGAAATATAATACAATGAAATGGTCATATTTTTCAGAGAGGGGTACCCCTCACAGTTAGAATTCCTACAACTCTTCACACCTACATAGAAGGTAGATACCCCTCATATATTGAACAGTCTGAATTTCTATGACTGTTCACACCAACTGACATACCAAGAGAAAAAGGTTGGAGTCACCATGTGAACCTTATGTAATGCGAGATCAACAGTCTCGAAAACGAGTTCTCGGGTATGTCAGCAATGGATTAGAACCTGCCACTGGCAGCTTCTCTTTGAACATATTGGAAGGAGTTTACAGAGTGTTTATGCATTGGAGAGTGATATTCTTTACTGCCTGGGCCATTCATGTTAGAATATGAGTATATACAATTAGCTATGACCTCATATCTCATTTTGTGTCTGTATAGATTCAACTGGTTCACATCATGTGATAGTTATTATTAGATAGTTCCTGAGCAGATAGTCCTACAGACAGGTGCACAGACCATGTAGTACAGTATATAGTTAGTCCAGTTGAGGGGTAGAAACCTCAACTGGAAGCCCAGCTATCACCGGCTTATTCTACACCGCTCTATCTAAGTTACTTAGTACCTACATAGAGAGTCTCATACTGTGGTTCCCCGGCTTGCAGTTTACTCTAACAGTTCAAAGACTTTAAAAATCCCCTCAACGATGCTCGAATGCTGCGTGCGATATGACCGGATTCGGAATGGCCAAGGGGTCTTCCGGTTGGAGGACTCATGCCTTCTGGAAACAGAACCCTCTCATTCAAGCTCTGTAAGGTCCGAGACCTAATCCAAACTTAGAGAACAACGCCTTTTACATGTCAGACCAGGAATGATATTAATTCCCCGGCTAAAATGACAGGCACCTCCTAGAATCAATTGAATTGGACTCGAGGTACTAGTTTCAATAAGGTTCGGATCCACACAATATGCCCAATCGATGAGCCCAAGACGAGATAGGGAAGATCCATTTGAATCTCCGTCATATCCCACCTTCCCCTCTCAGAAATACGGTAAAACTTCATTTCAAGCAGTCCACCGACCTTTTTTCTCGATGAATACTGGTTCTTCCCCGTTTCCTCCCGATTTCTACATCCCAAATCTTACGACGACTGCCGATCATGAGCAAAGCGGCAACAACGATCGTGCGCAGATCACAGAATACACGTCAAACCTGAGGTAATCCTTCTGCATACTCCAGTGCTCTAGACCGTCTAAATAGGATCCACAGACAAGTAGATGTCGTAAGATAACAACGAGTCTGAGTATTCTGTAGAGCAACCGCCTTCAATACCAAACTACTTGAGGAACAATCTAGCAACAAGACACCACGATGCCCGTCCGATACACTCCATGGCCCGTCAGATCGATTATCGGGGAGAATGTTTGTCCTTTCAGGAAGCGACGACGCCACAGGTTTCACAGAGCAACAGGCGATTCAGATAACGAACAATCCGAATACTATTTGGAGAGTGACTCTCTTCAACCGGATACCATCATTTCAGTGTGGGGCACTCCCTGACCGGCGTCAAGTTGGCCGGTCAGGGAGTGCCCCATATTGACATGATGGTATCCGGTTGAAGAGAGTCGCTCTCCAAAGTATTTAGATTGCGCTTTATCCGAGTTGGCTGTTGGTCTGTGAAACTTATTTAGGCGGTATGAGTGAAGTGAATATAAAGAGGGATCACCTCAAATGTAATATATGTTCCGTGGCGTAGGCATGTTCACCTGCGAACAGGCCAAGCGGGGTGATCGCCGGACCTGTATCCCATCTGGAAGAAAAAACGACGTCAATCGTGTCTTTCCTCTGACCCAAATGACTCTTACCTTTGCGAGTCATCCTGTGGCGTCGCTTCATGAACGGACAAACATTCTCTTTGATAATCGAGCTGACGGGCCAGGGGTGTATCGGACGGGCATCGTGGTGTCTTGTTGCTGAATTGTCCCTCAAGTAATTTGGTATTGAAGCCGCTCACTCTGCAGAATACTCAAACTCGTCATTATCTGAGACATATTTGTCTGTGGATCCTATTTAGACGGTCTTGAGCACTGGAGTACGGAGAAGGATTACCTCAGGTCTGACGTGTA
This sequence comes from Hysterangium stoloniferum, assembly GCA_015178975.1. Classification (NCBI taxonomy): domain Eukaryota; kingdom Fungi; phylum Basidiomycota; class Agaricomycetes; order Hysterangiales; family Hysterangiaceae; genus Hysterangium; species Hysterangium stoloniferum. The sequence continues at coordinate 66,449 of WHVD01000025.1, forward strand.
TTCTGTGATCTGTGCACAGTCGTTGTTGCTGCTTTGCTCTTGATCGGCGGTCGTCGTAAGATCTAGGGTGTAGAAATGGGTAGGCAATGCAGAATAACCAGTATTCATCAAGCAAAAAAGTTGGTAGACTGCTTGAAATGAAGATTTACTACATTCTGAGAGATAAAGGTGGATATAACGGATTCAAATGGTACTTTCCTATCTGCTTGGGCTCATCAATTGGACATATTGTGTGGATCCGAACCTTATTGAAACTAGCACCTTGAGTCCAATTCAATCGATTCTAAGAGGTGCCTGTCATTTTAGCCAGGGAATTAATTTGTTGTTGCAGGCCTGCATGGCATACACTCACAGCTGTGACATGTGTCAGAAAACTTAAGTTGACCACACTGCTTGGCAAGGAGCACTTTGACCCACAGATGTGCCTCTCAAGCCCTTTGAAGTCATTTTGATGGATCTAACTGGTCTACCCTCATCCAAAGAAGGGCCCCACTCTACTTTCTATATTGTACTTCAATGGTCAATATATAGTCACTAGGGAATTGTACTCTGGAAGCTGCAGATTTCATAGTCACTAAGGCTGGCTTGCAGGTCATCCTCCAGAATCTGTATGTAGAGATCCCCATCCATCCTTCCATCAATCTTGCATGCTTGCCCAATCCCCCCTCACAGCATAAACCCCCATACCATCAAAGATCCACCACCAAACTTCAGGGTTCCCTCAACCAGCCTGTCACTCAAGCCCTCCCCTGCTTTTTCTACACCCACTTCCTACCATCTGACCCCCAGTCTATAGATTTTTGTCTCATCAGACCACACCACCTTCTTCCAGTCCTCCACAGTCCAATTCTGATGTGCCAATGCAAAGTCCATCCTCTCCTTCCCATGCTTCTTAGAAAGAAGAAGCCTTTTCTTCTTTACCACAGGCTTCATCCCAGCTGCCTTGAGTCCACAATGCACTGTTTGAGGATGGAGTGACTGGTTGGTGATAGTTCAAAGTGCTTTTGTTGCATCGACAGCTGTGTCAGCCTTCCCAGAGCTGATAAGACACTATACAAAACAGATATTGGCTGTAGAGAGTTTGGAAGGGTGACCACCAGAGGCCTTAGAAAGGTGGGAATATTCAGAGTGAAGTTTAGAGATAGTAGCAAAGCCATAGCCAGTATAAAGTGAAATATGTTTGGCATAATAGCCAGCATCAAGTAGAGAAAGAATCTCATGCTGGGCAGCAGGGGAAAGGGGATGCATAGTTGGAATTAGGAGAATCTTAGCTATGAGAGCCCTTTGACTTATGTACAGTGCTTCCAAAACTGTCCCAATGTTTTGGTAATTCTCAATAAATGCTTTATAACTGACCAAATAAATTTTCTAAAATAGTGAAAATATTCTCATATATACCTTAGCATACTAGCTTTGATACATATTGGTGTCACAGTGAATATTTAAAAATGACCAATCATTGGGACAGTTTTGCAACCTTCTCTTTTCACACATTTCATTATATCATATTATATTCTAGAGGGCTAGGAAAATTACATGAAAAATCATGTGACATCTATTTGATGTCCTAATTAATATGTGATATGAAATATCACATTTTAGCTATCATTCTTATCATGAAACCTATTTCCCCTCTCAAAAGAGAACAAGCCATCTCCCTCCTACAAAATGGACTCTCCAATAGGAATGTAGCCTCTACAACAGGTCTTAGCAAGTCTACTATCAGTAGTATTACTCAGGAGATAGAGATAGACAAAGAAAACCTGAAAGGAGGATCATGCATCAAATTGTTAGGATACACACACAGGGCGGGTTTCCAGAGAAACCTGCGGGATATCCGGTAGGACTTGGCTTCAGCTTATAGGCTGCGCCCTCGCTAGATCGTGTTGTCCAATTTTGAACAGGTGGACGGGGATCCCGGGGAGTCCGGGCACGGTTCGTGGGTTGTAAGTTGTAAGTCAGAGGTCGTGGGTCGTGAGTCGAGATATTTGAGAGAGATAGATGCGCCGGAGCCTGTGGGCTCCGACTAGTGAGAGCGATGTGAATCAAGCAAGGTTTTAGAGCGGAAAATCGATTAGATTACTGGGGGGAATCTAAGCTAATTTTCTGACTGGATTGTATGTACAACATCTGCCAGTTTATATAGACCGTGGAGTGAATGACATACCAAATCCAGTAATGATGAAACGAAACTAACAAAACATAAAACAGGAATAATAAACACCAAGTTTGGTGTTAGGAATGGGACGGAATGGAGCGGAGTCCGAATCATGACAAAGCATAACCCATAACGGGAAATGGAGCGGGAGCGGGGTTCAAATCGTGACAGGTCATTTGACTAAAATGGGAATGGGGCTCGATTAGAGTGGTGACGGGATTCTGAGCGGGGTCTGGTGACTGATGCGTGGGACGAAGACAGACATAGATAGAGACAGAGTCTGGGGGAAGTCCGGTGACTGATATGTGTCATAATGAGGTCGAAATGTAACGAGTCTTGTCGTACAGAGTCTGGGTGGGAAATCCTATAAACAGACATTTGGTGCGTGTGGGGCGTGGGGGCATACGGGTTAGTGCCCAGAGTCTGGTGGGATTGTCAGGTCGTAACACAAATCACCTCTGGCCAGCTGTCCAAGCCACACGTTACATTAACAGTATCAATCAATATAATGTGTCACCTAGCACAGTCAGGAGGACCTTGAAACAGCATGGTTTCAAAGCAGTAGTCAAGGCAAAAGACCCTTGTTGAAGGCTCAACATAGAAACGCCAGGTTAAGCTTTGCCCTCAAATACCAACACTGGACAGTGGATGACTGGAAGAGGGTATTGTGGACTGATGAGACCAAAATTAATAGGATTGGGTCAGATGGACATCAATCTGTGTGGAAGAAAGCTGGAGAATCACTTTCTGATAGGATAACCCGACCTAGTGTCAAGCATGGAGGTGGAAATATCATGGTCTGGGGCTGTATGGGTTGGAATGGAGTGGGAAGGCTTGCAGAGATTGAAGGAAGGATGGATTCTGCATCCCCAGAGCATTGGATATTTAGAGATTCTAAAAGATAAGGCCATTTTCCAGCAAGATAATGATCCAAAACATACAGTGGCTTCCAAAACTATCCCAATGTTTTGGTAATTCTCAATAAATGCTTTATAACCTACCCAATAAATTTTCTAAAATAGTGAAAATACTCTCATATATACCGTAGCATACTAGCTTTGATATACCCAAATATTACATAATGTAGATGGATATTGGTGTCACAGTGAATATTTAAAAATGACCAATCATTGGGACAGTTTTGCAACCCGCTCTTTTCACACATTTCATTATATCATATTATATTCTAGAGGGCTAGGACAATTACAGGAAAGATCACGTGATATCTACTTGATGTTCTAATTAATATGTGACATTTCATGTCTCATTTTAACTAATCATTCTTATCATGAAAGCTATTTCCCCTCTCAAAAGAGAACAAGTCATCTTCCTCCTACAAAATGGACTCTCCAATAGGAATTTAGCCTCTACAACAGGTGTTAGCAAGTCTACTATCAATAGAATTGCTCAGGAGATGGACATAGACAAAGAAAACCTGAAAGGAGGATGTCCTTCCAAGCTTTCTCCTATTGACCAGAGGAGGATCATACATACATCAAATCACCTCTGGCAAGCTAGATAATGCTGTCCAGGCCACACACTTCATCAATTCCATCAATAAATCCCATGTCTCATCCAAAACAGTTAGGAGGAACTTGAAACAGCATGGTTTAAAAGCTGTAGTCAAAGCAAAAAGGCCCTTGCTCAAGGCTCAACATAGAAAGCCAGGTTAAGCTTTGCCTTCAAGTATGTACCAAAACTGGACTGTGGATGATTGGAAAAGGGTCTTGTGGTCTTATGAGACCAAGATCAATAATATTGGGTCAGATGGACATCAATATGTGTGGAAGAAAGCTGGAGAACCACTTTCTGATAGGACAACCCAACTTACAGTCAAGTATGGAGGTTGTGATGTATTAGCCTTATTTTAATACTATCTGCTGAAAAAGGAGTCCAGTGCTCTATCAAAATGTGCAAATACTCAATTCACTGTAAGGTAAAATAATTTAAGTATTTGATATTAATCAGTGGCAGCCTGAATAGACTTACATAGAACCCCTGAAGTCAAGAGTTTACTTGAATATATGCACCCTACTTCACAAAGAAGGTTTTGAGAGCTGCTTTTGCAAGCTGTTCTTTTTCTGTGAAAACAACTACTAACATATGAATAACAATTCACTGATTCCGAAACTAGATTTGACTTCAATTCTAATTAGTTTATATATATTTTATACTATTTATCAAACAGTAAAAATATTTATAAACAGGTCAAAAGATTAGATATAGAATAAAACACTATTTGGCTAATATATGCTTTATTTACACTAACCTACAGGGTCTACTGTTGTGAGAGGTATGGCGAAATATGCTCAGGAAATATAGTCTGGATAAGCCCATACTATATTCCCATTATTATTTCTTCTTTCTCTCTATTCTATTATACACTTATATTAGTTCGACGACCTATGTATGCGGTACAGCGACTCTTCTGGGCACATACACACCAGATTCATGTATTCTAGCACCCATAATTAGAACTCAGACACTTTTTACCCTGCAACCACGACTTACCCAGACACCCAGTTAGTGTCCTGTAAGTTGTGATTGGGTATCGTCTTGACTGTTACAGACGGGCTTCAACTATTCACGCAATCAGAGTTTCAAACTGTACCAGTCGAAACTCCATCTATATCTCCATCCACGCAGACTACATCTGCGCTACTCCATTATTCGACTCTCTCATTACTCTTTTCTACACTTGAGCTGTCATTCGGAATCGCACTTAACAGTCGATTCCCTTTATTTGTTTTAGCTCTCTACTTTACTTTAGATAGCTACTTCACTCAGTCATATTGAACTCGGTAGTCAATACCTGTTCAGTCTGTATTAGACTTAGACAGTCAATACATCTATGTGTCATACCTAAACGGTCAATATTCTTCGTATATAGAACAGTTAGAACTTCCACCACTCTTCACACATACCTAAACGGTCAATATTCTTCATATATAGAATGGTTAGAACTTCCACCACTCTTCACACACTGGCCTTTTTGCTGATGGGATACTTACTGAGAGGAATGTCTCACTGCCTAGGAGGGGACGACCCCATGGTTCCCAGGGAATTGTCGGATAGCCCTTTAGCCAACCAATGGATCGTAGAATTGGAAAACCATTGACAGGTGGGATGGGATTCGATTGCATGAGCACAAGAAATGCAAGCCCGCAGCTACAATAAGAAAAGGAGATTGGTGGAAGATATCTCAGAAGGAGATTATGTTCTAATCAATGCCCATTCCCTCGAGCTTGTTGAAGCCAAAGGACCTGGGAGGAAACTTATACAAAGACGGATAGGACCGTTTGAAGTCTTGGAGAAGATCAATCCTGAAGTCTTTCGACTCCGCATTCCCTCAGAATATCAACTACACCCAGTGATCAACTGAGACCATCTTAAAAAGTACCATCTCTCCCCCAAGGAATTCGGATCAAGGGAGCTACTTGAGAATACTCGGGAACTAGACCATAACAATGAGGAGTATGAAGTAGAAGCTATAGTAGGACACAAAAAGCATCAAAATAGACTCCTTTTCCAAGTTTGATGGAAAGGGTATGGACTGGAAGAGGATACCTGGTTAAACGGCAACGACCTTCGTAATGCCCCCACATTCGTAATGCCCCCACGCTTCTCAGAGCTTACAAAACTATTTCTCGAATCTAACGATCATTTTACCTTCTCACAATGACAACACTGTTTATTTATTTTTAACTCTACTCTTCACTATTCATCCCCCTCCGCCTTTCACCTCAATAACTGAGTGGAGCTTAAAATTAATATAAAATACGTAAATCCACTAAAGAAAGTTTTATTCCCCTGTCTCTTCCCTCCATGTCAACCTCACAAATCAGTACACTATGTTGCAGGAACAACAACCCAAACCCAAGTTCCCCAACTTCAAAAGAATACCGTGACCCCAACCTATCAATACTTCTACCATGTCATCTCGTACTGAAAATGTCGAGCACTGTATGGGTAATTCTGGGATGCCATCGTTGATGCACTCCACCTTGCAGGACAACATGGCAGGAACCTCCACCAACTTGGGGAGTGGCACTCCTTTCACTCCATATACTCCTCCCCCCAGACCCCGACTTCCCAACTTTAAAAGGATCCCTCAACCCCAAACAACAGTTCCTCCTTCCCCACCACCTCGAACAGAGATTGTCAAGCACTTGGGGGAGGCCTCTTCTTCTACATACCTTAAGCGGACAGACCCCGTTCCAAAAGGTGTGCTCCTGTCCTCTGGTAGTTGGGGGGCTCCCTTGGGAACATGGAGTGAAACCCCCCCCACCCCCTCGTAGTATCTTCCCTTCCACCAAGGAGGAGATCAGGAAAAAGCGGCAGTCCAAGGATTTCTCTGTGCAGGTTCAGGAGGAATTAAAAATGCTCAAGAGGAAGAGGAGGCAGGAGTACTTAGAAGGACAGCAAAGGATGGGTGCTAGGGATAATGTCCCCTTGTGAGGAGTATGCTTTTACCACAGTTTCATTGTGGTAAAACACTCCTTTTATTTTATTTATATTTTACACATTTTATTCATATTTTTCTATTCTTTATATTCTTTGAATATTGCACCATTTCATTAGTTTGAAGCTTTGTGTATACTTGCAGGTGCACTCGGCACCAAATGAAATAGAGACACACTTTTACCCAAGCACCACCACTCGTAAGGCACAAACTAGGTCTACAGCGAGTGGTGATCAGGGTAATGTGTCAGCTACCACATAGGTAGCATTATCTGAGCTAGTGAACACTTCTGGCCTCAAACTATAACAGTCGCCTCCACTCGAATCATCGATCTGGGCTGGACCATACTTTCCCTATGAAGAAAAACATTTTATTCAACTATCTAATACCAAATTCTGACTACACAGCTGCAAGGGTGTCAACATTCATGACTTTGCAAAACACTGTCTAAAACTTCTCACACACTGAGCATTGCAAATCCAGTTAAATAGAAGGTAACTCGAACTTCGAGTAGTCGAGTCCCTTGGAAAGGCAAAATGCTTGCACCTTCATGGAGGATACCCTGGTCTTCCCACCGAGGCAAGTTATGCTCAAGCATCATGGCCAACTACTTTACTTGGAGCCTGTCAACATGAAGTGTGGCTCTTACTACGCTTCTCGAGTTTCAAGGGATAAGGCCATTGCTGCCACAAAGGATTACAGGACTAGATACCCATCCATACCTGAAACAGTAGCAGATTGGCTAGGTTGGTACCATGGCATCATATCAGCACATGATTTATTCACTTAGCCTGGAACTCTTGACGAGGTAACAAAGTTGATCCCAAAGTGGTCAAACAAGGTGATGTTCTTCCGAGAAAAGGGAATAGCAGGTATCAAGATGGAACTGTTCACTCTGCTCACTGATTTACTTTGTGTGCATGATGATCTGCTACAGATTATGCACGTGTTACTTGGAGGGCACCACATCGTGCCAAGGGTCGATACAGATTTCATATACATTCAAGTGTTGAAGGAATCCATATACAGTAAACCCTCGAATGTGTGTTTCGCCTACTTCACTCTTAGGTCAAGATTGATGCACAACCTGGAGAGATGTACAAGATGATGGTGAAATTGCTCAGTGGGTTTGATGAGCCAGAACGAACACATTCATCCTCCAGCTCTGGTCCCTTTCACGGAGAATGTCCTGGGATCCATGCCAGATCGACCGCCAAAAAAGGACGGTTGTATTTTTTGAATTTGTCTACAGAAAATATCACAGTCAAAGTCATCTCCAGTTCCCCATCATCCTCAGGTCGAGATTCACAGTGTCCTGATGAATCTCGCCATCCATCACCTATCCTTGAATGATTGGGATTGCGATAGAGGCTTGGGAACTGGGGAGCAGAAATCAGATGATGGTTTTGATGATAGAAGAGGCACAGGACAGAACTCACCAATGGTAAAGCCATCCATCTTGCAGAGCTCGACAAAAGCTTTCCCATGGAGATACTACTGGGAATTTGTCGACATAAACCCCTAATCCCAGAATGGGAGGCACTGACAAAGTTTCTGCAAATGGAGGGCAATCATGGACACACCACACTGGACACCCCTTGATGGACCAAGCCAAGGACAGATATGTACATTCCCATTTGACCCGGGACGCTCTCTCAAAAATTATGTATGGGGGACGATTGTTATGTTGCAAGATTGTTCTGGAACAACTATATCACAACAGGGGGGCAGTATAGGGGGTATAGGAGAAGGCACATATGGATCGTCACCTACAGCCAGCAAGAGTGCACAAACGACTGTGTCACCAGTCTCGCCGATGAAACAGTCGAGAGCTGGGTGCAGTGCATGAGCATGTAGCTGCATAGGTGCAGGTGTATGGGTGTGCAGTGTGTGGATGTGGGTGTGCAGTGTATGGATGTGGGTGTGCAGTGCATGGATGTGGGCATGGGTGTTCAGCCTGTGGATGTGGGTGTGGCAGCATACACATGACTATGTCACCAGTCTCACCGATGAAACGGTCAAGAGCTGGGTGCAGTGCATGGATGTGGGCACAACAGTGCAGGCATGTGGGTGCATAAGTGCCGGCATATGAATGTGGCACATGGATGTGGGCACACCACATGGGTGCGCAAGTGTGCAAGTGCGAGTGCACCATGCAGATATGCAAGTGCGCCGCACAGATACACAAATGTGCTGCACAGATACGCAAATGCACCGTGCAGATACGCAAATGTGCCACACAGATACGCAAATGTGCCACACAGATATGCAAATGTGCTGTGCAGATACACAAATGCACCACGCAGATATGCAAATGCACCGCGCAGGTATGCAAGTGTGCCATGTGGGTGCACTGTGTAGGCACGGGCATATGAGTATGGCACGAGGATGTGGTGCCCACGTGCAGTGCATGGATGCAGGTGCGACAGCATAGGTGTGTGGGTGCATAAGTGCCGGTGTATGAGTGTGGGGCGTGGATGTGGGCACATCACATGGGTGTGCAAGCACACTGCGTGAGTGTGCCACATGGCTGCAATTCAAGGGCGTGAAATGCAAGTGTACAAGTGCAGTGTGTGGGCAGAGTTTGAAACTGCATGGGTGTGGCTTGAAGATATGCTGCATGGGTGTGCAGGTGTGCCAAGTGCAGCAGGGGTGTGGTTCGAGGGTGCGCTGTGCAGCAGTTCAAGGGTGTGCTGCACAGCAGTTCAAGGGTGTGCTGCACAGCAGTTCAAGGGTGTGCTGCACAGCAGTTCAAGGGTGTGCTGCACAGCAGTTCAAGGGTGTGCTGCACAGCAGTTCAAGGGTGTGCTGCACAGCAGTTCAAGGGTGTGCTGCACAGCAGTTCAAGGGTGTGCTGCACAGCAGTTCAAGGGTGTGCTGCACAGCAGTTCAAGGGTGTGCTGCACAGCAGTTCAAGGGTGTGCTGCACAGCAGTTCAAGGGTGTGCTGCACAGCAGTTCAAGGGTGTGCTGCACAGCAGTTCAAGGGTGTGCTGCACAGCAGTTCAAGGGTGTGCTGCACAGCAGTTCAAGGGTGTGCTGCACAGCAGTTCAAGGGTGCACTGCATGGCAGTTCAAGGGTGTGCTGCACGGTGGTTCAAAGGTGTGCAAGTCAGTGTGTGGATGGCATCACCAAGCAAGGTAACACCAGAGAGGTGGACATACCTTACCCAGTCTTTCCAAACAATGAGGATATGAGGTCAACAGTCGAGCACGAAACAGACTAAAGGACTGACCTCCAAAACCTGTGGACACATGTGGGTGTAGGGCTGTGTCACCCCACGATGAAACAATCACACTGTCTTGACTTTCAACATCACCTACTCTTAGCCTTCCCCTCTGCTAAAGCTTCACACTGAAATAGTCAAAGCTTTGCTTTTCTGACCTTTGCAATTTACAGGTTCAGTGCACACTGTTCAACAAGGTCCTTCCTCATGGTTAAAGCCTTGCACTGAAATAGTTGGGGCTTTGCCTTTCTTGACCTTCGTGACCTTCAGGCTCGGCATGTGACACTTTCTGATGAGGCATTCACAGATTTGGGTTCAGTGTGCGACACCTTGCAACACTGTGCCCTGACAACTTCTCACCAACACACATGGACCCTTTCCCCTCCACCCCTCCACTTTACCTTTGTCGGTGGTCAACTAGCTGCAAAAGGTTCAATAACTCGCAGGGCAACACCTAGATCAGATACATCTGGACAGAACTATGTGACCCAACCTCAATGCCGTATTTGGGTCCATCATCACAATTGTACTGAACTCAGTCAATTTTGTGATTTTTTTCTTTTTCCTCCAGACTCGCCCACCTACTTGAAGCATTACTGGACACTTTGGGCTAGACCTTTCGGGAACACAGACTGCAACCTAACTGTGCACGACAATGGTTAATTTGCGAGATTGCTGTGGAACAACAATATCACAAATGGGGGGTGGTATAGGGGGTATAGGGTATACATCCTGGCCAGGAAGGCTCACAGCATCACGTATGCTGCTAGGTCCCATAGACTAGCAGCATGGAAAGATCCTAATCCCGAGTCTTACACTATCTGGCCACAGTGGAGCATCATAAACCTCCTCCAGTATTCATTTAAGGAGGAGGTGATTCTGATGGACTCTAATGATAGCTTACCTTCCTAACCCCAAGATGCACTGCTCAACGAGTTACATGACAGTCTGTCCGCCTACAGGACATCTACTATGAGGAATACCTCGTGTCCTGAAAGGAGACAATGTGGCAGTGTCTAGAAGGCTATCAAGTAATGCATTTGCTGTTTGAGGATTGGAGGAGTGCCCAACTAGGGACTGGAAGGAAAAGAATGGATCCATTTTTTTTCCCCCCTTTCCACATCAATATCTTCCCTCACCACCCCTAACCCACCAACCTCTCTTTGAATACTGGGGTCTTGGCACCTTGCAGTTCGGGGTCTCCACACAAGACACCTGGAGGGCATCCCCGAAACTTTCCAGAACTTCGTATAGTACATCCCTTCGAACTGGGAGGCACTGTGAGGAGTATGCTTTGACCACAGTTTCATTGTGGTAAAACACTCCTTTTATTTTATTTATATTTTACACATTTTATTCATATTTTTCTATCCTTTTTATTCTTCAAATATTGCACCATTTCATTAATTCAAAGCTTTGTGTATACTTGCGGGTGCACTCGGCACCAAATGAAACAGAGACACACTTTTACCCAAGCACCACCACTCATAAGACACAAACTAGGTCTACAGCGAGCAATGATCAGGGTAATGTGTCAGCTACCACATGGGTAGCATTATCTGAGCTAGCTGTGAAGAGTGGTGGAAGTTCTAACTGTTCTATATATGAAGAATATCAACCGTTTAGGTACGACACGTAGATGTATTGACTGTCTAAGTCTAATACAGACTGAACAGGTATTGACTACTTATGTAGTTCAATACGATTGAGTGAAGTAGCTATCTAAAGTAAAGTAGAGAGCTAAAATGAATAAAGGGAATCGACTGTTAAGTGTGATTCCGAATGACTGCTCGAGTGTAGAAAAGAGTAATGGGAGAGTCAAATAGTAGAGTAGCGCAGATGTAGTCTGTGCGGATTGAGATATAGATGGAGTTTCAACTGGTACAGTGTGAAACTCTGATTGTGTGGATAGTTAAAGCCCATCTGTGATGGTTGAGATGATATCCCAATCACAACTTACAGGACACTAACTGGGTGTCTGGGTAAGTCGTGGTTGCGGGGTAAAACATTTCTGAGTTCTAATTACGGGTGCTAGAATACATAAGTCTGGCATGTATGCGCCCACAAGAGTCGATGTACTGCATACATAGGTCGTCGAACTAAATATGAGTGTATAATAAAATAGAGAGAAAGAAGAAATAATAATGGGAATATAGTATGGGCTCATCCAGACTATATTTCCTGAGTGTATTTCGCCATACCTCTCACACTAGTGAACACTTCTGGCCTTGAACTATAACAGTCGAGGCCTTTACTTGAATCATCCTTCTTCCCATTCTACTCATTTCTTCGTATATAGAACAGACAGAACTTCCACCACTCTTCACACCCCTCAAAGCGGACACAGCAGGAATGGAGGAGAATGGAAGGAAACAACAACCCTTCAACCATCGCTTCCCCCCTGGGCCATAAATGGATGGATTTCACTGAGACAGATTGCAGTGATGGGGGCACACCATGTGTTCGGAGTGTAGGACAGAAAAGCAGGAAAGGAAAAGACAGGGTCACCTTCTATGATTGGGACAGAGTACAGAGGATCAAGCTACAAAGCATTGCATTGCGACGTGGGGATGGAGTTGCACTACCTCCCAGACTGCCTTCCCAACATGGGCCCCAGGAATGAACCTACTGGATGGGGCCCATTGATTTCTCATCCAATCTGGAAGATGACTGATCGTGCTACCCTGCCTACAACAACAAGTACCTCGGCGCTGATTGCCACAAGGGTTTTTTACTTCCTGACAACATTCACTCCTTCATGAGTGACCCTAACCAACGACAAAAACTCCCAACTTCCGTCAGAGTTTGGAGGGGGGATCATCCAGCTGACCCTGCGATGCCATCCAGCTCCACTCACCTCTCTCCACCTCCACCTGTTTCGTCCACACCCCCACTGCAGTGCTTTGCACCCTTTTCAGAGCTGCCAGGAAGTCTTGAACCATCCACCAACCTGCCTTCTCTTCCCCCTATACTGTTACCCCTCCCCTCCGCAGGACCTTCCCCCATACCACTGCCCTCACCCACACCCAGGCCCTCTCCAGCACCGCGGCCAACCCCACCCCCCCACATGTCACCTGACCCCCTTGTTGCCACCTGCTCTACCCTGGTGCCATTGTTCCCTGTGGTGTCAGACACTTCCCTTGTTCCCCTGCCAGCGCAGAGTCCACCACCCATCTCTCCCTGCTCACCTTGCATTTCCCTGGGGAGCCCCATTCATCAACCCAATATTACATTGATGGATGTTGATCACCCTATCCAGGAAGTCCTCGCGGCACCTCCCTCAGTCATGGAGGAAGTCCTTGAGGCACCTCCCTCAGTCATGGATGTTTTCGAGGAACCCCCCCCCCCCCACCATGGAGGTCTTCAGGGAACCTCCCCCAGCCATGGAAGTCTTCGAGGAGCCTCCCCCCTTAAGCGAAAAGGTGAAGGGGAAGTGGAAGGCTGATGTTCAGACCCATGAGCCCCTTGCCATTGACCCCTTCCCGGCCAGCCCTGTTTGCAGCCCCCCATCACAGCCGCCCTCTCCCCCTCACTCTCGGGACACAGCTGACTTGGCTCATTTCTTACAGGCAGGATGGATGTGTGTGTCCATTAACTACCCCTCTGACATTTTCACTGTGGGATGCATGTTAACACGACTGTGGCCAACCTTGCATCACTCCCTTCTTAAAGGGCATATCCAAGGGTATAGTGGGTCTCTCATGCTGTCGGACTGCATGAGTATGCTTTACTTATGCATCAATGACCCTGAGGAACAGCTGCATTTAGCAGAGGTGTGAGAGGTACGGTGAAATACACTCAGGAAATATAGTCGGATGAGCTCTTACTACATATATTCCCTTTATTATTTCTGTTTTCTCTCTATTTTATTATACATCTATAATTAGTTCGACGACCTATGTATGCAGTACATCGACTCTTGTGGGTGCATACACGCCAGACTTATGTATTCTAGCACCTGTAGTTAAAACTCAGACACTTTTACACCATAACCACGACTTACCCAGACACCTGTTAGTGTCCTGTAAGTTGTGATTGGTGTATCATCTCGACCGTCACAGACGGGCTTTAGCTATCTACTCAATCGGAGTTTCGAACTGTACCAGTCGAAACTCAATCCTTATCTCAACCCACGTGGACTACATCCACGCTACTCTATTATTCGACTCTCTAGTTACTCTACTTTACACTCGAGCAGTCGTCCAGAATCGCACTTAACAGTCGATTCTACTTATTCATTCTAGCTCTCTACTTTACTCTAGATAGCTACTTCTCTCTATTGTATTGAACTAAGTAGTCAATACACGTCCAGTCTGTATTAGACTTAGACAGTCAATACATCTTAGTGTTGTACCTAAACGGTCGATATTCTTCGTATATAGAACAGTTAGAACTTCCACCACTCTTCACAGGAGGATATCAAATGGTTGAGCTCTCCATGGTTCAGTCCCTGCTCATTGACTCCACTTGTGTCCTTCCTGAGCATGCACCGATCCACTCAGCTGTGGACCTAGTCGACCTGTTGGAGCATCTGTTGTCAGATTCCGACACCCTGGGAGGACTTCCCTCTGGTGGAGATGCAAGCTGCACACCACTTCCCACTCCTGCCCCACCATCACTACACCCCCGGCCTCCTCTCATCACCCGCATTACTGACCCTCCGCTGATCACATTCGTTCCATCATTTGAATGCACCAAAAGGCCTACGGTCATTGGGTCTCTTCAATCCAGAAACTGGATGGGTTGACTTCTGCCAATGATGTTTTGAAGCGGGAAGACATTGCCCTTTCCTTTTGCACCAAGTGTCTCGCCTGGGGAAACACTATCCTGCACCTCGGAGGTTCTTCACAGGATGCATGGGGAGGAGTTCCAAGCATCCTTCGACACCTTCTTTGACATAGCTCTTCGACCTGGGGGGGCACTGTGAGAGGTACAGCGAAATATACTCAGGAAATATAGTCTGGATGAGCTCATACTATACATTCCATTATTATTTTTACTTTCTCTCTATTTTATTATACACATAATTAGTTCGACAACCTATGTATTTGGTACATCGACTCTTGTGGGCGCATACACACCAGACTTATGTATTCTAATGCCCATAGTTAGAACTCAGACACTTTTTACTCCACAACCACAACTTACCCAGACACCAGCTAGTGTCCTGTAAGTTGTGATTGCATCTTGACCATCACAGATGGGCTTTAACTATCTGCACCATCAGAGTTTCGAACTATGTATATTAGTCAAAACTCAACCTTTATCTCAATCCATGCGGATGTTATTTGACTCTCACGTTATTCTCTTCTACGCTCGAGTAGTCATTCAGAATCATACTTTACAGTCAATTCTCCTTATTCGTTTTAGCTCTCTATTCTACTTTAGATAGCTATTCCACTTGACCGTATTGAACTAAATAGTCAATACATCTTCATGTCATACCTAAACAGTCGATATTCTTCGTATATAGAACAGTTAGAACTTCCACCACCCTTCACACACTGGGAAGCCAGGAACAAGTGGGCCGGCGATAGTAATGGGTGCTGCAGACTCATCACAGAGGAGCGGACTTAAATGTTGCCCAAGCTCAGCACCAAGGAAGTGGGTGTGGCGGTGTGTAGGCTTGAAGCGGCATGAATGTTAATGCACACCAGCATAAAATCGAGTGAAGCTGAGTGGGTCTTGGATCACTAGCTGGGGTGAGCATGGCAAAAAGAGCTTGGAGCACTGCCAGTTGTTGTTACTTCTGTGAGTAAATGGGCCACCCATCGAAGCCAGTAGTGGAATGTGCTGTATCGGAAGTATTGTGTGGTCAATGAAGTGGCCCACTGGTGGTCTTTCTCCTTCGAGTTCAGAGGTTCAGCAGTCATGAAATAAAAAGAACTGTCACAGATGCTGCAAGCATCCTGTGAGATGGGAGACAAAGGAACAGAGATGAAGAGAAGGGGAAAAGTGTTAGTAAACAATAGGGGAGATTGTCACACGAAGTGACATTGGGTGAGACCTATGATCACTATTACATTTGTCTGATCCAAAGCTGTAATTAAGGCCAAGGAAGGGTATACCAAGTACTAATTTAGTATATAGGGTTTATAAAATACAGGCAACAAAACTGTTCAGATGTACAAGCTTCATTAATCCTATTATTGGACATATGACATCATGGTTATGTAATCGACATTTAGTGATCTTAGAGCATCCATCATAATTTATTCAGAATTCTTAGAATTTATTTTGAGCTAATGCTAAAGGATCTTTTCAAGACAAAGAAATATCTGAACAGTTTTGTTGCCTACTGTAAGTGCATGTAATTGAAAATTTACTTAATCAAAAAGAATAGTAGAAAAATGAGTGAAAAATATAAAGAGTATAATATGGTTGAATGGTTACATTCCCCAGAGAGGGGTACCTTTCACAGGGATAGGTCCAATGAAGTGGGATGAAGATAAGGATGGTTTTCAGAAAAGAATAGAAATGTGCATGGAGATACTGGTAGTGATGAGCATGTTCAAGTAACGAGGTTTGAGCTTCAACTGCAAAGTATGAAGCCAAGAGTGATGTGTGAAGTCTTAACTTGTAGCTATTTGAGATGGCTGAGATGATATCCCAATCACAGCTTGCAGAACACTTCAAAAGGGTGTCTTGGGCAAGTCATGGTTATGGGGTGAAAGTGTCTGAGTTCCAAGTTATGCCCACTAGTGTACACAAGACTACAGCATGTATGCACCCATAAGAGTCTATATACCCACAGGTGTACATAGATCTTTGAACTAACACAAATGCATATAGATGAAGAATACTTTAGTTAGAAAATAGTAGAAAATAAGAGAAAAATCTAAGAAATATAATATAATGGAATGGTTATATTTCCCAAAGAGGGGTACCTCTCACACAGAGGAGACTGAATATCAGACACCCCACTATCAAGGTCAATAGATTAATGCTCATACTTTCATGTAATATGAGTTTAGTGAAGGCAGTGAACCAGACACTCAAGAATCTCATATTTTGTCTCTAAATAGACCAACAATCTGATTAGCTCAGAAGTACAAAGCAGAGTGAATGTGTGAGGAAGCTATGTTTCAGAAGCAGCTAAAAGAACACTCAGATAATGACCCAGGCAGAATTATAAAGAGACTTAGAGGAATAATAAACCCTAACCCTAATCCCTATAAAAAGGTTTTCTGTATATAATATTCACTTTTAAGTGTATATAACACACAATATAGAGCATTTTACACAGTATTTGACAATTTTTAGAGCCTCTGTCATCTGTTAAGTGCCGTGTCGGGAACTTATTATGGAACTATTGGAAAGTCACCGGGAAATCGGGAACTATCGGATAGGGTCAGGACATCGGCTTCAGCTTATGTGCTGCACCTCTACGCAAACGCTCAAAGTCCTTTATTTCAGAAGTGAGACTTACGATGGAAGATACGGATATTCAGAGTTCCGAAGAGTTCCGAATATCGAGCGTACAGAAAGATGAGAGAAGGAATAAGAAACTAAGTCGATATCAGATCTAAGGTAAAGTACAAATTCACGGAAACTAATATAAGTCTACTCGTTATTGTACTACAAACTAAGACCATAATAAGATGGAAACAGAAGTGTTCTTAAAACGGAAATACAATAAGACATATTAGGGAGACAATATTCCAAAACGGGAATACAACAAACAAACAAGTGAATACTTGTCAACGGACAAATTACCAAATACGGAACAAGGGAAGAATGCGGATGATATGGTAACTATAATGTTCCATAGTTGGAGATCGGAAGTCGGATATTGAAACATCCGGGAACGGGTCATAACATCATCCATAAGTAAAGTTGTTTCAGTGTTGCAGCAGTACCTTCCTAATTTGGAAGGTAACTGCCACAACATACAAATTCTTTGGTGTAACCTGGAACCCATGTCATTTAGATGTTACATTTTGTTATTTTGGACTTGGGTAAGTTTATTTGAGCATTAATATTACTCAAGGAAGGGCTAAAACTAAGGATGTGTTAATTAAAGTGGTGCACCAAGTATATTTCACCAGGAAACTGTACACAAGATGTAACAGTTCTCTTGTTTTGATAATCTAATGTCAAATATTATTTTATTTTGATGAATTACAATACAGAATTCATGAAGTACATACATATCTACTTAATTTAAGAAAAGAAGCATGTCATGGCACTTGCACAATAGTGCAACACCCTGTGTGAAAGGTACCGTTTTAGTGGGAATATAACTATCTTATCAGACTATATTCCCCATATTTTTTCCTTATTTTCTACTATTTTTAAAATCATCTAATTCTCTGATTACACACATTTATATTAGTTTGAAGATATATGTACACCTATGGGTACATAGACCTTATTAGCACTTACATACTGTCACACTTATGTACACTAGTGGGTGTAACTAAAAACTCAGACACTTTTTACCTGTAACAACAACTTGCCTGGACACCTCTTTAAGTGTCCTGCAAATTGTGATTGGGATATTGTCTCAGCCATCTCAAATGGCTCTTAACTAGAACTACTCATACCTTTTAGCTTCATACTGTCTAGTCAAAGCTCGACCCTTTATCCAAACTTACCATGAATCACTACTACTACCATGCTCTACTTCTCTCTCAATGACACCTCTCCTACCTCTATCAGTCCATTGAGCCTATTCTTTGGAATCACACCATAAGGTTGATTCTGTTTACTATAGTCATCTTAAACTATCCTATGGTTATTTATCAACTAGCCTTATTTACATTTGTATTGTACTTCAACAGTCAATACTCATATTGTACCTAGAAGGTTGGTATATCGAGTGGTCAGAACTTCCACAACTCTTCACACCCACCCTGCATGGCACTTTTCTATAGCCCTCTCTCACATCACACCAGAGCATTTTGCCTCAAGGTGTTTCAACTCCCCACTGGCAAAGGTACATAGGATGGTCCCTCAGGTGACCTGGACATAGTTCTTGCATGTGGGGTGTTACGACCGTGTCGCAACCCGATGGTCCCTGAGGTTATCACCACTTATCAATGATTCAAGTCATTGTTCAAGTTCTCACATTGGAAGCCATCGGTTTCCCAATGCTGATGTATGCCTTTGTGGTGATCAAACTCCATTTATGCCCCCATCAAAATATACTCGTACTATCTGGTTAAACACTGATACGTCCCTTTTTATTATGATGATCCATTCTAGTCTATGTTCCACACATGTCTATATATACTTGTAACTCTCGGACTATTTCCTTTTCTCGTAATCCCGCTCTCGGTTAATTCATGGCCTCTGAACTAATCAAAACCTTCCCGTTCCTAGTCAAGCTTATTTGTCAATACCGTTTTCCGCTCTTCTCCTAGTTAGTATTTTCTAGACACCGAATACTTGTATATGAACCCATTGTAGTTGTAGTTACTAGGCAATCAGAATATCGACTCAGAATACCCTCTTACACCTCTAGAAGTCTCATACTAAGTACTCCACTATCCGCCTTCATGTGCGCTCGCCCACTCTCAGTCTCCGACCCCTTGGCCTGACACTCGACTTATCCTTCAGTTCCGATTGGTAGTTTTGCCGAGAGGTATTCGTTAGGACTAGTCTTCGCCCATCTGAAATTTAAGGACACCCGACGGATAATTGCAAGGGCACAGCACATAAGCTGAAGCCAAGTCCTTCCAATCAGTCCCCGTCGGCCTACCAACATTAGTCAGTTTTCAGTTCTTAACATGGGGTATGGCTGCTGTTAGTGATTGGCAAGGCCCAGCCTCAGGCTGTGGGCTGGCTGAGCTGGGCCATGAAAAACCCAACCTAAACTGGGCCAAGTAGTATGTACTTAGTACTTAGACTGTCAACTCTGGGCACAGCCTGGGATATTTTAAGTCCAAGACAGGCTGCCAGGCTGCCAGGCCACAGCCTGCTAGTGGCCCCACAAGGTAAGGACAAGGTACCACACAGTGTAAGGGGATGTACATATTGTTGACACCTCTCCCACTTATCCTAGCTATGTATATCTGGTATACAAGGCCAGTAGCATAGTGCACACATCTCTTTCTTTAATCTCCATTGCTCAATTCATATTTAGAGTTATGGTTTTACAATAGATGACTTCTGATCACGATAAGGTTCATCAATCCTTATCATGATATGGGCTCAGGACTAGATAGTAGTTGGTAGCTGCCTACAGTCACCTTATGCCCTAGTGGCTATATATTGGAGTAGCTAGATCATGTACATTCTCTAGCTTGTTATCAACTAGATTCCAGTGCTACATCCTTAGTCTGAGATATCTCCTGCCCTGACACATAGTCAAGGATGGTCAGATTTTCTTCTGTATAATGTAAACAAGCAGTTCAATTTCTGTTCATCCCCGTTGTACACACACAATGCCACCAAAGTCAAAATCTTGCCTGGGATGGCCAAGTAAGTCCCCAGGGGGATATTGAGAGTGACAAAGAAATCAAAACATGTTTGCAGCAGGAAATTTTGGCTAGCAGGGATTCAGAGGCCATAATATTTGAAGTTGAGCTATCCTCTGATGAAGAGGAAATTTATGTATAATACACATTCATAATATTTTTGAGAAGTTTATTGTATTTTATTAGCAGACTACAAGATTACAAATGCCATCTTGTACCATTTTTACCCACAGCCTGGGCCCAAGCCCGGCTGACTCCAGCCCAAGCCATCTCTTAAAGCCCGGCCTGAGATATTGGCAGGCCCAAGCCATCAAAGCTGAGCCGAAGCTGGGGCTTTCGGGCCGGGCCGGGCCTTGCCAATCACTAGCTGCTGTCCAATAGCCTGATCCTGATAAGTATGTGTAATTGCCAGGGTATAATGGCCTATCAATGCTTCATCACCTACAATAATCACTCTATGCACTTTAACTAGGTGCTTCTGGAGACCTCTCAGGTGAATGAAGGTTTTTTCAGGTTTTGGACAATCCTGTCCTGGACAAAGTGGTATGTACTCCAAGAAATGTTTTAGCTTTTTCTCGGAATTGCCAATTTGGCCAGGTAAAATTTGACCCTTGAGAAACAGCTTAGCCTCTTCTGAATAATGGTTGAAAAGGTGGGCTTGTCAGTGTTAGATAACACCATAAAACCTCTCTTGCCATACTCGGACAAACAGGAATATGCAGGGTCGAAATAACAAAGGAACCACGCGGACACATAAGGAACCAAAATGTGGCCGCATATCTTATTATTCTCGTTGTCTCATACTCCCTTTGTTCTAGATTTCCTTTGTTCGCATCACTCGTTATTATCTTTGGTAGATATACAATAGCTAGAGCATCCTTACACCTCAGTTTGTTATACACATACACGAGACTGAGCTTATTATTGGGTCTTACTTTCTAACAGTCGGTGCCGAATTTCGGTGAATTCCTTGGTAAATCCAGGGTAATTCCACTTAAAGCCTTTTTTTTACTGCTTTGCGATTCTGAGTCGCGGGTACTTGCTTATCTATACTCCATTTGTTGAAATGGGACTGTTTTAAAAGTGCTGATCACCTGGATGCTAATAATGTTACCACCATCGGCGTGGGCTTAGATCCTAAAAGAGTGACGGCAGGATTTCCATGGCTCGCCATTGTGGCAGAAGCGTCCTGCCTATTAGCATTCAGTTCGCCGTTCGTATCAATCATTACAGACTGTGATACCGGAGTGCTATACCACTCCGTAGCGTAACCGTGATTTCTTTTTTGTTCTGAATGGTGAGTTGTTATGCACCGGTGGCCTATGCAGTCGCACCCGTCAGTACCTATTGTCAAATAATTTCAATAATAATATCTTATATATTCAATCCCCAATCCATACATGACATTTGATGGATTCCCGATAGACCCAACTCAGAATCAATCTCGCGCTGAAGGTGTCCGTCGAATAAGTCATTAAGTTTATTACTGGCAGATTGAGGATCAGAAAAGGAGTGCATGGAATAAGCACCAAGGGTTTCATTAAGCAACGACGTTTGGTCAAAGAGTAGAAGATAATAGATTGCAAAATCAAAATAAATTATACATTAAGTCTCAGATGACTCCGTCATGTTAAGGGCATATCTAATATATTGGGAACTTGTGCAAATCACACTAGACATTAGAATATATAACTTGGCTTATTACATACATGAGTGAACTACTGGGTGGGTTCATATACCTAGAGGAAAGAATATTCTGGAAGGGATTAGTGAGGAGAATTAAAAGCTAAAGATTATTGACCCGCAAGGTATGTTCCATAATATTCTGCAGTATTCCAGGATGTCATTTTGATTAATCCTGTAATAAAATTGAAAAACAAAAACAAAACATCATTGCAGGGGATATGAAATTAAGAAATATAAACCAGGGAAAAAAATAACAATCTAAAAGTGATGCTGTAGGAGTACCCAAGCATCAATTAGCATCAGAGTGAAGATTCATTGAACCGCCAACATTAATTAACTTGAAGGACACCATGGGTAGTCACCTGGTCCTTCTAACTGGATGGATATCACTGAATACTGTCATGAATGGCGAGGTGCACTAAGTACCGAAATCCTATTTAAGGATCACGCATGCGGCCAGCAGAAAATGGGATGTCGGGAGGTATGCACGTCGTTATGCCCGGCCAGATTTCGAGCACATTCCCGTGCCTTTGTTGGTAGACATATGCCTGGTTTATAATTCCTACATTACAAACATAAAAGAGATGAAAACGCCTGTGAACGGCGGGAATCGACGCGAGTATCCAAAATATGTTTTCAATTTCGTGGACTCCAGTTCTGTTCTGTAGATACGATGCGAATATTTGATGAATAATATCGGTTCATAAAACTCTGAGGCAGGACAAAGGTAATCTTTATTATTATTCAGGTAATCGTATTAAACGCGAACCACACCAGTGATATAAAGTCAACGCTTGTCATCAAGAAATTCGGATATTATCCGAACAACTTCTTCGGGCTGTTCTTGTTGTACCCAATGACCGGCGTTGTCGACTACTTTCACTCCTTCGCTACCAGGACGCATTTCCTCGCATACAACGTCCACCATATGTTGAAGACTTCCCGGAGATTGATACATCCCCCAGTCTTTCCTCCCCGAAATAAATAATGCAGGAACTTGAATAGATTTTCCCGCAAAAACGGAGAGCTCCGGTTGCGAAGTTGTGTGGTATTGATACCAATGAAGACCCCCTTGAAATGTCGTTCGGTTGAATTCTTTCACGTAGATACATAACTCATCATTGGTGAGCCAAGAAGGCTCATGAGGTGGAAGGCAAGGCGCGACAGTCTCGGCCATACCTTTTGTAGCGTCCATGATGTAGTATTCCGGCATTTTGGCAAGTTCTTGGGCGGACCACGATGAAAGAGGATGAGGATCATTAAAGGGCCAATCCGCACTCTTCATGTGATAGTATGCTCGCATAAATGCAAGTAAGCCTTGAGGTGCCTCTCTCATATTTTTATCAGCCTCGTACGAAGGCGGTGAGTAATACTGTATATAATGTTTGCGAGGTGGATCCAACGTCAGCAACTGTACAGCTAAAACTTTCGCTGATGATGTGATTGATTGCGAAAATGAGGGCGGGCCAGAAAATGGAGCACTCATCATTACCACTGACATGAACATATCAGGTCGGATGAGTGCGCAATAGGCGGCAACTGCCGATCCAGAATCATGACCGACAATACATTCGACTTTCCTATAACCTAGAGCGATTACAAGAGCAACGATGTCGGTAACAAGGTTGAGCATTCGAAATGATTCGATATCCTCTATATTCCAACCAGAAGTGCGACCGTACCCTCGTTGGTCAGGAGCGACCACATGATATCCGGATCCTAGCAAAGAAAGTGGTCCAATAATTTTCCTATATGAATATGCACTGTAAATTGCAATCAGTTTCTATCTGTGTTGATGGAAGTCTGCAGTACAGTTCCGGAAATCCATGTAGCAAAAGTAGAAGGGGACGCTCCTTCTTCGGTAAGTCTCGCGCCTGGTCAGCGCATGCTTCGAGAACATGTATATCTAGACCATTAACTTGTTTAATGACGCGAGAGGTGACGCCGGGAGATAATGGAAGCCCCTCGAGTTCAGACATGGGGGTTAGTGGGAATTGGTGATTGCTACCTACTGGCCTCTGTTACAAAGCAAGGTTAGTATTCACGTGAGTCCTGGTTCCATTCCGGCCCGGCTTTGGCTTGCCTTGACCTTGGCTTGCTCAAACCACAGGCCAGGTTAAAGCTACATGGACAAGTCTATAGCACATGACAAATGTCGTTGCCGTCAACGACACGATGTTGTGTGCTAGACTGTATGATATCTGTAAATTTGAACTTTAAATGTTCAAACATTATACGAAGTATACTTATGGTCTCAATGCACATATGATTCATTGGAAAGCCGCGGCTTTGGCTTTTCAGAACAAGCTGGCCGCCACGAAATTGCCGCGTGACTGGCTCCCGAACTGAGGCCGGACCAACCACAACACTACACACGACTACTCCAGACTACGTTCTTGCATCTTGCCTCTGATCTAACTAGACTCAAAGCCACTCCAATATCAGTTACTTTTAACTGTGTCAGCCGCCCAGCACATAGGAATAGGCTGACGTAATCCGAATCCAGCTCAAGATATCGGTCTTCAAGTTAATGAGTCAAAAGGCATCATATCTGTATATCGTTTCCGAGCCCTCTTGAAACGGAGACAGCCGAAATCTCTCTTGAAACAACTGTATACGGGTTTTCAGGCCGTTCTTGGGCTGTATCCGAGGAAAGATCTTTCTCTGCGTAATGCAAAGAAGTTTTGGGCAATATCCACCCTTATTCATCAATAACAATCAAAACTCAGAGACTTGGGTTAATTTGCAAAACAATGACGAAAGTTGTGTGAGAAGGTCGGGGGTGCGGAAGCGTCGCTGTAGCTGAACAAGCCGGGAATATCGGCACTTTCATAAGGTCGAGAGATATCACGCCTGCTTTAAGCTTTAAAACGAATGCTGTAATATGCGTAAAATTATTCGTCCGATCTACCAGGCTTGGTCTGTGCAACTTGAGTGCCCCCAAACTCAGGCAGCCACTGCACACGACCTTTGGTATAGTATTCGATTTCAGGCTTATGGTGCTCAAATCCCTCCAATGCACTAGAGAAAACCGCCATTGTACGTCCAAAATCACCATTCGTGTTAAATAAAGGGGACCCGCAGTTAAGGCAAAAATGACGAGGGAGGGCGTTTCCAGAGTCTTGGGCTTCGTCAACGTAAGTTTTCACGAGATCGGCCCCAGTTACTATTTTATGACTCTTTCGCAGTTCAATCATAGAATACGTTCGTACATTAAAGCACTAAACTCACACTCACATTACTTGGGAAGACTACATTTGTAGTGAAGACTGTGCCGGTATATCTTTTACAGTTAGAACAGTGGCAACATGACACGCTGGCAAGAGTACTTAAATTGGGAAGTGAAAAGAGGATAAAGCTTCATAAGACAACTCACAACAAGGGCTCAGCATGCATTTCGAAGGTGACTTTGCCACAAAGACAGCGACCTATGTACGAAGAGGACGAGGAGGCTGACATCGGGGGGCGAGCTCGTGCTCTAAAGCGTAAGTTGTGAGGTACAGATTCAGTGAACGAGGTTGTGAAAACACATCATCTGGGACAAATTAGCCCACCTCAAGCGCCTATGGTCGTGTGTTACAAAGCAAGGGTTAGTATCCACGTGACTGCTCTTTTTTTTTTTTTTTTTTTTTTGATATATTTGTATCCCGCTTCAAGCAACAATGGCTAACTGCGGCTAGGAGGTGAAAAGGCCCCCAGAGAAACTATGCTACGGTGGTATGAAGTTCCGAGTGAGCTACGCGTGCGGAAGGGATTTTAGTAAGCAAAGGGGGGCATGTTGATATATACATGGTATAGAGCTGAGGCCTTGAGGCCTGGGGCCGAAGCCCCAAGAAAAGCCCGAGATCCTGCTAGCAGGCGTCGACAAGGGCTGCAGGCACACCGAAGTCTTGCATTGCTAGTGCATAGGTGAATGCTGGAGTCGGAGGTGGGTAGGAAGGGTAGACCGCTGCCAGGCAACAGTCATGGTTGGTAGGTGCCAGTGACGTTCCGCAGACGACACTGGTGCACGGCTGAAGGCTGCCGACTTTGACAGAGCAGTGAATTCAGAGGTCCCCAAACCTGTTCACTGTCATCCGCCTCTCCGCCCCTCACCACGAGCACTGGGGGCCCCAACCCCAGAGGCAGGTGGTGGTCACGGAACAAGAGAGCCTTGCCACATGACTGCTCTTTTTTTTTTTTTTTTTTACATTTATATACCGCGTCGCATAACTAAGATACATAGCGGTTCCGTAGCATCGTATAGAGCATAGCTACTATAGTATCTACGGGAGAATGAAGAGGAAGCAGGCCGGATGCGTCGGAGCGAGTGGTGGATGGTCGAATAAAGAGAGGTGATTGCGCTGAACTTGCCCAGTAAACAGCACATGCCATTTGGGCCGAAGCCCGAGGAAGAACCTGAGATCCTGCTAACAGGCGTCGACGATGGCTGTAGGCACACCAAAGTCTTGCATTGCTAGTGCATAAGTGAATGCTGGAGTCAGGGGTGGGTAGGAAGAAAAGACTGCTGCCAGGTTGCGGTCATGGTTTAGGAGGTGCCAGTGATGGTCTGCAGGTGACACTGGTGTGCGGCTGAAGGCTGCCGACTTTGACAGAGCAGTGAATTCAGAGGCTCCCCAAGCCTGTTCACTGTCATCTGCCTCTCTGTCCTTTTACCATGAGCATGGGGGACCCAACCTCAGAGGCAGGTGGTGGTCACAGAACAAGAGAGTCTTGTCACATGATTTGTTCATGTTCAAGTATATTTACAAGGCCTTTTAACATGCTTGTCCCCACAGTTCACTATGTGTACTGTTCCCCTACTATTCGTGAACACATCATTACTTTGCTCCTCTCTAATGTCTCTGGGCACTCTATTCATCAGACCACTGGTGTTAGCATTGGAACTATCTCAAAAATATGCTCTGAATACTGTCCTGAGGCTCCCAAGTCCTCTGGTGGTCATCCAACCAAACTTACATCTGCCAATATCAGCTATGCTAAGCATCTCTGATAATGCAGTGCAAGTTACCAAGTCTCTTCAGGATGTCACAAATCAATCCCTCTCCTCCCAAACTGTTCATCATGCCTTATGCAAAGCTGGCCTAAGGCCTGTGGTGATGAAGAAGTGTGTGCCCTTTTCTGTGACAATCTCACAGGAGGGAGAGTGTGAAGAGTTGCTGGATTCTGACCACTCAATATACAAAGAATATTGGCTATTTAAAATTGACTGATCTCAGTAGGCCGATGGGGACCGAACGGAAGGACTTGGCTTCAGCTTATGTGCTGCACCCTCACAAGTTACTGTCAGGTGTCCTTAAAATAGTGTCGGATTAAGGGGTCAGAGACTGAGGGTGGGCAAGTGCATGTAGAGGCAGAGAGCAGGATACTTAGAGTAAGGCTTACAAGAGATGTACATATATGGGTGTTCTGAGTCGATATTGATTGCCTAGTAACTACATTTACAGTGGGTTTATATACAAGTTATCGGCATCTAGAAACTACTAACTAAGGGAAGAGTGGAAAATACTATTGACAAATAAACTTGACTAGAAACCAGAAGGTTACAATAAGATTAGAAGCCACCGAGAGCGGGATTATGAGAAAAGGAAATAGTCCAAGGGTTACAAGTATATACAGGCATATGTGAAACATAGAGCAAAATGGGTCATCATAAGAAAAAGGGATGTATCAAAGCATAACCAGATAGTACGAGTATAACTTGACAGGGGTGTAAATGGGTTTGATCACCATGAAGGTATACGTTAGTGTCGGGTGGCTGACAGTTTCTGATACGATGACTTGATCAATAACTAGGAATGTCAGTAGATGGTAGTATCCTTGGGGACTGTCGGGTTGTGACACAGTTGTGACATGGTCATAACACTATTCAAACATGGTGAGCAAGTATCAACTATTGAGTACAATACTAGAGCTTACTAGATTAACAGTACTAGTAAAGAGGCATGATACACGTCACTAGAGCAACTGTACAGTTGCTCATGATGGCTAGTAAAGAGAATAGTGGAGTTGACCATTCTGGTACAACTCACAGTTGTGAGAAAGGAAAGATAACCAACAAGGTATCAGTTATCTAAGGAAGAGTAAGAGAAGCGTGAATCGGTAGTGGTATCAACAAGCACAGTAGTGGGAGTAAGGGACTTGACCTTCATGGTTCAAGTCCAGAAGCTAACAGTATGTTAAGTAATCCTACTTGCTTGGTAGCTGAGACATCACCCTTGACACCTCTTGCTGTGTGACATTCTGAGTCGTTACAAGGTGGTGTCTGTTGGGTAAAAAGTGTCATCTATCTCTTTGGTGCCGAGCATGCCCACAAGTATACACAGGGCTTTGAACTAAAGAAATAGGGCTATACTCGAAGAGTATAGAAAATAGGAACATAGAGATAAAATATAGAAAATAGTATCCAGTAATATGCATTCAATAGTCCAACCATAATATGTGCATACCCTTCACAGAGAGGCTACAGTGGGCAGAGAGACCTTAGGAGTACACTCTGGAGGACTGGAAGAGAGTTGTATTCTCTGATGAGACCAAAATCAATCATTCTGGGTCAGATGGAAGGAAGTGGGTGTGGAAAAAGGTGGGGGAGGGGTTGACTGATAGGCAGGTGGAGGGAACATTGCAGTTTGGTGGTGGTAGTGTGATGATGTGGGGTTGCATGCTTTGGGAAGGCATTGGATATGCCACTAGGATTGAAGGGAAGATGGATTCACAGCTTTACTGCTCTATCTTGGAGGATGAACTTCAGCAATCCCTTGAGTTTAATAAGAAAACTCCAACTGATATCATCTTCCAGCAGGATAATGATCCAAAGCATACCAGCAAACTGGCTCAAAAGTGGTTTGATGACCATAGCTACAATGTGATGCAGTGGCCAGCACAGTCTCCAGATCTAAACCCCATAGAGCATCTCTGGGGGCACTTGAAAAGGAGGCTAGCTGACTATGAAACACCACCTAGTGGAGTGGAGGAGCTTTGGGAGTGCTGTCAAGTGGAATGGGAAAAGATCCCAAAGGAGGTGTGTCAGAACTTGATGGAGAGTATGCCTAGAAGAGTAGAAGCTGTAATTAAGGCCAAGGGATGGTATACCAAGTACTAGTTTAGTATATAGGGTTTATAAAATACAGGCAACAAAACCATTTAGATGTACAAGCTTCATCAATCCTATTATTACATTGCCATAAATGGACATATGACATCATGGTTATGTAATCAACATTTAGTTATATTAGAGCATCTATCATAATTCATTCAGAATTTCTAAAATTTATTTTGGGGCTAATGCTAAAGGATCTTTTCAAAACAAAGAAACATCCAAACAGTTTTGTTGCCTACTGTATATTCCCCTCAGTCAGCTCTATTTTCTTTAATATTCATTAGATAAATCTACTGGGGCACCAGCCAAAAAGCATGCCCAGTGTTCCAAACATCAAGTAATGACTGATGCTGGCTGGATACAGATCCCACACCAACATTGGGTCAAGAAACTGGTTGACCTGACAGAAAGTCCTATGACCTGGCTGATTCCTATGGAAGGTGAATCCATAGGATATATTATTGATCTGACCAACAGTGCCAGCAACAAATCATGCCAAGGTATCCACATCCCACCTGCAGAGGCAATTGACAGGTGAGTTACACAATCTCTATAATCATCATGAATATCCAATCTCATTACTACAGTGCATTTGAATGTGATAAACAGATTGCAAGGGAACTTCAATTGGTATCAGAAAACTGCATCTTCAAGAATCATTGAAACACACTAACACACCATTTCATCTCAAATAATTGTGGGACTTCTCTACATATTGAACAAGGGGACAGAGCTGATCACATATGCAAGGAGGTCACTAATATTGAATTCAAATTAGCAGCAGCATTAGAAGAAAAGAAAATAGCCATAGAGAATGTGGATCAATTACAAACTGAGAAGAAACAAGCATTTGGTGGTAAGAAATTTGATCTCAAAGCTTCTGGGAGAGGCTTTCCAACACTGGTTGTTGCAATATCCACTGCAAAGGAAAATTTCCCTTACCCATCCCTATCCTTACCCTCTTCATCATATCATCCCACATATGAGCCCTTCTACACACCACTCCTCCTGAACTGGAGCCACCTCCATCTTCTTATAACATTCATTTATCTTACCTCCAATCTAGACTGTGCACCAATTCTGAGCCTATGTTTCCACCTGCCACCTGCCCTCCCATCCCAATCTTGGTTCTACCCAATAGCTGTTTTAATTTTTTTATTACTGTAATTATTTTAGTTCTTTTTAATATTTATTTAATTATTCAAAAGGCCTTAAATGGACAGGGTGTTAAGTTTAAGACAAGAATACAAAAGGATAGAGTCTGTATATGTGGCTTGGTGAGTGAATAACTTTCACTGAGGTATATGACAAAAATTGTATCCTTTTATTTACTTTGTAATTGTTCAGGGGAGTCTTTAGGAGAGTAAAAAGGAGAAATTTAAATACTCGAAGTTTTGAGCTAATTGCATCATTAAAGGAGAGATATATAATTGAAGGAGTTAGTTCCTCCTTATGGCACCATAGTATATGCACATACACTTGTCATTGAGGATTCAATCCCGGTTTCAGTTTATGTGAAGACTTGTTATTATTAACACAGATGACTCGACTCTTACAAATTATGTGCAGCCTCCTTGAGAGCATATCTCATTTTATAACTTTCATGATATCTGTAATCCTGCCCATATTACCACCTTGATCCTGATGCTGATTCCTCTACTATTATCTCCCAATCATCCCCCCATTGCTAGACCACCCCAAATGAGATCTATCAATTACCTCTCCATCCTGATTCCTCCCCTGTCTCCCATCATTCCTCAAACCTTATTGCCACCACCCCATTATTAATTGTGGAGATATTAGAACAATGGTAACCCCCCAAGAGGAGGATGGGATAGATACATACATAAAAAGACCAACTATTTCTCAGTATCTAGCCACCTTGCAAAAAACACAAGAACATTGTTCTGTCTGCACCAACTGAGTGAGGTTGATCTAACAACCTTTCACTTTTTTTTTGACAATGACAAAGAAGATCAACCATCATGTCTCACCTACCATCAACACCCACACCACTGCTCACTCGCTCAGAGATGAGATGGAGACACCAAGTTGGACTACCTCCACTCGTTGACCCATTAATCAACACTGTACACAACTTAACCTCCTTCCCAGCACCTTCACAGAACGAACCCAATCCTTCAGACACAGATACAGACACAGATACCAAAACCTGAGTGTGAGAGGTACTGGGAAATACACCCCGAAATATAGTCTGGATGAGCCCACACTATATTTCCATTATTATTTCTATTTTTCTCTCTATTTTATTATATGCATATATTTAGTTCGACGACCTATGCACTCAGTACATAACTCTTGTGGGCACATATGCACCAGACTCATGTATTCTAGCACCTATAGTTAGAACTCAGACACTTTTTACCCCATAACCACAACTTGCCCAGACACCCACTTAGTGTCCTGCAAGTTGTGATTGGGGTATTGTCTCAACCGTCACAGATGGGCCTTAACTATCAGTGTAAAGGGTCGAGTAGTTTACCACTCAATGTGCAATTGTTATCGACTAACAATAGTGCAAAGTACAATCAACTAGTAGTTATAGGTAGTCAAGATGTAGATTACGATTGACCTTTAAGGTATGATCGATAGATAATTACAAGAGCGGATCGACCTTACGGTGTGATCCGACTGTGTAGCTAGCTGGGCCGATGGCCAAGTAGATGAGAGAAAGTATATATTGCAAGAGAGAGAGAATATCCTAAGAAAGGGAGCTATGATGGATATTCTTACCACGTGAAGCAAGAACTTGAAGTTGAGTCGAATAGTAGTAACTAACTTCGACTGTTACAGTGCGAAGTGTAGTTACTGCTGAACTGGGAAAAGAGATAGAGTGAAGGTTAGTTTTAGACAAGACCCTGAACCAGTACTTGCATGTGGAGGTGATGGTTGTTGGGGTTGAAAAGTGTCTAAGTTTCTTGCGTGTGACTACTACTGTGACATGCGCGTACTTCTTGTGGGCTAGAGCGCCCACAAGCATACATGGACTCTTGAACTAATAAAAAGGGGTATGACCTGTATTTATGAGTGATAGAAAAGAAAAGAAAAATATAAAACATAAAGGAAATAATGGAATTATAAAGCGGCTAAGGGGTAAGGCTTAGAGTCTTCAGTCACGCCTCCTATGTGACCTATCCTTCACAATCAGTGCAATCACAGTTTCAAACTATACTAGTCGAAACTAGATCTGTTATCTCGATCCGCGTGGACTACATCCGTGCTACTCTGTCTTATTCGACTCTCTTGTTATTTCCTTAACCACTAGAGCAGTCGCTCAGAATTGCACTTCAAAGTCAATTCTCTTTCAGTCATCTTAGCTATCTATTCTACTTAAGATAGCTAATCCTTTCAACCATATTGAACTAGATAGTCAATACATCGTGGTGTTGTACCTAAACGGTCAATATTCTTCGTATATACATGGAATGGTTAGAACTTCCACCACTCTTCACACTGAGGAGCACACACCTACTCCTAGCACATAAAACCCAGAACACCTCCTAGAGCCAACAACCTTAGAATGCCACAAGTAGAAATCACCACACCTATAGCTGAAATCAAAGTTGGCAAGCTTAAGGAATGTCCCATGGAGGATATCTGAAAACTATTAAGTATACCAAATTCTAATATACTCTAAAGGTTATTTAAACATCTGGGATGTGATTCAAACATAATTCAGTTTTTAAAACTTTCAAAAAGTTTTAAACACTCTCATACATTACAAACTAAAGAATCTTTCTGGACATGAGTAGACAATAAAAAAATTAGTAATTTGAAACACTAATACTTTTAAAAAATAGATACCTTTAGATAGTCCATTCCATGCATATGTATATCATTGGTACCTCTAAATACATATGTATTACTTTGGAATGGATCTGTCAATCTGAACAGATTTCTACTTGATTCAACATACCCAGAATATATAGGGGTTTTACTCAATAAAGACAGCTGTGATATGACAAATTTCCAATAATATTTTACATATTTTACATGGAAATAACTACATTACAACTTTTAAAAAACAAAGTACTAATAAAAGTATTAGTAGGCATCTGTAAAAGGAAGGAAATTATATACAATGGAATTTGTTAAATCACTTGGGTTGTATAAGATGTAATATGGAGAACTATTTCTGATGGTTGTTTTTTGATGATATAATTGTTTCAGAATAGATATCACTATTTAAAGATAGAGTTTTGTAAAAATAAGACTTTTATTAGTAAATATTTGAGATTATAGTAATTATAAACACCCTCCCATGCTAACTACAGGAAGATACACACCCCTTGTATACCAAGGCTGGTCCACAGCTTGCTGGCGTTACATGAAGTTTGGAGAAAAAAACTGGACGAAATCATGAGCTATGTTGCAGATGCCATGATGGAACCAAGACTCATGGCCTGCTATCAAGGGGACCAAGCATGGATTGGTGCCCTCACCCTTGATCAATATCTGGAAGAACTTGCATCTATCACTCTTGAAAAAAACTGGGCACACCTCATCAGGGAAAAGATCCTCACAACTGCTCAAGGCAACTGGAAGTTCATAGACTGGAAGATTGAGATGGAGAATCTCAATGTGATCCTCAACACCTCTGTGAAATCCTTCGCATTATCCACTGCAGCTCTAAAAATGCAGTTGGAAGCCAACCTGGACAAGACACTCAAATGCAACCTTCTCGTCAAGCCTGTCCTTTTAACAGAGTTTGCTGCCTGGGCAAATGAGGTGAAAGAACGAGATGAATGTGTCTATGAACAACAGGAAATTGTCCAAGAGCAGATCCTAGCCAATAATGCCACCCATCCCCTCCATCACAATGAGAGGAAGGATTTAGCTTCCAGACTCTCAAATCCTCCTCCTGTCACAACTGTCACAAGTCACAACATTGTCACAAACATTCAAAGGTAATATTTGACAACTCTTCAACTCGATAAACCTGAACATTATTCAACAACATTGAATCTCTTTTGACATGTCTCATTTTGATGTCACAAATGATTTCATTATTAGATCATAATATAGTCATAACGATATGAAGAAAAGCATAAAAGGGCCATGAAAGGAGTGAGGGTGTGAAGAGTGGTGGAAGTTCTAACCGTTCTATATATGAAGAATATCGACCGTTTAGGCATGACACGACAATGTATTGACTATCTAGTTCAATACGGTTGAGAGAATTAGCTATCTTACATAAGTAGAATAGAAAGCTAAGACGAATAAAAGAGAATTGACTATGAAGTACAATTCTAAGTGACTGCTCAAGTGTTTGAGGAAATAACGAGAGAGTCAGATAAATGGAGTAGCACAGATATAGTCCATATGGATTGAGAAAACAGTTCAAGTTTCGACTAGTATAGTTTGAAACTCTGATTGCACTGGTAGTTAAAGACTGTCTGTGATGGTCGAGATGATACCCCAATCACAACTTACAGGACACTAAGTGGGTGTCTGGGTAAGTCGTGGTTACAGGGTAAAAAGTGTCTGAGTTCTAACTACCGGTGCTAGAATACATAGGTCTGGCACATATGTGCCCACAAGAGTCAATGTACCGAATGCATAGGTCGTCAAACTAAATATATACATATAATAAAATAGAGAGAAAATAGAAATAATAATGGAAATATAGTATGGGCTCATCCAGACTATATTTCGGAGTATATTTCACAGTACCTCTCACAGAGGGAAGTCAGTCGAAATATCTGTATAATTAGTGTCATATTAATAATCAAATCTTACTTGTCATAACTTCTTCAACAACACTTCCGTGAGTCCTCGCGACTGGTAATAGCCTCTTACTTCATCAACAGGGCAAATATATACTTCATTGAATGAGGCTTTCAAGTTTGATCAATAGAATATTATTCAACTTTATTGAAGAATAATTGATTCGTGACACCTCCCAGCTCCTCTACCAAAATGATGGGGACCAAACTTCCCAGGCTGACTGATGAAGAACAAAAGCTCCTCCAGGACCATGAAGGATGCACATGTTGTCACACCTTTTATGCTGGCCATCATTCCAATTTGTGCCCTATGAAAGTAAACAATTCCTGACTAGATGCCACAATGTATAAAACACTCACTATATCGATGGCCTGTGTGGCTGCACCTCATGTCACAGCTGGCATGGCTAACATCAAAGAATGTATAGATGAGGACACTGACACATGTCATCTCCTCTTCTGAAACACCACACCCCTTTACTGTCCCACACCTCCACACACCAGTAGAGCTAATGGGACCCTTAATTTCTGAATTCCCCCTCTCAATCAAAGCCCTCATTGTGTGAGAGGTACGGCGAAATATACTCCAGAAATATAGTCTGGATGAGCTCATACTATATTTCCATTATTTTTCCTATTTTTTCTCTATTTTATTATACACATATAATTAGTTTGACAACCTATGCATTTGGTACATTGACTCTTGTGGGCACATACATGCCAGACTTATGTATTCTAGCACCAGTAGTTAGAACTCAGACACTTTTTACTCGCAGCCACAACTTACCCAGACACCCAGTTAGTGTCCTGTAAGTTGTGATTGGGGTGTCATCTCGACCATCACAGATGGGCTTTAACTACTAGTGCAATCAGAGCTTCAAACTATACTAGTCGAAACTCAAACCATTATCTCAATCTGCACAGACTACATCTGCACTACTCTGTTATTTGACTCTCTCGTTATTCTCTTCAACACTCGAGCAGTCATTCAGAATCATACTTTACAGTCGATTCTCCTTTATTCATTTTAGCTCTCTATTCTACTTTAGATAGCTAATTCACTCGACTGTATTGAACTAAACAGTCAATATGTGTTCGGTCTGTATTAGACTTAGATAGTCAATACATTGTCGTGTCGTACCTAAACGGTCGATATTCTTTGTATATAGAATGGTTAGAACTTCCACCACTCTTCACACATTGACATAGGATACCCTTTGTGAGAGGTATGGCGAAATACACTCAGGAAATATAGTCGGATGTGCTCTTACTATATTTCCTTTATTATTTCTATTTTCTCTCTTTTATTATACCTATAATTAGTTCGACGACCTATGTATGCGGTACATCGACTCTTGTGGGCGCACACACACCAGACTTATGTATTCTAGCGCCGGTAGTTTAGAACTCAGACACTTTTTACACCGCAACCACGACTTACCCAGACACCCGTTAGTGTCCTGTAAGTTGTGATTGGTGTATCGTCTCGACCGTCACAGATGGGCTTTAGCTACTCATTCAAACTGAGTTTCAAACTGTATCAGTCGAAACTCAATCCCTATCTCAACTCGCGTGGACTACATCCACGCTACTCTATTATTCGACTCTCTAACTACTCTACTTGCACTCGAGCAGTTATCCAGAATCGCACTTAACCAGTCGATTCTGCTTATTCGTTCTAGCTATCTACCTTACTTTAGATAGCTATTTCTCTCTACCGTATTGAACTACATAGTCAATACGTGTTCAGTCCATATTAGACTTAGACAGTCAATACATAGTGGTATCGTACTTCAATGGTCGATATTCTTCGTATATAGAACGGTTAGAACTTCTACCACTCTTCACACCCTTCTACAGTGATTCGCAACACTCTAGCCTCACAAATTGGGCCTCCATCAGTTTCCACTCCCCAGAGAGGAAGACAATTTATCATCATTATTGGATACACCATTGAGTTGTAGAGAGTTTGTGAAATTAAAGATTACATCAGGGAATGGAATGTGGTGGTCGGGAGTTTTTAAGGCTAAAATAAATATCAGACTACCAGTACCACTCATTCTCAGGATGTCATTTCTCTCACCCCACCACATTAATTGACACTATGATGCGCACTGCACATAATAAATGAGTGGGTTATGACATTGTCAATCCAAAAATCCTCAATCAGGACACAAGGACCACACACATATCTGAACAAACAACCAAAAAACAACCATCTACACTGAGCACAAACTATGACACTTCAGAGCCACCACTAGCAGGGTATCTGTTACCAGCTCCCATAATGGCAGCAGTACGAGAGCAAATTGAGACACTCACACTCCAAGACAAGTTAACCAAGAAAGATTCAGAATTCAAACACACCTTTGCTGATTGCTTTCCACTATGTTTACCTGATACTGCTGACTTACCTACACACATATACCATCACATCCGGCTCAAGGACCCCATCAAGGTCACCACTGGATGAGGCTATTCTGCCCCCAAAAAGTTTTACAACTTGTGGAAACTCCTTCTTGAGGACCATTTGGCAGCTGGATGAATAAGGCCATGTGTCACCCGCTTTCAGATGTCCCTAAATATCGTAATGGAGTACCTGTATTTGACATTCCACCATGCTGGGTCAATGACTACCATGAATTAAATAAAAACACGGTACAAGACAACTACCCACTCCCCCAGGTTGATGATACAGTATCCTTGCAGACTGTGGTCAAGGCACAATTTTTGGGAAGCTAGACATGACAAGCTCCTTCTTCCAAACCAGAGTACACCCAGATGACATCCATTTTACTGCCATCTGTACCCCTTGGGGCCTCTATGAGTGGATCATCATGCCCATGGGTGGGTGTAATGCCCCATCCACACATCAGTGGCGCATGACAGATGCCATGTGACATCTCCTGGGCAAGATATGCCACATCTACCTAGATGACATCATTGTTTGGTCAAAAAACCTGGAGGAACATGAGTGGAATGTAGCTGCTGTTTTAGAAGCACTCCACATTGCTCACCTCTATTGTAACCCAGACAAGTCCATGCTATTCACAACAGACATTTCATTTCTCAGGCATCACATATCTGCCACTGGAATACGCCCAGATGCCCACAAGACTGAGCATATCATCAATTGGCCCCAACCGACTATGGGAACCAATGTCTGGGGTTTCTTGGGGCTCACCAGATATGTTTCTGCATTCTTCCCAGCCTTGGCAGAATACACAAGTGTACTCACCCCACTCACCACCAAAGAGAGTGACCATCACTTCCCCAGGTGGACCCCCAAACATCAACATGCCTTCAAGGCCGTCAGGAAATTGGCTACCAGTGCTGACTGCCTTACCATCATCAATTATGAAGATCCCACCAGCAAGATTTTCCTGACCACCGATGCCAGTGATAGGCATACATTTGCTGTCCTTAGCTTTGGGAAGGACTGGGTGACTGCCCAACCAGTCGCTTACAACTCCTACCAACTCAAACAGGCCGAGCAGAACTACCCAGTGCACAAGAAGGAGCTGTTAGCAATTATCAAAGCACTCAAGAAATGGCCCACTAGCCTTTTGGGATGCCACTTTGAAATCTACACTGATCACTGAACTTTGGAATACTTCCACTCCCAGAAGGACATGTCCTGCCAACAAATGCGTTGGTCCATGTACCCTGCCGATTTTGACTTTGAAATTATATATATTCGAGGTGAGGACAACACAGTTGCTGATGCATTGTCCTGCATGCCCAATGTTAACCCAGATGCCATGCATTGGACCATGATGAATGGCTCCCCTGCAAGGCCCTTGAAGACACTGCAGCATTGGACATCTGGGAAAATAAAAATGGAATGGAGATTTAACATGACTGAATTTTTCAGAATGGGGAGGAGTGTAATCCTGCCTGTATTACCACCTTGATCCTGATGCCGATTCCTCTATTATTACCTCCCAATCATCCCCCCATTGCTAGACCAACCCAAATGAGATCTATCAATTACCTCTCCATCCCGATTCCTCCCCTGTCTCCCATCTTCCTCAAACCTTATTGCCACCCCATTATTAATTGCAGAGATATTAGACCAATGGTAACCCCCCAAGAGAAGGATGGGGTAGATACATAAAAAGACTGACTACTTCTCGGTATCTAGCTAGCCACCTTGTGAAAAACACAAGAACATTGTCCTGTCTGGACTAACTGAGTGAGGTTAATCTAACAACCTTTCAATACCCTTCATGTGCTCTGCACCTGGATCTTTAGGTAAGCATATGTTGTGTGACTTTTTCTAAATTTAAATTTTTATCTGGTTATCCTACACTATGCTGACTGCATCAGCCATATGTATGCTGCCTATACTTGTATGATAATCCAGTGGCTCTTTGAAGACACAGCTTTTCTGTCTTCCCTCTCCTCATCCTGGCAGGATCCTTCAACCACGTTCTTTAGGTGACGTTCGTAATATGTTCACTCCTGGTCCTCTGTGCCTCCACTCCATTCTTCTATTGGGCTCACTCATGTCCCCATCAGCATGTTTTGTGCAATGGAGCCTGCGGCCCCTGGATTCGCTTCCACCGGGGGTCCGTTCACCCAAACACGGACAGAGACAAAGAAAAATAGTACGTACTATTTCGATCGACTAAGGTGGGGTTATTCTTCGCATTGGCCGTTGTGTGACTTAGACACTCTATTCTTTCACTCACGCCTATAAACGAGAAAATGGGAAAACGCACCAACCCTCAACCCTGAGAAAGCTTTCCGTGGCCTAGCAGCCACCAAAAAAATGAAATAAAACCTGGCTGTAGACATCCCAACAAGCCTACCGTGGGGGACGAGAACTCGTTTGACACCCATGCGGCATTATGTAAACTTCAGTGTAGCTGCGTGAGACTCTGCCATGGTTTTGGCCCTCTACAATTCCTTTGGCCCAGTGACCCGATCTTTTTTCCGTCAATGAAGCATTCGTCGACACCTTTTATGATTGACCTCACCCCAGCTAACCTATTCCCCAGAGGAACCGATCCATTGTATCATAGTGCCAGTAAGTCGTGGCCGAAACAATGTAGTAACGAAAAGCTGGAAACGGCCCCTCCCTGCTGGTTGGAGACACAAATCACTTTTGCAATCTTAACTTAATAATTGTACAGCTTGTTGTTATGGTTAGTGGCAGAGGATGGAATACATGGATGCATTTACCAAGACTGGTGGACCATAATCACACGGGTGCTTCAAGCATCTTTATCGAGCTTCTCTCTCTGCCACTCTTAGGTCATAAAAATTCGTGAGAGAATGCAGTCCTTTTATGGCGTCTGTGCTCAGTTCAGATTATTGTAATTTCGGTGGTTTATTACGTAACGTGGAAGCTCGGTTTACAAAGATCACCGCTTCCACGGTCTTCTCCTGACCCACCATGTCTCTTCCTAAAACACACAAAGGAATTGTTTTGTATCCACCTGGATTTGATGTTCGTGTTGAGACGCTGCCAACTCCAAAGTAAGATCCACACTCAAGCGCTCAGGCGTCTTTAATTCAACCGAAATTCTCAGGATCGAGGACCCAGACGATGCGATTGTTAAAGTCAAAGTAAGGCATTTAGCAAT
The DNA here is from genome assembly GCA_015178975.1 of Hysterangium stoloniferum. Lineage (NCBI taxonomy): Eukaryota > Fungi > Basidiomycota > Agaricomycetes > Hysterangiales > Hysterangiaceae > Hysterangium > Hysterangium stoloniferum. The sequence continues at coordinate 106,839 of WHVD01000025.1, forward strand.
GCAGAGAAGTGGAATGCAATTGTATTGTAGGTTGCTGGACTTTGTGGGAGCGACTTGCATCAGTACAGGTACCATGACAGATTCCCGCAGCCGTAGGTCTATCCGTATTCATTGTGAGAAAACCGCTCACTTCCAGCAGCTTCGTCGGGGGACATGAATTTTCGGGTGAAGTAGTAGCCCTTGGAGCTAACTTTGGAAGCTCCGCAAATACAACGGGGCGGCCGCTGTTGTACGCAACGTTGAAAGTCGGAGACAAGGTCGTCGCACCGTTTACCTCTTCCTGCTGCGAATGCCAGTGAGTACTTCCGGCAGTCCATTTCTCGGATATATATCTAACTTCTTCAGTTTCTGTCGTGTGGGATTTACATCACGTTGCGAATCCTCGCTTCTGTTCGGCTCGCAAAGTCTGTCAGGCGGTCAAGCGCAATATGTCCGCGTCCCCAAAGCGGGCGGAACTCTCTTTAAGATTCCTCCAGACCAGGCTACCTCTGAGAATGAAATATCTCAATGGAAGTCACTATCTGACTATTCTCTGCTCCTTTTGGCCGATATATTGCCAACCGGTGTTTTCGCCGTGACACAGACGCTGCAACACCCCAATATCTTACCAATCTTGAATTCTAAGCCATTCCCTGTTGCCTCTTTTGGCACAGAAAACTCTTCGACGGCCTTGCTTACGGAAGGTCTGCCGCCACTTACAGAGCAAGACAAGCAGTTGACTCTTGCTGTCATCGGGCTGGGGCCAGTCGGATTGGTGTGTCAATTACGCTATCTGAATCGGAAGTGTTCAATATTTCTGCGTAATTTTAGTGCGCCATCGTCAGTCTCATGGACCAATTAGCCACCAAGGGTTGTCAAGGAGCCCGCATTGTGGCAATCGACCTTACGGAAAGCAGGCGTATCAAAGCTGAAAAGGTCGTCGAAACTATTGGAGGTGTCCCTGGAAATGGAATATTTAAGGTTGCAGCCGTCGACGAAGGGAAGAAGATCATTTCTGATTGGACAGGGGGGTGTGGATGTAACGCAGCCCTTGAGGTGACTAACTCGGGCAGATTTTTTAATGCACAAATTATATAACCCATTTATGTAGATTGTCGGACACGCTGATGCATTGACCTTGGCGTATGACCTCATCCGCCCTTTTGGTGTCATAACCTCTGTTGGTACGTATATCATTCAATTCGTAGTCAAGTTTAATAACAACACCCTATCCCAAGGTGTCCACCAGGCTGAACCCATCGCTATTCAAGGAAAGTCTCTGTACAACAAGAACGTATCCCTGACATTCGGCCGTTGTCCCGTCCGGGCAATATTCCCGCTCGCTTTGCAATTGCTCCTTAAGCGTCAAGATATCTTTGCTGGGATTGGCAAGGAAACGAGTTTGATTGACAAGGTCGTGGGTATGGACGATACGACTGCTAAGGACAGTTATGCAAAGTTTGAAAAGGGTCTTTGCGGGAAAGTTATTTTTGAGCCTTGGAAGTAAATGAGACCATCGGGAAGACTTTGAACCGTGATATCGATGTATTTTTACTTTGCATAGTCAGTCAGATTATCCTGATTGGATCTGATTTATCTCGGGAATGAAAGTGCGATAGTGGATGAAGTTGTATTTGGGGTACGAATGACGGAAACCACTGTGCCTCCACGATACAGGCCTTTTGAGTGCATATAGATTGTTTCTTGCTTTCCAGAGATATAATTCCCACATTTTTTTGCACTTCGGGGAGCATACAACTCATCATCCATCCGCTTAATGCAAAATCAGGTTGGACTCAAGCTTTTGCTAATACCCGCGGACTATTCAGACCAAGTATAGTGAATTATTTGTTTCTCCGAAGTCGAACAGCGCATGCGATCCCGTAGATCCGATGATTATCCTAAAGATAACCATGAGCCCATTCAGCACTTGAAGCTACTGATGAAAGGCATTGTATAATATGACCAGTTGTACAAATTTATAAAACTTCTTTAGCGAGGTCCGTGAGGATAACTAACTATGTGATAGATGGTGGGTGTCTGAAGCGGTGGTTTACACGTATCCTAATAATTTATCAGTTTTACTTTTGGAATAGCTAGTATGGAGAAGGACATTGTGTGCGTGATGTGTCTGACATGGGCACATCAGGAGGGTCAATCAGCCACTCCATGATTCTAATAGCAAATGGTACGCATCGAGCATCTGACAGTGGACAACGCAATGAATGCTTGTCATCGATAGCGAACCTTGTTGTCCTGAGCACAATCAACTTGAAATGATCAAATTCAAGATGTGATTGTCGAGTCGGTCAATAGGCGAGACTAGCGTCACAATCGGCCGTTCTTCTCCGGCTCTTTGTGGTGCTCGGGGCGGGAAATCTGACCATTGACCTTGTTTTCCGCGGGGAGAGTGGTTGTCGTGCTTTCGAGCATAGTTCATTACCTGGTATGTCGAGCGGGGAGAGGGGCACCGATGACGATGTGCCACGCATCTGAACTTTCCTCGCAACTAAATGATGGCTATTAAACTTACCACTCATTAATAATATGTATACTTACTGGACAACAATTTGGAGCTGTTGAGTTCAATGGACGAGACTAATCCATCATGAAGATTGAGAATATGGAACGCAGGGTCCAAACGGCACATACCATGGTTGATAGTTACAAAACAATCATTGCAAACAGGCAAATGACGAGCGCGAGCAATGAATCCACGGTGTGACTTGATGTAGGAGAAACATTTGTTCCGCTTGATTGGGATGCATTTGGTCTCGGCACTTGCCAGCTTCTTCAAACAAAACATGCAAGGAGTCTTCATGGTACACATGGTGGTAAAGATATACTAGCTAAAAGAGTTATTTGGAGTGCTGTGATGCGTATGGGGAATAGGATAGAAGATGAACTCCAAGTTACTCAGTGATGGGTTTATGACAGTACGGCGGAGAGAAATTTTTAAGGGGTAAAACACAAGAAACCAGAAAGGAGTCGCCGCCCCGTGGCTTTTATATCTATAGGGGAGCGCGCTTTGAACTGAGTTCTTGGCGGAAGTGGGAGTTTTATGGCAGCCGAGGCCGGCACTTCCATTGTTCGTCATGGAGCCAGAACAGCATCGCCTTGCAATTCTTTGGCTCAATAATCAAACTTAGGTTCCAGTTAGCTTTGGCCCCCGTTTCTCAGTGTTGCATCTCGCTTTGTACATTTAATATGAGTTACCTGAGCCGATATTGTGCAGTGGATGCTGATTGGGGATTGGTGCATAAAACACGATCAACAGTCCCATCAGCATCATAGATGGCAATGTACATATAGCGCTGCGACTTGGCACCGCATAAAAGATGGACAATGGGAACGTGCACCACACTCGTAATCTTGCTTCACTATTTTATTACTGATCACAAAAACGATTTGCGCGTGTCTTGATGAGGCGCCGATCTGGCACACAAGCCACAAGTCAACCAGCTCACTGAATCGCATGATGCAACACCAACTGCTTCTTAGCGGCCATAAGTATGATGAAGCCAAGTCTCAACAGTTAAAATACAACTGCACAATCCTTGAGCTCCTGAAGAGGGACTGGGTTTGAGAAAGTATTCACCGAAAGTCATCTTTTGCTTGTCTGACATGATTGACAGCCCTATAAATAGGAGCTATCAGAGGAAATCAGGGCATATTTCGTGGAATGAGAAGAACCAGACTCGACATCCTCTCAGCAATTGTGCACGTGCACTAGTAGATATTATTGGTCCTTTGCTTAATATAGAGACAATAATATTTTTGTTCAACAAAATTAATAGCCGTGAAGTTTATTCATGACCTTGTATAAAAGAGGCCTGTTCAAGTTACTGCAAACAAAGGTGGAGCAGTAATTTCAAGTCCACCCCCATATATAGTAGTATCAAATGGGACCACGCAGGATAAGTCCCACAGCATATTTATTAGTTACATGTGGAACCACGCAGGAGAAGCCTATACACATGGAACCACGCAGCTGCAGGCAGGGTCACACTTATCCTTATTTGTCAGTTTGTTCCGAATCATTGCCATACGGCAGCTATATATTTGATACGCAATTCATTCTCGTAGGTAGAGTATCTCAGCTATTTATTCTGCGCTACCACAAGCAAATACTGAGCTTCCCCACCTTTTTATTGTTTATAAGTAATAGCCAAGCTGCTATCCACAACTCCGCTAGGTTTCAATGGCTCGCGCCAGGACAGGACTTGAGAATATGCTATGCCGTCAAAGTCTTTTGCTCTTTATTTTATTTTCTTTAAAAAAGGAACTATTTTAGACTATTATTTGACTGTGTTAAATGCGGGTATTTTTATAAATTCAAGAATAATTTTGTTTTTTCCTAATGGCGTATATATAGGTGGATTATGCCTAGAATGCATGGGGGAAATATTTGAATCTATGTGGAGAGCCCCTGTGACTCCTTTTGGAAGCTGGGAGCACTATGGGTACATTTACATATTCTTATAGGTTTCGACATAGACGCCATAGCTCCAAAAACCGACCGCAGCTCGTGCGCCACCAACGTGTGGTAGTGGTGGCATCAGCTTTGCCGCCGTGTCTCCTTTCTTCGTGCCCATGTCTTTATGAATTCTTCGCCATAAACATACTCTATTTTTGTTTTGTGTGGCATAGCCCGTGTCTCCTTACCCACTCTTTGTCGCAAGGTCCTTACCAGGTCTGGCTTTGGTAGAATGGTAACAGAAAAATGAAAGATATTTTATACAGACTTAGTAGATACAATGCTACCTGGGAAAATGCGTTGGCGCACAACAGCGAAAACGCGAGTGCGGACTCAGCTTAATACTTTCAAGTCATTCATATCAAACAAGAGGTTGAGACTTACGTATATAATACAGACTTGGGGGGGCTTCTGTTGAGTATCCTGGCTCGCGACAAATGGGAAATCTAGCCCCAATCTTCTGTCGATTTATCCAGGCCCGGCTCGTGTAATAACCACATATTTCCGTTCGCAAGCTTTCCCATGTATATTATATATATTTTACGTTCACTGGCCCAATGTATTGGATTCGCCATCCCACCCCGGAGCATATCTATAGTCTTAAGCATGATATAAAGCGTGGTTCCAAGCGTTGTTGAAATTCCTCTTCAGAGTATACTTCGATCCTGACGTCTAGACTGTAAAATCGAAACTATGAAGCGGGCACATCTTCACTGGTGGCACTCTTCTATGGAAATAAACTCTCTCAGATTCAGATTTGGGCATGAGATACAAACAAAGCGGATGAGGATGTTTGTGTTTAACAATATTGCGCTATTCTATTGTGCATAATTTCTGTCTCGTCTAACACCCTTTCAAAGTAATGTGGGCATGTGTCTGCTCCAGTCTAATCTTCTGCTATTCAAGAAGCATCATTGGTTCAAACTGACCCCTTGCGGCGGTAAGTCCAGGCACTAGGCATCGAGCTGCTTAAGCAAGATGGACGTGTGGGTAGAACGTCCGTGGTGCCGGACAACCAAGCGCTTTTGACCGTGAACAATTCAAGTCGAACCCTACCCGTCACATCGCAAACACGCTTCACGTCAGTTGGCGGGGTCTGATAGACAAGCATAGGGATTGTGTGTACCATGTGTTGGGTTCCTGCACATCGGCATAGCAGATAACGAGAAGGCGGATAAAATGGGTAATGAAGCGGCTCAGCGTACTGATGCATCCTCTTAAAGGGCTATAGCCCTTACAATGGCCAAGACCCTAAACTTTCCAAGAGAATTACTAGAATCAATCCGAGCACCCCATCATCAAGTAATGTAATGTGGCGCAGCTCCGGATCGGTGATTGCGCCCAGAACAATAACCTCTTTTTTAAGCAAGTCGAGTCTCCAATATCCCCTTCTTGTCGAAGCCCGGTGGAATCCGTTCACCGCTATGTCATGTTATGCCCAGCATATGCAGCGCAGCGTAGAGCACTGCAAAGCAGACTATCTATCTCGTTATCGAAACCCCTGTCAGCTTCAGCACCAATGGATCATTGCTTCGCTATATAGCCGAGACGGAACGTCTTCGAGCAGTTTTCGGAGACATTGATCTCCCCGAGGAGAGTTAAGCGTTCCCAGCGCCTACCCCTTTCCGAAAACCATAATCTAGCAAGTACTGTCGTCTTATCTTATCTTCTTCTTCTTCTGCTTTAACGCAAGGTTGCGGCTACACTAATCGACTTAATAATATGTCACTGGACGCGTTTCCGCTGGGAACCTCTGACAAAATAGGTGGCCATTGCCCCTAAAACGCTCCTAAGGCAAACGCACCAAGCTGGAGAGTCGCGGATCAGCACTCAGCTCCTCGTACGGTGAATGTGTTGCTGTGTCCCCACCTTTTTTCTTATTGTGCCTCGTGCTACCTCGTGATACAAGCAAGCTTTCACCCATTACTCAAGGGTGAAACCATCCTCTTAGATCTTCAGTCGTTTATTGCCCTTTTGACTGAGGTGAGTTGTCAAATCTTGTGTATTATTTTCTATATTAACGTATGTAGTTCGGGCATTACTCGCCATTGTGCAGTTTTTGTCAACCCCCAACCCCCTTATCTTATGACACCCGAATCTGATTCCCTTCCACTTCGTTGAACGCATGATTGTAATATCTTACGTAGGACTTACTCCTGATAGATAAAAATGGATTAAAAATAAAAAGAAGTCCAACAACTGCACTACTACGGAAACTCCATGCTTCATGATCCGAGGAAAAGCCATTACGCTTCTCAAGGTGTACTCTAACGACCAGGTGTTTGAAAATCCGAACGGTAGCACCCGTAAAAGCCTCGGATCCGCAAGGTTTGTGTGAACTAAATAGACGCTCAGCCTCCACAAATGATCCTAGTTTGGATCCGGACCGCTTTCCCATGCGCGTGTATTTGCATGTCACAGCTTCCGACTCCGTGGTCTGGTGCCAGGCCACTTCAACAACCGCATTCTACGAGGCACTCCAATACTGTAGCCTGGTGTGATTGATAGCTATATTGTCCTCAGACCGCCCTACCGTTCCTTGCAGACACAACTAGGCACGTCCCTTATATCTGACAACGCCTTGGATATTAGGGCTGCTGTCAGAGAGGTAACCGACAACTTGACTTGAGTAGGGACGAACTGTTCGGGCAAGGTGATGGACCGATACGTTCACTAGCTCTGGCCCTGTCCAGGTCCGCCAGTTTCAGGTCTAATATGCTCTCCTCATGTATATAAAGTGTGATGTTCGACCAAAACGCCATTATTCACTCAAACCAGCTCCTAGCCACCATTTCTGCCGATTATGAACGAAATAGAAACTTTATTGCCATTTCCTTTGCAGTCAGCGGACGTTAAGCCTGGTAAGTATTCGTTGAAGTGCGCTGTTGAACAAGAGGTGGAAGCGCATGACGATCAAATCCAATCCGAAATTTGGTTTACGACCGAGGTGGGGGCTGTTTTACCTTGTTTCACACCTTGATAAGATTGTGCTAACATTGGATTCTCTAGCCGTTGACTTCCTCCACGATCTCTCGTCTCAAGAGCCTTCAGCTTTTTGCCGAATCAAGAGACCAAGGCTACGCCGATGTCCCGTCTGCCGGTAATTGGACTTGGTTTGAAATTGCAATCTACGATAACTCGTCGTCTACACTTCCTAAACGGAAGGACGGTGTTAGCCTCGTGTGGACAAGTCATTACAACCGGTTTCTGAGCAACGAGTTCGGTTGGGTTCGTAGACCATCCTTACATTGATACGATCTGTCTTATATTAAATCATGTAGGCCGAAGGTTCTTTCTTTGGTGGAGAGCGCGGTCTTCTGGCAGTTCTCGAGGTTAAGGGAAAATTTTGGTGTATTTAATATATCGGCACTAACCGATTCCCTCCTGACAGCCTAATGACGTGATTGGTGTTAGACTTTGCGCGCGATTCCCAGGCTGGCGTATCCTAGCTAGGACAGGATATCTCGTTTTTGATCTCGGAGACAAACCAGGTATGTAATGTGATTTGGTTACACTAATTCAGCTTGCCTCTCACATCACATTCATTGGCAGTCAAACATCCACAGGCCGCTGGTGACTTCAAGACCGTTTTGAACAATGTGATTGCAATCCAAGATATTTTCGACATCACGAATTCGAAGATCCATGCAGCCTTCCCTCCTGATCGTCCAGCGGGTCTGCAAGTGGCAGAGTCCTATAGCACTGCTAGTGAAAAGCCACTTAGAGTCCTCTCCCTCGGTCTGTTTGATTTATAACCTGATTTATAACCTTTATTTATTTGGAGTCGGCAGATGGTGGAGGTGTACGGGGTTTATCTGCATTGTACATTCTCAAGAAGATCATGGGAGAAATTTCACCTGATAACTCGTTGAAGCCATATCAGGTGTTTGACATGATCGCAGGTACAAGTACTGGCGGGTATGTGCATGCTTCTCTCATATGTAAACGATTACTCACGTCCAATCAGTCTTATAGCCATTATGCTAGGACGTCTCAAGATGAGCGCTGATGAATGTATCCAAATATACCAAGGGTTGATCAAGAAAATATTTCCTGCCCCCTTGACAGCTCTTCAGAAGGGTTCGAACCTCGCAATAAACGGAGAGTTTTACAATCATGTAACACTGGAGAATGCTATCAAGGATGTGATTAGTCAACGACTTGGCGGGGATGCAGACGCAAAATTGCTGAGCGATGATGGCTGTAAAATGTGTGTTTTGGAGCCTCAAGCCCCCTACTTAGTTGACCGGTACTTGCAGATTTCTCATGGCCGTTAGAAGCGACGCTAGTAATAATCGAGGACCAGTTTTCCTAAGATCCTACACGAATCCACACAAAGCATCTTTGCTTCCCGATTGTTTGCTTTGGCAAGCCGCTAGAGCCACGTCGGCAGCTCCAGGGTATTTCAAACCGATAACCGTTGGACAGTATGAATTGGTGGATGGCGGGCTTCTAGCTAACAATCCATTGGGCTGGTATGTCATCTACATACAATGTGTCTTTCCGTCATCAGGCTGACAATTATCAAGGCTTTGGAACGAATGCATCGATGTATTCGGGGCCGCACGTTCTACGAACTGTTTTTTGAGTATTGGTACCGGGATACCCGCAAATTTCCCTCTCGGGAAGCCCGGTGTCGTCTTCAATACGGACTTCGCGCTAGGTCTCTCTTCAATCGCGACCAACGCAGAAGTAATCGATATTTTATTGAGGGTCGTCCTAGACGCCTATGCACCCCATGCAGGCCTTAAGAAATACTTCCGATTTAGTGTGTACGAGAGGATTCCAGGAGAGGATAATTTTAAGGATGTAGGTGATCTGGCTGATATCACGAAAGAAGCTATGCTCGAGCAGATGACAGTGGCTTATATTGGAAGAGAGGAGAAGATGGTGCAGGGATGCATCCAGGCTTTGAGAGAGGTTTTATAGTACCGCGATCGAGTCTAATATCATTCACATGTCATTATTATGATAAAGCCTCAATATCATTATACCGCATACTGATGAACCAACATTTATTAAAAATAGTATGGGTTGACTTATTGTAATAGACAATCTACAAGGGTTTAATAAAATTGTAATAGAAGTACCACTTGTGTGTCAGTCAATGCATCAGTTAGTGAATTACCTTCTGACATAATAGGTTTGGTGCTAGTTTAGGTGTACACAGGTAAAATCATACATTAGTGTGAGAGGTACGGCGAAATATACTCAGGAAATATAGTCTGGATGAGCCCATACTATATTTCCATTATTATTTCTACTTTCTCTCTATTTTATTATACACATACAATTAGTTCGATGACCTATGTATTCGGTACATTGACTCTTGTGGGTGCATACACGCCAGACTTGTGTATTTTAGTGCCCGTAGTTAGAACTCAGACACTTTTTACCCCGCAACCACGACTTACCCAGACACCAGTTAGTGTCCTGTAAGTTGTTATTGGGACTGTCACAGATGGGCTTTAACTATCCACGCAATCAGAGTTTCGAACTACACTAGTCAAAACTCCATCCTTATCTCAATCCACGCAGACTACATCTGCACTACTCTGTTATTTGACTCTCTCGTTATTCACTTCTGCACTCGAGCAGTCATTCAGAATCGCACTTTACAGTCGATTATTCTTATTTGTTTCAGCTCTCTATTCTACTTTAGATAGCTATTTCACTCGACCGTATTGAACTAAACAGTCAATACACATTCAATCTGTATTAGACTTAGATAGTCAATACATCTTCATGTCGTACCTAAACGGTCAATATTCTTCATACAGTATATAGAACAGTTAGACCTTCCACCACTCTTCACAATTAGCCTCCAAAAACATGGTCCACAATTTGCCTTTTCATGTAAAAGTGCCACCCCTAGGAGAAGGGTGTTTTATCATCATTTCCAACAATAGTTTTGTATTTAGGGAATTTTTGTGTGAACAATAAAGGACTTTCTTTTACCGGGAACTACCATATTACTAATTGCCACAGAAATGACCTCCTTTATATTTCTCTTCAGGCTGCATCAGGGAATTGAAAGTCTTAGTGGTGTTCACAACAGCTATGTCCCTTTGCTAAATGGCAGCCATTTATGTCTCCATAAACCACCACCAGTAGCACCTGCATTGAGTGGAAGTCTCCTGGTGCTTGATAGATACCCCAGTGTTGCCCCATCCTTCCCTTCAATTTATAGGCTAGAATGTCAAGCATTGATATTCCTTGGTATATCTCCATGCACTATGGAATACTATGGCTCAATTGTTGAAAATGCTAGAATTGGAAATATGTACAATATCTGGCTGTATTTGTGTGTATGGTATAATAGTGGACAAGTCTGGATGAAAAAGAGCCAGGAGGACCTATATTTCCATATAATACAGTTGATGATATCATATAGCACTAGACCATGAGGTCCAGTAGCTCAGTGATTAGAGTAATGGCATATATGTATAGCCAGGGGTCCCAGGTTGGGTTCACTTGTGTGAAGAGTTGTGGAAGTTCTGACCATTCTATATATGAAGAATATTGACTGTTTAGTGTTAAGAACAGAAAACTGACTGATGTCAGTAGACCGATGGGGACCAAATGGAAGGACTTTGCTTCAACTTATATACTGTGCCCTTGCAAGTTACCATCAGATGTCCTTAAATTTTGGGTGGGCAGAAAACTAATCCTGTCAAATAGTCCTCTCGGTAAGTCACTGACTGGAAGCCAAAGGATAGTTGAGGGTTGAAAGGTCGGAGACCGAGAGTGAGTGAGCACAAGCAAAGGCAAAGGGCAGGATATTTAGAGCAGGACTATGAGAGAGGTATACTAGTGTTCTGAGTTGATATTTTGATTGACCTGTAGCTACATTACAGTAGGACTTAAATACTAGTTATTGGCATCTCGAAAATACTAACTAGGTAAGAGTGGGAATGTCCAATTAGTGACAAATAAACTTGACTAGGAACTGGAAGGTTATGATAAGATTGGAAGCTGTGATTTATCCAAGAGTGGGATTATTATAAAAGGAAATAGTCCAAGAGCTACAAGTATATACGGGCATATGTGAAACATAGAGTAGAACAGATATCATAATAAAAAGGTATCAAAGCATAACCAGATGGTATGAGTATAACTTGACAGGGGCATAAACGGGGTTTGATTGCCATGAAGGGATACATCAGTGTCAGTATACTGACAGTTGCTGATACGAAGACTTGACTTGTAACTTGAAATGTAGGCAAATGATTGTATTGTTGGGAACTGTTGGGTTGCAACGGGGTTATGACACAGTCATAACATTTAGGTATGATATGATAATATATTGACTATCGATGTTATGACCTGTTCCTGGATACTTCAATATCTGATATCATCCAAAACATCTGACCTCCACCTCAATATCCAACTCCCAACTATGGAATATTCATAGTTCCTGTACTTCTGGATCTCACCTTTGTTCTGCATTTAGTAATTTGTCGATTGACAAGTTTCACTCATTTTGTTAGGGTATGTACATGGCGGGTTTCTGGGGAAACCCGCGGGAAATCTGGTAGGACTTGGCTTCAGCTTATAGGCTGCGCCCTTGCGAGATTGTGTTGTCCAATTTCAGACAGGCAGATGGGAATCCTGGGGAGTCCAGGCGGGGTTTGTGGGTCAAGGGGTTGTAGGTCAGACATAGACAGGGACAGAGTCTGGTGGGTATTCTGGTGACTGATACATGATGTAATGAAGTCAAACGTGGACAAGTCTGATGTACGGAGTCCGGCGGGTATTCCAGTAAACTGACAATTGGTGCATGTAGGGCACAGGTGCGTATAAGTTAGTGCCCAGAGTCCAGCAGGAGTTCCAGTCATAACAGTACCCTCCCTTTATGTGAAGTCCCAAAGAGCCTCTAGACCTTGATAAGGTTCTTGTTGGCTACACACATGTGTCAAAAGTCATGTCGGTTACACGTATGTGTCAAAGAGTCATGTGATCTGGAAGGTAAGGTTCAGATGTGATGAGCCTATATAAAAAATCGAAAAAATGAAATTTTCTTCTTCTTTATTACCCCCATCATCACTATGGGACCAAAACCAACACCGCAAAGACCAATGCTGACCACTGGGCCCTCCATAGGCACTCCATATCAGGCACCACTCAGTGCGGCCCAAATTCTGGCGCAGTGAGAGGAACAGCACTGACAATGTGAAGAAGTGGAAAAGGAGGCGAGGGAGGTCGAGGAGGCCCTGGACAGGGAGTACCAGGTGGTGTTGGCCATGGAGAAAGTGGCTGAGGAGAAAAGGAAGAAGGATGAGGAGGAAGCTGCACGGGTTGCCACAGAGAAAGCCCGGGCAGCTGCGGAGAGAGCCGCAGTTGCCATGGGCAAAGTAAGTCCCAAAGTTTCAACTTGTCATTTTCAGTGCAAGGTGACAGAGGTCAAATCAGAGTCCGAGGGGGAGCCGGAGAGCCCCCAAAAGGTGAGTCTCGGTCTGTGGGAGCTCCATGGAACTCACCAAATCAACAGAAGGCAAGGAAGGCGGCACCAGTCCACCTACCAGTATGGAATGTCCCATGGTGTTCCGGTTGTAATGACTGGAACACTGAATGCAATCGAAAGTCTGGGCGGGGACCAGGCTGCTACCAATGTGCGCACCTCAAAGTGAGGTGCTCACTGGTACATGAGCAGCCCACGGTGTCTGTGGTGCAGGATATCAGCGGGTTGGATGGGAATTCCAGTTTGGAAGAAGTCTTGGGACAGATTGCCAAGGGCATTGAGGCCCAGAATGAGTTGCTCCGGAAGAGCAACAACGTCCACATTGTGATGGCGAATGATCTCCGTGAGCTCTGCTCAGAGCATTACAAATTCCTAGTGGAGTATGGCAGCTACATCTATGAGGAGCTGCAGGCCAGGAGTTCTGAGGATGCTGGGTCAGATGAGGACGGGGTGCCCGCAGAGATAGCGGAGCTCCCTGAGGAGATGAAGGAGGTGGAGAAAGCTGAGGTGGGGAAAAAGGACAGCCCCATAAATGTAGAAGATTAAAAATAATAAAAGTTTAATAATTTTTTTTTGAAAATAAAAGTGAAGCGTGAAAAAACATAAACATCAAAGTCTGTGGGAAAACTGCTTAGGGACTTGAAAACATGTCAGAACCTGTAAAAGCAAAGAGAGACATAGGGTGACAGGGAATAATGAGAATGAGTCCAATCGTAACATGGTGTGAGAGGTACAGCGAAATATACTCCAAAAATATAGTCTGGATGAGCTCATACTATATTTTCATTATTATTTCTACTTTCTCTCTATTCTATTATATGCATATAATTAGTTCGATGACCTATACATTCGGTACATCAACTCTTGTGGGCACATACACACCAGACTTATGTATTCTAGCACCAGTAGTTAGAACTCAGACACTTTTTACCCCACAACCACAACTTACCCAGACACCAGTTAGTGTCCTGTAAGTTGTGATTGGGGTATCATCTCAACTATCACAGACATGCTTTAACTATCTGTGCTATCAGAGTTTCGAACTATATTAGTCGAAACTCAACCTTTATCTCAATCCGCACAGACTACATCTGCGTTACTCTGTTATTTGACTCTCTCGTTATTCTCTTTTACGCTTGAGCAGTCATTCAGAATCACACTTTACAGTTGATTCTTCTTATTTGTTTTAGCTCTCTATTCTACTTTAGATAGCTATTTCACCTGACCATATTGAACTAAATAGTCAATACATCTTTGTGTCGTACCTAAACGGTTGATATTCTTCGTATATAGAATGGTTAGAACTTCCACCACTCTTCACACATGGGGTCTGTGGAGTGTGGTCAGAGAGATGATAGTGGTCTGGGTTTGAGCGGGTAAGCTGTATGAAAGTCAGTAACGATTTCCATGGCATTACCAAGTTCCATGGCCAAAATACATGAAGTCTCTTCATCAGTGCCCTCGTAACCTGTCCACTTGACCAAGTAAAGCAGTTTACAAGTGCGTCGATGCTTATCAATTTTTGAATCTAAAATTTGTGAGATTTCAAACTTGGGTTCTCCATCAATAATGACTGGAGGGGGTGGAGATTGCATGTGATCTGGGATAGTGTTAGCAGTACAAGGTTCTAACATAGAAACATGAAATACTGGGTGTACTGCGTGCATGCTATCCAGAAGCCATAGGGTCCAAGAGACTGAACCTACTTGTGCAATAATTTCAAATGGACCTAAATATTTTTCAGCAAGCTTTTTTGATGGATGGGTAGTCCGGAAGAATTGAGCTTTGACAAAAACATGATTGCCAATCTTGAAGTTGGGTGGTGGAATCTGGTGTTTGTTCACTGAATGTTGATATTGCTCTTGGGTGGACTTTATTGCAGTCCAGAGTTCCTTGTGGAGCTCGTGGAGGTCCATGGTGAACTCTTGAGCACGGGCAGAGGTGAGATTTCGTTCTGGATGTACTGTAATATTTGGATTATATCCTTTATTTGCAAAGAACGGGAAACACCAGTAGTGGCTGAGAGTGCTTTGTTGTAAGGAAATTCTGCAAGTGGTAACAAGGATTTCCAATTGTCCTGTTGATAATTGCAATATATGCAGAGATATTGTTCCAATGTCTGGTTGACATGTTCAGTTTGTCCATCACCTTCCAGGTGATGTCCAAGGATTTCCCAAGGGATCTAAAGAAGTGAGACATGAACTCTGATCCTCGGTCAGAAGCTACGTGGGATGGAACTCTGTGCTTGGAAAATATGTGGATAATAAAAAGTTCCGCTAACTGCACGGATGTGATTGTATCATATGTAGGGATGAATATACGTTGTTTTGAGAATCTGTCAATAATGACTAGAATGGTGGAAAAGCCTTTGGAGTCCAGTAGGTGTTCAATGAAATCCATAGAGATAGAATTCCACAGGTGTTCCGGTACCAGGAGTTGTTTCAAAAGGCTGTGTGGCTTGTGTCGCTGAGATTTCAAGTGGGGACAAGTAGTGCAAGATTTACAATAGTGCTTAACAAACCCACAGAGTCCAGGCCAAGTATATTCTCTTCTTATTAATGATAGAGTTTTGTTGTACCCGAAATGTCCGGAGAGTGGGTGATCATGTTTGTACTGAAGGCTCCTGAGGCAGAGGCCATCGGAGTCTGGTACATAGATCCGATCGTCAAGTCTAATGAAACCATGGTGATCAAGAGACCACCGGGGTTGATCGGGGTCCATGGGATTGTCAAGGTGTGCTTTAGTTATCGGGTCTAGCGGAATTGCTGATAGAATATCTTGATGTAGCTTCTCAATATCCATAATGATAATTCTACGGACAATGGGATGGACGAGGAAAGTCATGCTGACTGATGCGGGAAGTTGCTGATTCATGAAAATAGGTTTCAGGTTGTGTGGGTTTACTGTGGCATAGTCGTTGCTCCCCTCTTTAGGCTAGACGTCCCATCATCTAGTTAAAGTGTCGGGTTTGCCACTGAGATGGCTGGGTCAAAAACAGATAGCCATATTGAAGGCGGATAGGTATTCAGACCAGTGGGCCTGCTGGCAGGTCAAAAGTTTTGTAGTAGAAAAATATTCCAGGTTTTTGTGATCTGTTACAATGTCAATCAGAGTTCCCAAGCCTTCCAAATAGTGTCGCCACATTTTGAAAGCTGAAAAAATTGCCAGGAGTTCCTTATCATGAATGTCATAATTGAGCTCTGCTCCGGTGAAAGTCCAGGACAGAAAAGCCATGGGGTGGACCTCTCCGTCGGAGTCCTGGATAGACAGAATGGCTCCAAGTGCATAGTCCAAGGCATCCATTTTGACAATGAGTGGGAAGTCCCGGTTTCCAATGTGACAGAATTGGAGCTGAAGAAAAAGAATTTTTTAAAAGATTGAAAGCTTTTTGACACTTATTGTTAAATTTCATGGAGTATCCTTGTGCGTAAGATGGGTAAGGGGAACCGTGATATTGGAATATCCACGGATAAACCATCTGTAAAAATTGGCAAAGCCGAGGAAGGATTGTATATCTTTAACTTTTCAGGGCCCAGGCCAATCTTTGATGACTTGCACTTTAGTTTCATCCATGTGGAGTCCATCGGGTCCCATTATGAAGCCCAGGTATTCCACGGAGTCTGTGTCAAAAGTACATTTTTTACCATTCACGAATAAACCATGTTGTCTGAGTCTCCGGAGAATTTCATGGACTTGTCTGTCATGTTCCGTGGGATCCTCGGAGTAGATAAGAATGTCGTCCAAGTAAACAATGACACATACATTGAGCATGTTGGAGAAAATGTCATTGATAAAATGTTGAAAAACAGATGGAGCATTGGTGAGTCCAAAGGGCAACCACTCAAAGGCCCCATAACAGGTTCTAAAAGTGGTTTTCCATTTGTCACTGGCGGAGATCCAGACCAAGTGATAGGCATGTTTGAGATCTATTTTGGTGTAAATCTGGGCATTCCATGGAGCATTGAGCAGATCAGATATAAGTGGAAGTGGATACTTATCCTTTTTGGTGACAGAACTGAGTCCTCTGAAATCAACACACAGTCTAAGGGATCCATCCTTTTTTCTGACAAACAGAACAGGTGCTCCAAAAGGAGACTTTGAGGGTCTGATAAAACCTATGGACAATGTTCATCCAGGAAATCACAGATCACGGAAAGTTCCGTGGATGAGAGTGGGTAAATATGTCCTAGGGGTGGCTGGGCACCTTCTTCGAGATCAATTTTTAAGTTGTATTCTCTGTGGGGCAGAAGCCGGTCAGCTTTCCACTTGCTAAAAACATCCACGAAGTCATGATATTTCTCCAGGATGCCTTCTAGGTCAGTGGCTTGCTCAGATTCAGATACTGGGGTTGAAAAACATCCAGTTGCTTCATCAATTTTTAAGTTGATAGTGAATGCCTGGACCTGTCCATTTTTGTAGCATTAATAAAAGCTGCAGCATTAATCAGAGAAATAGATGGAGGTGCCGTGGGTTCTGGGGAAGCCATGGGTGCCATAGGGATCACAGGAGTCCTTGAGACTGCAGGTGCTGGGAAGGCCATGGGTGCCGTGGAGGCCATGTCGGGTGCAGTTTCCTCGGGTGCCACAGGAGTCCAGAATGTTATACTGTTAGCTATCCAGTCAATCAATGGATTGTAGCAGGTAAGCCAGTTGTGTCCTAAAACCACCGAGCAACTTGAGTCTAACTGGGTCACATAGAAAGTGACCAACTGAGATGTTCCATACAGGAAACAGATGGATAAATCACAAGCTTGGGTAACAATTAAATTACTTGTGCCATCAAAAAGGCAGAGGCCAACAGGATTTATCAGATAAGTTGACAACAAATGTTTTTTCATGAATTTCAGATCTAGAAAACAATGGGTCGAGCTGGAATCTATAAGAGCTGAAAAAATGAATTTCAGAATCATATTAGACATAAGTTTAATAAAAAAAATGAATCAGAATGCGAAAGAGTGGATGCATTGAGATGGGTAAACTCTTGAATGCACAGAGAGGCAACACAACCCCCAACCCACACAGAGTCTGCGGGGTTGCTCACTCTTTGTGAAGGATAGGTCACATATGTAGGAGGTGTGACTAAAGGCTCCAAGCCTTAGCCCTTAACTGCTTTATAATGCCATTATTTCCTTTATGTTTTATATTTTTTATTCTCTTTTTATCACTCATAAATACGGGTCATACCCCCTTTTTATTAGTTCGAGAGTTCATGTATACTTGTGGGTGCTCTCGCCCACAAGAAGTATGCGTATGTCATGGTAGTAGTCACATGATACAAGCTCAGACACTTTTCAACCCCGACAACCATCACCTGCACACGCAAGTACTGGTTTGGGGTCTTGTCTAAAACAAACCTTCACTCTATCTCTCTTCCTAGACCTACAGTAACTACACTTTGCACTGAAACAGTGGAAGTCAGTTACTATTATTTGACTCGACTTCAACCTCTTGCTTCGCGCGGTAAGAATATCCATTGTAGCCCACTTTCTCAGGATATTCTCTCTTTCTCTCGCAATATATACTTTCTCTCCTCTACTTGGCCATTGGCCTAGCTAGCTACGCAGTCGGATTGTACCATTAGGTCAATCCGCTCTTGTAATCATCTAACGATTGCACCTTAAAGGTCGATCGTAATCTATATTTTGACTACCTAAAACTACTAGTGGATTGTATTTTGTACTATTGCTAGTCGATAACAATCACACATTGAGTGGTAAACTACTCGACCCTTTACACACTTTTTTTGAGTCAGAAGCCAGTTTATCCTTCAACGGAGTTTCTGTGGAGGTCTTGGCTGTTCGACCCTTTGCACAGTTTGCTTTTGCCAGCAGACATTCTGGGACTCGATGACCGGGTTTTCCACACAAGAGACAAAGGTTATTGTCCATACAATGTTGTCTTTCCTGTGGGGTCAATTTGCCATCAGGTCCGAGTTTGCCTGTGAGGTTGGGTTTTCTGGTTTGCTTGCTGGACTGTTGACCTTTGTTGTTGTTGTTGTTGTTAGAAGACTTTTTATAGTTCCTCTTGTCAGATTGTGTGGAGTTCTGGTTGCTGGTTGACAAATTGTTGTTGTTGGTTTTATTGGCTGTGGACTTGTTCACTTTGTCTGTGGAGGTCTCACAGGCAACTTCCGCATGATGTTCCCAATAATGTGCATCTGTGTTTTGAGCTTTAAGGTGCATACAGGACAGGGTTTTTGGCTTGCCATCTTCTCCTTTTGAGACTTTGTCTTCACGGCAGGATGGCAGATGGGTGTAGAATTGGTGGTGGAGAGCGGGATCGCCCCACTGACAATGAGCTGCAATATTATTGAATTGGACGATGTAGTCCGTGATGCACTGCGTGTCCTTCATACAAATATTTGTGAGACTGTTCTCAGCTTCTCCTGTTGGGTCATATGGGCCAAAGTTGGTTTCAAGCTCTTCAACAAAAGCATCCCAATCTTCGAGCCCAAGTGGCTCTTCCTCGGAAACCTGTGAAGGGTTCTGGAGCATTGACTTTTGACCACAGGGGTTCCAGATCTTTCTTTTTGCCTTCTCTGAGCATATGATTCATCAACCTTTCTAAAGTGATTGATAAATACTCAGAGGTGGGATCTGAAAGTTACAGTCAATCATTAGATGGGAGATTTTCGACACCTTTGCCCTTGTTGGGGGCCACGGACTCGTCCTCGTGCTTGGATTCGTCCTGGCTTTCCGGGACCTCTTCAATACGGGCTTCTTCCATGGCTTCCAGCTGGTTCATGAGTGTCTGGCTGGTATACAAAGTTAAGGGGAATGAAGAGTTGACGGTCCAGGTAATGATGCCTGTGCGTGCACTTTTCTTCTTGGTGGCATATTGAACAATCTGCAAGTCTTAGTCAGAAAATACTGTTAGGGTACGTACATGGCAGGTTTCCAGGGAAACCCAGGGAAAATCTGGTAGGACTTGGCTTCAGCTTATAGGCTGCGCCCTTGTGAGATCGTGTTGTCCAATTTCACACAGGTGGACAGGAATCCTGGGAATCCCAGGGAGTCTGGGTGGGGTTCATGGGTCGAGGGGTCGTAGTCGGACATAGACAGGGATGGAGTCTGGTGGGTATTCCGGTGACTGATACACAATGTAATGAAGTCAAATGTGGAGAATTCTGATGTATGGAGTCTGTCGGGTATTCTTGTAAACTGACAATTGGTATGTATAGGGCATGGGTGTGTATAAGTTAGTGCCCGGAGTCTGGCAGGAATTCTGGTCATAACACATTTACTTATTGTATTTCCATTTCAGAATATTTTCCTAGTCCATCTTATTGTATTCCTGTTTTAGAATACTTCCGATTTCATCTTAGTATGATCCTAATTTGTAGTACAATAATGAGATGATCTATATTAGTTTCCGTGAATTGTACTGTACTTTAGATCTGACATCAACTTAGTTTCTTATTCCCTCTTACATCTTTCTGTATGCTTGATATTTGGAACTCTTCGAAACTCTGAATATCCATATCTTCCAGCATAAGTTTTTATCTCTGAAATTAAGGACTCCTGAGTGTTTATGTAGAGGCACAGCACATAAGCTGAAGCAGATGTCCTGACCCTATCCAATAGTTTCTGAGTTTCCAGTAACTTTCCAATAGTTCTGGAATAAGTTCCAACATGGCACTTAACAATCAAGTACAATATACAATGAAATTAGATAGTTCTGGTCGACTTAGCACATGTAAGATGACTAAGTCAACTAAAAAGGAATAGAATTGACCTTGCAGTACAATTCCAAGAAATGAGTCAACTAAGTAATGAGTTGAAAGAGAAAGAGTTTGATATGAGTGCTATGAAGCATGAGTCAAAACTGATGGTAGTTTGAGCTTCAACTATTCAGTGCAAAGCTAGTGTGAAGAGTGGTGAAAGTTCTAACCATTCTATATACAAAGAATATTGACCGTTTAGGTACAACACAAAGATGTATTGACTATTTAGTTCAATACGGTCGAGTGGAATAGTTATCTAAAGTAGAATAGAGAGTTAAAACGAATAAGGAGAATTGACTGTAAAGTACGATTCTGAATGACTGCTCGAGCGTAGAAGAGAATAATGAGAGAGTCAAATACCAGAGTAGCACAGATGTAGTCTGCATGGATTGAGATAAAGGTTGAGTTTTGACTAATATAGTTTGAAACTCTGATAGCACAGATAGTTAAAGCCTCTCTGTGATGGTCGAGACGATACCCCAATCACAACTTACAGGACACTAGCTTGTGTCTGGGTAAATCGTGGTTGTGGGGTAAAAAGTGTCTCAGTTCTAACTATGGGCACTAGAATACAAAAGTCTGGCATGTATGCACCCACAAGAGTTGATGTACCAAATACATAGGTCATCAAACTAATTATGTGTATAATAAAATAGAGAGAAAGTAGAAATAATAATGGAAATATAGTATGAGCTCATCCAGACTATATTTCCTGAGTATATTTCACTGTACCTCTCACAGTGCTTCCCAGGTCAAAGAGCTATGTCAAAGAAGGTGTCGAAGGACACTTGGAACTCCTCCCCATGCATCCTGTAAAGAACCTCTGAGGTGCAGGATAGTGTTTCCCAGGTGAGACGCTTGGTGCGAAAGGAAAGGGCAATGTCTTCCCACTTCAAAACATCATTGGCAGAAGTCAACCCATCCAGTTTCTGGATTGAAGAAACCCAACAACTGTAGGCCTTTTGGTGCATTCGAATGATGGTGTGAACGTGATCAGTGGAGGCGTCAGTAATGCAGGTGATGAGAGGAGGCTGGGGGTGTAGTGATGGCGGGGCAGGAGTGGGAAGTTGTGGGCAGCTCACGTCTCCCCCAGAGGTGTGAAGAGTCACTAGATTCTACCGTTCAATATACAAAGAATATTGACTACACGAGCACGACTAGAAAGTATTGACTGATCTGTACAATACAGTAGCTTACTAGACAGGTAGTACTAGTAGTGAGACACAATGCACATCACTAGAGAAACTGTCCAGTAGCTTGTGACGACTAAGTAAGAGAAATAAGAGTTGACCATTGTGGTACAACTCACAATAAGGGTAAAAGAAAGATAGCCTGCGAGAGAATGGATATCTAAGGTAGAGTGATGAAAGTGTGAATCAACAGTAGTGTCGATCAGCACAGCAATTTGAGTGAGGGACTCAACCTTCACGGTTCAAGTCCAGAAGCTCATAGTAAGTTAGGAAACACTACCCTTATTGGTAGCTGAGATGTTACCCTTGACACCTCTCACTATTTGACATTCTGAGTCATTACGAGGTGGTGTCTGTTGGGTAAAAGTGCCTGATTCTTTGGCGCTGAGTGCGCCCATAGGTATACACAAAGCTTCGAACTAAGAAATAAAGATATGCTTGAAAGGTATAAAGAATTAAGGAAAGGAAATAAAAAGTAGAAAATAATGTACTATAATATGTCTAATATTCAACAGTCCGATCATGATATATGCATACCCTTCACAAGAGGGAAGTCCTCCCAGGGTGTCGGAATCCAACAACAGATGCTCCAACAGGTTGACTAGGTCCACAGCTGAGTGGATCAGTGCATGCTCAGGAAGGACACAAGTGGAGTCAATGAGCAGGGACCGAAACATGAAGAGCTCAACCCGTTTGATATCCTCTGCTAAACACAGCTGTTCCTTAGGGTCATTGACACATAAATAAAGCATACTCATGTGGTCCAACAGCGTGAGAGACCTGCTATACCCTTGGATATGCCCTTTAAGGAGGGGGTGCCACAAGGTTGGCCCCAGTCGTGTTAATGTGCGTCCCACAGTGAAAATGTTGGATGTGAGAGGTACAGCGAAATATACTCAGGAAATATAGGCTGGATGAGCTCATACTATATTTCCATTATTATTCTACTTTCTCTCTATTTTATTATACATTTATAATTAGTTCGACAACCTATGTATGTGGACATCAACTCTTGTGGGCGTATACATGCCAGACCTATGTATTCTAGTGCTCGTAGTTAGAACTCAGACACTTTTTACCCTGCAACCACAACTTACCCAGACACCAGTTAGTGTCCTGTAAGTTGTGATTGGGGTATCGTCTTGACTGTCACAGACGGGCTTTAACTATCTGCGCCATCAGAGTTTCGAACTATGTATATTAGTCAAAACTCAGCCTTTATCTCAATCCACACGGATGTTATTTGACTCTCTCATTATTCTCTTCTACGCTCGAGCAGTCATTCAGAATCATACTTTACAGTCAATTCTCCTTATTTGTTTTAGCTCTCTATTCTACTTTAGATAGCTATTCCACTTGACCGTATTGAACTAAATAGTCAATACATCTTCGTGTCATACCTAAACGGTCGATATTCTTCGTATATAGAATGGTTAGAACTTCCACCACCCTTCACACAATGGGAAGCCAGGAACAAGTGGGCCGGCAATAGTAATGGGTGCTGCAGACTCATCACAGAGGAGCGGACTTAAATGTTGTCCAAGCTCAGCACCAAGGAAGTGGGTGTGGTGGTGTGTAGGCTTGAAGTGGCATGAATGCTAATGCACACCAGCATAAAATCAAGTGAAGCTGAGTGGGTCTTGGATCACTAGCTGGGGTGAGCATGGCAAAAAGAGCTTGGAGCGCTGCCAGTTGTTGTTACTTCTGCAAGTAAATGGGCCACCCATTGAAGCCAGTAGTGGAATGTGCTTTATCAGAAGTATTTTGTGGTCAATGAAGTGGCCCACTGGTGGTCTTTCTCCTTCGAGTTCAGAGGTTCAGCAGTCATGAAATAAAAAGAACTGTCACAGATGCTGCAAGCATCCTGTGAGATGGGAGACAAAGGAACAGAGATGAAGAGAAGGGGAAAGGTGTTAGTAGACAATAGGGGAGATTGTCACACAAAGTGACATTGGGTGAGAGCTATGATCACTATTACATTTGTCTGATCCAAAGCTGTAATTAAGGCCAAGGAAGGGTATACCAAGTACTAATTTAGTATATAGGGTTTATAAAATACAGGCAACAAAACTGTTCAGATGTACAAGCTTCATTAATCCTATTATTGGACATATGACATCATGGTTATGTAATCAACATTTAGTGATCTTAGAGCATCCATCATAATTTATTCAGAATTCATTTTATCTCTCTACTCTACTTTAGACAGCTATTTCACTCAACCGTATTGAACTACATAGTCAATACATCTTCGTGTCATACCTAAACGGTCGATATTCTTCGTATATAGAATGGTTAGAACTTCCACCACTCTTCATACTGCCTGTAAGAAATGAGCCAAGTTGGCCATGTCCTGAGAGTGAGGGGGAGAGGGCGGCTGCGGCAGGGGGCTGCAAACAGGGCCGGCTGGGAAGGGGTCAACGGCAAGGGGCTCATTGGTCTGAATGTCAGCCTTCCGCTTCCCCTTCGCCTTTTCACTTAAGGGGGGAGGCTCCTTGAAGACTTCCATGGCTGGGGGAGGTTCCCTGAAGACCTCCATGACTGAGGGAGGTGCCTCGAGGTCTTCCTCCATGACTGAGGGAGGCACCATGAGGACTTCCTGGATAGGGTGATCAACATCCATCAATGTAATTTTGGGTTGATGAATGGGGCTCCCCAGGGAAACACAAGGTGTGAGAGGTATGGCGAAATACACTCAGGAAATATAGTCGGATGAGCTCTTACTATATTCCCTTTATTATTTCTGTTTTCTCTCTTTTATTATATATCTATAATTAGTTCGACGACCTATGTATGCGGTACATCGACTCTTGTGGGCACATACACGCCAGACTTATGTATTCTAGTGCCTGTAGTTTAAAACTCAGACACTTTTACACTGCAACCACGACTTACCCAGACACCCGTTAGTGTCCTGTAAGTTGTGATTGGTGTATCATCTCGACCGTCACAGACGGGCTTTAGCTATCTACTCAATCAGAGTTTCGAACTGTACCAGTCAAAACTCAATCCTTATCTCAACCCGCATGGACTACATCCATGCTACTCTATTATTTGACTCTCTAGTTACTCTACTTTGCACTCGAGCAGTCGTTCAGAATCGCACTTAACAGTCGATTCTACTTATTCGTTCTAGCTCTCTACCTTACTTTAGATAGCTACTTCTCTCTACCGTATTGAACTAAGCAGTCAATACACGTTCAGTCTGTATTAGACTTAGACAGTCAATACATCCTGGTGTCATACCTAAACGGTCGATATTCTTCATATATAGAACAGTTAGAACGTCCACCACTCTTCACACAAGGTGAGCAGGGAGAGATGGGCGGTGGACCCCGCACTGGCAGGGGAACAAGGGAAGTGTCTGACACCACAGGGAACAATGGCACTGGGGTAGAGTGGGTGGCAACAAGGCGGTCAGGTGACATGTGGGGGGGTGGGGCTGGCTGCAGTGCTGGAGAGGGCTTGGCTGCAGGTGAGGGTGGTGGTAAGGGGGAAGGTCCTGAGGAGGGGAGGGGTAACAGTATAGGGGGAAGGGAGGTGGGTTGGTGGATGGTTCCAGACTTCCTGGCAGCTCTGAAAACTGTGTAAAGTGCTTCAGTGGAGGCACAGATGAAATGGGCAGGGGTGGAGAGAGGTGAGTGGAGCTGGACAGCATCACAGGGTCGGCTGGACAATACCCCCTCCAAACTCTGATGGAAGTCGGCAGTTTTCGTCGTTGGTTAGGGTCACTTGTGAAGAAGTGAATGTTGTCAGGAAGTAAAAAAACCCTCCTGGCAATCAGTGCTGAGGTACTTGTCATCATAGGTGGGGTAGCACGATCGGTCATCTTCCAAATCAGATGAGAAATCAATGGGTCCCATCTGGTAGGTTCATTCCTAGGGCCCACATTGGGAAGGCAGTCTGGGAGGTAGTGCAACTCCATCCCTGTGTTGCAATGCAATGCTTTGTAGCTTGATCCTCCATACTCTGTCCCAATCGTAGAAGGTGACCCTGTCTTTTCCTTCCCTGCATTTCTGTCCTACACTCCGAACACATGGCATGCCCCCATTGCTGCAATCCATCTCAGCGAAATCCATCCATTTATGGCCAAGGGGGGGGAGCGATGGTTGAAGGGTTGTTGTTTCCTTCCATTCTCCTCCATTCCTGCCATGTCCGCTTTGAGGGGACATTCTCCCTAGCACCCATCCTTCGCTGTCCTTCTAAGTACTCCTCCCTCCTCTTCCTCTTGAGCATTTTTAATTGCTCCTGAACCTGCATGGAGAAAGCCTTGGACTGCCATTTTTTCCTGATCTCCTCCTTGGTGGAAGGGAAGATACTACGAGGAGGTGGGGGGGTTTCGCTCCATGTTCTCTAGGGAGCCCCCCAAGTACCAGAAGACAGGAGTGCAGCTTTTGGAAAGGGGGCCATCTGCTTAGGGTATGTGGAAGAAGAGGCCTCCCCCAAGTGCTCGACAATCTCTGTTTGAGGTAGTGGGGAAGGAGGAACCATTGTTTGGGGTCGAGGTATCCTTTTAAAGTTGGGAAGTCGGGGTCTGGGGGGAGGAGTATATGGAGTGAAAGCAGTTCTGCTCCCCAAGATGGTGGAGGTTACTGCTGTGTTGTCCTGCACAGTGGAGTGCATCAACGATGGCATCCCAGAATTACCCGTACAGTGCTCGACATTTTCAGTACAACATGGTAGAAGTATTGATAGGTTGGGGTCGCAGTATTATTTTGAAGTTGGGGAACTTGGGTTTGGGTTGTTGTTCCTGTGACATAGTGTACTGATTTGTGAGGTTGACGTGGAGGGAAGAGACAGGGGGATAAGATTTTCTTTAGTGGATTTACGTATTTTATATTAATTTTAAGCTCCACTCGGTTATTGAGGTGAAAGGCCGAGGGGGATGAATAGTGAAGAGTAGAGTTAAAAGCAAATAAACAGTGTTGTCATCATGAGAAGGTAAAATGATCATTAGATTCAATAAATAAGTTTGTAAACTCTGAGAAGAGTGGGGGTGTTACGAAGGTCATTGCCATTTAACCAGGTGTCTGTCCTCTTCTGGTCCATATCCTTTCCATCGAACTTGGAAAAGGAGTCAATTTCAATGCTTTTTGTGTCCTACTATAGCTTCTACTTCATACTCCTTGTCGTTATGGTCTGGTTCCCGAGGATTCTCGAGCAGCTCCCTTGATCCGAATTCCTTGGGGGAGAGATGGTACTTTTTAAAATGGTCTCGGTTGATCACTGGGTGTAGTTGATATTCCGAGGGAATGCAGAGTTGAAAGACTTGAGGATTGATCTTCTCCAAGACTTCGAACGGTCCTACCCGTCTTTGTATAAGTTTCCTGCCAGGTCCTTTGGCTTTGACAAGTTCGAGGGAATGGGGATTGATTAAAACATAATCTCCTTCTGAGATATCTTCCACCGATCTCCTTTTCTTATTGTAGCTGCGGGCTTGTGTTTCCTGTGCTCATGCAATTGAATCCTGTGCCACCTGTCGATGGTTTTCCAATTCTAAGATTCATTGGTCAGCTAAAGGGCTATCGGACAATTCCCTGGGAACCACGGGGTTGTCCCCTCCTAGGCAGCGAGACATTCCTCTCGGTAGGTATCCCATCAGGAAAAAGGCCGGTGCATAGCTTGTTGAACTCTGAACCATTGAATTGTAGGTATGAGCCACCACCTGAGTCCATTTAGACCATTCCTCTTTTGAAGAAGTGCAGTATGCTCTGAGCATTTGCTCAATGATAGCATTAGTGTTCTCTGTTTGACTGTCAGTTTGAGGATGATGGGATGAGGATACCGTGAGGGCACTTCCATATACAGTAGCTTGCAGACCTCTCTCCAGAACCTGCAGGTCCATCTCTTGTTTCGATCACAGATTATCCTTGAGGGTAGGCCAAAAGGAGCGGCTACTTTATTCAAAAAGATTTGCGTGAATCCTTCTGCAGATAGATCTGAAGTTGTGGGCTTACAAATTAAAAAAATGCGTGAGTTTATCCACAGTGACAAAGATGGCTGAGTAAGCACCCTCTGCAGAAGGAGGCAATCCAGTAATCAGGTCCATTGAGACAACCTCAAATGGCCTTAAGGGTACATCCACGGGTCAAAGAGCTCCTTGTCAAGTGGAATGATCAACCTTAGTTGTCTTGCATATGTCACAGCTGTGAGCATATGCCATGCAGTCCTGCAACATCCTCGGCCAGAAAAACTGGTCCTTCATCAGCTGAAAAAGTCTGTGACCGCCTGCATGAGCTCCTTCGAAGGGGTTGTCATGTATCAATTTGAGTATGGTTGACGTCATGCTGCTAGGTATGCAGATTCGACTTTTCCAGTCCGAATCTCAAAATAATAATAGCTTATTCTTGCCAATGAAATAGTGCACAGGGGTAGCTACCATATTTGGGGAAATGGGATCGGCAGTGTAATGATTTCTGAAGGCAGGATCTTTCTGATATCCATCGCGAAGTTCCTTAGCATAATTCTCATTGATTTCTATAAGCAATGGGGGTTCAAGAGAGTAATGTTTGCCTCGTCAATTTCATCATTTCTGGGGAGGTTGTGCAAATCCCATTTCATTTGGGGGACCTCTTCCATCATTCCAATTGGTTCAACTAACTCGTGATGAGTGAGAAAGACGGCCTTTTCTGCTGGTTTGTTCTCCCATAATGTCTCGTTGTCATTCCGGTTGTGAGAATCTGCTACGATTGGGAAGAGGTCATCTCTCGTAGGACTAGCACAGTCAGGTACTTGAGTAAGTCTAGACAGTGGGTCAACATTGCTGTGTATCTGTCCCGCTCAATGTAAGATTTCCAGGCCGGGGTATGCAGTGTATACCGCCCCCATGCGGCCAGTCAATGATTGGTATTCTGATAAGATCTGGCCCATTGTAACACCACATGGTCAGTGATCAGAAGGATACAGTGAGGGACAAAACCCTTCCAATGATTTTTAGTTGTGCAAAGATTCTTGAATAACTCAAGAACCACTGTAGATACAGACCTGAAATTTGGTGGTTGGTTAGGTCTACATGTTATCTATATGCCCTTAAAATATTATGACATAAGCATTCATATTTCCCACGCTATAAATAAAATAATAATAAAATCACATTGGAAGGGTTTTGTCCCAGTCACATGATTAACACAAAACCTTATTGATTATCAGCAAATAAGGTTTTGTTGAATCATGTGACCTGTCAAAATTAGATATATATATAGTTGTTCACTTTCTAGTTCAACGACATCCCCACAACTCAACATTCTACACCATGAAAGCTTTTACTTCTCCTCAGGTTAGCCACAATCTCATTTTGCTCAATAAGGGCAAGTCTACTTCTCAGATCTCTGCAATCACTGGCAGAGATCTGTTTACTATATCCAGAATTCACTTTACCCATTGCCCATCACTTGCCAAAGCACCTGGTGGCCATCCATGCAAGCTTTCTCCCTCAGATATTCATTATTCCCTCTAACAAATCACTTCTCAGAAGACAGAACATGCCACTGAGGTGACCAAAATCCTTCAAAATATGACTGGACAGTCCATTTCAGTGAAGACTGTTCATAGAGCACTCAAGAAGGCTGGAATGAGGGCTGTGGTGGAGAGAAAAGGCCTTTACTCACTAAGAGACATAGGAAGGCAAGGATGGACTTTGCTCTGGCACACAAGGACTGGAC
Source organism: Hysterangium stoloniferum (assembly GCA_015178975.1). Lineage (NCBI taxonomy): Eukaryota > Fungi > Basidiomycota > Agaricomycetes > Hysterangiales > Hysterangiaceae > Hysterangium > Hysterangium stoloniferum. The sequence continues at coordinate 136,329 of WHVD01000025.1, forward strand.
TGTGGATGATTGGAAGAGGGCTGTTTGGTTAGATGAGACAAAAATCAATTGTTTGGAGTCAGATGGGAGGAAGTAGGTGTGGAAAAAGGCAGGAGAGGGGCTCAGTGATAGGGTGGCTGAGGTTACAATCAGGTTTGGAGGGGGAAATCTGATGTTGTGAGGCTGTATGTTGTGGGAAGGACCAGGATATTCCACCAAAATTGATGGAAGGATGGATGCTGACCTTTATGTTAGCATTATGGAAGATGAACTTCAAGAAATCATGGAGTATTATGGCAAGAACACAGGAGATGTGGTCTTTCAGCAAGACAATGACCCCAAATACAAGAGCAAAAAGGCCACCAATTGGTTTAAAGACAATGGATTTGTGGTCATGGTATGGCCACCTCAGTCTGCTGACCTTAATCCAATTGAACACCTCTGGTATTACCTCAAAAGGAGGCTGGGTGGCACCCAAGAGTATCCATGAGTTGTGGGAGAGGGTTCAGACAGAGTGGGAGAGGATCCCTGCTTCTACTTGTCAGAACTTGATAGAGAGTATGCCTAGAAGGGTTGAGGCTTTTTTGAAGGCCAAGGGAGGCTACACCAAGTACTAGATTGTTTAATCTGTATTTTTTTTATACCAGGGACAAAACCCTTCCAATGTGATTTTATTAGTGTTTTATTTATAGCATGGGAAATACTAATGCTTATGTCATAATATTTTAAGGGCATATAGACAACATATAGACCTAACCAACCTCCAAAATTCAGGGCTGTATCTACAGTAGTTCTTGAGTTATTCAAGAATCTTTGCACAACTAAAAATCATTGGAAGGGTTTTGTCCCTCACTGTAGATGGAGTTTCGACTGGTACAGTTTGAAACTCTGATTGCGTAGATAGTTAAAGCCCGTCTGTGACAGTCAGGACGATACCCCAATCACAACTTACAGGACACTAACTGGTGTCTGGGTAAGTGGTGGTTGTGGGGTAAAAAGTGTCTGAGTTCTAACTACGGGTGCTAGAATACATAGGTCTGGCTTGTATGTGCCCACAAGAGTCAATGTACTGCATACATAGGTCGTCGAACTAATTATAAGTGTATAATAAAATAGAGAGAAAGTAGAAATAATAATTGAAATATAGTATGAGCTCATCCAGACTATATTTCCTGAGTATATTTCGCCGTACCTCTCACAAAGGCTGATCTTGCTTGGGTGTAGATTTTAGTATCTTTTAGGTCTTTGAGCGTCATTTTCTGTATTTGTTGAAGACAACATCCCAGTGTGAAGTCCAAAGCGTCCATGTATAGCCAATAAGGCATGCCACTCACAGGGTGTCCAAGTACTGGAGCAGAGCTCAACACAACTTTGATGTCTTCAAAAGCTTGGGCGTGTTCGGAATCCCAAGTCCAACGGACTCCTTTCTTTAAGAGGTTGAAGAGTGGAGCAACCATCCAGGAATAAAATAGTATGTAAGTGGAGAAGTACCGAACCATCCCGAGGAAATGTAGAAGATCTGCTATCTTGGAAGGCATAGCTAGTTCTAGTATGGCAGCAACCTTTTCTTGATGGGTCGAAAAGCCGAGTCTAGACACCTTATGTCCTAGTAATAGAATCGAGTTATACCCAATGTAGCACTTTTCAGGCAAGAGAGTGATTCCCACTGCAATTATGGCTTGTAGAACCTGGTCTAGATGCTCTAAATGATCATCCCATGTCTTAGAAAAGATCATGATGTCATCAAGATAAACTAGGCAGAATATCCATAAGTAAGATGCAAGTACAGTTTGCATAACTCTCTGGAATATAGAGGGTCCATTACAAAGTCCAAAGGGCATTCTTCTAAATTGCCACAGTCCTCGATGGGATCTTGTGATGTATTAGCCTTACTTTAATACTATTTTCTGAAAAAGGAGTCCAGTGCTCTATCAAAATGTGCAAATACTCAATTAACTGCAAGGTAAAATAATTTAAGTATTTGATATTAATCAGTGGCAGCCTGAATAGACTTAGAACCCCTGAAGTCAAGAGTTTACTTGAATATATGCACCCTACTTTGCAAAGAAGGTTTTGAGAGCTGCTTGTGCAAGCTTGTTCTTTTTCTGTGAAAATATATACTTAGAATATGAATAACAATTCACTGATTCAGAATCTAGATTCAACTTCGATTCTAGCTAGTTTATATATATTTTATATTATTTATCAAACAGTAAAAATATTTATAAACAGGTCAAAAGGTTAGATATAGAATAAAACACTTATTTGACTAATATATGCTTTATTTACACTAACCTACAGGGTCTACTGTGATACTAACTTATCAGGATCTTAATGTAGTCTTAGGATCTTGCAAGGATATTCTCAGTATTTATTTATGTGAATATGCTTTACTGATTCACAATAAATGAGCAATGGAACAGGGATTATTTGCAATGTAATAAACAGTCAAATTACTCAACTAGAGGTGACTGAAGTCTTAGAGTACAAATAACAATGTAGAGGGATTATTTGCAATGTAATTAACAATCACATGACTCAACTAGAGGTGACTAAAGTTTTAGATTACAAATAACAATGTAAAGAAAACTAATAATCAGTACTCAATTAAGAGGTGACTATAGTATAAAGGATTAATACCAGAAGCTCAACAAGAGGTGGCAGGGTGTGAGGAGTATGCTTTTACCACAGTTTCATTGTGGTAAAACACTCCTTTTATTTCATTTATATTTTACATATTCTATTCATATTTTACTATCTTTCATATTCTTCAAATATCGCATATTTCATTAGTTCGAAGCATTGTGTATACTTGTGGGTGCACTCAGCACCAATTAGAACTCAGACACACTTTAACCCAAGAACCACCACTCGTAAGACACAAACTAGGTCTACTATGAGCGGTGATCAGGGTAACGTGTCAGCTACTACATAAGTAGCAGTATCTGAACTACTGAGCACTTCTGGCCTCAAACTGTAATAGTCGAGGCCTCCACTCGAACCATTGCACTCGTTGACTCCTTCGTCATCTCGTGCTCTTTCTCTCACTTTCTCTTATATTGCACCGAATAGGTCAATATCCTTCCTTTCTACTCATTTCTTCGTATATAGAACGGTCAGAACTTCTACCACTCTTCACACAGGGAATCCTGATTGGTCAGAAGAGTGACCAGGGGGTAGGACTATTGTCAGAAGCTCAACTAGAGGTGACAAAGGATCCTGAGACAGCTTAGGTCAGCAGCTCAACTAGAGGTGACTAAGTGTATATATGTATTTGTCCAACAGCCCAACTAGGGGTGGAATAAACTGCTTGCTGCAGTGGCACACTGATGTGGCTGATAAAATGTAGTAAAGATGATATGATATTCAAGGCTGGAGCTGAGCTCCTTATATACATTTTGGTCTGAGACATTTAGAAGATTCTAGAAGATTGAATGATGTCATTTAGAATTTTCTAGAACTTTCTAGAGCATTGTGGAAAGTTCTAACTACTTCTACGACACTATAGAATGTTCTTGGCACAATAGAACATTCTGGAATCTTATAGAATATTCTACAATATTCTATCTATTATTAGTACATATTATCTACTATTGCATTGGAAGCCATTGGAATATTCCAGGGAATTTCCGGTTTTTGCTGTAGTAGCATATATGATGACATAATGCTCTCGCGCCTGTGCGCACACATGACACCCTTCGCGTCTTGTGACTGTCACGTGTTGTGACTGTCATGCACCTTTGTGACTGTCGCGCGCCTCTGTGACCATCGCGTGCCCTTGTGACAACTGTCACCTGTTGTGACAGATGTCACTCATTGTGACAGATGTCACTCATTGTGACAGATGTCACTCATTGTGACAGATGTCACTCATTGTGACAGATGTCACTCATTGTGACGGCTTTTTCCCATGCGCTGTGTAATAAGCACCAGGTGGCCGGTTTTTATATTATTATATAATTATTATATTTATTTTTAGTTAATTATAAATATAATAATATTTTATTATAATAATATATAATATATATTTTTCGCCTTGATAATGCATGATTATTTCACATTGCATTTTGTAGTTATTGGAGTTTGAAATGTCATGTGAATATCACATGATCTTTTTGCATGTTGTGTGTAAGCGCTGAGTCACTGGTGTATGACATATTAATCAAAAAGAATAAAGGATAGAAATTCCATAGCTTGCTCAATTTATAAGATAAAAATACAGAATAAATTGCATAAATTCAAGATAAATCAATACAATATTGTACAATTTTGTCATCACGATATAATTACATTTAAATCTTATTTTTCACAATTTGTTAGGAGAGATTGGTTAAAAAATTGGAAAAAACCTAGAAATACATAACAGATCTTGTGAAGAGTAGTGGAAGTTCTAACCGTTCTATATACGAAGGATATCGACCGTTTAGGTACGACACCAAGATGTATTGACTGTCGAAGTCTAATACAGAATGAACACGTATTGACTACTTAGTTCAATACGGTAGAGGGAAGTAGCTATCTAGAATAAGGTAGAGAGCTAAAACGAATAAGTAGAATCGACTGTCAAGTGCGATTCTGAATGACTGCTCGAGAGTAAAGTAGAGTACTAGAGAGTCGAATAATAGAGTAGCGTGGATGTGGTCCACGCGAGTGGAGATAAGGATTGAGTTTTGACTGGTACAGTTCGAAACTCTGATAGAGTAGATAGCTAAAGCCCATCTGTGACAGTCGAGATGATACACTAATCACAACTTACAGGACACTAATGGGTGTCTGAGTAAGTCGTGGTTGCGGTGTAAAAAGTGTCTGAGTTCTAAACTATGGGTGCTAGAATACATAAGTCTGGTGTGTGTGTGCCCACAAGAGTCGATGTACCGCATACATAGGTCGTCAAACTAATTATAGATATAATAAAAGAGAGAAAATAGAAATAATAAAGGAGATATAGTAAGAGCTCATCTGACTATATTTCCTGAGTGTATTTCGCCATACCTCTCACAGATCTGAAGGTGGTCTTCAGTTTATCTTCTTCTAACATTTCAAGTTGGGTAAAGCTGGCTAATGTGTCAAAGGAAGATAGGATGTTGGATCCTGAAAGCACTTGCATGATTTCAGACTGGATGGCAACGGGAGTTTTTTGGAAACTGTTAGGCTGTTCAACTTCCTATAGTCAATCACCACTCGCGGTTTCGCATTGTGATAGACGACAAAGGCTGGCACCCCCCAAGGAGTTTTGGATGGTTCGATTACTCCCTGTTGAAACCAAGTATCCATTTGTTCATCAATGACCTTCCTATTGGCTGGGGAAGTTGGAAACATTGACATTGAAATAGATTGTGCACCTTCTTTCCACGGGACATTGACTTTGATGTCTACTTGTCCTATTCTATTCTTGATAGGCTCTCTATGAGGTGAGTGATCTTAGTTTCCGTTGACTGCATCAATGCCTTCTCAGTTGAAGATCTAGGCATCTGAGCCCATTTGTTCGCATCATGAATTAATCCAACGGTTTCCCCTTGTCTAATGATTCTTGGTGTCAGAGAGGGGTTAGTGAGAGGTATCACGGCACGTTCCCTAGAGATAGCAGTGGTGGGAGCGGCTAGTATACTTCCATCATCATTCTGCAAGACAACTCCCTTGACTATCCATTGGTCACCGATAAGTTCTCCGACAAAGATTGGTACTAATCGAGCTGATTCCGGCTCTATAGTACAATCCTGTAGGGCCCATGTGAGTCTTTCAGTATGCACCCCTTTGTCTGGTTTGGAAGTCAATTCAGGTGAGTCATTGGCTAGTTCCTCAAGGGGGACCTTGCTAATCGAGAAGGCTAAAGGCTGCAGCTCCTTGGAGGAACTGGCTGGGATAGACCCTGCCCTCCCTGGTAGAATCAATCTAGAGCCCAATGGCTGGTCTCATAGTGTCCTGATCTCATAGTTCACATGAAAGTCCTCCCTGAGAAGAATTGGGACGGTCATGCCTCGGATGTACATTTCGGCGGTAAATTTAAGGAGCATACCAGTGTCATCTTTGAGGTAAATGGGGACATTGACGTATCCCAAGACCTTAGCATTACCGGTAAGCTGTACGAGGCGCAACTTAAGTCCTTGCTTGAGCTTGGGGCGGTCCTCTAGTTCCTTATAGAAATCCTCCGAAATTAAGGAGAGGTCAGCCCCAGCGTCCAGCCTGATTTTAATAGGACTAGAGGCTTCTGAGTTCCCTATGTGTCCGTAGACATGTAATGCTGAAATCCCAATACTGGAGTATCCACCCGCAGGATCCCTTCTGCGGTAAATGATGGTCGAATTCTCCTTCATAAACTGACTGGATCAAGGGTATTGGACCCTGAACCTTTTTCTTGTGGCCAGTTCAATGTTCCTCCTGATGCGTCTACTGTAAGGTACCTTGGGCATAGCGTTTGGAACGGAGTCATCCACTTCAGAGTCTGACTCCTCACAAGGAATTAGGTTGGGTAACTGTCCTGGGTCAAAGGGGAAGTTCTCCTCCTCTGATCCCTCTAACTCAGAGGGGTCTTCTATAATGTACATAGGTCTGATTTATTTCCTTAGATCGATCAGTTCGCAGATACTTCCTCGTTGTCAATTTCCTCAATGGTAAGAGGTTCGGATCGCAATAAGGCTCCCATCTCAGTCAGACCTTTCCGGTTCTGACGATGAGCATCCAGCCAGTCTCCTTTCTCAAGGAAATTACAGTCTGATCTAGAAACATAGACTTGTGATGCTTCATTCTCATTTGAAGGTGAACTCGTGTCTAAAATAATGTTGTCCTCTGATTGAGGAAGGTAGACAGAAATGAAAAGCAATTCCTCATCAACATTATGTACTTGTCCCTGTATGCTTAATCCATAAACCATTTCATAAGCCCTCTGATCCTCCGCCTCCTCGGTTGGGTTCTACATGGAGCATTTGTTAATAGAGACATAGTGTGACATCCTACCCATATGAGGGCAGGGGATCTTAAAATGTTCCAAACTCCTGCAAATCCAGCACTCCTTTGGTGGTTTAGTGACACTTTTCTTGTCACTTCATTCGAAAAAGAACTTGCCATGTTTCTTACCCTGTTTCATGTTAGATCTCCTAGGGACAGTTTTATCTTTGGCTTCACTGAGAAGGACGTGACCTCAATTAGTGGGGTCGATTCCTCTAGAGTGTTCTTCCTCATGCCAGGGATCCGACACTTCCTGTTCAGCGATCATGACTCTGGGCTTCTGAAACCGATAACACTCTCGATGTGTTTGGACCCAAGCATTAATCAGAGCCTCTTGTAGATTGTTAGCATAAGTCTGCAAGCTCATGATGTCGTTGATGGGTTGTCCTTGTAGAAGGTAAAGCCATTCTGTGGGCAGTGTCAGGATGAGTCTGCACATTTTGTCCTTTCAATTTTGGTGGAACCCATACAAGAATCGATAAAGCATAATTCTCCATTGAATGTAGTGAATGGGTGTCTCACGATCGTGGCCAGTTTGTCGAAATTTCATGGCTTCCCATTCTAAGGCTAAGGATCACGCCAACAAGTTCCAAGTAATCCCTCTATGATGCCCCAAAGGAACAATCCATGAGATCGACTGAATTCAGTGCGATGTTCATGGTCCAGGGTGCACCACCAGATCTTGGCATTGCTGGTGAGTTGTCTTGACAGAGTGACTCCTAACAACGTGCTCATGGAGTCTGATATCTCCAAGAGACTCATGATATCCATGATGTAGTCCAAAGCCTTGGATTGAGTTCCATCATATTCGGGAAGGTCAGACCATTTTATCTTGATGTCGTTGGTGTTAAGAGTGATCTTTTTATCCTTAGGTAAGTCATCGATAAGTGTGCTGGCTCGAGGCTGTGTCAGAGTTCGAAAGGGGGAGTTAGGTACTCCACTGTGACACCCCTCTGAACTATTAGAACTCCTGGATAAACTGCTAGGTGGTCCTCCTGGTGGTAGAAAGGGATTCGAGGAGATTGGCAGGGAATGGCAGGGATCATCTGGATTCAGCGATCCTCAACCAGCAACCTGACTGTGAGAGGGATAGCGAAATATGCTCAGGAAATATAGTCTGGATAAGCCCATACTATATTCCCATTATTATTTCTTCTTTCTCTTTATTCTATTATACACTTATATTAGTTCGATGACCTATGTATGCGGTACATCAACTCTTGTGGGCACATACATGCCAGACTCATGTATTCTAGCGCCCGTAATTAGAACTCAGACACTTTTTCCCCCACAACCACAACTTACCCAGACACCCAGTTAGTGTCCTGTAAGTTGTGATTGGTCTGGCCTGGATCACCACTGTGAAGAGTGGTGGAAGTTCTAACCGTTCTATATACAAAGAATATTGACCGTTTAGGTATGACACAAAGATGTATTGACTATCTAAGTCTAATACAGACCGAACACGTATTGACTATGTAGTTCAATATGGTTGAGTGGAATAGCTATCTAAAGTAGAATAGAGAGCTAAAACGAATAAGGAGAATCGACTGTAAAGTATGATTCTGAATGACTGCTCGAGCATAGAAGAGAATAATGAGAGAGTCAAATAACAGAGCAGTGCAGATGTAGTCCATGCGGATTGAGATAAAGGTTGAGTTTCAACTAATATAGTTTGAAACTCTGATTGCACAGATAGTTAAAGCCCATCTGTGACGGTCGATATGATACCCCAATCACAACTTACAGGACACTAACTGGTGTCTGGGTAAGTCATGGTTGCGGGGTAAAAAGTGTCTCATTCTAACTATGGGCACTAGAATACATAAGTCTGGTGTGTATGCACCCACAAGAGTTGATGTACTGAATACATAGGTCATTGAACTACTTATGTGTATAATAAAATAGAGAGAAAGCAGAAATAATAATGGAAATATAGTATGAGCTCATCCAGACTATATTTCCTGAGTATATTTCACCATACCTCTCACAGCTAGATAGTGATGGTGGATTCAGTTGGAAGCCATTCAGGATGGCTGAGATGATACCCCAGTCACGAATGGTCAGAACTTCCACCACTCTTCACACTGAGTGACTGCTCTAATGATTAAGGAAATAATATAGGAGAGTCAAACAAAGCAGAGTAGCGTGGATATAGTCTGCATGAATTGAGATAACAGTTCGGGTTTCAACTAATATGGTTCAAAATGGTGATTGTGCTGATAGTTGAAGCCCATCTGTGATGGTCAAGATGATACCCCAATCACAACTTGCAGGACACTAAGTGGGTGTCTGGGCAAGCTGTGGTTATGGGGTAAAAAGTGTCTGAGTTTCAACTATAGGTGCTAAAGTACATAGGTCTAGTGCGTATGTCCCCACAAGAGTCTATTTACTGTAGGATTACATATTAGTCATCAAACTAATATATGCATATGATAAAATAGAGAGAAAATAGAAATAATAATTGAAATATAGTGTGGATCTGTCTGGGCTATATTTCAGAATATATTTCGCAGTACCTCTCCCAGTGCCTCCTAGGTCAAAGAGCTATGTCAAAGAAGTTGTCGAAGGACGCTCAGAACTCCCCCCCATGTGTCCTGAGCGGAACTCCCAAGGTGCAGGATAGTGTTTCCCCAAGCAAGATGTTTGGTGTGAAAAGACATTACAATGTCTTCCCATCTCATGACATCGCTGATGGAAGTTGTGTAATATATTATTACTATTTAGCGTACTTGTAAACTCTTTTTACTTGAGTTAAGTAGTGTAGCTTGAGAAAGGAGATTCAAATTCAAATTAATCTGTATGTAGGAGTTTTGTCAATTAAATCAGTATCCACTTTTATTCAACTACATGCCCATGTCCCTTTTCCGAGGAGAAAGCTCAACTCAAGGAAACAAGATGGTCAGCAGATTGGCAAGGAGAGTACTCAACTTAAGCACAATGTGTGGACCTAGTAGGCAAGTGTAGCTAAATGAGCAAGTGATGTGATATTGAATGATATCCTAAATACATGATTTGAGCCTGTATTTATACTAGTCCAGGATCCTGCTTACTAAGTAATGTGACTAGGAGAATAAGTCAGTACTTCCCATACTTGACTTATAAGTGTATTTCAGAGTCATCCAACCAGCTATGAGTATGTATCTGAGTCATAGCTCTGATCATAACTCATTGCATAGTCATATTGACATGACTCACCAATGAGTCATCTCCCTCAATGTAGTCAAGGAGATGGGGTAGATTGCATACTATAAGGGCTAGAGATACCTGATTAGTATGTAATCCATGACTCTGCTGGTTTCCATGGCAGTGCCACCTAGCTACTTAGGGTTAAGATATGCTAATTCTAGGGTTTAGAGCTAGCAATAAATCTTATGTTATCAGAACAATGACATCTTAAACTCTTGAGCCAAAGTTAAAGGATCCAGTCCTCTACTATTTGACTAATGTCCCTTAAAGGTTAAACAAAGAAACAAAGTGATAAAATATATGACAAGTTGACCCGTCCAGTCTCTGAATGGAAGATACCCAATGTCTGTAGGCCTTTTGACGTGTTCAAATGATAGCTCAAATGCGATCAGAGGAGGTGACTGTAATGTGGGTGATGAGAGGGAGCTGGGGTACAATGACAGTGGGTTGATAGTGGGGGGTGGTGCACGACTCACTTCCTCACCGAAGAGAAGTTCTCCCAGGGCGTAACCTACAGGTCCATCTCTTGTCTCGATAACAGATTATTCGAGAGGGCAGTCCGAAGGGGCTGGCTACCTGCTTGACGAATATTCGTGCAAATCCTTCCGCAGTAAGGTTTGAGAAGGTAGGTATTTAAATAGTGAAATGAGTCAATTTATCAATGGCGATGAAAACTGCAGAATATGAGTCCTTTCCTGAGTTGGGTAATCCAGTGATCAAATCCATAGAAACCACTTTGAAAGGCCTAAATGGTATATCGGCAGGTCTGAGGGCCCCTTGACGAGTGGTGTGATTGACCTTGGTCTTTTGGCAGGTATCACAAGTATGTGCATACGACACGCAATCTTGCAGCATCTTTGGCCAAAATAAATGGTCTTTCATTAAATTGAAGAGCTCCTGACCTCCAGCATGTGCTCCTTCAAAAGGGTTATCATGTACCAACCTTAAGATAGAGTTAGTCATGGTACCTGGCACACAGACTAGACTTTTCCAGTCTGAGTCAGGAAAGTACAGAAGCCCATTTGTTACCACAAAGTAGTGAGAGGGGGTAATGACTGCATTGGGTGAAGGGGTATCGAGGGCATAGAGGTTCTTGAAAATGGGGTCTTTCGAGTAGCCCTCCAGAAATTTCTTTATATATCCCTCCTCGATACTGATTAGCAACTGAGGGTGACACAATGCAAAGTCTGACTCGTCTTCCTGATCATCCCTTGCTTCATTATGAGAATCCCATTCTGACTGTCAGACTTCCTGAGTCACTCCAAAAGGTTTCATAGATTTGTGCATGATGGAAAAGACCACTTTATCAGCAGGTTCGTCCTTCCACCAATTTTCCTCAGTATTCTTGTCCAGAGAGGTCAAGGTGATAGCTGGCAGGTCATCTCTGATAGGGCTCACGAAGCCAGGACTTGAGGGAGTCTGGACAATGGGTCCATGTTGCTGTGAGCTCTTCTGCTCGGTGTGGAATCTCAAGGCCCAGAAATGCAGCATATATCGCCCCCCATGTGGCTAGTCAACGATTAGGTGATTTGAGAATATCTAGATACAAGGTAGGATATTCAATTCTTAAAGAAAATTCAAAATATCAAGTTATATCAAAAGGTCAACTTTTATAAAGGGGAAAGAATTGCACTTTTATAGAAGTCTTAGATAAAAATTCGGGAGTACTAAAGGTAAGGTGTGGAGAATCCTTACAAAATGCTGTAAAGGATATGAAAGTCAAAACCTATATCAGAACGGGTAAGATAGTAGTAAGACATGGAAGACAGAAAGATATACATATAAAATGAAAAAAGTTCAATCTGCTATTCTGTAGCAGAATGGATCTCCTTGAGACCAATATCACTAACCTCAATGAACAACATATAAATCATATATGTGAGATAGTAGTCTTATCATTGTCATTAGATTTCAAAATGAAAAAGATTCTTATAGCTGTTGTAGAACTTAATATCAAACTTGTCAAGAAGGGTTCTTCAAAACTTGATGAGGAATCTTGTGGTAGTGATGTTATATTATTCCTTCTTAATATTGGAAAAGATCTAGAACATAAATTATTTTCCAAGGTAAATATAGATGATGAGGTAGTGGAGAAATTAGCTGAATATGTAAGAATAACCGAAAATCCCTAAAATATTACTACAGTATTTAAAACTATTTCCCCATAAATCCCTCTTTTAAAAGGAACTCTAACTAAACCTATTTCCCATAAATCCTCTTTTAAAAGTTATCTAAAAATCCTTTAAGAACCAATGATAAAATTAAAAATTAATGTGGAGATGTAGTGGTAACATAGGCTTAGGGGTCTACCTTAGATCCTATTCTACTGTGATGTTTTCCATTGGTATTTTAGGGGGTTTGGGGTATGAAGGGCCACCCTCATGGGACCCCATGGAGAGAGTACCGCTGCCGCAGCTCGCCGATCACGTATGTCACCAGACGAAGTTAGAGGCTTCACTGGGAAAATCGTTTCGTTGCCCCCAACCATATTATTGAGACACGGCTATTAAAACTTCTTATTCTCTGATATGTTATTGATATTTGATGTAAACGTACCTTCCTCGAAGGCGGCGGTCGCCTCAGTTGGGCGGCTCTCTCCCGGCGCGTTTCTGGCATGTTAAATTGATACTATTCTTATCTCGAAAAATTCTATACAATATTAACGAGAAAAATGGTTGAATGGCACGGGCACCTCTCCGCTAATCTATTGCGTTGAGAAGCCCCTCAAATCATAGTTGTGATCCAATTGTTTTGATTTTGAATCAATCATTGATCACAACCGTTATTCGATTTTATAGTAAGACCCCCGAGTCATGACGAGAAGCCTAACTGTCGGTTCATTACCTTATCATTATTCACTCAAACAGGTGATGATGATCTTTTGGGTTTAGGCCGTTCAACCACAACCACTACTCAGGCTTATTTCTCACAAAGCTCTGTGCTCAAATGGCTTCCACATTTTTTTAACAACTTCTTAGAACACCATCTAAACCGTTACTGGTCGTTTTGTACGTCGTTCGTTTGGTAAAACTCATCGGGATAAAATGGATCCATAATATTTCTGGTGGTTATTTTCAGAGTTCAGAGGTTGAAGCTGCCAGTAATCGTGCGCTAGGTTTAGAATATGTTTGAGTAAGACTTGTTCTGGTTTTTGCAGACACCCACATGCGGCGGACATTTCCCCTACCACTGCTGCGCCCTGTTCGTACCTTTATTGAGAACACTGCACATTACCAGGTATCAGAACAAAGTGAGTTCCTTTAAGTAAACCATTACATACAGCACTGCTTCTTGACTATGTTTTATAGTTGCACGAAGACGATGCGCATATTGGCAATCGCGTCTTCGACCTCAAGCGTACCGGGGGAGTCAAAGATGTCCGTCGTGCGCCCGATTTGTGGCTAGAAAGACATCATTTCATGCACATCTTTGCTATATAGCTGGGCCCGCCTGAAATGTCATTCAATTGACTCACGATTCCCAGTACCGCTGAGCATACTTCATTCCCTTTCATAAATCATGTAATGAGCGAGACAAATCATACCGCCGTCTTGTCCAAATACCGATGCCGCGTTCACAGTTAGTCAACTTCCCTTTACGATTGCTAAAGATGGTTTTGAAGGATACACTACGAGTTCTTGAGGTTTGTCCCCATCGGAGTCAACTTCATTGCGAAATGGGCTCGTCTTCAACACTCATGCCCGTGTTATATTTTTGTCGTTTGCTTAAGTAAATGCGAGGCGATGTCAGTAATCTCCCAGGTTTTCGAAGCTTTGGTGGGGCTGAGCACCGTCGAGCTTGATTGTAAGGTGCGATGAGGCAGAATTAACAATGTTCCTCACGGGAAAGCCCGTCGAACGCCACCACCAATGGCCTATGACAGATTTTGCATAGAGCATAAGCCTCTTTGCGTCCCCAATTCACTCTGTATGCACACCTGATATACGAGTCTTGAAGGAGCTTTATACTCAACGTACTCCACCTTTGGAGATATCCCCACGCAGTGTTGAGAGTAACCGAATTCCGCAATCCCTTTAGGTATAGTGCATGAAGTCCTGAGAAAAGCTCGGAGTCACGGAGGTTCCCCAACTTCAACTCTATGCGATAGTCCCGAGCAAGCGCCTACATTGCGTTTTAGAGTTTATGGTTTGTGGCGTGGGGTCTACCGGTTAACTTTAAGTTTTGAGTTAGCATTTGTGGTTTCGAGGTAAGTTGAGAGGGTATAGCCTTGGTGAGTAGTGCCTTTGTATATTATTTTCTGTTTAGATCAATGATATTTCGCAAGTCGTGTTCCCACCATAGCTTCGAACTGGTTGGAGGGTGTTAGGGGGTAATGTCATGGGGCGTCGACATTGATCATAATTCAGGTTTGGTACCAACCTCGCAAACATGGCCCAATACCTCCCCCCGAGATATGCCTTGGATGTGTTTATTATTTTCGTCGCACTTGGTGTGTTCGCCTATCTACTCACGTCGCGAGGGCGCATGAACACGCCCCCTGGTCCAAAGGGATACCCAATAATTGGCAATGTACTGGAATTTCCGAAATACACTGATTACCCATGGTTAACATACGCAGAATGGGCGAAAATATATGGTACGCTCCTATATGTGACTCAGTTTGCCTTGCGGGGGCAAGCTGAATGACCTTTGTGCTTACAGGCGACTTGGTTCATGTAACTGTGCTGGGCCAATCGATCCTAGTTCTGAACTCGTATGAGGCTGCGATTGATCTTCTAGAGAGACGATCTTCGATCTATTCTGATAGACCGACACTTGTACGTCCTTCAAGCAACTACCCTATTCCCAAGTAATGCTTTTATATGTCGAATAGCATATGGTAGACCTGTAGGTCTTGGTATTGTCTCGACTAGACTCAGGTGCAACACTCACATATCTTACGATCAGCATACAGTTCAATCGTCTCATCGGATTTTCTCGATACAGCGACCAGTTCCGCAAGAAACGACAAGTGCTTAAGAAAGAGCTTGTCGGCAATGCCCTCGTTAAATATTGGTCGACCCAAGAGAAGGAGGGTCGGGCACTCATACACGATGTCTTGACTAAACCGGTTGATCTCGTAGAATCGATCAGACTGTGAGATGGTACATAAACCATTAAATATTAGCTTACCCCAATGAAAAATGACAGATTTGCCGGTTCCATAATTATGCAAACCACGTATGGATACAAAGCACTGCGCACCAGCCGAGATCCATTCCTTCATGCTGCTGAACAAACCATGCTGACCTTTACGAAGGTCGCTCAGCCGGGAGCTTGGGCAATTGATTTCTTGCCGTGGTGTACGTTCATATGGATCTTGAGATTTAAATTGGTATTCGTCGTCGCTCATCTTCACACATCTACAGTGCGTTACGTTCCTTCCTGGATACCTGGGGCAACGTTTCAAAAGGTTGCGAAGGAAGGGCGCGACGTGCTTAATGAGATGAAAAGCGCGCCGTATTTATGGAACAAAGAACATCAAGTGGGTGACAGTTGTATCACTATATTCAGAGGCATTCGCTTCACAATTTTAGGACGATCCCATGTTGACAAGGCCGAATATATCAACTTCACTTCTAGCGGACATGGGGCAGACGATGACGGAGGATGACGAGGAAATTCTGTCATGGGCCACAGGTTCCCTGTTTGCAGGCAAGTTTTCCTCATTCAACAAATGGTGTCGTTCCTAATATTTTATGACATCACATAAGCCGGCGTACACACGGTATTTTCTTCAACACCCAAAGGGCGTCATAACCTAAACTTTATCCCACAGACTGTTCTTATGGTTTCATCATTTTTCCTCGCCATGGCCCTCTTCCCGGATATTCAACAGAAGGGACAAGACGAAATCGACCAACTGCTAAAGGGAAAACGGCTACCAGACATCTCTGACAGGCCGTCATTACCATTCGTTGTAAATATTATGAGAGAGATTTTAAGATGGAGACCGCTTGGAAACCTAGGTCAGTCCAAAGTTCTCCCTGCAGCTTTTATCTCATTGAACTACATGAAGCTCTACCTCATCGAGTCATGCGAGATGACGAATATAAGGGATATCTCGTCCCCAAAGATACAATCGTTGTGGCTAACACCTGGTAATCAATGAGCTCTAGCTTGAAAGCATCACACTGAAATTTCCTTCAGGGCCGTCCTACACAATCCCGAGGTGTTCCCTGATCCAGAAGAGTTTGATCCCAGCCGCTACGTCGGGAACGATAAAGCGGTGAAAATCGTGAGTTCTGCGTTTGGATATGGCCGACGGTGCGTCTGCCTGCCTTTCCCTTGGGCCGACGTATATTGCTCATCGTGTTCGAAAGGGCTTGTCCCGGCATGCAATTTGCGGAGTCATCCATGTTCTTAGCAATAGCCACCGCTCTTGCAACGTGTAATATCAGCAATGCTACTTATCCAAACGGTCGACCGGTGGAAAAATCCGTGCTATACACAAGTGAGATTATCAGGTATAATTCTATGGGCGTCATCTCTGGTGCTTGTCCACTCTAATCTCACCTTTGCAGCGGCCCGCCGGATTACCGTTGTAGCATCCGGAGTCGATCCCCCTCTTCTTTGGAGATGCTACAGCGGGCAGCAGAGGATATTTAGTAAGTCCAACACGTATTGAGAACATCAATCAAATTGAAAGATGAACCTAAATAAAAATAGGTGCGGGAGAGGATATTCATCAAGTTGCTGTTCCCTTTTGCGAATGACACTGTTCTATCAATGTTTCTGTTTATCTGTTTGTTAGCCGTTTCCCTGTGTAGTGCTGTAAATCCCCCATAGTACAAACCACGTACTTAAAGAACATCGATCCAACATTGAAAATATGAACCCAGTTACAAAATGGGACGACGACACGAACAAATTGTAAGAATTACATAAGCAGGGTGAAAATATTGACCTGAGCTGGATTTGAACCAGTGACCACTAAGTTTGGATTACATGTCTAGTGCTCTTAACCCCTGAGCTATCAGGCCATTAAGAGTAGTTCTGTCATGAATCAATTATTCTTCAATAAAGTCAAATAATATTCTACTAATCAAACTCAAAAGCCTCGTTCGATGAAGTATATATTCACCCTGTCAAAGAAGTAAGATCCTATTACCAGTCACGAGAACTCACGGAAGTATTTGTCGAAGAAGTTACGACAAGTTAGATTACTAATATCACTAATATACAGATATTTCAACTGACTTCCCTTGCTCCTTTTGTAGCCCTTTTATGCTTTTCTTTGTATTGTTATGACTATGTTATGAACTAATAATGAAATCATACATGATGTCGAAATGAGACATGTTGAAAGAGATTTGATGATGTCGAATAATGTTTGGGTTTGTCAAGTCGAATTCGATGCATCGAAGAATTGTCGAATATTACCTTTGATTGTTTGTGACAATGTTGTGACTTGTGACAGTTGTGACAAGTTCTATTAAGAACCAGTTACTACTGAGATGATTAGTCATCAGTAAGATATTAATCTATCCAGGTCAACCATTACTCATTCAACACAAATTTCAAGGCAGTATAGGTTCAAATTCAACACAAGCTTGTGGCCCATGTAGCAGGAGTTCCCTTACCAGGATTTAATCAAAATCCAGGTACCAGTGTGATAGTGAGCACCATTAGAGAGGAGTGACACTTGTGTAATCTATTGTAAGCCTTATGCTGTCTCTCTGTCGACCAAATTCATAACTTTGCACCCACTGTACTAAAAAAAAACTTCGTCCTATATTCATGTATTCAAGACAATAGCCTATATATGTTTGTGATATATATACGCTAATAACAGGAAAATGAGTATACAGAATAGGGTTAGTCAGGATCACAAAAGTGCCAAAAAAGTGAGCCTGGCCACTTTGAGGGGTGAACCAGGACAGGCAAATATTTAGATGGTGCATGCAACATTTTGCTATATACAAGCCCCATGCACTACTAATTGAGGACAATGTGTCACCGTGCTGTGGCCAGGTTCCAGGACCCATGAAGACATGAAGGCATCCGCGCCATCAAGGTAAGCATGAAGAAAAAAAACCCATCCATCACTCATATATATTCCGTGCATGGACGATCGGGGTGACAGGGTCTGAAATGGCTAGTGGTCCCCACCATTGGGTGTCACAGCAAAGCTGCCCTAAGAGATGGAATAGGGGAGGTTGCCCTATACAGCCAATAATCTTATAGGAGCTCAACCAGCTGTTGCTTCAAATGAGGGAGGAGATAAAATCAAACCATGATAAGACCACCCTTGTCCAATAAAATGGATAGTCCAACACTGGCAGAACCTATAGGGAGCTGATCACTAAGGTCATTGAGTATGAAAGATACCCCTCTCTGGGGAATCATTTCATCTGTTAGGACCGGGAAACCTGTGGGGACCCAGAACCCACACTATAGATATCTGACTCTCTATATTGCATGAACTAGCCAACCAGACTCCACCTGGACATCGCAGACCCCTTGTTTCCAATCTGTCTTTGGCCATTTGACATCTAGTTTATTGTCTGTAATGTATTCAGGGGTTTCTCTTAGATAGCTCAATATATGAGAGCTTCAACCATAAAAGAAGCAAAGGTCCAGTAATTTAAATACTGATAGATTAATGAGCTGCGCTATTAAGCTTAAACAACTCAAATCAATGCTTATTTTGATTATTGAAAGGTTCAATAGAACAATATATGACTCTTTTAGCAAATAAAAGAACTATTCCTTAAGAATAGGGGCTAGAAGCTGAGTATATGTGCAGTAACTTAGCAGAGACTTGATATAAAGCTTCGGATTCTTGTATGCCTATTTGTAACTCTTAATAAATATTTAACAAGGTGTTAAATAATTTATTAATAGAGAAAGTAATTTGTATTGGATTATCTGAGTGCTTGTACTTGATCAATTCAATAAACTTAGGGTTGGGCCTTGAATAATCTAGTATTGGCAGGGCATTTCAGTAAGGATACTTAGATACTTATTAGGTTTATTATGTAATTAATAAGCCTAAAGGGTAGCTGTGAGGCTGGGGAAACTTAGATGATTAGCTAAGTTCAAGAGTTGCTGACAAAGATTCAAGATTCTGCAAGTGTAGGTGCTTGCAGTTAGTGTATCAGACTAAGGCTATTATTGTCCTTAGGATGATTAGATAAGCTTCTGAGCTGTGCAGTAAAATGTGCGTGTGATATGATTATTTTATTGGAAACTTGGCCCTTCTTATATACATTTTGAAAACTAAATATTTAACCATTTATTTATTTTATGAGGTCATTATTTAGGTCATAATGACCTCATATTCTGCTTATTTTTCACCCTTTATTTACCATGTGATTCCCCTCTCTGAGACAAGGGTTCCAACCTTTGGCTTGAACATGAAGGTTCAAGGCCGTGGTCCCGGAACGGAAGCAATCGATGAGTCGGCGGAATCAATTAATGACTCGGATAGTCACATCCATGACCTGTGTGACATCCCGACACTGGAGGCTTATCTAATAAGTCACATCATTTCAAAAATGCGCAAACAAGCTGCAGCAAGGTGCCAAAAAGCAATAACTAAGTAAATAAAATATAAATAATTAGTTAAAAATTATAATAAATTAATTAAGTAATAATAGCATAATATGAGTCCATATATGCTATTATTTATGCGAAGTTAAAAGGAATAAGGCCTATTTTTCACAATAAACATAATAAAAATACAATAAAAATTCGAGAAAATATTAAGTAATTCACAGAAAATTAAGAGAATATTATGAGATAAGGCTGATACCTCACAAAATCCCCTCTTCCTTTTGACTGAGTCATAATGCTCAATCACTTTCTGAGAATTAAATAATACTTATGTTTTTAGATGAAAAAGAAATAATACTTTTGTTTTAAATGATAAAAGAAATAAGACGCTAATCTAATCAATTATCATAGTCGGGAGAAATAGGAATAATGTCAACTATTTCTTCCTGTTGATTAATTATTGACGATGAAGTCGTTGCTTGATCGCTTAGTGGGGAAAAGTTGAAAATACTATTGGTTTTAGAGCTGGATGGGGAAGATGGATGATTATATGCATGTTGAGATTGTCCAGAAGTGGTTAGGCTCGTATTATTGACTGGAATAGAGCTGTTAGAACCATTAAGAATTTGAAAAACTCGTCTCAAGGCTCTATTCATGATAGAGAGATGAGCTTCTCCTCTCAAATAAACCTTTGGGGCTCTCATTCCCCACATGTCCTCAAAAGTCCAATATTCAGGATCAATTTGGTCTTCCAAGTTCCAATTTTCACGCAATGCGTAGGGCAAAGGGGGAGTAGGATCGTCAGGCCATTTCCAAGTGGACTGACTGCCTAGTCTCAGACTTCTGGCCTTTGCCTTATCCATCCAAGCCTCGAGTTTTAAACCATTCTTTTGAAATGCATCGAACCATTGAGCTACAAAGGTTCTAGAACCAGTGATGAGCAATGGGTTTGTTATGAGATCTTGGTGGTTTCCGAAAGGTGCAGGCGTTATACAAAGTTCACAAAACTTCCCTTCTGGAATAAAATAAGAAATAGTAGAGTCGGAAAGGATAGGAGTGTAATTATCTGCTGCAATACAAGTCAATTTAACATTCGAGAGATGATACTCCCAAAGATAATATGCCAGAGACTCTCGAATGCAATAGACTTTGACTCCATTGTATTCAATAGGAATCCAATTGTATTCATTAAGTCGATGATGTAGTGGTTTTCGAGTCGGATAAAGTGTATGAGAAACTAGAACATCATTTTGAGAAGGTTTCCCTTTGATGATTTTGATAGACTAGTCCAATTCAGTGACTGGGGAGAGTTCTATATGAAATTTTTAACTTTTTTTGATGTGGAAACGTTTTCTTTTACTTGAATATATAAGAATGAAAGAAATAATAGCGCATATAGGGTGCATATATTGATGTTTTGGTTATTTAGAGGCCAAGTCGGCGAGTGAGACCTCCATGAGTCTCGGATGGCTGCTGCGCACTCTTTCTTTTGTTTTCCCAGTCACGAAGAATTGCAGGAGCATTCTTCAAATCCTTTTTAGTAAGCCACTCATCAAAGTTTGAAGAATATCCTTTGAATTAAACTCTGTAGATTTGATTTCTCTTTCCACTTCGCGATCATGACCATTTCTGTCCTACTATTGCTTCAACTTCATATTCTGGAAGTTCTTCAAAATCTTCCCGGTTAAACTCTTTCTTAGGTTGTATCCCAAACCTTTCAGGTGACTCAGAATACCTTTCCAAATGCGCAATATTTAAGACAGGGTGAGTCCCATATGATGCAGGCATTTGGAGCCTATATGCTACCAGACTAATCTTCTCGAGTATTTCAAAAGGTCCTTCATATCACATTAGAAGCTTTTGTCCCTTCCCCTTAATGTTCTTCAATAAAGATAAGGAGTGGGGATTCAAGACGACTAAATCACCCTCTTGGAATTCCACAGTGAGTCATCCTTGGTTATAATACTTCTTTTGGAATATTTGTCCTAATAATAGAGCATCCTTGGCTTGATCTCTATTGGCTCGGAACTGCTCCACCATGAGATCAGCTTGATTGCTCCACCCTCTTAGATCAGATTCAGCAGATTGAGTTACTATATCTGGTCTGCTAATGGGTTCTTTTCTGGGAGATAGATAGCTTGTCTTTGTATTTGGATTAAATCCAAATAATAGAAATGCAGGAGTAAATCCTGAGATACTGTGAATGCTTGTATTGTAAGATAATGTGAATGCGTCCAATAAGGGAGTCCAATCGGCCCGTTCTGGTCCAATATATGCATGCAAAGCGACTTCTAATATTTGATTCATTATCTCTGTTTGACCGTCTTTGATATAGCAATCAATAACTGTGGGATAGGTTCATTATTATCATGGGCCTTCTTTAGCTTGTCATAGGTCTTGGTTCCTTGTAAGTCCCTGATTTTGATTGGCTGGACTTGTTGCAGAATTGCTGCAATTCCAATATCACAGGCATCAGAATATAGCCTATAACCAAGTCCTCTGATAGCATATGCTCTGACTGGAGCATTAGTTGGAGCCTTTTTAGCTAATTCAAAAGCATTTTGCTGTGCATTTCCCCATGTCCATAGTACATCCCTTTAGTAATGAGAATAATGGGTTAACAATCCAACCATAAAATGGAATATATGCTGAGAAATAGACCATCATTCCCAAGAATGTTTGAAGCTCATGAACATTTCTGGGTTCTTCTAATTGTAGAATAGCATCTATCTTCTCTTTATTAGTAGACAAGCCAAGTCTAGAGACTTTCTGTCCTAATAACTGAAGTGATTGGTAGGCAAAATGGCATTTTGAGGGAGATAAGGTCATTTTTGAAGCAATGATTGCTTTGAGGACTGATTCTGTATGCATTAAATGATCTTCAAAGGTTTTAGAGAAGATGACTATATCATCAATGTAGACCAAAGCAAATATCCAGAGGAAAGGGGCTAGAATATTCTGCATAACTCTCTGGAAGACTGCTGGACCATTTATGAATCCAAAGGGCATTCTCAAGAATTGATAAAGCCCTCTGTGTGTTCTGAAAGCTGTTTTCTCTTTATCTTTTGATGCCATTTCCAATTGAGTAAAACCGGCTAATGCATCTAGTGTAGATAACCACTGAGATCCAGTTAATGCTTGTAATATATCATATTGCTGAGGCAGTGGAAATTCATCTGGAATTACTTGAGCATTAAGTTGCCTGAAGTCAATTACCATCCTGGGCTTTCCTTGCCAATAAATGATAAATGCAGGAGCACCCCAAGGGCTTTTGGAAGGCTCAATAACCTGTAATTTGACCCATTTATCCATCTGCTCATCAATAATCTCTCTATTCTTAGGTGAGGCAAAGAATGGAGGTCGGGAAATTTCTCTTGTTCCTTCTCTCAAATTTATTTCCACCTTGGAAGGATAGTGGCCTAATCTTCCATCTAATCCAAAGGCAAAACGATTCTTCCATAAAATAGCCTTTAATTGATTCTTCTGCTCCAATGATAAATCCTTATTGATATCTATCTCTTCAAAGAATTTATCAGAGCTAATATCATCTGGAGGAGTTTCTGCTGTCTTTGGGCCACCTTCTGATTCTCCTTGAGTATCAGGCTGATCAATAGAATTATATTTCGGATTGAGAAGTTGGCTAGCAATGCTCTTCATCAAATAGGAATGAGCACTTAGATGGGATAGTTGCTCATTGTCTAAATGTTCCAGGCTATCTAACCATGTTTCTGGATTATGGGAGTAGCCTAGTATTTGGCCTTCATGTATATGCACTGGGAAACTTGAGAAATCGGAAATATATAACCGAGGATTTTTCCAAGTAATGATAGAATCAGGTGTAGCATAGAATTCTTGGTCTCCTCGGTTAGATAAGAATATCTTCTCTATATATGCTATATCAGATCCCTTTGGGAAGGACAGGGTCACTGGTATAGCACTTATAGACTTTGGAGAAATTGTTATGTCAATGCTAGACCTCACTGAATTCTCAGTTTCCTTAGATTGAATTGATTACTTTATTTTTTTGTCCTTCCTATGAGCCTTAATTTTTCCAGAAAGATCCGAGAGCTTTGGAGTGACATTAACTTGGAAAGCTTCACCTCTTTCATCCTTTAATAAAGGTCCAATAGAATTTTGAACTTTGATAGACCTTCCACTAGAGCCAAAGCTCAAGGTTGAACCTTCCTCTCCTCGGATCACTGAGATTGCATATTGGTCTGCAAAATCATTTCCAATAATGAATGGAGTAGTCATTCCTTTGACTACATAAGCTTCAATAATCAATTCCACTGGCCCTTCACTTGTATCAAAGTAAATAGGCAGGGAAATAAATCCGGATATTGTAGAGGCTCCAGTTACTTGAATTAAATTGATTCTCTGTCCATTTTTTTATTTTTGGAGGCTTTTCGAGTTGAGATAATGTAGAGTGAGATATCAATGAAATATCTGCACCAGAATCCACTATAATATTTGTAGGATTTTTGCCATAACTTCCAAGCCATCCTTGAGTGGAAGTAGCTTGTGCTCCAAAGAAAGCACAACCGGGAGGCCTGGCCATCAGTCTTGGCAAAGAAAATATTTCCCTCTTGGTGGAATTAGCTAGTTTGATAATATAGTTCTTGACATTGAAGATTCCATTCAACATTTTCTGCTGTAATTTCTGCTCAGAGGCCCTTTTCTGCACAGTAGTTCCCATGTTATCTGAATATATGCTGGTTTTCCTTTCAGATTCAATCTCTGATCCCCTCTGACTCAACTCAGGGTCTGAAGACTGATTATTCGAAGTGGAAACCATGTTAACTGATGTGCATATATTCAGTGCTTGAGATGATTCTGTGTTGGAATGCTCTTCTGAATTCAATTCAATCAAATCAGTTGATTCTTCTATAGTTTCTTGAGAGCTCTCTTCCTCTGAGCTACAATTGTAATAGAGGTCATCATATTCTGTTTGAGCTTGAATATCTTCTTCAGTTTGACTAATAAAATTTGTCCGAGCATTTCTTATTCCTTTCTTGGAGTACTTGCAGTCATAGTCCCAATGCTTTGGGCTGCCACAATGCCGACAAGGCCTAGCCTTCTTGGATTCCGGAGTATTCCCTTTAGAGACAATTGATTCATCTCTTGAAAACTGAGGTTTCCCAATATTAGGACTCCAACCAATTAAAGTGCATCGTGCAAACTTGAAACGGTTAGGTCTTGAGGCAGAGCCTTTAGGCTCTCTAAGTGACTGCTCCAGCTGCTTCAATCTTCTGTCTATTGAAGAAGTAGATGAAGTGAAAAAGGAGGTTTGAAGAGCTTCCTCGTGATGCTTAATGGCTGTTGCAAATTCTCTCAAACTCCTATACCGGTGAGTGTCTAGAATGGCTGCCCAGAACTCAGGAGCTCCATTCATCACTTCCATGATTGTTTCAGAGTCTGAAAGCCTGTATACCATGCTGAGAAGCTCTGTTTTCCTAATTAAATAGCTTGTAGGAGATTCAGTGGAGTGACCTGCTTCCCGGTAGTTTGCTTTATTAGCTCTACTTTTCTGCTGATCAAGCCAAGACCTATCATGTAATAAACACAAATAGCCCTTCTCAAGGTACTCCAAGAGACTGTAATCTCACAGCGGTAATCTGTTGGTAATAACCAGAACCATAAGTCGGCTTCCTTCTCAAGCCTGAGAGGGATTAATTGTCCCAACTGTTGGAATATATAGTTGCTTCATTCAGATAGATTATTGATCTTGAATATCCATTTGGACAAAGTGTCTGGATCACCATCCCACTTGGGAATAATTTCTGGCTTCAGTTTCAAATCAAAATGAGCCTCTTGTATGCTCTTAGCACTTGTTGTATCAGGTAGCTTGGGTGGCCCCCAAATAGAATTAAATCTTCTAGGGCCACTAGGACCATTATCTCCATCATCTCCATCACCAGGAGGACCTCCTCCTCCTTGAGAGATGTTTGATTCTCCAAATAAACCTGACCTATGAGGTCTTCTATATGATGTTCTCCTATCCCTCTCAGGATCATAAGGTACATATATGCATCCCAAGAGGTTCTCTGACAGGCTCTTTCCAAGGAATTGTAGTTCCTAAACCTGTAGTAACATAAGGCAATGAAGCCTGCCTTTCAAGAGGCCTTCTAGTTTGAGGCTCTTGTAATAACTCTGACAATCTTCGAGATTCTGACATATACGCAGGCAGATTATCAGAAGGGGAGTGATCACTTGAATGAGGACTGCTTGTATCTTCAGAAAGATGCTTTCTAGCCCCTTGAAAGCCTCTTTCTTCATGTAGAGGCACTCCCTTTTTAGTTTCATGCTTCAAAATGCTATAATCGATTTCTTCTCCTTCAGAAGGTAATTCAAATTTTACTTCGCTTGTCATTTCTTTAGGAGTTGAATGGATTATGCCTATCGGTTCATGACTAGGTGGCTTTGAGGTTGATTCTATTTCTGGAGGAAGCTGAATCTGGCTGATCCCCTCAGACTCGACCTGGGCTGGGGAAGCCTCTTGCTCAGGTACTTCAGTTTCACCCATTGGAATTAGAGCCTTATGGAAATATAAATATGCCAGAGTATTCTCAATCTCTTCACGATAGAGGACTGAGATAACTTCGAAGTCTTCTTGATTCCATGCTTCTCTAGGATTATCATTTGGTCCCCATTTGGGTAGTTTAGGTACTTGTATGCACCTTGAAGTGAGTATAGGAGTTGCCTTATCAATATGCTCTTGAAGTATCTACTGTAATAGTTCATAACATCCAGGATCCAAATGATAACCAGCATCTTCTAATGGCAATTCTCTATTTTCCTCACTAGGGATTCCTCCCAATAGGTCTTCTAACAAATAGAGAGCATGAGCCGCTACCTGTTCAGCCTGCTTGGGTAAAGGCATATAGGGTAGACTCTCTGTGTTTGGAATATATCTCTTCCCAAGTTTCAAAATGAGTTCTCTCCTAGATTTGTGTGGAAAGGTTGTCTCATACAGTCTCCTCAATCTCACTGTACTTGGCTAGAGGTAAGTAAGATCTCCTGGTCTGGCTCTATCATTCCTCAATAGATGCTTTTGTGGAGTAGCAGAGAAACTGTGGACTGGAGTATTGGGAATAGTAACATTAAGATGGCGGAAATGTTCAGGAGTTGTGGTGGGTGTTGGAGAGACTAATCTCTCTGGGTGTAGCTGTATGCTGGGAGTTTTTGACATAGTAGAATTATTTCCAGTCCTACTAAGGGTAAATCGAATACTGTGAGGTAGTAAGAGAGTAGGAGTATTCGATGGGGGAATAGGTGTATTGATTTGATTTGAAGAAAGCTTTTGTAGCTTGATAGTAGTCTTGATTTGATTTCTAAATATTCAGGATGAAAGCCTTGATCCAGAATATGTGTGGGTTACTGAAAGATTGCTGCAACAATAGATTGAAACAAGATCTTCCCAGAACGTCCACCAATTTTTGTAATGTATTCAGGGGTTTCTCTTAGATAGCTCAATATATGTAGTGTCACAGAGCTTCAACAATAAAATAAGCAAAGGTCCAGTAATTTAAATACTGATAGATTAATGAGCTGCACTATGAAGCTTAAACAACTCAAATCAATGCTTATTTTGATTATTGAAAGGTTCAATAGAACTGTGTATGACTCTTTTAGCAAATAAAAGAACTATTCCTTGAGAATAGAGGCTAGAAGCTGAATATATGCACAGTAACTTAGCAGAGGCTTGATATAAAGCTTTGTATTCTTGTATGCTTATTGTTAACTATTAATAGTTATTTAACAAGGTGTTAAATAATTTATTAATAGAGAGGATAATTTGTATTGGATTATCTGAGTGCTTGTACTTGATTAATTCAATAAACTTAGGGCTGGGCCTTGAATAATCTAGTATTGGCAGGGAAATTCAGTAAGGATACTTAGATACTTATTAGGTTTATTATCTAATTAATAAGCCTAAAGGGTAGCTGTGAGACTGGGGTAGCTAAGTTCAAGAGTTGCTGACAAAGATTCAAGATTCTGCAAGTGTAGGTGCTTGCAGTTAGTGTATCAGACTAAGGCTATTATTGTCCTTAGGATGATTAGATAAGCTTCTGAGCTGTGCAGTAAAATATGTGTGAGATAAGATGATTTTATTGGAAACTTGGCCCTCCTTATATACATTTTGATAACTAAATGATTAGCTAATTATTTAGTTTATGAGGTCACTAGTTAGATCATAATGACCTCATATTCTACTCATTATTTACCCTTTATTTATCACATGATTCCCCTCTCTGAGACAAGGGTTCTATCCTTTGGCTTGAACATGAAGGTTCAAGGCTGCGGTCCCGGGACGGAAGCAAATGATGAGTCGGCGGAATCAATTAATGACTCGGGTAGTCACATCTGTGACCTGTATGACATCCCGACACCGGAGGCTTATCTAATAAGTCACATGACTTCAAAAATGTGCAAACAAGCTGCAGCAAGGTGCCGAAAAGCAATACCTAAGTAAATAAAATATAAATAATTAGTTAAAAATTATAATTAATTAATTAAGTAATAATAACATAATATGAGTCCATATATGCTATTATTTATGCGAATTTAAAAGGAATAAGGCCTATTTTTCACAATAAACATAATAAAAATACAATAACAATTCGAGAAAATATTACATAATTCACAGAAAATTAAGAGAATATTATGAGATAAGGCTGATACCTCACAGGTACGACACTAAGATGTATTGACTACTTAGTTCAATATGGTAGAGAGAAGTAGTTATCTAGAGTAAAGTAGAGAGCTAGAACGAATAAGTAGAATTGACTGTTAAGTGCAATTTTGGATGACTGCTTGAGTGTCAAGTAGAGTAACTAGAGAGTCGAATAATAGAGTAGCGTGGATGTAGTCCACGTGGGTTGAGATAAGGATTGAGTTTCAACTGGTACAGTTCGAAACTCTGATTGAGTAGATAGCTAAAGCCCATCTGTGATGGTCGAGACGATACACCAATCACAACTTACAGGACACTAACAGGTGTCTGGGTAAGTCGTAGTTGCGGTGTAAAAGTGTCTGAGTTTTAACTACAGGTGCTAGAATACATAAGTCTGGCGTGTATGTGCCCACAAGAGTCGATGTACCGCATACATAGGTCGTCGAACTAATTATAGATGTATAATAAAATAGAGAGAAAACAGAAATAATAACGGGAATATAGTAAGAGCTCATCCGACTATATTTCCTGAGTGTATTTCGCTGTACCTCTCACAGTGCCCCCCAGGTCGAAGAGCTATGACAAAGAAGGTGTCAAAGGACGCTTGGAACTCCTCCCCATGCATCCTGCGATGAACCCCCAAGGTGCAGGATAGCATTGCCCCAGGCGAGACGCTTGGCATGAAAGGAAAGAGCAATGTCCTCCCGCTTCGAAGCATCATTGGCGGATGTCAACCCATCCAGCTTTTGGATTGATGAGACCCAATGACCATAGGCCTTCTGGCGCGTTCGAATTACAGCGTGAACACAATCAGCGGAAGCGTCAGTAATGCAGGCAATGAGAGAGGGCCAAGGGTGTAGTGATGGCGGGGTAGGAATGAGAAGCAGTGTGGAGCTCATGTCTCCCCCAGGGGGGATTCCTCTCGAGGTGTCAGAATCTGACAACAGTTGCTCCAACAAGTCGACGAGGTCCACGGCTGAGTGGATTGGTGTGTGTTCAGGAAGAACACAAGAGAAGTTGACAAGCAAGGACCAAAACATGGAGAGTTCCACCCGTTCGATATCCTCCGCTAAACGCAGCTGTTCCTTAGGGTCATTGATGCATAAGTAAAATGCACTCATGCGGTCTGACAATGTGAGAGACCCGCTATAACTCTGAATATGCCCTTTAAGAAGGGGGTGCTGCAGGGTTGGTCCCAGTCGCGTTAATGTGCATCCCACAGTGAAGATGTCGGAGGGGTAATTAATGGACACACACATCCAACTTGACTGGAAGGGACGAGAGGGACCAGCCGTATCCTGAGAGTGGAAGGGAGAGGGTGGCTGCGGCATGGGGCTGCAAATGGAGTCGGCTGGGGGAGGGTCAATGACAAGGGGCTCGTCAGCCTGAATATTGGTTTTTCGCTTCCCTTTCACTTTTTTGCTTAAGGGGGGAGGCTCCTTGAAGACTTCCATTGCCGGGGGGGGGTTCCTTGGAGACTTCCATGGCTGGGAGAGGCGCCTCGAGGACTTCCTCCATAGGCATTGCGAGAACTTCCGAGATAGGGTGATCAACATCCATTAATGTAACGTTAGGATATTGAATGGGGCTCCCCAGAGAAATGCAAGGGGAGTAGGGGGAGGCGGGCAGTGGACTCCGCGCTGTCAAGGAAATAAGGGGAGTGTCCAACACCACAGGGAGAAATGGTGTCAGAGTAGAGTGGGAGGCGACGAGAGGGTCAGGTGATGTGCGGAGGGGTGGGATCGGCCGTGATGCTGGAAAAGGCTTGGATGTGGGTGAGGACGGTGATATAAGGGAATGTCCCACGAAGGGGAGGGGTAATTATATAGGGGGGAGAGAAGGCAGGTCGGTGGATGGTACAAGACCTCCTGGCAACTCTGAAAGGGGTGTAAAGCGCTGTAGTGGGTGTACGGAAGAGATGGGCAGAGGTGGGGGGAGGTGAGTGGAGCTGGATGGCATCGCAGAGTCGGCTGGATGATACCCCCTCCAAACTCTGATGGAAGTTGGCAGCTTTCGTCGTTGGTTAGGATCACTCATGAAGAAGTGAATGTTGTCAGGGAGTAGGAAACCTTCATGGCAGTCAGCACTGAGGTACTTGCTGTCACAGGCAGGGTAGCGCGATTGGTCGTTGTGATGTATCAGTATCATCTCATAATATTCTCTTAATTTTCTGTGGATTATTTAATATTCTTTCGAATTTATTGTATTTTTATTATATTTTTATTGTGAAAAATAGGCCTTATTCCTTTTAACTTCGCATAAATAATAGCATATATGGACTCATATTATGCTATTATTACTTAATTAAATTATTATAATTTTTAACTAATTATTTTTATTTTATTTACTTAGTTATTACCTTTTGGCACCTTGCTGTTTGCGCATTTTGGAGTCATGTGACATATTAGATAAGCCTCCGGTGTCGGGATGTCACAAAAGTCACGAATGTGACTACCCGAGTCATTATTAGATTCTGCCGACTCATCGTTTGCTTCCGTCCTGGGACCGCGGCCTTGAACCTTCATGTTCAAGCAAGAGGTTAGAACCCTTGTCTCAGAGAAGGGAATCACATGATAAACAAAGGGTAAATAATGAGTAGAATATGAGGTCATTATGATCTAACTAATGACCTCATAAACTAAATAGTTAGCTAATCATTGAGTTATCAAAATGTATATAAGGAGGGCTAAGTTTCCAATAAAATCATCTATCACACACATATTTTACAGTACAGCACAGAAGCTTACCTCATCATCCTAAGGACAATAATACCCTTAGTCTACACTCACTGCAAGCACCTACACTTGCAGCATCTTGAATCTTTGTCAGCAACTCTTGGACTTAGCTAATCATCTAAGTTCCCCCAGCCTCACAGCTACCCTTTAGGCTTATTAATTAGATAATAAACCTAATAAGTATCTAAGTATCCTTACTGAAATCCCTGCCAATACTAGATTACTCAAGGCCCAGCCCTAAGTTTGTTGAATTAATCAAGTACAAGCACTCAGATAATCCAATACAAATTAGTTTCTCTATTAATAAATTATTTAACACCTTGTTAAATAACTATTAATAGTTATAAATAAGCATACAAGAATCCGAAGCTCTTATATCAAGTCTCTGCCAAATTACTGCGCATATATTCAGCTTCCAGCCCCTATTCTCAAGGAATAGTTCTTTTATTTGCTAAAAGAGTCATATATTGTTCTATTGAACCTTTCAATAATCAAAATAAGCATTGATTTGAGTTGTTTAAGCTTAATAGCGCAGCTCATTAATCTATCAGTATTTAAATTACTGGACCTTTGCTTGTTTTATTGTTGAAGCTCTGTGACACTATAGCATATATTGAGCTATCTAAGAGAATCCCCTGAATACATTACAGTCATCCTCTGAGTCAGATGAAAGATCACTGGGCCCCATCTGGTAGGTCCGTTCCTGAGGTCCACATTGTGAAGGGGGTCTGGGAGGTAGTGCAACTCCGTCCCCACATCGCAATGCAATGCTTTGTAGTTTGATCCTTCGTATTTTGTCCCAATTGTAGAAGGTGACCCTGTCTTTTCCTTTCCTACTTTTCTGTCCCACACTCCGAACGCATGGCGTGCCCCCGTCACTGCAATCCGTTTCAGTAAAATCCATCCATTTATGACCCGAAGGGGGAGTGATGGTTGAAGGATTGTTGTGTCCTTCCATTCTCCTCCATTCCTGCCGTGTCCACCTTGAAGGGACATTATCCCTAGCCCCCATCCTCCGCTGTCCTTCTAAGTACTCCTCTCTCCTCTTCCATTTAAGCATTTGAAATTCCTCCTGGACCTGTGCAGAGAAAGCCTCAGACTGCCGTTTCTTTTTGATCTCCTCTTCGGTAGAAGGAAAAATACTACGAGAAGGTGGTGGGGTTTTGCTCCATGTTCCCAAGGGAGCCCCCCAAGTTTTAGACGACCAGGGTGTAGCTTTTGAAACGGAGTCCATCCGCGTAGGGTACGTGGACAATGAGGTCTCCTCCATGCGCTCGACAGTTTCTGTTCGAGGTGGTGGGGAAGGAGGAACTGTTGTTTGAGGTCAAGGTATTCTTTTAAAGTTGGGAAATCAGGGTCTGGGGAGAGGAGCGTATGGAGTAAAAGCAGTTCCATTCCCCGAGTTGGTGGATGTTCCCGCCGTGTCATCCTGCGCAGCGGAGGGTATTGACAGCCATTCCAGAATTACCTGTGGAGTGCTCGACTTGTTCAGTACGAGATGGTGTGGTAGAAGTATTAATAGGTTGGGGTCACGGTATTCTTTTGAAGTTGGGGAACTTAGGTTTGGGTTGTTGCTCCTGTGACATAGTGTACTGATTTGAGAGGTTGACGTGGAGGGAAGAGATAGGGGGAAGAAATTTTTCTTTAGCGGATTTACGTATTTTATATTAATTTCAAGCCCCACTCGGTTATTGAGGTGAAAGGCCGAGGGGGATGAGGGGGTTAGAGTTAGAAGGAAATAAACAGTGTTGTCGTCGTAAGAATGTGAAATGATCATTAGATTCGATAAATAGTCTTGTAAGCTCTAAGAAGAGCGGGAGCGTTATGAAGGTCATTGCCGTTTAACCAGGTGTCCTCCTCCGGTCCATATCCTTTCCATCGAACTTGGAAAAGGAGTTGATTTCGATGCTTTTTGTGCCCTACTATAGCTTCTACTTTGTACTCCTCGTCGTTACGATTGAGTTCTTGAGGATTCTCGAGTAGCTCCCTGGATCTGAATTCCTTAGGGGAGAGATGGTACTTTTTAAGATGGGGTGTAATTGATATTCTGAGGGAATGCAGAGTCGAAAGACTTGAGGATTGATCTTCTCCAAGACTTCGAACGGCCCTATCCATCTTTGTATAAGTTTCCTTCTGGGTCCCTTGGCTTCGATGAGCTCAAGAGAATGGGGATTGAGCAGAACATGATCTCCCTCTGAGATATCTTCCACCAATCTCTGTCTCTTATTGTAGCTGTGAGCTTGCATTTCTTGTGCTCACGCAATCAAATCCCGCACCACTTGTCGATGGTTTTCCAATTCTAAGATCCATTGGTCGGCTACGGGGCTATCCAATAATTCTCTGGGAACCACAGGGTCATCCCCTCCTAGACAGCGAGACATTCCTCTCAGTAAGTAGCCCATCAGCAAAAAGGCCAGCACATAGCTTGTTGAGCTTTGAACCGTTGAATTGTAGGTATGAGCCACTACTTGAGTCCATTTAGACCATTCCTCCTTCGAAGAAGCGCAGTATGCTCTGAGCATTTTCTCCACGATAGCATTGGCATTCTCTGTTTGACCATCGGTTTGAGGATGGTGGGACGAGGATAGTGCAAGGGCACTTCCGTATACCTTGCAGACCTCTCTCCAGAACCTACAGGTCCACCTCTTGTCTCGATCACAGATTATCCTTGAAGGTAGGCCGAAAGGAGCGGCCACTTTATTCACGAAGATTCGTGTGAATCCCTCTGCAGATAGATCTGAAGTTGTGGGTTCACAAATTAAGAAACATGTGAGTTTATCCATGGCGATGAAGATGGCTGAATAAGCACTCTCTGTAGAAGGACGCAATCCGGTAATCAGGTCCATCAAGACAACCTCAAACGGCCTTAGGGGTACATCTGTGGGTCGAAGAGCTCCTTGTCGAGTGGAATGATCGACCTTAGTTTTCTGGCATATGTCACAGCTGCGAGCGTATGCCACGCAGTCGTACAACATCCTCGGCCAGAAGAAATGGTCTTTCATCAGCCTAAAGAGTCTGTGGCCACCGAAGGGGTTATCATGTATCAGCTTGAGTATGGTTGACATCATGCTGCTAGGAACGCAGATTCGACTTTTCCAGACTGAATCTCGAAAGAACAATATCTTATTCTTGCTGATGAAATAATGTGAAGGAGTAGCTACCATGTTTGGAGAAATGGGATCGGCGGCGTAATGATTTCTGAAGGCAGGATCCTTCTGGTATCCATCGCAAAGTTCCTTAGCATAATTTTTGTCAATCTCTATAAGCAATTGTGGATTCAAGAGAGTAAAATTTGCCTCATCGGTTTCATCATTTCTGGGGAGGTTGTGCAAGTCCCATGTCATTTGGGGGACCTCTTCCATGGTTCCGACTGGTTCAACTAACTCGTGATGAGTGAGAAAGATGGCCTTTTCCGCTGGTTTGTTCTCCCATAACATCTCGTTGTCATTCCGGTTGTAAGAATCCGCTACGATTGGTAAGAGGTCATCTCTCGTGGGGCTAGCACAGTCAGGTACTCGAGGAAGTCTAGACAGTGGGTCAACATTGTTGTGTATCTGTCCTGCTCTATGTAGGATTTCCAGACCAGGGTATGCAGTGTATACCGCCTCCCATGCAGCCAGTCAACGATTAGTATTCTCGTAAGATCTGGCCCCTTGTAACGCTGCATGGTCAGTGATCAAAAGGATATGTTCTCCCTCGATAAAGGGCTGGAAATGGACTAATTCTTCTTTAGCGGCTAACACTTCTCACTCTGTGGCTGAGTAGTTACATTCTGCTTTCTTGAGTGTACGGCTCCAATAGGTGATAATGTGTTCAACCGTGACACTGGTGTCGTCAAATTTGGTGACCCAGGAATCCGTCCAAGTGAATTCCGGCTCCTTGGTTTTATAACGAGTAACAAAAATGGGCACGTCTCGTGATTGATTGAAGGCTGCTCTTTCTTAGGTATAAATTTTCGTATCCTTTAGGTCCTTAAGCATCATTTTCTGTATTTGTTGGAGACAACATCCTAGCGCGAAGTCCGAAGTGTCTGTGTATAACCGATAAGGCATACCGCTTGTGGGGTGTCCAAGCACTGGAGCTGAGCTCAATGCAACCTTGATGTCTTCAAAAGCTCAGGTGTGTTTGGAATCCCAATTCCAATGAACGCCTTTCTTTAAGAGGTTGAAGAGTGGAGCAACCGTCCAGGAGTAAAATGGTATGTAAGCAGAGAAGTACAGAACCATCCCTAGAAAATGTTGAAGATCTGCTATCTTAGAAGGTGTAGCTAATTCTAATATAGTGGTGACCTTTTCTTGATCGGTCGAAAAGCCGAGTCTAGACACCTTATGTCCTAGTAGTAGAATCGAATTATACCCCACGTAGCACTTTTTAGGTGAGAGAGTGATTCCTGCTGCAATTATGGCTGGTAGAACCTGGTCTAAATGCTCTAGATGATCGTCCCATGTCTTAGAAAAGATCATGATGTTGTCAATATAAACTAGGCAGAATATCCATAAGTAAGGTGCAAGTACAGTTTGCATAACCCTTTGGAATATAGAAGGTCCATTACAAAGTCCAAAGGGCATTCTCCTGAATTGCCACAGTCCTCGATGGGATCTGAAGGCGGTCTTCCGCTTGTCTTCCTCTAACATTTCAAGTTGGGTAAAACCGGCTAGTGCATCGAAGGAAGATAAGATGTTGGATCCCGAGAGCACTTGCATGATTTCCGACTGGCGTGGCAGTGGAAATTTGTTGGGAACTGTTAGGCTGTTCAACTTTCTATAATAAATCACTACTCGTGGTTTCCCATTGTGATAGATGACAAAGGCTGGCACCCCCCAAGGACTCTTGGACGGTTCTATTACCCCCTGTTGGAACCAAGTATCCATTTGTTCATCAATGACTTTCCTATTAGCTGGGGAGGTTGGAAACATTGACATTGAAATAGGTTGCGCGCCCTCTTTCAACGGGACATTGACCTTGACATCTACTTGTCCTAAATGCCCGTCTACTCCAAAGGCTAGGACGTTCTTAGTTAATACCGACTCCAAGCGGGAGGAGACGTCAGTAGGGATGTCAGGTCCTACGTTAACCAGCTTATGCAGATCTTCTGCATGAAACATTTCCGTGGTGGCAACCTCTGACATTTTAGGGCCTGCCGGGTCGAAATTGTCTGTGAGTTCCCATTATGGGGGCAGTCCAGAAGATTGAGGATTAAGGACACGCTCCTCTTCTATTCTTGATAGACTTTCGACGAGATGGGCGATCTTGGTTGCCATTGACTGCATCGATGCCTTCTCAGTTGAAGATCTAGGCGTCTGGGCCCATTTGTTCGCATCGTGAATTAATCCAACGGTTTCCCCTTGTCTGATGATTCTTGGCGTCAGAGAAGGATTAGCGAGAGGTATCGTGGCACATTCCCTAGAGATGGCAGTGGTGGGAGCAGCTAGTATACTCCCGTCGTCATTCTGCAAGACAACTCCCTTGACTATCCATTGGTCACCAATAAGATCTCCCACAAAGATTGGTACTAATCAAGCCGATTCCAGTTCTATAGTACAATCACGCACTCCTTTGTCTGGTTTGGAAGTCAATTCAGGTGAGTCATTGGCTAGTTCCTCAAGAGGGATCTTACTAATCAAGAAGGCTAAAGGCTGCGGCTCCTTGGAAGAACTGGCTGGGATAGATCCCACTCTCCCTGGCAAAATCAATCTAGAGCCCAGTAGTTGGTCTCACAGTGTCCCAATCTCATAGTTCACATGAAAGTCTTCTCCAAGAAGAATCAGGACGGTCATACCTCGGACAACATACATTTCGGCAGTAAATTTAAGGAGCATACCAGTGTCGTCCTCGAGATAAATGGGGACATTGACGTATCCTAATACTTTGGCATTACCGGTAAGTTGTACAAGGCACAGCTTGAGTCCTTGCTTGAGCTTGGGGTGGTCCTCTAGTTCCTTATAAAAGTCCTCCGAAATTAAGGAGAGGTCAGCCCCAGCGTCCAGCCTGATTTTAATAGGATTTGAGGCTTCTGAGTTCCCTATGCATCCGTAGATATGTAATGCTGAAATCCCAATACTGGAATATCCACCCAGAGGGTCCAATTCTTCGTTTGCGTATTTTACTTTAAGGGGTCAGTTAAGGTGAAATCAGAGGAGACTTGATAAGATGGTTTTGGGAGTGCTCTACCCTTATGGTGATTCCATCCAGGTACCCGATTTGCCCATCTCCACAACTAGTTCATTTGTTCGTACCCTGAATGGGTCTCCCAACACTCGTTTCCTTCATTCGCTCAATCGTCCCATTATTTTGTAAGACTTCCCGTCAGATATGAGGATGCAAGTTGCAGACCGTCTTCAGGAAAAGGGAATGGAAATCTGCACTCCCCTCTATCAACCTCAGCCTCGTCGACCTTTGAATACGGTCAAAATTGAGAGAGAAATTGCAATGGAACCTAGCCCTCCCCCCATCAGGGAATTCACCGCTCTCGCGTTGCGTTCGAACGAATTCCAGGTAATTCTAATGTCGGTAATGAGCAAACTGCGACTAGGAATCGATCAGTCGCCAACAGGGGTCCCGAGTGATCCTGTTAAGAGACTCCTCCAACATCCGGATGTATATATACTGGTAGTCAACCTTGGGGACGATGTGATCCCCACCGAGTAGGACGTGAAGGATTTGCAATGTGTCATCGTGTGTGCGGAGCACTTTGAGAAATAAGGACAACACTTCTTGTTTAAGAATTGTCCTTCCTCCTTCCATAACAGAAGTAACCTCACTCGACCATTCAGGAATCGAGCGGGTCAGATCCTCAAGGGTTCCAGGTCGCGTGAATAGATCCTGCACCGATAAAATGGCCTGATAAGGACCTAACCAGACTGCTACAGTCACTGGTAAAAGAGGGTAATCCGTATTGTACTCCTCCACGAAGGGAGTAACCTGATCCGCAGGGATTTGATCGGTGTAGTACGCATCCCATTGTAAGTCGATGGGCTGAGCGTAAACCATGTGACCCCCAAAGAATTGCTTAAGGATGACCTGCCTAGGCGGGAACGAGAGAATGGGTTCAGGAGCACGGGTAGTCTCGACATTAGCTCCAGGAATGTTCAACTGCCCAGTTGACGGATGTTCTTCACGTGGACTTGGGGGGGCATCCATTGACGGTCCAGCTGCTGCTCTGAGGGAACTTCCAGGAGGAACTGGTTTTTGAAAAGTCAATGAAGACTTCCTCATGGTGACGTTATGGGGTGGTTCCAGACTTGCAGGTCTTTGACGAGGTTTTGAACTACTCAGGGTCATTGAAGATCTCAGCGTTTGGTTCTTGCCAGTGGTCATTTACATGCTTAGAAGCTAATAGTCGTAAAGTATCGTTTTTTTCTTCGTAGGGAAAGAGTGGTCTGGCCCGGATCACCACTGTGAAGAGTGGTGGAAGTTCTAATCATTCTATATATGAAGAATATCGACCATTTAGGTACAACACTAAGATGTATTGACTGTCTAAGTCTAATACAGACTGGATGTGTATTGACTACTTAGTTCAATACGGTAGAGAGAAGTAGCTATCTAGAGTAAAGTAGAGAGATAGTATGAATAAGTAGAATCGACTGTTAAGTGCGATTCTGGGTGACTGCTCGAGTGTCAAGTAGAGTAACTAGAGAGTCGAATAATAGAGTAGCATGGATGTAGTCCACGCGGGTTGAGATAAGGATTGAGTTTCGA
Organism: Hysterangium stoloniferum; assembly: GCA_015178975.1. Classification (NCBI taxonomy): domain Eukaryota; kingdom Fungi; phylum Basidiomycota; class Agaricomycetes; order Hysterangiales; family Hysterangiaceae; genus Hysterangium; species Hysterangium stoloniferum. Next base: position 175,050 of record WHVD01000025.1, read on the forward strand.
CTGGTACAGTTCGAAACTCTGATTGAGTAGATAGCTAAAGCCCATCTGTGACGGTCGAGACGATACACCAATCACAACTTACAGGACACTAACAGGTGTCTGGTTAAGTCGTGGTTGCAGTGTAAAAGTGTCTGAGTTTTAACTACAGGCGCTAGAATACATAAGTATGCACCCACAAGAGTCGATGTACTGCATACATAGGTTGTCGAACTAATTATAGATGTATAATAAAATAGAGAGAAAACAGAAATAATAAAGGGAATATAGTAAGAGCTCATCCGACTATATTTCTTGAGTGTATTTCACCATACCTCTCACACCTGGTGCTTATTACACAGCGTGCGGGAAAAGCTGTCACAACAGGTGACAATTGTCACAAGGGCACATGGTCACAAAGGCATGTGATGGTCACAAAGGTGCGCGATGGTTACAAAGGCACACGATGGTCACAAAGGTGCATAACGGTCACAAAGGCGTGTGACGGTCACAAAGGTGCATGATGGTCACAAAGGCTCGTGACGGTCACAGAGGCATGCGATGGTCACAAAGGTGTGTGACGGTCACAAAGGCATGTGATGGTCACAAAGGTGTGTGACAGTCATAGAGGCGTGTGATGGTCACAAAGGCGCATGACAGTCACAGTGTGTGTCAGTCACAGCGTGTGACAGTCACAAGATGTGAAGGGTGTCATATGTGCACAGGCGTGAGAGCATTATGTCTGTTAAGAACTGAAAACTGACTAATATCGGTGGCCGACAGGGACCGATCGGAAGGACTTGGCTTCAGCTTATGTGCTGCACCCTCGCAAATATCCGTAGCATGTCCTTAAATTTCAGATGGGCGAAGACTAATCCTAAAGAGTTCCTTTCAGCGAGGTACCAATCAGGACCGAAGGATAAGTCGAGTGTCAGGCCAAGGGGTCAGGGCCAGAAGTGGGCGAGCACACGTGAAGGCGGATGAGGGGATCCTTAGTATGAGACTGCTACAGATGTAAGAGGGTATTCTGAGTCGATATTCTGATTGCCCAGTAACTACAATTACAGCGGGTTCATATACAAGTAACAGGCGTCTAGAAAATACTAATGGGGAGAAAGGCGGAAAATGGTATTAACAATAAGCTCGACTAGGAACAGGAAGTTTATGATTAGTTCAGAGGCCGATGATAACCGAGAGTGGAATTATGGTAAAAGGAAATAGTTCGAGGACTACAAATATAGATAGACATATGTGAAACATAGGATAGAGTGGATCATCATAATAAAAGGGATGTATCAAAAGTTTAACCAGATAGTATGAGTATATTTTGATGTGGGCATAAATGGAGTTTGATCACCGCGAAAACATACATCAGCATCGGGGGCGATGGTTTCCGATGTGGTAACTTGAACAATAACTTGAATCATCAATAGGTGGCGATAACCTCGGGGCCAAATGGCTGCAACACGGTCGTAACAATGTCATCATATATGCTACTACAGCAAAAACTGGAAACTCCCTGGAATATTCCAGTGGCTTCCAATGGAACAGTAGTTAATAGGTACTAATATATAAGATTCCAGAATGTTCTATTGTGCCAAGAACATTCTATAGTGTCTTAGAAAGTAGTTAGAACCTTCCACAATGCTCTAGAAAATTCTAGAAAATTCTAAATGACATCATTCCTCCCAGAATGACATCATTCAATCTTCTAGAATCTTCTAAATGTCTCAGACTAAAATGTATATAAGGAGCTCAGCTCCAGCCTTGAATATGAATCAATCAAGTCATATCATCCCATCAATACACCACATCTGTGTGTCACTGCAGCAAGCAGGCTACTCCACCCCAATCTGGGTGGTTGGACATCTAATTCCACCTCTATCAGAGCTGTTGGAAACCCTTGCCACCTCTATCAGAGTTGTTGGCCCAATTAGATCCCTTGTCACCTCAATCTGAGCTGTTGACTGATCTGTTGTTCCCCCTGTCACCTCAATCTGAGTTGTTGACTTTAATTTGTTCCCCCTTGCCTCTTAGTTGAATAGCTGGCTATTGTTTATATATTATTTCCACCTCAGTTAGAGTTGTTGGTTATCAACCAATAATATATAAATAATCTTATACTATAGTCACCTCTTGTGAAGGATAGGTCACATAGGAGGTGTGACTAAAGGCTCTAAGCCTTAGACCTTAAGCCACTTTATAATGCCATTATTTCCTTTCTGTTTTATATTTTTTATTCTCTCTTTATCACTCATAAATACGCTTTTTATTAGTTCGAGAGTCCATGTATGCTTGTGGGTGCTCTCACACACAAGAAGTATGTGTATGTCACAGTAGTAGTCACACGATACAAACTCAGACACTTTTCAACCCCGACAACTATCACCTGCACATGCAAGTACTGGTTCGGGGTCTTGTCTAAAACAAACCTCTACTCTATTTCTCTTCATAGAATTACAGTAACTACACTTCACACTGAAACAGTCGAAGTCAGTTACTATTATTCGACTCGACTTCAAGCTCTTGCCTAGTGTGGTAAGAATATCCATCTTAACTCACTTTCTTAGGATATTCTATCTCTTTCGCACAATATATACTTTCTCTTATCTACTCGGTCATCAGCCCAGCTAGCTACACAATTGAATCGTACCGTAAGGTCAATCTGCCCTTGTAATTATCTACCGATCGTACCTTAAAGGTCGATCGTAATCTACATCTTAACTACTAGTCGATTGTATTTCGTACTATTGCTAGTCGATAACAATTGTACATTGAGTGGTAAACTACTCGACCCTTTACACCTTTTAATTGAGTACTGATTATTAGTTTTCTTTACATTGTTATTTGTACTCTAAGACTTCAGTCACCTCTAGTTGAGTAATTTGACTGTTTATTACATTGCAAATAATCCCTGTTCCATTGCTCATTTATTGTGAATCAGTAAAGCATATTCACAAAACATCTTAAGTGTTTGAGCATAAATAAATACTGAGAATATTCTTGCAGAATCCTTAAGACTACATTAAGATCCTGATAAGTTAGTATCACAGTAGACCCTGTAGGTTAGTGTAAATAAAGCATATATTAGCCAAATAAGTGTTTTATTCTATATCTAATCTTTTGACCTGTGTATAAATATTTTTACTGTTTGATAAATAGTCTAAAATATATATAAACTAGCTAGAGTTGAAGTTAAATCTAGCTTCAGAATCAGTGAATTGTTATTCATATTTTAGTAATTGTTTTCACAGAAAAAGAACAAGCTTGCACAAGCAGCTCTCAAAACCTTCTTTGCAAAGTAGGGTGCATATATTCAAGTAAACTCTTGACTTCAGGGGTTCTAAGTCTATTCAGGCTGCCACTGATTAATATCAAATACTTAAATTATTTTACCTTGCAGTGAATTGAGTATTTGCACATTTTGATAGAGCACTGGACTCCTTTTTCAGAAAATAGTATTAAAATAAGGCTAATACATCAGTTGCTTTAGACACGAGTTCATCCCCAAATGAGAACGAAGCATCACAAGTCTATGTTTCTATATCAGACTGTGATTTCCTTGAGAAAGGAGACTGGCTGGACGCTCATCGTCAGAACTGGAAAGATCTGACTGAGACGGGAGCCTTATTGTGGTCTAAACCTCCTACCATTGAGGAAATCATCGACGATGAAGTATTTGCAAACTGATCTAAAGAAATAAGTCAGACCTACGTTATAGAAGACCCCTCTGAGTTAGAGGGATCAGAGGAGGAGAACTTCCCCTTTGACCCAGGGCAGTTACCCAACTTAATTCCTTGTGAAGAGTTGGACTCTGAAGCGGATGACTTTGTTCCGAACACTCCACCCGAAGCACCTAATGGTAGACGTGTCAGGAGGAATGTCAAACTGGCCACAAGAAAGGAAAGCAAAAGACCCAGGGTCCAATACCCTCGATCCAGTCGGCTTATAAAAGAGGATTCGACCATCATTTACCGCAGAAGGGATCCCCCAGGTGGATACTCCAGTATTGGGATCTCAGCATTACACATCTACGGATGCGTAGAGAACTCAGAAGCTGCTAATCCTATTAAAATCAGGCTGGACACCAGAGCTGATCTTTCCTTAATTTTGGAGGATTTCTATAAGGAACTAGAGGACCACCCCAAGCTCAAGCAAGGACTTAAATTGCACCTCGTACAGCTTACCGGTAATGCTAAGGTCTTAGGATATGTTAATATCCCCATTTACCTCGAAGACGACACCAGTATGCTCCTTAAGTTTACTGCTGAAACGTACTTTGTCTGAGGCATGACCATTCCAATTCTTCTCGGAGAGGACTTTCACGTGAACTATGAGATTGGGACACTACGAGACCAGCCATTGGGCTCTAGCTTGATTCTGCCGGGGAGGGTGGGGTCTATCCCAGCCAGTTCCTCCAAGGAGCCGCAGCCTTTAGCTTTCTCGATTAGCAAGATCGCCTTTGAGGAACTAGCCAATGACTCACCTGAATTGACTTCCAAACCGGACAAAGGGGTGCATACTGAAAGAGTCACATGGGCCCTACAGGATTGTACTATAGAGCCGGAATCACCTCGACTAGTACCAATTTTTGTTGGAGATCTTATCAGTCACGAATGGATAGTCGAGGGAGTGGTCCTGCAGAATGACAATGGAAGTATACTAGCCGCTCCTACCACGGCTATCTCTAGGGAATGCGCCGCGATACCTCTCACTAACCCCTCTCTGACACCAAGAATCATTAGACGAGGGGAAGCCGCTGGATTAATTCACAACACGAACGAATGGGCTCAGACACCTAGATCTTCAACTGAGAGGGCATCATGCAGTCAACAGCAACCAAGATCACTCACCTCGCAGAGAGCCTATCAAGAATAGAAGAGGAGCATGTCCTTAATCCTCAACCTTCCAGACAGCCCCCAGAATGGGAACTCACAGACAATTTCAACCCAGCAGGCCCTAAACCGTCAGAGGTCACCACCATGGAAACATTTTGGACAAGGACCTACATAAGTTGGTTAACTTAGGACCTGACATTCCTCCTGATGTCTCCTCCCACCTGGAGTCGGTATTGACTAAGAACGTCCAAGCCTTTGGAGTAGATGGGTGTTTAGGACAAGTAGACATCAAAGTCAATGTCCTGTTGAAAGATGGTGCGCAACCTATTTCAATGTCAATGTTTTCAACTTCCCCAGCCAATGGGAAGGTCATTGATGAACAAATGGATACTTGGTTCCAACAGGGAGTAATCGAACTGTCCAAAAGTCCTTGGGGGGCACCAGCCTTTGTTGTCTATCGCAATGGGAAACCGAGAGTGGTGATTGACTATAGGAAGTTGAACAGTCTGACAGTTCCCGATGAATTCCCATTGCCATGCCAGTCTGAAATCATGCAAGTGCTTTCAGGATCCAACATCCTATCTTCCTTTGACGCATTAGCTGGCTTTACCCAACTTGAAATGTTAGAAGAAGATAAACCAAAGACCACTTTCAGATCCCATCGAGGACTGTTGGCAATTCAGGTGAATGCCCTTTGGACTTCATAATGGACCCTCTATATTTCAGAGAGTTATGCAAACTGTACTTGCACCTTACTTATGGATATTCTGCCTAGTTTATATTGACAACATCATGATCTTTTCTAAGACATGGGATGATCATTTAGAGCATCTAGATCAGGTTCTACAAGCCATAATTGCAGCGGGAATCACTCTCTCACCCAAAAAATGCTACATTGGGTATAACTCGATTCTATTACTAGGACATAAGGTGTCTAGACTCGGTTTTTCAACCCATCAAGAGAAGGTCACTGCCATACTGGAACTAGCTACACCTTCCAAGATAGCAGATCTTCAATGCTTCCTCGGGATGGTTCTGTACTTCTCAGCTTACATACCATTTTATTCCTGGACGGTTGCTCCACTCTTCAGCCTCTTAAAGAAAGGAGTCCGTTGGACTTGGGATTCCAAACACACCCGAGCCTTTGAAGATATCAAGGTTGCATTGAGCTCTGCTCCAGTACTTGGACACCCCGCAAGTGGTATGCCTTATTGGCTATACACAGACACTTTGGACTTTGGACTGGGATGTTGTCTTCAACAAATACAGAAAATGACGCTCAGGGATCTAAAAGATACTAAAATCTACACCCAAGCAAGATCAGCCTTCAATCAATCTCGAGACATGCACATTTTCGTTACTCATTATAAAACCAAGGAGCCAGAATTCACTTGGGCAGATTCCTGGGCCTCAGATTTTGACGACACCAGTGTCATTGTCAAGTGCATCATTGCCTATTGGAGCCGCACGCTCAAGAAAGTGGAATGTAATTACTCAGCCACGGAGCGAGAAGTGTTAGCTGCCAAAGAGGGACTAGTCCATTTCCAGCCCTTTATTGAGGGAGAACATATCTTTTGATCACTGACCATGTGGCATTACAATGGGCCAGATCTTACGAAAATACCAATTGTCGATTGGCCGCATGGGGGGGGGGGGGGGGGGTATACACTGTGTACCCTGGTCTGGAAATCTTACATCGAGCAGGACAGATACACAGTAATGTTGACCCACTGTCCAGACTTACTCGAGTACCTGACTGTGCTAGTCCCATGAGAGACGACCTCTTACCAATCATAGCAGATTCTCACAACTGGAATGACAACGAGACATTATGGGAGAACAAACCAGCAGAAAAGGCCATCTGTCTTACTCACCATGAGTTAGTTGAACCAGTTGGGACGATGGAAGAGGTCCCCCAAATGAAATGGGATTTGCACAACCTCCCCAGAAATGATGAAATTGATGAGGCAAATGTTACCCTCTTGAACCTGCAATTACTTATAGAAATCAATGAGAATTATGTCAAGGAAATTCATGATGGATATCAGAACGATCCCGCCTTCAGAAATCATTACACCGCTGATCCCATTTCCCCAAATATGGTAGCTACCCCCTCACACTATTTCATCAGCAAGAATAAGCTATTATTATTTCAAGATTCGGACTGGAAAAGTTGAATCTGTGTACTGAGCAGCATGACGTCGACCATACTCAAATTGATACATGACAACCCCTTCGAAGGAGCTCATGCAGGTGGTCACAGACTTTCTCAGCTGATGAAGGACTGGCTTTTCTGGCCGAGGATGTTACAGGACTGTGTGGTGTATGCTCGCAGCTGTGATATATGCCAGAAAACTAAGGTTGATCATTCTGCTCGACAGGGAGCTCTTCAACCCATGGATGTACCCTTAAGGCCATTTGAGGTTGTCTCAATGGACCTGATTATCGGATTGCCTCCTTCTGCAGAGGGTGCTTACTCAGCCATCTTTGTTGCTGTGGATAAACTCACACATTTTTTAATTTGTGAGCCCACGACTTCAGATCTATCCGCAGAAGGATTCATGTGAATCTTTGTGAATAAAGTAGCCGCTCCTTTTGGTTTACCCTCAAGGATAATCTGTGATCGAGACAAGAGATGGACCTGTAGGTTCTGGAGAGAGGTCTGCAAGGTATACGGAAGTGCCCTTGCAGTATCCTTGTCTCATCATCCTCAAACTGACGGTCAAACGGAGAACACCAATGCCATCGTTGAGCAAATGCTCAGAGCGTACTGCACTTCTTCAAAAGAGGAATGATCTAAATGAACTCATATGGTGGCTCATACCTACAATTTGACGGTTCAGAGTTTAACAAGTTACACACATGCCTTTTTCCTGATGGGATTACTGAGAGGAATGTCTTGCTGCCTAGGAGGGGACAACCCCGTGGTTCCCAGGGAATTGTCAGATAGCCCTTTAGCCGACAAATGGATATTAGAATTGGAAAACCATTGACAGGTGGTGCAGGATTCGATTTCACGTGCACAAGAAATGCAAGCTTGCAGCTACAATAAGAAAAGGAGATCAGTGGAAGATATCTCAGAAGGAGATTATGTTCTAATCAATCCCCATTCCCTCGAGCTTGTCGAAGCCAAAGGACCTGGGAGGAAACTTATACAAAGATGGATAGGACCGTTTGAAGTCTTGGAGAAGATCAATCCTCAAGTCTTTCGACTCCACATTCCCTCAGAATATCAACTACACCCAGTGATCAACCGAGACCATCTTAAAAAGTACCATCTCTCCCCCAAGGAATTCGGATCAAGGGAGCTACTCGAGAATCCTCGGGAACTAGACTGTAATGACAAGGAGTATGAAGTAGAAGCTATAGTAGGACACAAAAAGCATCGAAATTGACTCCTCTTCCAAGTTCAATGGAAAGGGGATGGACTGGAAGAGGACACCTGGTTAAACGGCAATGACCTTCGTAATGCCCCTGCTCTTCTCAGAGCCTACAAAACTATTTATCGAATCTAATGATCATTTCACCTTTTTGGGATGACAACACCATTTATTTACTTTAACTCTACTCCTCACTATTCATCCCCCTTGGCCTTTCACCTCAATAACCAAACGGAGCTTGAAATTAATATAAAATATGTAAATCCGCTTAAGAAAAGTTTACCCCCCTATCTCTTCCCTCCACGTCAAACTCTCAAGTCAGTACACTATGTCACAGGACCAACAACCCAAACCCAAGTTCCCCAACTTCAAAAGAATACCGTGACCCCAACCTATCAATACTTCTACCATGTCATCTCGTACTGAAAATGTCGAGCACTGTACGGGTAATTCTGGGATGCCATCATTGATGCACTCCACTGTGCAGGACAACACGGCAGTAACCTCCACCATCTTGGGGAGCAGAACTGCTTTCACTCCATATACTCCTCCCCCCAGACCCTGACTCCCCAACTTCAAAAGGATACCTCGACCCCAAACAATGGTTCCTCCTTCCCCACCACCTCAAACAGAAATTGTCGAGCACCTGGGGGAAGCCTCTTCGTCCACATACCCTACATGGACGGACCCCGTTCCAGAAGCCGCACCTCTGTCCTCTGGTACTTGGGGGGCTCCCTCGGGAACATGGAGCCAAACCCCCCCTCCCCCTCATAGTATCTTCCCTTCCACCGAGGAGGAGATCAGGAAAAAATGGCAGTCCAAGGCTTTCTCCATGTAGGTTCAGGAGGAATTGAAAACACTCAAGAGGAAGAGGAGGGAGGAGTACTTAGAACACGACAGGAATAGAAGAGAATGGAAGGAAACAACAACCCTTCAACCATCGCTCCCCCCCCTGGGCCATAAATGGACGGATTTCGCTGAGACAGATTGCAGTGATGGAGGCACGCCATGTGTTCAGAGTGTAGGACAGAAAAGCAGGAAAGGAAAAGATGGGTCACCTTCTATGATTGGGACAAAGTATGGAGGATCAAGCTACAAAGCATTGCACTGTCATGCAGGGACAGAGTTACACTACCTCCCAGACCTCCTTCCCAACATGGGCCTCAGGAACGAACCTACTGGATGGGACCCATCGACTTCTCATCCAATTTGGAGGATGACAGATCGTGCTACCCTGCCTACGACAGCAAGTACCTCAGCGCTGATTGCCACGAAGGTTTTTTACTTCCGGACAACATTCACTTCTTCACGAGTGACCCTAAGCAACGACGAAAACTACCAACGTCCATCAGAGTTTGGAGGGTGTATCGTCCAACTGATCCTGTGATGCTGTCCAGCTCCACTCACCTCCCTCCACCCCTATCTGTTTCTTCCGCACCCTCACTGCAGCACTTTACACCCTTTTCAGAGCTGCCAGGAGGTCGTGAACCATTTACCAACCCACCTTCTCTTCCCCCCATACCGTTGCCCCTTCCCCCCACAGGATCTTCCCTCATACCACTGCCCTCACCCGCACCCAAGCCCTCTCCAGCACCATGGCCAACCCCACCCCCCACACGTCCCTTGACTGTGAAGAGTGGTAGAAGTTCTGACCATTCTATATACAAAGAAATGAGTAGAATGGGAAGAAGGATGATTCGAGTGGAGGCCCCAACTGCTATAGTTTGAGGTCTGAAGTGTTAGATAGCTCACATAATCCTACCTATGTGGTAGCTGACACATTACCCTGATCACCACTTGCTGTAGACCTAGTTTATGTCTTCTGAGTGGTGGTGCTTGGGTAAAAGTGTGTCTGAGTTTTCATTTGGTGCTGAGTGCACCCACAAGTATACACAAAGCTTTGAACTAATGAAATGGTGCAATATTCGAAGAATATAAAGAATAGAAAAATATGAATAAAATGTGTAAAATATAAATAAAATAAAAGGAGTGTTTTACCATAATGAAACTGTGGTAAAAGCATACTCCTCACACTGACCCCCTTGTTGTCACCCACTCTACCCCAGCACCATTTTTCCCTGCGGTGTCGGACACCTCCCTTGTTCCCCTGCCAGCACAGAGCCCACCTCCCATCTCTCCCTGCTCTCCTTGCATTTCCCTGGGGAGCCCCATTCATCAACCCAATATTACATTGATGGATGTCAATCACCCTATGGAGGAAGTCCTCGAGGTGCCTCCCTCAGCCATGGAAGTCTTCAAGGAGCCTCCCCCCTTAAGCAAAAAATTGAAGGGGAAGCGGAAAGCTGATGTTCAGGTTGACGAGCCCCTTGCCATTGACCCTTTCCCAGCCGACCCCATTTGCTGCCCCCCGCCACAGCCGTCCTCTCCCCCTCACTCTCAAGACACGGCCGACTCGGCTCGCTTCTTACAGACCGGTTGGATGTGCATGTCCATTAACTACCCCTCTGACATTTTCACTATGGGATGCACGTTAATGTGACTGGGGCCAACCTTGCAGCACCCCCTTATTAAAGGGCTTATCCAGGGGTATAGCAGGTCTCTCACACTGTTGAACCACATGAGTGCACTTTATTTACACGTCAATGACCCTAAGGAACAGCTGTGTTTAGCAGAGGACATCAAACAGGTTGAGCTCTCCATGTTTCGGTCCCTGCTCGTCGACTCCACTTGTGTCCTTCCTGAGCATGCACCGATCCACTCAGGTGTGGACCTAGTCGACCTGTTGGAGCATCTGTTGTCAGATTCCGACACCCTGGGAGGACTTCCCACTCCTACCCCACCATCACTACACCCCTGAACACCCCTCATTGCCTGCATTACAGATGCCTCTGCTGATCGCATTCGCGCCATCATTCGAACATGCCAAAAGGCCTACGGTCATTGGGTCTCTTCAATCCAGAAGCTGGACAGGTTGACATCCGCCAACGACATTTTGAAGTGGGAAGACATTGCCCTTTCCTTTCATGCCAAGCGTCTCGCCTGGGGAAACGCTATCCTGCACCTCAGAGGTTCTTTGCAGGATGCATGGGGAGGAGTTCCAAGCGTCCTTCAACACCTTCTTTGACATAGCTCTTCGACCTGGGGGGCACTGTGAGAGGTACGGCAAAATATACTCCGGAAATATAGTCTGGACGAGCTCATACTATATTTCCATTATTATTTCTACTTTCTCTCTATTTTATTATATGCATATAATTAGTTCGACGACCTATGCATTCGGTACATCAACTCTTGTGGGCACATATGTGCCAGACTTATGTATTCTAGCGCCGATAGTTAGAACTCAGACACTTTTTACCCCACAACCACGACTTACCCAGACACCCAGTTAGTGTCCTGTACAGTAAGTTGTGATTGGGGTATCAGCTTGACCATCACAGACAGGCTTTAACTATCTGCACAATCAGAGTTTCAAACTATATTAGTCGAAACTCAAACCAGTATCTCAATCCGCGCGGACTACATCTGTGCTACTTTGTTATTTGACTCTCTCGTTATTCTCTTCAACACTCGAGCAGTCATTCAGAATCGTACTTTACAGTCAATTCTCCTTTATTCGTTTTAGCTCTCTATTCTACTTTAGATAGCTAATTCACTCGACCATATTGAACTAAACAGTCAATACGTGTTTGGTCTGTATTAGACTTAGATAGTTAATATATCGTTGTGTCATACCTAAACGGTCGATATTCTTCATATATAGAATGGTTAGAACTTCCACCACTCTTCACAGAGGGAGCTCATGCTGGGAGACACAACATAGAAAGTGACCATCTGAGATGTTCCACATGGGAACCAGATAGATAAGTTGCAAGCTTGGGTGATAACCAAATTGTTTGTACCATTGAAAGGTTGGAGTCTGATTAGGTGTATTGAATAGGTTGACAACAAGTTTTTTCAAGTGAATTCAATACCTACAAAACAATGGGTCAAGCCAGAGTCTAGAAGTGCCCCAAGAACAGAGTTTGGGATCATATCAGAAGTAAGCTTTACCAATAATGATTGTCAGAGTTTAAAAGACTGGATGTGTTAAGATGGGTAAACTCATGGATGCATGGAGAGGTAATGCAACCCTCAGCCCATGTGGAGTCCAAAGGGTTGCTTACTCTTTTTTTGGATTGGAAGCTGGTTTGTCCTTCAATAGGTATTCTGTGGAGGAAGTATTGGCTGCATGACCCTTGGCTGAGTTCACTTTTGCTATCAGGCATTCTGGGACACAATGACCAGGTTTTCCACATGAAAGACAGAGGTTGTTGTCCATATAACCCTGTCTTTCCTGTGGGGTCAATTGCCATTGGGTCTGAGTTTCCCTGTAATGTCAGGCTTTCCAGTGGATTTACCAGTTTTCTGACCTTTGCCAGAGTTGTTGTTGTTCAAAGACTTTTGGCTGTTCTTCCAATCAGATTGCGTGGAGTTTGAATTGCTGGTAGATAGGTTGTTGTTGGTTTTGTTTTCCATGAACTTGTTAGATTTGTCCACAGGTGTCTCACAGGCAACTTCCACTTGATGTTCCCAATAGTGTGTATCTGCATTTGAGCTTTGAGACACATCTGGGTGAGTGTCTTTGGTTTGCTATCCTCACCTTTTGAGACTTCATCCTTGAGGTGGGATGGCAAGCCAGAGTAAAATTGATGGCAGAGTGTGGAATTGCCCCATTGACAATGTGCTGCAAGATTATTGAATTGGACAATATAGTCTGTGATGGGCTGGTTGTCCTTCATGTGAAGATTGATGAGGTTATTCCTGGCTTCTCTGGTTGGATCATATGGGCCAAAATTCATTTCCAATTCTTCAAAAAACACATTCCAATCATCAAGCCAGATTGGCTCATCCTTGGTAAGTCCACTAAAAGCCAATTCAAACCTTTTCAATGCAGATCCTGAGAGATAAGAGAGTGTGTAGTTGAATTTTCTGGAGTCCATGGAGAATGCAGCAGGTCAATCACAGAAGTTAAAGTGACACTGTATGAGGAAGGTAGACAGTTTGTTGGGACTGGAACCTGTGAAGGGTTCCAGAGCATTGCCTTTTGACTGCAGAGGTTCCTATTCCTTCTTCTTACATTCTTCAAGTAGGTGAGTCATAAATTTATCTATAGTCCCTGCTAAAACTTCAGAAGTGGGGTCCTTGATATGTGGTTGTTCTGTAGTTGGGAGGTATTTCACCTTTGCCCTTGTTGGGGGCTGCAGCTCAGAGCCATCCATGTTCTCCCATACTTGTTTTTAAGTGGGTGTCTGGGTTGTTGTTTCTGGATGTCTAGCTGGTATATAAAATGAGTGGTGACCAGAGTGTTGGAGGCTCTGGTTGTTCAGATGGTTTCTTTCTTGGAGGCATGGTCGAGACAATCTGCAAGATTTGATCAGAAAATACTGTTAAGCATGGGGCTCATGGGTGGGTCTCCAGGGGAACCATGAAATTTCTGCAAAAGGACTTGGCGTCAGCTTATATGCTGTGCCCTTGCAAGATTGGGTTGTCCAACCTCAGACAGGAGTGGATGGGAAACCGGTGGGTTCCAATAATACAGTACACTGAGGCAGATACTAAGTTGAAGCTAAGTTGATTTTCTGATCTGATTGTAAGTATAGGTAGTAGCTAGACTATATAGACAAGTATATTATTGTACCACATATCCAGAGATACAAAAAGACATAACAAGCATACAATAAGACAATAAACTAGATGTCAAATGGGCAAAGACAGATTGGAAACAAGGGGTCTGAAATGTCCAGGTGGAGTCTGGTGGCTAGTTCATGCAATATAGAGAGTCAGATATCTATAGTGTGGGTTCTGGGTCCCAGCAGGTTTCCCGGTCCTAACAGATGAAATGATTCCCCAGAGAGGGGTATCTCTCATACTCAATGACCTTAGTGATCAGCTCCCTATAGGTCATGCCAGTGTTGGACTATCCATTTTATTGGACAAGGGTGGTCTTATCATGGTTTGATTATATATCCTCCCTCATTCGAAGCAAACAGCTGGTTGAGCTCCTATAAGATTATTGGCTGTATAAGGCAACCTCCCCCAGGGCAGCCTTGACGTGACACCCGATGGTGGGGACCGCCAACCATTTCGGACCCTGTCACCCCGATCGTCCGTGCACGGAATACATATGAGCGATGGATGGGTTTTTTTTCTTCATGCTTACCTTGATGGCGCGGATGCCTTCATGTCTTCGTGGGTCCTGGAACCTGGCCACAGCACGGCGACACATTGTCCTCAATTAGTAGTGCATGGGGCTTGTATATAGCAAAATGTTGCATGCACCGTCTAAATATTTTCCTGTCCTGGTTCACTCCTCAAAGTGGCCAGGCTCACTGTTTTTGGCACTTTTGTGATCCTGACTAACCCTATTCTGTATACTCATTTTCCCGTTATTAGCGTATATATCTCACAAACATATATATGCTATTGTCTTGAATACATGAATATAGGACGAGGTTTTTTTTTAGTACAGTGGGTGCAAAGTTATGAATTCGGTTGACAGAGAGACAGCATAAGGCTTACAATAGATTACACGAGTGTCACTCCTCTCTAATGGTGCTCACTATCACACTGATACCTGGATTTTGATTAAATCCTGGTAAGGGAAATCTTGCTACGCGGGCCACAAGCTTGTGTTGAATTTGGACCTATACTGCCTTGAAATGTATTCGTGTCGTTGTCCCATTTTGTAACTGGGTTCATATTTTCAATGTTGGATCGATGTTCTTTAAGTACGTGGTTTGTACTATGGGGGATTTACAGCACTACACAGGGAAACGGCTAACAAACAGATAAACAGAAACATTGATAGAACAGTGTCATTCGCAAAAGGGAACAGCAACTTGATGAATATCCTCTCCCGCACCTATTTTTATTTAGGTTCATCTTTCAATTTGATTGATGTTCTCAATACGTGTTGGACTTACTAAATATCCTCTGCTGCCCGCTGTAGCATCTCCAAAGAAGAGGGGGATCGACTCCGGATGCTACAACGGTAATCCGGCGGGCCGCTGCAAAGGTGAGATTAGAGTGGACAAGCACCAGAGATGACGCCCATAGAATTATACCTGATAATCTCACTTGTGTATAGCACGGATTTTTCCACCGGTCGACCGTTTGGATAAGTAGCATTGCTGATATTACACGTTGCAAGAGCGGTGGCTATTGCTAAGAACATGGATGACTCCGCAAATTGCATGCCGGGACAAGCCCTTTCGAACACGATGAGCAATATACGTCGGCCCAAGGGAAAGGCAGGCAGACGCACCGTCGGCCATATCCAAACGCAGAACTCACGATTTTCACCGCTTTATCGTTCCCGACGTAGCGGCTGGGATCAAACTCTTCTGGATCAGGGAACACCTCGGGATTGTGTAGGACGGCCCTGAAGGAAATTTCAGTGTGATGCTTTCAAGCTAGAGCTCATTGATTACCAGGTGTTAGCCACAACGATTGTATCTTTGGGGACGAGATATCCCTTATATTCGTCATCTCGCATGACTCGATGAGGTAGAGCTTCATGTAGTTCAATGAGATAAAAGCTGCAGGGAGAACTTTGGACTGACCTAGGTTTCCAAGCGGTCTCCATCTTAAAATCTCTCTCATAATATTTACAACGAATGGTAATGACGGCCTGTCAGAGATGTCTGGTAGCCGTTTTCCCTTTAGCAGTTGGTCGATTTCGTCTTGTCCCTTCTGTTGAATATCCGGGAAGAGGGCCATGGCGAGGAAAAATGATGAAACCATAAGAACAGTCTGTGGGATAAAGTTTAGGTTATGACGCCCTTTGGGTGTTGAAGAAAATACCGTGTGTACGCCGGCTTATGTGATGTCATAAAATATTAGGAACGACACCATTTGTTGAATGAGGAAAACTTGCCTGCAAACAGGGAACCTGTGGCCCATGACAGAATTTCCTCGTCATCCTCCGTCATCGTCTGCCCCATGTCCGCTAGAAGTGAAGTTGATATATTCGGCCTTGTCAACATGGGATCGTCCTAAAATTGTGAAGCGAATGCCTCTGAATATAGTGATACAACTGTCACCCACTTGATGTTCTTTGTTCCATAAATACGGCGCGCTTTTCATCTCATTAAGCACGTCGCGCCCTTCCTTCGCAACCTTTTGAAACGTTGCCCCAGGTATCCAGGAAGGAACGTAACGCACTGTAGATGTGTGAAGATGAGCGACGACGAATACCAATTTAAATCTCAAGATCCATATGAACGTACACCACGGCAAGAAATCAATTGCCCAAGCTCCCGGCTGAGCGACCTTCGTAAAGGTCAGCATGGTTTGTTCAGCAGCATGAAGGAATGGATCTCGGCTGGTGCGCAGTGCTTTGTATCCATACGTGGTTTGCATAATTATGGAACCGGCAAATCTGTCATTTTTCATTGGGGTAAGCTAATATTTAATGGTTTATGTACCATCTCACAGTCTGATCGATTCTACGAGATCAACCGGTTTAGTCAAGACATCGTGTATGAGTGCCCGACCCTCCTTCTCTTGGGTCGACCAATATTTAACGAGGGCATTGCCGACAAGCTCTTTCTTAAGCACTTGTCGTTTCTTGCGGAACTGGTCGCTGTATCGAGAAAATCCGATGAGACGATTGAACTGTATGCTGATCGTAAGATATGTGAGTGTTGCACCTGAGTCTAGTCGAGACAATACCAAGACCTACAGGTCTACCATATGCTATTCGACATATAAAAGCATTACTTGGGAATAGGGTAGTTGCTTGAAGGACGTACAAGTGTCGGTCTATCAGAATAGATCGAAGATCGTCTCTCTAGAAGATCAATCGCAGCCTCATACGAGTTCAGAACTAGGATCGATTGGCCCAGCACAGTTACATGAACCAAGTCGCCTGTAAGCACAAAGGTCATTCAGCTTGCCCCCGCAAGGCAAACTGAGTCACATATAGGAGCGTACCATATATTTTCGCCCATTCTGCGTATGTTAACCATGGGTAATCAGTGTATTTCGGAAATTCCAGTACATTGCCAATTATTGGGTATCCCTTTGGACCAGGGGGCGTGTTCATGCGCCCTCGCGACGTGAGTAGATAGGCGAACACACCAAGTGCGACGAAAATAATAAACACATCCAAGGCATATCTCGGGGGGAGGTATTGGGCCATGTTTGCGAGGTTGGTACCAAACCTGAATTATGATCAATGTCGACGCCCCATGACATTACCCCCTAACACCCTCCAACCAGTTCGAAGCTATGGTGGGAACACGACTTGCGAAATATCATTGATCTAAACAGAAAATAATATACAAAGGCACTACTCACCAAGGCTATACCCTCTCAACTTACCTCGAAACCACAAATGCTAACTCAAAACTTAAAGTTAACCGGTAGACCCCACGCCACAAACCATAAACTCTAAAACGCAATGTAGGCGCTTGCTCGGGACTATCGCATAGAGTTGAAGTTGGGGAACCTCCGTGACTCCGAGCTTTTCTCAGGACTTCATGCACTATACCTAAAGGGATTGCGGAATTCGGTTACTCTCAACACTGCGTGGGGATATCTCCAAAGGTGGAGTACGTTGAGTATAAAGCTCCTTCAAGACTCGTATATCAGGTGTGCATACAGAGTGAATTGGGGACGCAAAGAGGCTTATGCTCTATGCAAAATCTGTCATAGGCCATTGGTGGTGGCGTTCGACGGGCTTTCCCGTGAGGAACATTGTTAATTCTGCCTCATCGCACCTTACAATCAAGCTCGACGGTGCTCAGCCCCACCAAAGCTTCGAAAACCTGGGAGATTACTGACATCGCTTCGCATTTACTTAAGCAAACGACAAAAATATAACACGGGCATGAGTGTTGAAGACGAGCCCATTTCGCAATGAAGTTGACTCCGATGGGGACAAACCTCAAGAACTCGTAGTGTATCCTTCAAAACCATCTTTAGCAATCGTAAAGGGAAGTTGACTAACTGTGAACGCGGCATCGGTATTTGGACAAGACGGCGGTATGATTTGTCTCGCTCATTACATGATTTATGAAAGGGAATGAAGTATGCTCAGCGGTACTGGGAATCGTGAGTCAATTGAATGACATTTCAGGCGGGCCCAGCTATATAGCAAAGATGTGCATGAAATGATGTCTTTCTAGCCACAAATCGGGCGCACGACGGACATCTTTGACTCCCCCGGTACGCTTGAGGTCGAAGACGCGATTGCCAATATGCGCATCGTCTTCGTGCAACTATAAAACATAGTCAAGAAGCAGTGCTGTATGTAATGGTTTACTTAAAGGAATTCACTTTGTTCTGATACCTGGTAATGTGCAGTGTTCTCAATAAAGGTACGAACAGGGCGCAGCAGTGGTAGGGGAAATGTCCGCCGCATGTGGGTGTCTGCAAAAACCAGAACAAGTCTTACTCAAACATATTCTAAACCTAGCGCACGATTACTGGCAGCTTCAACCTCTGAACTCTGAAAATAACCACCAGAAATATTATGGATCCATTTTATCCCGATGAGTTTTACCAAACGAACGACGTACAAAACGACCAGTAACGGTTTAGATGGTGTTCTAAGAAGTTGTTAAAAAAATGTGGAAGCCATTTGAGCACGGAGCTTTGTGAGAAATAAGCCTGAGTAGTGGTTGTGGTTGAACGGCCTAAACCCAAAAGATCATCATCATCACCTGTTTGAGTGAATAATGATAAGGTAATGAACCGACAGTTAGGCTTCTCGTCATGACTCGGGGGTCTTACTATAAAATCGAATAATGGTTGTGATCAATGATTGATTCAAAATCAAAACAATTGGATCACAACTATGATTTGAGGGGCTTCTCAACGCAATAGATTAGCGGAGAGGTGCCCGTGCCATTCAACCATTTTTCTGGTTAATATTGTATAGAATTTTTCGAGATAAGAATAGTATCAATCTAACATGCCAGAAACGCGCCGGGAGAGAGCCGCCCAACTGAGACGACCGCCGCCTTCGAGGAAGGTACGTTTACATCAAATATCAATAACATATCAGAGAATAAGAAGTTTTAATAGCCGTGTCTCAATAATATGGTTGGGGGCAACGAAACGATTTTTTCAGTGAAGCCTCTAACTTCGTCTGGTGACATACGTGATCGGCGAGCTGCGGCAGCGGTACTCTCTCCATGGGTGCCATGAGGGTGGCCCTTCTAGGTATTTAAAACACAAAATCCAACGAGTCGTCCCAATATCGCTTTGTATCATCGCCCGCATATAAGGCACCAATATCTCACCAGAAATGGATTGCACTAGCACTGGGAGGTTTGAAGTTGACCCCCATTACAATTCAGACGCCAAAGGTTTTGTCCATACAGCACCAGTAAGGGAATCATATTATGTTAATGTACTTCCCACTTTGTTGATTGGCATTTCAGGGGCATCTCCTCGGTATGGATTCCGGCAAGAACACCAGCAAGCGTAGTAGATCCAATGTGAAAGTTACTTCTGTATCTCACCCTTTCCTTTCCGCCGCCGGGAAATTGCTTTACCACACCCAGACGTTATACTTGTTTATTCGTTCAGACATTAAGACTATTATCATCCCCGTCGTGAGAGGCTCACCCATCCCCCGCTATGACGATGGTTTTGACATCCATTCGTGTTTCCACAGACATCGTTCGCCATTTTCGGCACCCCACACGTCCGAGTGAAACATGGTTTAATGGGTATTTCATGGCTCATACTCCACCTTCTTCTTATAGATATCGATAATCAGTCGCTCTCCATGCAAGAGGACATGATAAACAAACCTTGGAGACCTCTACCCTCCGGCCGCGTTAATCCCGGCACTGCCGAACTCATAGCACGCCTACTTTACCCAATATGCATGGTCATTTCGTGGCTTATGGGAAGCCTTAACCTCTTGTATTGCAGTGCATGCTTCTGTCTGCTCGTATATATTTACGATCACCTGAAACTCAACTCTTATTGGGTAACAAAAAATGTTGTCAATGGCTTGGGATACATGACTTTAGAGATGGGCACAAGTTTGATCGTCGGTAAGTTACGGATGCGGCGGTCTTGAAATAAAATATAACCCGGGGGTTCTATAGCAAATGGTACTATCAAATCATCCTTGCTCCCTGCGATACTCGTGTCGGGGAGCATCATCGCCACTACGGTACCAATTCAAGACCTCCAGGATGAGGCAGGGGATAGAGCTATAGGGCGCTACACAATGATCATGCAGTTCGGACACTTTGGGACCCGCCTTAGCATATCGCTTTGTCTCCTTATGTGGTCACTCTCAACACTAGTGCTATTCCAACCCCCGGGCTTGCTTTCAGCTTCATACACTACACTCGGGCTATACGTGGCATATCGTAATTTTTTATTGCGTACTGTATCAGAGGACGAGAAGACGTACCGCATATACAATGTCAGTCAGTTAAGCTTTCGCATATTCACATTGGTAAACTTTCTACCACCAGATATGGCTAGTGTGTTCATACACTATCCTACTTCTTCCAAATCGATTTACCCAGTCTTAGTCTCATAGTATTACTCGCGTTAAGACATTAACTTTATTATTATGGAAACCCATGCACAATAACTTGAACTCGCTTCCATAAAGTTGGGTTACGGTGTTTAAGGGTTCTGGACATTCTTCGAGCTGCTATAAGTTGGTGTAACTCTAGGTAAGCTGTAAGAAGTGTAGATTGGATGTTGAAAGGATGTTGAAAGGATCTGATGGCATGCCAAGTTTTATTCCAAGTTCGCCAGGTAATGTCAAGGATATATAAGTAGCTGTAAACAAGGCTGTGACCCGTGGGGGGCAAGCCCCCACCATGCTACCACCCCACAACTTTATTCGGTCGCTTCGCGACCTGGTAGATCGATAATAATGTCTTTAAATACTACAGCAGCAGTCTTATCTGTCTTGGAATAGCATTTTTAAATACTTGATCACATAACTTTCATATTACCTTCTGTGACCATGTCATATTGAGGACTTCTGTACATTCCAGCTTCCTATTTATTCTCATTCAGAGACTTATTAAAAAGTGATTAAATTTTACATTATTCAGAATTATATACATTATATACATTTATAAACTCACTGGACCTAAAAAACATAAGTCAATCTCCTTTTGGAACCTTGCTGAATACTTACTCATGGATCAATAATAACATTCTTAAACACTACATATTTGGCTTGGAATAGTATTTAGATTCTTCCTCAGTTTGTTTCTCTTGAAGTGTCAGGTTTTTTGTTCCACATTGGACTTCCAACTTCCCATATGGCTGTGATTACCCTTCCCCCATGTCATATTGGGGATTTCTGCAGATTCTAGCTCCCCATTTATTCTTTTTCATACTCATACCCCACTTTCCTTCCATTCCACTCATCTGTCTGTCATTGAATCTTTTAGGATAAATTATTATCTTGTATTCTACTAATCTCCAGTTCAAATATTGATTTAGAACCTTTCTGTTAAGAACCACATTGTTCAGGCCCCTGTATTTTCAAATTACAGTACATATGTATACTGTCCTCTGGTATTGTGATACCCAAGAACACATCACTTAATCATTTCCTTTTCCAGCCACTCTATCTCAGTTCTGTTTCCATTATTCCTTGCATCACTTCACCATATCATTTGCCACCTCAGAATATTTATCTTTTTTTCTGTTGTCTTGTATTCCTTTTCTTAATCTCCTGTTCTGTTTCCCAATTTCCTTTGTTCTGCTAATATCAAATCTCCACTTTCAGCTCTGTGCTTCCATTTACTTCAGTATAAAACCCCATCATGTACACTACTATCTTTCAGTTTGAATATTGACTTAGAATACTCATTTAGAGCCCCCTCTCATGTTTAGAAGTGTATGCAATAATACCTTCATTTACCTTTTAAGTATTGTTCATACTGCTTAATCCTTTTGCTAGTGTCTGGCCAGACTGAGACTTATGACCTTTTTTGACCTTAGCCTCTGGACCCTCATTTACAGCCAAGTGCCATAATCCATCCTGTAATATACTTTATTGCTTGTTTCAAAGTATCAGAGCATCTGACAGTTTTGTGTGAGGGCACAACACATGTTAAAGCCAAGCTCCACTTGTTTTTAGAAATGGAGTTGCTGGTTAAGTATGTAATGACCTTTTGGTCTCCCATTTTCCCCTTTCCCATGTTGTCCCACTATTAACACTTACATTTTGGTATAACCTTTTGTCATTCAGTTGTTTCATTCCATATTGCTCTTCTATGTATTCCTTCCACATGAGTCTTTTTATATGGTCACATTACATTGATAGCCCCTGTATACTCTGGATCCCCATTTAGTTTGTATAGATATTCCATTGCCCTCTTCCCCATTCCACTCATCTCTTTGATATTGAGTTTTTTTAGTATAAATTATTGTTTTGTGAAGTATGTGTCTTCAGTGTGAATATTGACTTGTAATTTCCTTTATTGCCCTTCAAGCTCTCCTGGGATATTATTTTGTATCACTATAAATCCTCTAAGTCATCGGCCTCTCAATGACTCCATACTTTGTAACTTAGTACTGTGTAACTCTGAGTATATGTAGCTGCCAGTAACAAAGGAAAATCTTATATTTTGGTCTCTACATATTTAATCCCAGTCTTTGAACTAAGGAAGCACTTAAACTTTTTATTTTGATTTATTGTATTTTATTTTTATTTTTCCAATTTTCTTTTATTTTGAAACAGTTACAAAAGAAAACAACAGTAACAAAAGAAAACAATGGTAACAAAAGAAAACAACAGTTACAAATAGAAACAAAGGTCACAAAAGGAACAACAGTTACAAAAGGAACAATGGTTACAAAAGTGTAAGAATGGAAACTGTTTAAAGAACAGAAACCATTACAAAAGGCATTACCAAAGACAGAAACAAATATCACAAATGGAACAATGGTTTTAAAAGGAACAATGGGTAGAAAAGAAGCAACAGTTTCAAAAGGAGCAATGGTTTCAAAAAAAGCAATGGTTTCAGAAGAAGTAATTGTACAGTTCTGAGTAGCAATTGAGTTGATTCTACTGGAATTGATTTACAAATGATACAGCATTGATACAGCATTGATTGAGAAGAGGAGAACATTCATTAAGCATTCATGGAGCATTGAAGAAACATTAATAGAGCATGGATTGAGCATTGATATATTGTATTGTATTTTGATATATCTTATTTTATTTCAATGTTTTGCATTTTATTTTGATTTATTTTATTCTATTTTTAAACATTTTATCTTGATTTATTGTATTTTATTTTTATTTTTCCAATTTATTTTATTTTGAAGTATTTTATTTTGAGTTATTCTATTTTATTTTATTTTTAAACATTATATTTTCATTTATTGTATTTTATCTTAATTATTCACTGAGATTTTCCTGGAAATCCTTGTAGACCTCCAGGGATTTGCAATATTCCTCCAGGGAAATGGCATCAAATTACCTCCATGAATGCCACTTGAAATGCTTCTATGAGGGGCATGGGAAATACTTTCCCAAAGGGTGCAGGAATTCCCCTGGACAGCTCGTGTGAAATGTTTCTGTGAGGGCATGGGAGATGGTTCTGCTGTAAATCAAATTGCTCCTGTGTCACAGAAATGCTTCCACAGGGCATGGGAAATGTATCCGGAAAGGTTGTGGGAAATGTTCCTGTGAGGTGTGTGGGAAATGGTCCCGTGAATGGCATGGGAAATAGTTATGTGAATGGTGCAGGAAATTGCTTACATATGTGAATGGTGTGGGAGAGAGTTGTGGAAAATGTCTCCATTAAGGCATGTGAACTAATTCCATGCATGTGAGAAACACTCCTGCAGCATGAAAAAATACTCCCACATCTGTAACAATACTCCCGCGGCATTGGAAAATACCTCCGCACATGTGACATAATACTCCTGTGCATGTAAAAATATTCTCCCATGTGTGTAAAAATACCTCCACGCACATGACAAAATACTCCCTTGCTTGTATAAATACTTCTGTGCATCACACACCTAATCCATGCACCACACCCATACGCCCACACCTACGTAGTGCACCCACATGGCACACCTGTGTATCTGCATGGTGCACTTGTGTATCTGCATGGTGCACTTGTGTATCTGCATGGTGCACTTGTGTATCTGCATGGTGCACTTGTGTATCTGCATGGTGCACTTGTGTATCTGCATGGTGCACTTGTGTATCTGCATGGTGCACTTGTGTGGCACACTTGCATACCTGTGCAGTGCACTCATGCACTTGTGCAGTGTGCTTGCACACCCATGCAGCACACTTGTGCACTTGTGCACCCATGTGGCGCACCCACATCCATGTGGCGCACCCACATCCATGTGGCGCACCCACATCCATGTGGCGCACCCACATCCATGTGGCGCACCCACATCCATGTGGCGCACCCACATCCATGTGGCGCACCCACATCCATGTGGCGCACCCACATCCATGTGGCGCACCCACATCCATGTGGCGCACCCACATCCATGTGGCGCACCCACATCCATGTGGCGCACCCACATCCATGTGGCGCACCCACATCCATGTGGCGCACCCACATCCATGTGGCGCACCCACATCCATGTGGCGCACCCACATCCATGTGGCGCACCCACATCCATGTGGCGCACCCACATCCATGTGGCGCACCCACATCCATGTGGCGCACCCACATCCATGTGGCGCACCCACATCCATGTGGCGCACCCACATCCATGTGGCGCACCCACATCCATGTGGCGCACCCACATCCATGTGGCGCACCCACATCCATGTGGCGCACCCACATCCATGTGGCGCACCCACATCCATGTGGCGCACCCACATCCATGTGGCGCACCCACATCCATGTGGCGCACCCACATCCATGTGGCGCACCACATCCATGTGGCGCACCCACATCCATGTGGCGCACCACATCCATGTGGCGCACCCACATCCATGTGGCGCACCCACATCCATGTGGCGCACCCACATCCATGTGGCGCACCCACATCCATGTGGCGCACCCACATCCATGTGGCGCACCCACATCCATGTGGCGCACCCACATCCATGTGGGTGCAGAACACTCATGCCCCCATGCGATGTGTTGGCATGCTCATGCAGCATACTTTCACACCTGCACGACGTGTTGAAGTGTTTGCACAGTGTGCTTGTGCACCCATGTGACGTGATCGCATGCCTGTGCAGTGTGCTTGTGCACTGTGTGATGTGTTCACGCACCCACGCAGCATGCTTGCATGCCTGTGCAGCTATGTGCTCATGCACTGCACCCAGCTCTCGACTGTTTCGTTGGCGAGACTGGTGACATAGTTGTTTGCATGCTGCCACACCCATATCCACATGCTGCACCCATACTCCCTGTGAAGGATAGGTCACATAGGAGGTGTGACTAAAGGCTCTAAGCCTTAGACCTTAAGCCGCTTTATAATGCCATTATTTCCTTTTTGTTTTATATTTTTTATTCTCTCTTTATCACTCATAAATACACTTTTATTAGTTCAAGAGTCCATGTATGCTTGTGAGTGCTCTCGCCCACAAGAAGTATGTGTATGTCACAGTAGTAGTCACATGATACAAACTCAGACACTTTTCAACCCTGACAACCATCACCTGCACATGCAAGTACTGGTTCGGGGTCTTGTCTAAAACAAACCTCTACTCTATCTCTCTTCATAGAATTACAGTAACTAAACTTCGCACTGAAACAGTCGAAGTCAGTTACTATTATTCGACTCGACTTCAAGCTCTTGCCTAGTGCGGTAAGAATATCCATCATAACTCACTTTCTTAGGATATTCTCTCTCTTTCGCGCAATATATACTTTCTCTTATCTACTCTGTCATCAGCCCAGCTAGCTACACAATCGAATTGTACTGTAAGGTCGATCCACCCTTGTAATTATCTACCAATCATACCTTAAAGGTCAATCGTAATCTACATCTTAACTACTAGTCGATTGTATTTTGTACTATCGCTAGTCGATAACAATCGTACATTGAGTGGTAAACTACTCGACCCTTTACACTCCCACACACTCGCACCTATGTGCTCACACACTGCACCCCACTCTCAACTGTTCCATCAGTGAGACTGGTGATGTAGTCATTTGCATGCTCTTGCTGGCAATAGGTGACGAGCCCGTATGTGCCTTCTCCTATACCCCCTATACTACCCCTGTTGCGATATTGTTGTTCCAGAACAATCTCACAACATAATGATTGTCCCCCACACAACATAATTTTTGAAGGAGCGTCCTGGTCAAATGGGAATGTATCTGTCCTCGGCTTGGTCCATCGAGAGGTGTCCAGTGTGGTGTGTCCATGATTGCCTTCCATTTGCAGAAACTTCATCAGTGCCCCCCATTCTGGGATTAAGGGTTTATGTTGATGAATTCCCAGTGATGTCTCCATGGGAAGGCTTTTGGTTGGTGAGTCCTGTCCCAGGCCTTTTCTATCATCAAAACCATCATCTGATTTCTGCTCCCCAGTTTCCAAGCCTTTATTGCAGTCCCAATCGTTCGATCTATTGGACAACTTGTTGAAGGGTCCATTTGGGGGAGTAAATGGGATAGGATGGATAGACAATGGATGGCAAGATTCATCAGGACAATGCAAATCTTGACCTGAGGATGATGGGGAACTGGAGATGACTTTGACTGTGATCTTTTCCATAGACACATTCGAGAAAGATGACTGTCCTTTTTTGGCAGTTGATCTGGCATGGATCCCAGGACATTCTCCATGAAAGGGACCAGAGCTGGAGGATGAGGGTGTTCGTTCTGGCTCATCAAACCCACTGAGCAATTCTGCCATCATCTTGTTACATCTCTCCAGGTTGTGCATCAATCTTGACCTGAGAGTAAAGTAGGTGAAACACACATTTGAGGGTTTACCATATATGGATTCCTTCAACACTTGAATGTATATGAAATTTGTATTGTCCCTTGGCACGATGTGGTGCCCTCTGAGCAATATGTGCATAATCTGTAGCAGATCATCATGCACACAAAGTAAATTGGAGAGCAGAATGAACAGCTCCATCTTGATACCCACTATTCCCTTTTCTCGGAAGAACATCACTTCGTTTGACCACTTTGGGATCAACTTTGTTACCTCATCGAGAGTTCCAGGCCAAGTGAATAAATTGTTTGCTGATATAATGCCATGGTACTGACCTAGCCAAGCTGCTACTGTTGCAGGCATGGATGGGTATCTAATCCTGCAATCCTTCGTGGCAGCGATGACCTTATCCCTCGAAACTCGAGAAGCATAGTAAGAGCCCCACTTCACGTTGACAGGCTCCAAATAAAGTAGTTGGCCATGATGCTTGAGCATAACTTGCCTCAGTGGGAAGACCAGGGTATCCTTCATGAAGGTGCGAGCATTTTGCCTTTCCAAGGGACTTGACTGCTCGAAGTTCAAGTTACCTTCCATTTAACCAGATTCGCAACGCTCAGAAAGGAACAACAGTTACAAAAGGAACAATGGTTACAAAAGTGTAAGAATGGAAACAGTTTAAAGAACAGCAACCATTACAAAAGACAGAAAGAAATATCACAAATGGAACAATGGTTTCAAAAGGAGCAATGGGTACAAAAGGAGCAACAGTTTCTTGGTTTCAAAAGGAGCAATGGTTTCAGAAGAAGTAACTGTACAGTTCTGATATATTGTATTTTAATTTAATTTATTGTAATTTACTTTAGTTTACTTTATTGTATTTTGATCTATTGTATTTTATTTTGATCTATTATATTTTACTTCAATTTATTTTATTTTGTTGTATTTTTAAACATTTTATTTTCATTTACTGTGTTTTATTTCAATTTATCTCATTTCATTTTATTTTCTGATCAGAAATTGAGTTGATTCTACTGGAATTGATTTAAAATTGATATACCATTGATTGAGAAGAGCAGAATGTTGATTAAGCATTTATGCAGCACTGATTGAGAATTGATGAGCATTGAAGAAATATTAATAAAGCATGCATGGACTGAGCATTGTATTCTATTTTAATTTATTAGATTGTTATTTTGATTTTTTGTATTTTATTTTGATATATCCGATTTTATTTTGATATATCCGATTTTATTTTATTTTTAAACATTTTATTTTCATTTATTGTATTTATTTTAATTGTTCCCTGGTTTTAGTCAGATTTTCCCGGAAATCATTGTAGACCTCCAGGGATTTGCAATCTTTCTCCTGGGAAATAGTGTCAAAAATTCCTCTGTGAATGTTGCATGAAATGCTTCCGTGAGTGTGTGGGAAATACTCCCAAAAGGGGGTGGGCAATTCTCCCGGAAAGGTCGTGGGAAATGAGTCCTTGAGTGGCGCGGGAAATGCTTACGTGAATGGCACGGGAAATGCTTACGTGAATGGCACGGGAAATGCTTACGTGAATGGCACGGGAAATGCTTACGTGAATGGCACGGGAAATGCTTACGTGAATGGCACGGGAAATGCTTACGTGAATGGCACGGGAAATGCTTACGTGAATGGCACGGGAAATGCTTACGTGAATGGCACGGGAAATGCTTACGTGAATGGCACGGGAAATGCTTACGTGAATGGCACGGGAAATGCTTACGTGAATGGCACGGGAAATGCTTACGTGAATGGCACGGGAAATGCTTACGTGAATGGCACGGGAAATGCTTACGTGAATGGCACGGGAAATGCTTACGTGAATGGCACGGGAAATGCTTACGTGAATGGCACGGGAAATGCTTACGTGAATGGCACGGGAAATGCTTACGTGAATGGCACGGGAAATGCTTACGTGAATGGCACGGGAAATGCTTACGTGAATGGCACGGGAAATGCTTACGTGAATGGCACGGGAAATGCTTACGTGAATGGCACGGGAAATGCTTACGTGAATGGCACGGGAAATGCTTACGTGAATGGCACGGGAAATGCTTACGTGAATGGCACGGGAAATGCTTACGTGAATGGCACGGGAAATGCTTACGTGAAGGGTGTGGGAAATTCTACTGGAGGTGTGTGGGAAATGTTTCCATTAGGGCGTGTAAAATGGTTCTGCGCATGTGACAAATACTCCTGTGCATTTCAAAAATGCTCCCGGGCATGTAACAATATTTCCATGCAGGTAACAAAATACTCCTGTGGCATCGAAAAATACCTCCACACATGTGACATAATACTTCTGCGCATGTAAAAATACCTCTGTGCATGTGACAAAATACTCCCACATGTGGACAAATACTTCCACGCATCACAAAATACCTCCATGCCCATCACAAAATACTCCCACAGCACCACAAATGCTCCCACACTGTCACAAAAGCTCCCACGGCACCATTAAATACTCCCACGAGTGCAGAAATGCACCTGTGCTGACTAATTAAAGAGTTCAAGCACTAATGTGCCCTCACCGGGACAGCTCGCCCTCATGGGGATTTCTGGGCCTGATGGGGAAAAACTCAGGTGCTCCACACCCTCAAGAAAGGGCACCTAGTGGCACCTAAAAATGCCCACCACCCACCAAGCAACTTTACTTTATATGATATATATATGATCTCCATAGATGGTAACATTATGAATATTTTCATAGAAGGCTCATTGGATACCTGTTAGGATACACACACAGGCCGGGTTTCCGGAGAAACCTGCGGGATATCCAGTAGGACTTGGCTTCAGCTTATAGGCTGCACCCTCGCTAGATCGTGTTGTCCAATTTCAAACGGACGGACGGGGATCCCGGGGAGTCCGGGCGGGGTTCGTGGGTCGTGGGTCGTAAGTCGGAGGTCGTGGGTCGTAAGTCGGAGGTCGTGGGTCGTAAGTCGGAGGTCGTGGGTCGTAAGTCGGAGGTCATGGGTCGTAAGTCGGAGGTCGTGGGTCGTAAGTTGGAGGTCGTGGGTCGTAAGTCGGAGGTCGTGGGTCGTGAGTCGAGTTGGTTGAGAGAGATAGATGCGCCGGAGCCCGTGGGCTCCGACTAGTGCGAGCGATGTGAATCAAGTAAGGTTTTAGAGCGGAAAATATTATTAGATTACTGGGGGGAATCTAAGCTAATTTTCTGACTGGATTGTATGTACAACATCTGCCAGTTTATATAGACCATGGAGTGAATGACATACCAAATCCAGTAATGGCGAAACGAAACTAACAAAACATGAAATGGGAATAGTAAACACCAAATTGGTGTTAGGAACGGAACGGAACGGAGCGGAGTCCGAATCGTGACAAAGCATAACCCATAACGGGAAACGGAGCGGGAGCGGAGTCCTAAATCGTGACAGGTCATTTGACTAAAACGGGAATGGGGCTCGATTAGAGCGGTAACGGGATTCTAAGCGGGGACCGGTGACTGATGCGTGGGACGAAGACGGACATAGACAGAGACGGAGTCCGGGGGAAGTCTGGTGACTGATATGTATCGTAATGAGGTCGAAACGTAACAAGTCTTGACATAACGGAGTCCGGGTGGGAAATCCTATAAACAGACGATTGGTGCTTGTAGCGCATGGGGGCGTACGGGTTAGTGCCCGGAGTCCGGCGGGATTGTCCGGTCGTAACAATACCTTTTGTTGCTGACAGGCTCTTGTATGAAAATCATGTACTATGTTGATTGGTAGCATTTTTTCAACATGTTATGTCATTGCACTAAAGTAAAAGTCAAAGGACTCTCACAGCTAAAATTCTCCTAATTCCAACTATGCATCCTGTCACGAATCGATTATTCTTCGATAACGTCGAATAATATTCTACTAATCGAACTCGAAAGCCTCGTTCGACGAAGTATATATTCGCCCTGTCGATGAAGTAAGAGGCTACATATTACCAGTCGCGAGAACTCATGGAAGTATTTGTCGAAGAGGTTACGACAAAGTAGATTACTAATATCACTAATATACAGATATTTCGACTGACTTCCCTCGCTCCTTTCGTAGCCCTTTTATGCTTTTCGTCGTATCGTTATGACTATGTTATGAACTAATTATGAAATCATATATGACATCGAAATGAGACATGTCGAAAGAGATTCAATGGTGTCGAATAATGTTCAGTTTGTTGAGTTGAATTTGATAGGTCGAAGAGTTGTCGAAAGTTACCTTTGAATGTTTGTGACAATACGTGACATGTGACGGTTGTGACACATCCCCTTTCCCCTGCTGCCCAGCATAAGATCCTTTCTCTACTTGATGCTGGCTATTCTGCCAAACACATTTCACTTTCTACTGGCTATGGCTTTGCTACTATCGCTAAACTTCACTCTGAATATGATTCCCACCATTCTCAGGCCTCTGGTGGTCACCCTTCCAAACACACTACAGCCAACATCTGTTTTGCATGATGCCTTATTAGCTCTGGAAAGGCTGACACAGCTGTAGATGTAACAAAGGCACTTTGAACTATCACCACTCAGTCACTCCATCCTCAAACAGTGCATTGTGGACTCAAGGCAGCTGGGATGAAGCCTGTGGTAAAGAAGAAAAGGCTTTTTCTTTCTAAGAAGCATAGGAAGGAGATGATGGACTTTGCTTTGGCACATCAGAATTGGACTGTGGAGGACTGGAAGAAGGTGGTGTGGTATGATGAGACAAAAAGCTATAGGCTGGGGTTGGATGGTAGGAAGTGGGTGTGGAAAAATGGAGGGGAGGGCTTGGGTGACAGGCTGGTTGAGGGAACCCTGAAGTTTGGTGGTGGATTTTTGATGGTATTGGGGTGTATGCTGTGAGGGGGGGTTGGGTATGTATGCAAGACTGATGGAAGGATGGATGGGGATCTCTGCATACAGATTCTGGAGGATGACCTGCAAGCCAGCCTTAGTGACTATGAAATCTGCATCTTCCAGCAGGATAATGCCCCCCCAAGCACACCTGCAAGAAGGCCCAGAATTGGTTCCAATAAATAGTTTCAGGTTCTCTCATGGCCAGCACAGTCTCCTGACCTGAATCCCATTGAACACTTATGGAATCACCTGAAGAGGAGGTTGGCAGGGTATGGGATGGGAATGCACTCCAGGGGATGGAAGAGTTTTGGGAGAGGGTGGTGAAGGAATGGTACAAGATTGATGCAAAGGTGTGTCAGGATTTGATTGCAAATATGCATAGGAAAGTTTCAGATAGGCAAAGGGTGGCTACACCAAGCACTAAATACAAGTAATTTCCCACCTAACCTTGTCAGCAACAAAAGGTATCCAATGAACCTTCTCTATTAAAATATTGATATTGTTACCATATATGGAGATCACATAATGACATTATGACATATCAAACTATACATGATAGAGCATGTTGACAAATATCTTGGTGATTTTTACTATTTCATCTACTGAGGTATAAGGTATATAGGTTGACACTGCAAAACATTGGATACATTTTGTGAGTCACTGTAACTCAATTGTGGACCATCTAACAGATTCTATATCATTTTGTAATTCCATAAATTTCAGGGATGTGAATGGGATTTTAAATGGATTGATTACACACATGTTCTATGTGATGTTAAGTCCTGCAACCACATCTGGGAGTTTTGTGGATTTTTAATTGGATCGTCCTCTGAGAAGTCACAGGAAAGATAAAGGGATACAGAATCCCACTGGACTATACACAATTGAAGCAGTTTATATTCCATGATATGGTTGATGCTTAAAAGATCCTATGTGCACCTGATCACCTTCCAACTATCTTTTGGATCCTTAAGCATTTTTAAATCTTTTAAGGATCCAATAGAGATTATTGGACTTTATATACATAAGATAAGGCTCTACTACAGATCCTAAAATATTTTGGAGAGAGGGGTTTTCCCGATGAAGGTTTTTCTTTAGTACAGTTGGTGGGTGCAAAGTTATGAACTCAGTTGACAAAGAAACAGCATAGAGAGGCTTAGAATAGATTACATGAATGTCATTCCTTTCTAGTAGTGCTCACTATTATATGGATCTAGAACAGGAGCCAGTAGATTATGCCTGGATTGCATACCAAATTGGCAGGTTTTGTTGTTGAAGTCTGCTAGCCTAAGTTTCACAGTACGAGGACTCTCTACAATTGGAGCGTAGCCACTAAGAGTAGAGTGGGTAGATGCTAAGCTGGTGATATTGCTAGGCTTTCAGATGAGGGATCTACTCCTCATCTGAACTAACTATATACTAGTATACATGGTCTGTGCACTGGTCTGTGCATGATGGCGTGCTACGGATCTAGTGAACTCTAACTAAATATATCAATCACATGTGTGAACCGGCCGGAACCTATACAGTCACAAGACGAGATATGAGATTACAGTTAATCACATTATCATATTCTACCATTTGTGGCTTATAAAGGTACCTGGATTTTAATTAAATCCTGGTAAGGGAAATGCTGCTACACGGGCCACAAGCTTGTGTTGAAATTGGAACTATACTGCCTGTAAAATTTGTTCGTGTCGTTGTCCCATTTGTAATTGGGTTCATATTTTCAATGTTATGTTGGATCGATGTTCTCTAAGTACGTGGTTTGTATTGTGGGGGATTTACAGCAGTACACATGGAAACGGCTAACAAACAGATAAACAGAAACATTGATAGAATAGTGTCATTCGCAAAGGGAACAGCAACTTGCTAAATATCCTCTTCCGCACCTATTTTTATTTAGCTTTATCTTTCAATTTGATTGATGTTCTCAATACGTGTCGGACTTACTAAATATCCTCTGCGGCTCGCTTTAGCATCTCTAAAGAAGAGGGGGATCGACTCCGGATGCTACAACGGTAGTCCGGCGGGCCGCTGCAAAAGTGAGATTAGAGTGGACAAGCACTGGAGATGACGCCATAGATTATACCTGATAATCTCACTTGTGTATAGCACGGCTTTTTCCACCGGTCGACCGTTTGGATAAGTAGCATTGCTGATATTACACGTCGCAAGAGCGGTGGCTATTGCTAAGAACATGGATGACTCCGCAAATTGCATGCCGGGACAAGCCCTTTCGAACACGATCAGCGATACACGTCGGCCAAGGGAAGGGCAGGCAGACGCACCGTCGGCCATATCCAAACGCAGAACTCACGACTTTCACCGCTTTATCGTTCCCGACGTAGCGGCTGGGATCAAACTCTTCTGGATCAGGGAACACCTCGGGATTGTGTAGGACGGCCCTGAAGGAAATTTCGGTGTGATGCTTTCAAGCTAGAGCTCATTGATTACCAGGTGTTAGCCACAACGATTGTATCTTTGGGGACGAGATATCCCTTATATTCGTCATCTCGCATGACTCGATGAGGTAGAGCTTCATGTAGTTTAATGAGATGAAAGCTGCAGGGAGAACTTTGGACTGACCTAGGTTTGCAAGCGGTCTCCATCTTAAAATCTCTCTCATAATATTTACAACGAATGGTAATGACGGTCTGTCAGAGATGTCTGGTAGCCGTTTTCCCTTTAGCAGTTGGTCGATTTCGTCTTGTCCCTTCTGTTGAATATCCGGGAAGAGGGCCATGGTGAGGAAAAATGATGAAACCATAAAAACAGTCTGTGGGATAAAGCTTAGGTTATGACACCCCTTGGCGTTGAATAAAATACCGTGTGTGCGCCGCCTTATGTGATGTCATAAAATATTAGGAACGACACCATTTGTTGAATGAGGAAAACTTGCCTGCAAACAGGGAACCTGTCGCCCACGACAGAATTTCCTCGTCATCCTCCGTCATCGTCTGGCCCATGTCCGCTAGAAGTGAAGTTGATATATTCGGCCTTGTCAACATGGGATCGTCCTAAAATTGTGAAGCGAATGCCTCTGAATATAGTGATACAACTTTCACCCACTTGATGCTCTTTGTTCCATAAATACGGCGCGCTTTTCATCTCATTAAGCACGTCGCGTCCTTCCTTCGCAACCTTTTGAAACGTTGCCCCAGGTATCCAGGAAGGAACGTAACGCACTGCAGATGTGTGAAGATGAGCAACGACGAATACCAATTTAATTCTCAAGATCCATAAGAACGTACACCACGGCAAGAAATCAATTGCCCAAGCTCCCGGCTGAGCGACCTTCGTAAAGGTCAGCATGGTTTGTTCAGCAGCATGGAGGAATGGATCTCGGCTGGTGAGCAGTGCTTTGTATCCATAAGTGGTTTGCATAATTATGGAACCGGCAAATCTGTTATTTTTCATTGGGGTAAGCTAATATTCAGATGGTTTATGTACCATCTCACAGTCTGATCGATTCTACGAGATCAACCGGTTTAGTCAAGACATCGTGTATGAGTGCCCGACCCTCCTTCTCTTGGGTCGACCAATATTTAACGAGGGCATTGCCGACAAGCTCTTTCTTAAGCACCTGTTGTTTCTTGCGGAACTGGTCGCTGTATCGAGAAAATCCGATGAGACGATTGAACTGTATGCTGATCGTAAGATCTGTGAGTGTTGCACCTAAGTCCAGTTGAGACAATACCAAGACCTACAGGTCTGCCATATGCTATTCGGCATATGGAAGCATTACTTGAGAATGGGGTATTTGCTTGAAGGACGTACAAGTGTCGGTCTATCAGAATAGATCGAAGATCGTCTCTCTAGAAGATCAATCGCAGCCTGATACGAGTTCAGAACTAGGATCGATTGGCCCAGCACAGTTACATGAACCAAGTCGCCTGTAAGCACAAAAGTCATTCAGCTTGCCCCCCCAAGGCAAACCGAGTCACATATAGGAGCGTACCATATATTTTCGCCCATTCTGCGTATGTTAACCATGGATAATCAGTGTATTTCGGAAATTCCAGTACATTGCCAATTATAGGGTATCCCTTTGGACCAGGGGGCGTGTTCATGCGCCCTCGCGACGTGAGTAGATAGGCGAACACACCAAGTGCGACGAAAATAACAAACACATCCAAGGCATATCTCGGGGGGAGGTTCTGGGCCATGTTTGCGAGGTTGGTCTCAAACCTGAATTATGATCAATGTCGACGCCCCATGACATTACCCCCCAACACCCCTCCAACCAGCTCGAAGCTATGGTGGGAACACGACTTGTCTCTATCTTTATCTTGAGTGTGCTAATAGCTTTTTTGTACCTGAATGAACGCCTTCACTTCTGGTTGGCAGCCTTTCTCACGTGATCTAGTCAAATCTCATTGATCTAAACAGAAAATAATATACAAAGGCACTACTCACCAAGGCTATACCCTCTCAACTTACCTCGAAACCACAAATGCTAACTCTCAAAACTTAAAATTAACCGGTAGACCCCCACGCCACAAACCATAAACTCTAAAACGCTATATCAATAGAAGCCATGTAGGCGCTTACTCGGGACTATCGCATAGAGTTGAAGTTGGGGAACCTCCGTGGCTCAGAGCTTTTCTCAGGACTTCATGCACTATACCTAAAGGATTGCGGAATTCGGTTACGCTCAACACTGCGTGGGGGTATCTCCAAAGGTGGAGTACGTTGAGTATAAGGCTCCTTCAAGACTCGTATATCAGGTGTGCATACAGGATGAATTGGGGACGATATGCTCTATGCAAAATCTGTCATAGGCCATTGGTGGTGACGTTCGACGGGCTTTCCCGCGGGGAACATTGTTAATTCTGCCTCATCGCACCTCACAATCAAGCTCGACGGTGCTCAGCCCCACCAAAACTTCGAAAACCTCGGAGATTACAAACATCGCCTCGTCATTTACTTAAGCAAACGACAAAAATATAACGCGGGCGTAAGTGTTGAACACCAACCTCAAGAACTCGTAGTGTATCCTCCAAAGCCATCTTTAACAGTCGTAAAGGGAAGTTGACTAACTGGGAACGCGGCATTGGTATTTGGACAAGACGGCGGTATGATTTGTCTCGCTCATTACATGATTTATGAAAGGGAATGAAGTATGCTCAGCGATACTGGGAATCGTGAGCCAATAGAATGACATTTCAGGCGGGCCCAGCTAGATAGCAAAGGTGTGCATGAAACGATGTCTTTCTAGCCACAAATCGGGCGTACGACGGACATCTTTGACTCCGCTGGTACGCTTGAGGTCGAAGACGCGATCGCCAATATGCGCATCGTCTTTATGCAAGTATAAAACATAAGAAGCAGTGCTGTATGTAATGGTTTACTTAAAGGACTTCGCTTTGTCCCCACGAAAAACTCAGTTCAGAAACGACTTCTGACCACGTAATTTTTCTTTTTTTTTTGACTCCTGTTGTAACGTTGTCGCTTCCTGCAATGGAATGTCTGGTCGATTTTGCGGGTTAGCGAGTGTCTCGTACCTCGTACCGACATGGTGGGTATCTGGCTTTGTTTTTAATGGCCCTTGAAAGGCTAGATATTGGTGGATTCCTCCTGATCAACGACATTTATTGGATCCTACATCCTATCTTCATGGAGCACAGAGGACCTGACCTCTAAGATAAATCCTTCTCTTTACCCAGTTCCCCACCATGATCTCAATAGGACTGATGGGGCGGGAGATGCCTGATTCCGGAACTCCATGAAATACCCTGTTAATGAAGGGTAGATAGATGTCCTGAGAACTGGGATTAACAGCAGAGATTGAGGAAAAGTCAGTATAATTCTAGAAGTGGAGCTTTCGTTGCGTTTTGGAGACAATAATAAAGGGCAGTCACTCATTTTTTTAATTTGGATCATCATTTTTGAACCTGTGCCGCCTTGCACTGTTCTGGTACAACTATATATCAAATCCAGTTCGCTATCCTTCAGCCCGTAATAAAAATAAAGGATAAAGTAGCCCATGAGCGCTCAAAAGACGTTGGGGTTCCGCAGCCACCTCGAAGTATCAGAACTTGCGGACCAATATCTCGGAGTTTGGACATCCTGGTGTTCGGGCACCAACACCAACGACAGACACGGAATGTTGAATTCAACCGTATCCCATAAAACACAATCTCTTTTGCATCCACTCCCCCGCAGCCTCACCCACCAGTCCACAGCAGAGATCAATAATAATAGTTCATGCTCATGGGGGTGAGTGTGACTGCGCAGCGAGTGGTAGGTAAGTAGGTATAACACACAGGGTAACTAGGTGATAGACGACGGCGGTACTAGAGGGCGTAGAAACGCATAAGTAGCGAAAGAAGACAACGAATGAGATGGAACACAGAGAGAAATAAGTCCGTGGTAATTTTTTATTTGGAGTCCATGCCTCTGCAGAATGAGCGATTTTAATTTGATTGAAAAGAACGAACAACCGTCATTGGAGTAGGAGAATTTACTCGACGGTA
This sequence comes from Hysterangium stoloniferum, assembly GCA_015178975.1. Lineage (NCBI taxonomy): Eukaryota > Fungi > Basidiomycota > Agaricomycetes > Hysterangiales > Hysterangiaceae > Hysterangium > Hysterangium stoloniferum. The sequence continues at coordinate 213,406 of WHVD01000025.1, forward strand.
ACAGATTTGGCCCTGCGGGAAAAAAAAAAAAAACGAGTAAGCAAATTGAATCAACAACGGTAGAGAGGGAGAACAAAGAGCTTACAAATTCCTGGGGAAGTCGACATCAAATCCGTACTTGATAGCCAGATGATAACTCAAGATTTGCAGCGGGATGACGTTCAGGATACCCTGCAAGCAGTCCACCGTCTTGGGGACACGAATGGTCTTAGCGGTGGGAGGGATGGAATCGTCATCATCGTTACAGATGATGATAGGCTGAGCCTTGCGGGCAGTAATTTGGGCGAAAGCGGATTGCACCTGGGGGAGGAGGGGATGTGGATTAACAAAGGGAAGAAAAATAATAAACAAGGGGAAGGCTCACCTTGGGGTAAAGAGAGTCACGGGTCATAATTATAATCACAGGCATGTTTTCATCAATGAGTGCAAGTGGGCCGTGCTTCAGTTCGCCGGCAAGAATTCCTGATGATCAAACATATCTCATGAGCAACAAAGAACCAGCAATACAAAAACAACACAACGGGACATACCCTCGGAGTGCATATATGCGATTTCCTTAATCTTAAGCGCACCTTCAAGGCATGTCGCATACCTTAAAACACAAACCAACCATTAGCATCACTCCCTCTTTCCAAAAGAGCCAACACTCACTGGAACCCTCTACCCATAATAAGCAAGCTTCTCGACGTGGCAAGCACTCCAGTAGCCAACTGCTTCAAATGATCATCATCCGCCAAAACTTTCTTAATCTGATTAGGCAACTTCGCCAAACCATCGATGATCTGATTCCTCCTCTCCGTAAGGCTCAACCTATCCTCGCTCAACTGCAACGCCATCATCAAGAGCGCAATGTATTGACTCGTATACGCCTTCGTACTCGCCACTCCGATTTCAGGGCCAGCGTTGATGTGCACACCACAGTGTGTCTCACGCGAGATAGTAGACCCGACGGTGTTGACGACACCGACACAAAGGGCACCACGCTCGAGACAGTAACGAAGCGCGAGGATCGTGTCGGCCGTTTCACCGGACTGTGAAAGGAAGACGCACACGTCGTCACGGAAGATAGGCGTCTTGCGATCGAGGAAGTCAGAAGCGAGTTCGACGGAAACAGGGATCTCCGTGAGTTCTTCGAAGATAGCACGCGTCGCGACGCAAGAATGGTAGCTCGTCCCGCAAGCGGAGAACACGATCCTGCGACCGCGGCGGATAGTCGGCAAAAACGCGCGCAAGCCACCGAGGTTGACGGCGTGCGTATCGAAGTTGACACGACCACGCATAGTGTTGACGACACTATCCGGCTGCTCGTAGATCTCCTTCTGCATGAAATGGTCGAATTTGCCTTTCATAATCTCCGCAAGCTCGAGTTCGAGTGTTTCGATGCTGCGGGTGGCTGGTTCGCTGGCTTTGCCATCGGTGCGGCGGAGACGGTGGATGTGGAGTTCGCCCTCGGCGATGTGGGCGATATCGTCGTCCTCGAGGTAGAGGACGCGCTTGGTGTGCTCAATAACGGCGGAGGCGTCCGAGGCAATGAAGTATTCGATCGGCTGGGGCATGCCGTCTTCGGACATGAAGGCGCGGGATTGGGAGCGGGTGAGTTTAGGGCCTGAAGCGGCGGCGGGAGGTGGGGCAAGGAGGTTGTTTTTGCTAACGGGAGAAACTGGGGATAAGGCGGAGGTTGAGTGGGGGCTGAGCGGAAGAACATAATAAAAACATACGAGCGTCGACAGTGGCTGACGAAGCCTCCTCAGTTCCAGCGAACTCAACATCCACAAAGTCGACCTTGAGCTTCTTCTCAGTCTTAACACCGATGAGAAGGGGCGAACCACGACGAGTGGTGACAAGTTCGTTCGGGAAGTGACGGCTCTTGAACACGAACGCGAATGAACCCTCCAACTCGTGCAAAACGGCCTTGATGAGCGCAGTGAATGTAATACGCTTGTCGGGTTGCGAGTCATAGATGAACTTTGTGAGAACAGCGACTGCCTCGCTGTCAGTCTCGCTCTCGAACTTATAGCCACGCTTCTGCAAGACGAGCCTCAATTCGCTGGAGTTTGTGACGATACCGTTGTGCACGATGGTGAACTCGTTAGTCGGATCCGATCGGACTGGGTGGCAGTTGACGATAGCAGGGGCACCATGGGTCGCCCAACGAGTATGAGCAATCGAAACTTGACTGATGAAAGTTGCGGTATTGTCTATGTTCGAACTAGTGATGACCTTGCGCAATTCGGCGACCTTTCCGACCTGCTTATAGAGGCAGACTTCACCTGGCTTGTCGCCATCGATACCGATGCCTGCTGAGTCGTATCCACGGTATTCTAGTCGTTGAAGACCATTACAGAGAATCTCGCAGATTGCTTTACGGTCCTTCTCTACGAGAAAGCTACAGTAGGCAAATATACCGCACATGGTGGAAGATTGCTGAAAGTAAGTAAGCTGTAAGGTAAATGAGGAGGAGGGGTGATGATAGTAACAGAAAGAGGGTTGTGTCTAGCCAATAGTATTTATAGCGCCCAAGCGACTTCTTAATTTGCGCGGAACCTGAAAAAAAAAACTAAATTGGCCCCAATCAGTACCAATCAGATTGACATTCCACCTAGATTGGTAGCCAAAACCTCCAACGGTTGCCTCGGCTTAATTCGCTTGATCGAAAGCAGTGCACAATATACGTCTGGTGGGGCTGTGCGCTCAGTTTTTCGGTGGGCGCATAGCCCCGTCAAATTGCTTCCCAGGTGATGGTCATCACGGAACAACAACGGAATCGGAGGCTACATTCGGTTAACTTTTTCGCAGTGGCCTGTAAGAATGGGCAGAGGGCGACCCACGTTTGTCTTCTTGTCGTTTAGATCACCGCATTTTAAAAAAGGACGACATCACTACGTGTGGTCTATGATCGATCTACTGTGCCCAACACTTGCATAGCCGCCGTCCAAGAATACTAATGGTTGGGTTATGCTCCTCATCTGCCCTGATCACGACAGCCGTCTAGATCTGGAAAGAGTACCAGAGTAAAGTCAAAGCCTCCCTGTGTCTAAGTGTACCTCCTTAGAATTATCAATCTGTGAATACAACATCATCACCAACCGGCACTCGGTTCAAAAGAAACGCCTCTCGGTGGGCGCTCGCTCAAAGTTGATTATAAGAACATCCACCATTAGAGGAAGAGCGTTCATGGACACGCACCTATATTTCCAAACTTAACGATGAACCCTCGAACTCACCTTACACCAATAAGCAGAATTCATTATGGATATCTGTATTTATAGTTACTCAAATGGATACAGCGATTTGACTGGCGCTCGGGGACAGTCTTAGGTTCAACCCGAATTTCATAACGGGTACAAACCTTTACCAAGATCAAGGTCAAGGTCACGTTATATTTAACTTCAAGCTTGATGGGCAGAGCGTGGTGATCAACATCGATGCGATGCGATGCGCCATGTTCATTTGCAAGACCATGAAAGGCAGGAGACGATCATACCGTGACAGCTGCATAGCACTGCGTTGGAAGGACGCCGCATGTAGTACCCCATCCAGAAGAGCAATGTATGTTGCCTACTGATAGTTAAATACTCTTTTGATGTAGACCCAGTCGTATATTTCATACATTTAGAATCCTGGTTAACACTTATAATGTACTAACAATTGTCGAGCGAAAATGGACATCCCATTTACCTGTTATCACAGTAAGGGCATCGAAAACATAGATCCCAGGTGACATCAATACACTATATCTTTTTAACCAATATATTGTATATACATAGATAGATCATGGAATGGGGTTAGAATGTAAAGTGGGCACATTAAGGTAGGAATCGAGGCAAAGGCATGCTGCCAGGAATAGGGCGATGCGGTCATGGGTGTCCAATGCCTAGTGACGAAAGTATTGTTAAATTCAACAATGGTAAAGAAACACTCCCCCGCTCTCTGGCGGAGCTTGGAGGGCTTTCTGCTTCTGCCTGTACACCGTACACCAGGAGACTTCAAGGCGTACCGCAAACCATACACGAAACCGCATTCAAATGGCAACATTGAGGGTATCTGTTGGAGAAATGTCGATTATCCTTCATGCATGTAAGCCTGGCGCCCAGGCACGCTCAGAGGATCATTTACTTGTTATGGAATCATCCTGCTGCCCATATATCCTGTTCACTAGTTCCTCGAGCAATACACCATTGGTCTTATCAATATGTGATCCAGACCAGTGAGCTTATTTAACGACGGGCTTACAATACAATCATCATAACGCTTCCTATACGAAGGATATTATATTAAAAACTGGATTAAAGATTTGCAGTGGTCGCTGTTGAAATAAAAAGTATTACACTAGCATGGTGTGTATTCAGGAACGCGGTAACCGGTTAACGCACCCGTACAGTTCAGGAACATGGGCGGCCATAGTATTTTAGCCGGATGCTTGCTAGTGTAACCTCTCAGTGGAGTTGCCACTGACTGAGAGGTATGCATAGCTCATTCTTGCCAATAGTAACAGGTACTATCACCATAGTCTTTTATTAGAACTACACAAATAATCTCAACAGGTTGGGCTCTGCAGAGCCTAGTATCAACAGGACTATACATATATGTAGACTGCGGAATGAATAACATACCAAATCCAGTAATAATTAAAACTAAACTAGCAAACATAAAACAAGATAAATAAACACCACACTTGGTGTTAGGAATGGGATGGAACTGAGTGGAGTCTGAATTGTGACAGGTCATGAAACCATAATGGGAACAGGGTGGGAGTGGAGTCTGAATCATGACAGGTCATTTAACCATAATGGGAATGGGGCTCAATTAGAGGGCTGATGGGTTTTCCAAGCAGGGTCCGGTGACCAGTGTGTGGGACAGGGTTGGAGATAGACAGGGTTGGAGTCTGGTGGATATTCCGGTGACTGATACATGAAGTAACGAAGGTCAAGTGTGGACAGGTCTGACATATGGAGTCTGGTGGGTATTCTGGTAAACTGATAATTGGTGCGTGTAAGGTGTGGGTGCCTATAAGTTAGTGCCCGGAGTCTGGCGGGATTTCTGGTCGTAACAGGCCTACTCCAAATAAACAAAATTTATATTAATAACCCACCTGAGCCTCCCTATTCCCCCTGCATCTCCTTAAGTAGCACTATTCAGCCTCCTTCTGACAAACCAATTAATATTGAGCCATGTAATGAGGACCCAGAAAATGAACCATTCCCAATGAGTGAGAAGCCAAAAGGGAAACAAAGAGCTATTGCCAATGAGACAGAGTGTGAAGAGTGGTAGAAGTTCTGACCGTTCTATATACAAAGAAATGAGTAGAAGAGGAGGAATCGACCTATTCGGTGCAATATGAGAGAAAGTGAGAGAGAGAGCACTAGATGACGCAGGAGTCAATGAGTGCGATGGATTGTGGAGGTCTCGACTGTTATAGTTTGAGGCCAGAAGTGTTCAGTAGTTCAGATAATGCTACCTATATGGTAGCTGACATGTTACCCTGATCACTGCTCGTAGTAGACCTAGTTTATGTCTTACGAGTGGTGGTGCTTGGGTAAAAGTGTGTCTGAGTTTCATTTGGTGCCGAGTGCACCCACAAGTATACACAAAGCTTCGAACTAATGAAATGGTGCAATATTCGAAGAATATATAGAATAGAAAAATATGAATAAAATGTGTAAAATATAAATAAAATAAAAGGAGTGTTTTACCATAATGAAACTGTGGTAAAAGCATACTCCTCACACAGAGCCTACTGTCAGAGAATCCCCTCCCTGCATCTCCCACACCTGAGCCAATCCATGAACTTCTCCCTCTACCATTACCATCACATTCCAGGGAGATGAACACCTTCAACTGATCTCCCTCTACCAGCTGGATGCACATCATGCTCAATTATCCCTCCACACAGTTTACTGTGAGAAGAATATTGATGCTGTCAGTGCAGTCTATACAGTAACCATTTGTTAGGATCCCTGTTGTTTTCAGACCCCCGCAACCTGTTTTCTCATAATCCTCTGGCATCTCACTATCAGTACTGCTGCTCATGGTATCACCACTCACAGTGCCCCTGACACTTGTTTCTTTGTAGCCAAGCCCCTTAGCCTTCTGTCCCATTTGCTCCCCCATCACCATTTCCACATATACATCCCATTTGCCACCTCATACCTTTTAGAATACTTTGTTATATTGTATTTAGTCTCATTTGGATCCCTCTTCCTTCCCCTACTTCTTTTTAACTCATCATCACTCTTGCTTCTCTGACCTCAAATAGCCATACTTGAACTGGAACATCTTACTCTCAGCTTCATACTTTTACAGTCAAAGCTTAGAGTTCATCTCCCAAACTCACTCATCAACAACTACATGCCTCACATTCTTCTATTTCTTCTTCTGAACCATCTCTTATTTTATCTAGTCTACTTGACTGGGGATCATGCCAATAAGGTCAATTCCACTTTCCGTGATTCTAGTTGCCTCTAGCAACTGTACAGTTGCTCGTGGTGACGACTACTTTACACACATTTGTATTGAACTTTGACAGTCAATACATCATATCTAACCTAGAAGGTGAATACTCCTTGTATATTGAATGGTCTGAATTTCTATAACTCTTCACACACTAGATCTTCTACCTAGACTGGCAACTCCAGATGGAGTTGGTATTCTTGAAGTTTCTTCACTACCCATAGTCATAGTTGAAATAAAGTGTTAAGAATAGAAGACCCTTTTTTTTTTTTTGAATTATTCTTCACAGAGAGGGTGTGGTGTGGTGTGGATCACCACTGTAAAGAGTCATGTAAAATACCACTCTGGGTGTGAAGAATGCCAACTGTTAAAGTATGGCAGATAGTGTATTGACTGTCTAAGTACAATACTAGCTAAGTAGAGTATAGAATGGAATTAAGTAGAGGAAAGTCAGTTGCAGTCAAGGTAGCAGTCAGGTGGCTCAAGGAGGATGATGACAAGGACTCATTCTGGGGAATCCACCTTGTAGGTTTGATTTCTTATCAAGTCACATTTTGGGAAGGGAGAGAAAGATTCAGTAGATGTTAGAATTACTTAGAAATATAAAAAGAGCTAGAGTTTGAGTTTGAATATCTTAAACTATAGTTAGTTTGAAGTGCTATGTATACTTGTAGGTGAACTAGGCACTCAGAAAGCAGACCTTTATACCCAGACACTAAATGTCAATGGTGATATAAGCTAAACCATCTGAGCTGCAGTTTATTAGGAGGTCCCATTGTTGTGCAATCTAATGAAAATTTATCAGTCCGATTGGTTTCATTATGTGCTGCTTACTTAATTGGTGCTAGGGCTGCGCACTGTGCCATACACTGACAGTTCATACACTGCCATATGACAGTCACAGCACCCATACTGTTGGTCATCATGGTTGGGTTTTGATGGCACGGTAGACGGTACAGGTGGCACCACCTTGCACCGTATAGGTATGGCCGTAAAGCGGCATGTACGTGTGAAGGGTATGCATACATCATGATTAGACTGTGGAATAATAGACATATTATAGTACTTTATTATTTAGTTTTCTATTCCTTTTCTCTAATTCTCTATATCTTTTGAGCATACCTTTATTTCTTAGTTTGAAGCCTTGTGTATATCTATGGGCACTCTCGGCATCAAATGAGAAGACACTTTGTACCCAGCAGACACCACCTCGTAATGACTCAGACGTTGAATAGTGAGAGGTGTCAAAGGTAATAACTCAGCTACCCATAGAGGTAGTGTCTTCTAGCATATCAATAGAATTTGGACTTGAACCGCGAAGGTCGAGTTCCACTCTCAAGACTCTGTGCTCGTCGACACTGTAGTCGACTCGCGCTGCTCTCTCTCATCCCTAGATATTCAGTCTTTCACTGATTATCTATCTTATCTCTAGCTACTAGTTGTACCGTAAAGGTCAACTCTTTTACTCTCTTGTTCTAGTCATCACGAGCAACTGTACCGTTGCTCTTGTGACGTGTAGTGTGTCCTTATACTAGTACGATCAGTCTAGTAATATATAGTATTGTACTGAATGGTCAATACTTTCTAATAGTAGTTGAATAAACACTATTCTTTGTATATTGAGCGGTCAGAATCTATCAACTCTTCACAGTACAGCACTGTACAGCATGCTTAATCAGTAAATAATCACATCATTGACCTTATCAACATTCTATCTCCAAGGCTCAGTCAGTGGTTTTGGTGTCCACTGATAGGCTATCACCTCCAGCAGGACTATCACTACTAGGGTGTCACTTCCTACGAAGGGCCCCTTCAAGTGACAAACTACATGCACATTTCACTTGTGTCTCTTGGCTGTTGCCCTGTTTGCCCACTTCAGCCTCATTCCCAATTTCACCTATTGGTGGTGTCAAATGTGTGACATGCTCAATTTAACTCAGCCCTACCCCTCTATTTCAAATCTTTCAAATGTTGTCAAATCCCCCAATTCTCTTTCGTGGGAGTACTTAGCACTGGACCCTTTTTTTTTCATATAAGACACCGCCTGAGAGGTGGCAACACCACTAAGCCTTCCACTTGTTGTTTGGAATGTGTCTCCTGTCATCAAAAAGGGTCTTCTTGATGCTCACGAGAAGCTCAGTGAGTATTATTACAAGTATGATGAATCTCCATTTTATACTTGGGCTGCATGTATGTCATTCTATCATTTCTGTCGAAGCTAGCTAACTAATCTACTCAGTACTTGATCCGAGGATATCATATGATGGTATGAAGCTTGACTACAAGAGCGACCTGCTACTCTTGCCGTACCTTGAGTCATCCAAGGACGAGCTGCAGGACTACTACGATACACATTATGCTAATAAACATTCTGCACCATCTCAAACCACAGAGCTTGCTACCATGATGCCCGGAACCTCAGCTGCACCCCTGCTTTCACCTCAGAAAAACTTCACTTTGTGTTTTCACCGGAAGGCAAAAACAGTGATAAATGAGCTGGAGGAGTACTTCAAACTTCCACCGGAAGACTTTGAGCCCTGCAATCCTATTCATTGGTGGATGCACCGGCATGCTCAGTTCCCAAATCTCTTCTGGTTTGCTCGTGATATTCTCTGTATTCCAGGTGTGTCCATAATCCAACAATTCATTGTGATAGGTGATGAACATTACATGTCAGGGTCTGTGGTTGCCATCAAACACATTTTCTCCGGGGGCCGCGATACCATTTCACTGCACTGTGCAAGTCTCCATCCCAAGACAATCAAAGTCCTTATGCTGGTCAAGAAGAAGCTTCATTTGGTGTGTGCTCAGAGTGCAGCAGCATTGCGGAGTAGTAGTTAATATGCTTTGCTAGTCCTATCTGAATTTCTTTGGTGCCGTATTGTCCCGTTCACCGTCAGACGGCCGTCTGGGCACCCGTGCCGTACCGGCGAGCAACCTAAGAGGTAGGTGTACGGACAGTATACGGTATGGCCGTACCCCGTTAACCACCGTATTGTGTACGGCCGTCTCCGTAATACGGACGGTGCGCAGCCCTAATTGGCGCATTCCACAAATTGCGGCGTGAGGGATTTAACAAAAGGTGTAGCGAATGCTGGCTGTAACAGCTTCTCTGACGAGCGTGATCTGCACCTATGAAGGTTTATATAAGGATAAAGTCATAAAAATAAATAGGGTTACACACCGTCTGCGTATACAGTGTCTTTGCCTGCAGGAAGCGAGTTACATTGGTTGGGTTCTACTCTTTATCTTGATTTGCCTGTCACCATCCTCAAAAACTCTCGCAAAGACTCTTCTAAATGGTAAATTGTCGTCTGTCCTCCTAGAACGTGCGCTATCGCCCTGGTATCGTTAAGCATCAACCACTCCGTCTGTTTCGCATGGTTAAGCAATAGTACAGATATATTAACTTTAAATTACCCCGAAGGAGCTATGGAAGCGATAAACATTCCCAAGTTTTTCCTTCCATTGTCGGTTGGCTACTTCAGCTTCCGATTGCATTAATTCTGCTAGATTGCCTAGATAGCAAGAGCAGATAAATAGCCGAAAATGAGTTTTGAAGCCGACGCATCCAGAAGCCATGATGACGGGGAGGGACCGGGCAAGCACGTTATGGAAGACTTCTTTGCGAATTATGGCATATATTGCCAGGCCTAGCAAAGGAAGACTCTCAAAAGCTCTATGAGTGATGACATGTTACCCATCAAAGTTTCCGTAGAGGTAGCGTGAAAACTGGGTACTCAAGCTCTTGATCAGGCTGGGAACACATTTAATTAAGTGCATAATCCAGGTAGATTTAGCGTGGCGATTCTGACCGCAGTAACCAGTCACTTAGATCAGATCTGCTGCTGCCATGTGCGGAGATGGACAAGGGGAGCATTTAGACGGCATCAAATTCGATGATCATTGATGATACCGATGTTTGAATTTTGAATTTACATAATTCTTGGTCGAACATCGCAGCATAATTGACTGTGCCAAAGGGCACTTTAAATCTTGGCGCGAAGTTACCGGAGCTTTGGTAGACGAAGAAGGAAGACGTACTCAGCTGGGAAGGAGAGAGGGCTATGCCGGACACATCCTTCCTGTCAAAGCTCCACAAAAAAGAAGAAGAAGAAGAAGGAAGAAGGAAGAGGGGGACCACCGAGTGCGATACAGCGTTATGGATCTCAAAAGTGTCCCTCGAAGAATTGTCGTGCGTCGGATGTTGATACCGACGGGGGAAGTCTTATGTGTATCCGCTGCAGCATGGCGACCGGATGGGAAATTTGGATTCCGAAGGAGTATTGATATTTCAAAACTCATAAATATTAAGAGAAATGCCAAGTGGGGCGAGGGAGTGTGAGAAACATAATTCAATCAGGCCTTTTTTGGAACAATATGGAATTTATTAAAAGAACCAAAAGGTCTATGGAATTTCTAACAGCCCCTGCAAGCCACGGATTCGGTGCATTCCCCTGTTTACGCAGTCACAAATATGATTTCCATTGAATCTTACGGGTATACCGGAGACTTGGCTGTCCTTTTCTGAATACGTTTGTGCAATGTGCAGTGTACAAACCATCCGAGTGATTTTTTTTCTCAATAGCTCATATTTCTTTAAATACTTTAGTAATCATGAACCACCCACCCATTTAAATGGTTGCTTCTTCTGTTTCCCAAGCACCACTCTCCTATTTAATAAGACGAACTGAGTTGAGATTAGCAGGGTGGGACCATTCAGGTAAATAAATAAAGAAATCACATGACTAAGTATGGGAGATTAGACGATTGTGTTATCCTCGAATTCGTAAACTCAAACTCCTTAATATCCTTCAACACCATGCATATCATCCTTACAGGAGCAACTGGTACATGTGGTGGCGCCGTTCTACAGCACTGTATTTCAACCCCAGCGATAACACGTGTCACCGTCATCGCACGTCGTCCTGTGAAGCTGGCAGAGGGGCAGGAAAAAGTGAAAGTCGTTTTGCATGATGACTTCACGCACTACTCGCAGCCACTGTTAGATCAACTCAAGGGAGCGGAGGGGTGTATCTGGGCTCTTGGAATCAGTCAGACATTAGTGAACAAAGAGTCAGTTTTTGTAATTATCATTGGACATGTAAGACGTTTATGTTGTTTAGAGAATATGTTAAGGTACGTTCAAATGTTCGATGCGGATTAGTATAATGCCGATGCTTTACAGATCACTCATGATTACGCCATAGAGGGGGCCAGAGCATTCGCAACCCTCAACGAATCTTTCAAATTTATATATGTCTCTGGAGAAGGTGTAAGTCTCAGCCCACAGAAGAATAAATTACTGAAATCGAAGTTCTACCACGCAGGCTGATCCATCTGGACGCACCAGCACATTGTTCGGAAAAGTTAAAGGTCAGACAGAAAAGGACCTCCATAATCTTCAGGTTACATTTCCCACACTCCGTACATTTGCTGTACGGCCTGGACTGATCGACCCTGAGGGTGACCACCTCAAAGATCGTTCACGCACCACACTTGAAGTGACAATGCAAACGTTTGTTGCACCGATTCTCCGTAGATTTGGAAAGGGAAGCATCATTGGGACACGCCCTCTTGCCAAGGCACTTGTAGACCTGGTGATGGGTGATGGAAATCCTTTTCCTCCTGGCCCGGGTGTGGAGGCAGACGGGAAGACATTATCGTGTTCCGTTCTGAGAAAGCTTTCCAGGGTGTAGATTTTATTCTCCGGTAGTTTGGTATGTCTTGCTATGTTTTCTAGAAATTCATGTGCTGTGGTTGCAATCTGAAAAAATATATATGTAAAATCTGCGAATGTTAGTCCAATTTATTTAACTTACCGATATTTTTGCTATCAAAAATACCTAGCAAGTCAATCGGTTCTGTCGTCAATCTACATAATGATCAACACTGAACAACTAGCCTCAAAGGAGGCATCACGAGGAAGAGAAGCCACCTATAGACCCAACGACAGAGGAGCCCTCATCACAAACCACCCACTACCAACGGACCAGACAGCTGAGTGGCCCCCACCTCACTCCATGCAGGCATTGGCAAAGCGTTCACCAAACGTTCATTAGAAGTCAAGGGCGCTTCCGCTGTGACTAAATTTTTTATAATACTACGGGGGACTATTATTGTTTGGAAAGAGTGCTATTTAATAGTCGACTCCCCGAAGTTTCCGACCTGCCCTACGAAAGACAAGACGGCAGTGCATTCCCTACTTATACGCACCCGCCCAGCACGAACTTACGAAGAGAAACTGAAAGAACAACGCTCCTTCCACGTGAAAACCATACCCAAGGTACTCGCCGATCCTGATATACTGCAGGACTTAATCCGTTTTGTGGACCTGACAGGCCGACTTAAGGAGACCTTCGTAGTGGAGAAGAGGGGGGAGGTAGAAGATTGGATAGCTAACCTCACTTTTAACCTCCCATATACATTTCAGCGACTGCTCTCACTGAGATTCGATCGGATTGACTTGCCTCACCAGGAGGAGAGGAGGGCATCCCGATGATCCTCACAAGACTATTCCAGTGCCTAAAATGCCAATGCACATTCAGGGTATCAAAATTAAGCCGAGTACATCACACAAGTTTCTCAGAGTCACCATTATGATGAGTTACACTTCCTGGGGCATGTGCATCACACTTTGAAAAAGGGAACGACATCGGAGCTAGTATTTGTGGCTGCATGTTGACGATTAGGGGGGGGGGTATATGTCGGTACGTGGACGCGAGCAAAAAGCGTTAACATTACTAAGCTACTATACAGAATTACGTAGTTTGGCGTGAAATATTCCACAAATGTCATCATGTTGAGATTATTGCCGAGTGGCCATAACTTCAACACACTCCTTTAATTGAAAATGTGTTAATGACACTCCTTAGAATGCAAAGTTGGTAGTTGTGTGATATGTATCTGTTCTGTAATCTGTGGTGTTGTTGGCTCCTTCAATGATATTGCAGGAGTCAGCAACATTCACATTAGTGTAAGCCCTAGAGCTGGGGCAGTCAGTTCCATAATGACCTCGTCCGCCACAATTAAAACATTGAACACTGGGGGGACACTTAACTGCACTGCCTTGGGTAGCTAAGAGAGCTTGAGCTTCAACATCATTACCAACAATAGATATTGTATGAGGGCCAAGCTGGTGTGATTCTTCATTGAGTAGGCAATTAATGATGTATTTGAGGGTGAGTTGTTCAGGTGGGATGGAATCCAAGCTGACAATGAACTTGTCATAAGATTCATCAAGGCCGTTGGTGAGCACCAGGATCATCTCTTCTTCTTCACAGGTTTTGAGCCAACGATGGAGGGTGGTATCCATGTTAATTGATGGAGGGCTGGTTGCATGGCTGAGGTGTTGTGAGGCATGTTTCACAGCAGTGATCTATAGCTGCATGCTCTGTGAGTCGTCCTTTTTCATGGTCAGGAAGTGTGAAGAGTGGTGGAAGTTCTAACTGTTCTATATATGAAGAATATCAACTGTTTAGGTACGACACATTGATGTATTGACTATCTAAGTCTAATACAGACCAAAACATGTATTGACTATCTAGTTCAATACGGTTGAAAGGATTAGCTATCTTAAGTAGAATAGATAGCTAAGATGACTGAAAGAGAATCAACTTTGAAGTATGATTCTGAGCGACTGCTCAAGTGATTAAGGAAATAACAAGAGAGTCGAACAAACAGAGTAGTGTGGATGTAGTCCACACGGATCGAGATAACAGTTTGAGTTTTGACTAGTGTAGTTCGAAACTGTGATTGAGCTGATAGTTAAGGCCTATATCTGTGATGGTTGAGATGATACCCCAATCACAACTTGCAGGACACTAAATGGGTGTCTGGGCAAGTTGTGGGTATGGGGTAAAAAGTGTAAAGGGTCGAGTAGTTTACCACTCAATGTACAATTGTTATTGACTAGCAATAGTACAAAATACAATCGACTAGTAGTTAAGATGTAGATTACAATTGACCTTTAAGGTACGATTGGTAGATAATTACAAGGGCGGATCGACCTTACGGTATGATTCGATTGTGTAGCTAGCTGGGATGATGACCAGGTAGATAAGAGAAAGTATATATTGCGTGAAAGAGATAGAATATCCTAAGAAAGTGAGTTACGATGGATATTCTTACCGCCCTAGGCAAGAGTTTGAAGTCGAGTCGAATAATAGTAACTGACTTCGACTGTTTCAGTGCGAAGTGTAGTTACTGGAATTCTATGAAGAGAAATAGAGTAGAGGTTTGTTTTAGACAAGACCCCGAACCAGTACTTGCGTGTGCAGGTGATGGTTGTCGGGGTTGAAAGGTGTCTGAGTTTGTATCATGTGACTACTACTGTGACATACACATACTTCTTGTGGGCGAAAGTGCCCACAAGCATACATGGACTCTCGAACTAATAAAAAGCATATTTATGAGTGATAAAGAGAGAAATAAAAATATAAAACAAAAAGGAAATAATAGCATTATAAAGCAGCTTAAGGTCTAAGGCTTAAAGCCTTTAGTCGTGCCTCCTATGTGACCTATCCTTCACAAAAAGTGTCTGAGTTCTAACTATAGGCACTAGAATACATAGGTCTGGCGCATATGTGCCCACAAGAGTCTATGTACTGAATGCATAGGTCGAACTAAATATATGTGTATAATAAAATAGAGAGAGAAATAGAAATAATAATGGAAATATAGTGTGGGGTCGTCTGGACTATATTTTGGAGTATATGTATGTCACAGTACCTCTCACAGTGCCCCCCAGGTCAAAGAGCTATGTCAAAGAAGGTGTTGAAGGACACTTGGAACTCCTCCCCATGCATCCTGTGAAGAACCTCTGAGGTGCAGGATAGCATTTCCCCAGGTGAGACACTTGGCGTGAAAAGAAGTAACAATGTCCTCCCACTTCAAAACATCATTGACAGATGTCAACCCATCCAGCTTCTGAATGGAGGAGACCCAATGACCATAGGCCTTTTGGCACATTCAAATGATAGTGCAAACGTGATCAGCAGTGTGAAGAGTGGTAGAATGGGAAGAAGGATGATTCGAGAAGGATGATTCAAGTGGAGGCCTCGACTGTTACAGTTTGAGGCCAGAAGTGTTAGATAGTTCAGATATTGCTACCTATGTAGTAGCTGACACGTTACCCCTGATCACCGCTTGTAGTAGACCTAGTTTATGTCTTACAAGTGGTGGTTCTTGGGTAAAAGTGTGTCTAAGTTCTATTTGGTGCCGAGTGCACCCACAAGTATACACAATGCTTCGAACTAATGAAATGATGGAATATTCGAAGAATATAAAAGATAGAAAAATATGAATAGAATGTGTAAAATATAAATAAAATAAAAGGGGTGTTTTACCACAATGAAACTGTGGTAAAAGCATACTCCTCACAAGCAGAGGTGGCTGTAATGTGGGTAATGAGAGGGAGCTGGGGATGCAGTGATGGTGGGTCAGCAGTGGAGGTGGACATCCCCACCAGAGGGAAGTCCTCCTGGGGCATCAGAATCTGATAACAGATGCTCTAACAGGTTGACCAAGTCCACAGCCAAATGAATTGGTGCATGCTCAGGAAGGACACAAGTGGAGTCCACAAGCAGGGACTGAAACATGGAGAGCTCAACCCGTTTGATGTCCTCTGCTAAACACAGCTGTTCCTTAGGGTCATTGGCATGTAAGTAAAGCATACTCATGTGGTCTGACAGCATGAGGGACCCACTATACCCTTAGAAATGCCCTTTAAGAAGGGGTTGCTGCAAGGTTTGCCCCAGTCGTGTTTGTGTGCATCCCACAGTAAAAATGTCAGAAGGGTAGTTAATTGACACACACATCCAACCTGCATGTGAGAAATGAGCCAAGTCGGCGGTGTCCCGAGAGGGAGGAGGTGGTTATGGCAGAGGGCTGTGAACAGGGTCAGCCAGAGTGGGGTCAATGGCAAGGGGCTCGTTGTCCTGGACATCAGCCCTCCACTTCCCTTTCACCTTTTCGCTTAAGGGGGGAGGCTTCTCGAAGACTTCCATGGCTGGAGGAGGTTCCTCAAAGACCTCCGTGGCTGGGGGGTTCCTTGAAGATGTCCATGACTGGGGGAGGCTCCTTGAGGACTTCCTGGATTGGGTGATCAACATCCATCAATGTAATATCAGGTTGATGAATGGGGCTCCCCAGGGAAATGCAAGGTGAGTAGGGAGAGGTGGGCAGGGGACTCCAAACTGGCAGGAGAACATGGGATGTGTCCGACACTGTAGAGAACAATGGTGTCGGGGTAGTGTGGGTGGCGACAAGGGGGTCAGACGACGTGTTGTGAGAGGTACGGTGAAATATACTCAGGAAATATAGTCTGGATGAGCTCATACTATATTTCCATTATTATTTCTACTTTCTCTCTATTTTATTATACACTTATATTTAGTTCAACGACCTATGTATGCGGTACATCGACTCTTGTGGGTGCACACATGCCAGACTTATGTATTCTAGCACCTGTAGTTAAAACTCAGACACATTGTCAGGGGACAACCTTAAGTTCCTCAAATTCACTTTTGACTTGTCAGAGTCTAGTCTCATAAGTCCAGGGTAAAGGTACCTTGTTTTTATCACATTTTAAAACTCCACTACACTTTAGTTAGTCACATGCTAGCCGAGGGTTCCTTAGACTTTTCTCTTCGGATTCCCTCTGCTAGGTAAGTAGTACTGCAATTTGTATGTATATAACTAGATAGATATAAACTAACTTCGGATTCCCTCTGCTAGTGCCCCAACTCTGTCTTAGTGCGAGTCAGTGCGGTCTAGAGAGTTGCCCTTACAGAAGAAAAGTCTCACCTCAAGTGACCGGAACTACTGCCGCTATTCTTCGAACTACACTTAACATCACAAGTTGAGATACCTCCTCAGATCAAAACGAAAAATCGATTTGCGTATTTCAAGTTTTGCGTATTTCGAGTTTTGCGTATTCGAGTTTGCATGCAGCCCCCTCACTTTGACTATCATGTCGGCTTCTATGACCGATCCGCATCAGGTGTTAGAACAACACAGTAATGATATTCGAGAGCTCCAAGCTTCCCAGAAACAAAACACGGATTTGCTGCAGCAGATCCTTCAGCAACTCACCCTGCAATCACAACCACCGTTGACTCCTCCCATTGTTTCGAAAAACTCAGGTCCGAAAATTCCACTTCCAAATGCGTACAATGGCGATCGATCCAGTGGTTGAACTTTCTACAATTCATGCCTGTTGTACATCAGTATGAATGAAACGAAATTTCAGATGGATGAGACCAAGGTAAAGTGGGTGGTTTCATTTATGAAGACCGGGCAAGCCGCCCTTTTTGCAAATCGGCTCATGAAATCGTGGAGTCAAGGAGATTCGGTGTATTCATGGGAAACGTTTGCGTGGACTTTCGAATGCGAGTTTTTCCCGGCTGACGAGGCAGCGACGGTGCATATCAAGTTGGAAGGGATGACTTACCATCAAGGCCACCGAACGGTCGACGAGTACACGGACGAGTTTCGAGAACTCGTTGACCTCGCAGGTTACAAGGATCCGCTGGCCGTCGTCATGAAATATCGACACGGCCTGTTTCCAAGCATCCAAACTCAGGTCGCAACAATGGAAAATCACCCTAAGGACGACAACGAACAGGGCTGGTACGATGCCGCCTCTCGTTTCGACCGAAATCGAAGTGCAAATGAGATTTTCCGTTCGGCAGGCACTACGACACGACCGATCGCGCTGAAGCCCCCGATGATTTCACGCATTGTTCCCCCACATCTCCCACATCTTCTACATTCTACACCGACACTACCTTCATCTAAACCGGTTGACGCGATGGATGTCGATGCAACCAAAGGCCGTGGCCTCCCTTCGACCCTCTGTTTCGAATGTCGCCAGCCAGGTCATTTTAGCCGAGATTGCCCTCGGAAGCTACAAAGGATCCGCTCGTTACTTACCAGCCTCGATGACGAAGGACAGGACATGGTCATGGACATCCTCCTTGCTGAAGCTGATATTCGAACTGCTTGTAGCAGAGTGGCAGAATCTGATGATTCCCCTCAGGAGGCTGATCCAGGTTTTCCCAACCGCAGCGAGTGAAGGGTATGCCCTCGCTGCCACTTTCAAATAGATTCAGTGTTCTTTCAGTTGATGATGTATGTACAGTTAATACACCTGGAGTTAAATCTCTACTGAGTGAGGACACTGAGAATCAAGTCATACCTGACCCACCCAAATCCTCTTCAGTCCACTCACACCGTCGGAGACCTGTTTGGGAGCGTCGTCTTCCAAAATCTTTCATTATTGCCTCAACTGCAACTGCCAAATCATTGCACCTAAAAGTTGAGCTCCAAACAACTGATACTGGCCTCCTCTGATCAACTCGTGCATTGGTTGATTGTGGTGCCACTGGTCTATTCATTGATCAAGACTATGTGCATGAAAATGGGATTGCTACACGATCACTCATTTACCCGATCCGTGTATACAATGTTGATGGAACACCCAATGAAGCAGGTTCGATCACTGAGGTTGTTGAATTGGTCCTCCGCTACAAGGATCACTCAGAGAAGGCATTGTTTGCAGTCACCAAGCTTGGAAAGGAATCCCTTCTGCTTGGATATACCTGGCTAAGGGATCACACCCCTGAGATCAATTGGCAGACACAAGAAGTCAAGATGACCCGTTGCACCCCACATTGCAGGGAATGTAAAATCTCAACCCTTCGGGCACGTGAAGAGATCAGATGTTTACAAGCTTGCAGAGATGCCCCAGCCCCAGTCTTCACATCTGAGGAAATGGAAGAGCCAATTCCTGACTTGCTACCTGATCCATCTGAGGAGGGTGAAGACCAAACTGATGACTCAATGGAAGATGGAGATCGATTATTTGTCACAGTGTTGCACCCAGAACTGACTCCGAGTCAGATTCGAGCATCTGCTACAGTATCTCAGCGATTAGCAGAGGTGAGTGCAAGGTTCAACACACCAAGTCCAAAAGGTTTTCGAAATATTGTCCCTGAGTACCTCCACTCCTTTGAAGACGTGTTCTCCAAGGAGTCATTTGATTCACTACCTGATCGAAAACCTTGGGACCATGCAATTGAACTAATTCCTGATGCAAAGTCAACCAACTGCAAGGTCTACCCCATGTCCCTCAATGAGCAAACAGAGCTAGATATCTTTCTTGCTGAAAACCTTGCAACTGGTCGGATACGCCCTTCCAAGTCACCCATGGCATCTCCCGTTTTCTTTATCAAGAAGAAGGATGGCTCCCTTCGACTTGTACAAGACTATCGCACACTGAATGCCCAAACCATAAAAAATCGATATCCACTCCCACTCATTTCAGAGCTGGTAAATCAATTAAAAGGAGCATGGTATTTCACAAAGCTTGATGTTAGATGGGGCTACAACAATGTTCGCATTAAGGATGGAGATGAGTGGAAGGCTGCTTTCTGAACAAATAGAGGGCTGTTTGAACCCTTGGTCATGTTTTTCGGTCTCACTAATAGTCCAGCAACCTTTCAGACTATGATGAACGACATCTTCCGGGATTTGATTGCTGAGGGAGTTGTCTGTGTCTACCTGGATGACATCCTCATCTTTACCAAGACACTTGAGGAACATCGGCGTGTCCTGTTACTGGTTCTTGAGCGTCTTCGTGAGTATAAGCTCTACCTCAAACCAGAGAAATGTGAGTTTGAAAAGACAAAGGTCAAATACCTTGGCCTAGTCATCTCTGAAAACCAAGCAGAGATGGACCCAATTAAGGTGTCAGGTGTGCGTGATTGGCCCACTCCTACCAGTCGGAAGGAGGTACAAGCCTTCCTTGGATTTACCAACTTCTACAGGCGATTCATAGCAGATTTCTCCCCACCATGCGCGACCACTGTTTGACCTCACAAAAAAGGAAACAACTTGGAGGTGGACTGTGGCTGAGGACAATGATTTCCTTCTCCTCAAGGATCTGGTTACAAATGCACCAATCCTGACAATGCCTGATGATTAAAAACCTTTTCGAGTTGAAGCTGACTCATCAGACTATGCCACTGGAGCAGTCCTCTCACAACAGCTGGATGATGGAAAGTGGCATCCTGTTGCCTTCTACTCAAAAAGCCTGTCAGCTGTTGAATGCAATTATGAGATCCATGACAAAGAAATGCTTGCAGTGATTCGTGCCTTTGATGAATGGAGACATTTCCTAGAGGGTGCACGACACTCAGTTGAGGTATGGACTGACCACAAAAATCTTGAGTACTTCATGTCTTCAAAAAAGCTAAATCGAAGACAGGCTAGATGGTCCCTGTTCCTGGCACGTTTTGATTTCCAACTGCACCACCGGCCAGGACGCTCTATGGGCAAAACTGATGCGCTCTCTCGTCGGCCTGACCATGGTTCTGGTTCTGGTGACAACTCGGATATCACCCTACTTAAACCAGAGTTTTTTGCAATTCGAGCTATGGAGGGTGTGTCAATACATGGGCCAGAATGTGAATTCCTCACTGCTATTCGCCAAGGAAATGAGAAGGGTGAGCAGGAGGAAGCAGTGATCAAGGCAGTGAAGGAACTCCGAATATCTGGTGGCCGATCTATCAGATTAATACAATGGTCAGAAGAGGATGGACTGGTGTTGTATTGGGGTAAGATATATGTACCAACAGACCCAGAACTGAGGCGTAGGATTGTGGAACAGCACCATGACTCTTGGGTTGCTGGCCATGCAGGACAATGGAAAACTTTAGAGCTAGTGAGTCGCAATTTCTGGTGGCCAGGAATGTCACGATACATAGGGCAGTATGTCAAGACATGTGACACATGTACGCGCACCAAGTTCCAGTGTCGGATGCCAATTGGTGAATTACACCCAAACACCACACCAGAAGATCGATGGGATACAACCAGTGTTGACTTCATAGTGGATCTACCTGAATCCCAAGGGTATGATTCGGTCATGGTAATTGTAGATCTCATGACAAAGCGTGGACACTTCCTCCCCACACATAAGACCATTGACTCTATTGGTGCAGCTCGGATCTTTTTCAAGGATGTATGGAAGCATCATGGACTTCCACAGCAAGTTATCTCAGATAGTGGATCACAGTTTGCAAGCCAGTTCACTCGGGAACTATACCGACTCCTTGGGATTCAACCAGTCTATTCCACAGCATACCACCCTCAGACTGATGGGCAGACTGAACGAGTCAACCAAGAGCTTGAGACATATCTGAGGATATTTGTAAATCAGCGCCAATCAGACTGGGTTGACCTTCTCCCACTTGCAGAATTCCAGTACAACAACCATATCCATGCATCTACACAACAGACACCATTCATGCTAGACTGTGGACGTCATCCACGAATGGGCTTTGAACCAGACCTTCGGTCCAACAAGGTGGAATCAGCAAATGATTTTCGAGATCGGATGGCTGACACTCTTGAAGAGGCAAAAGCAGCACTGGCTAAAGCAAAGGATGAGATGACAAAATACTACAATCGTCGGAGAACCCCAGCACCAAGCTTCAAGACAGGAGACCAAGTTTTCCTGGATGCCAGCGATATTCAAATGGCCCAACCATCAAAGAAACTGTCACACCTTCGACTAGGGCCATTCAAGGTACTTGAACAGGTCTCACCAATTGCCTATAGGTTGGAACTGCCCAAATCAATGAATAGACTCCACCCAGTCTTTAATGTGGTGAAACTGACACCAAAAATTGAGGATCCAATCATTGGCCGCCATTCTAAGCCTCCACCAGATCCAATAGTAGTGGAAGGAGAGGTGGAGTATGAGGTTGAGAAGGTGTTGGATAGTAGATGGAGGTATGGGTGGATTGAATACCTCATAAAATGGCAAGGTTTTGGTGTGGAACATAATAGTTGGGAACCAGGACATAGGGTATTTGCCCCTGCCTTGACAGCGGATTTCCACACACAACATCCAGAGGCAGTAACAATTCAAGGCCCCATTCAAGGATCAAGGCAACCTCAGAACACCATAGCACGAGTAAACCAGATTCCAGGGTTTTGAGAGGTTAAGCCTGGACTTTATTGGCAGCGACAGTATGTCGGGATGCCATACCTTAAAAGGGGGGGTGATGTCAGGGGACAACCTTAAGTTCCTCAAATTCACTTTTGACTTGTCAGAGTCTAGTCTCATAAGTCCAGGGTAAAGGTACCTTGTTTTTATCACATTTTCAAACTCTGCTACACTTTAGTTAGTCACACGCTAGCCGAGGGTTCCTTAGACTTTTCTCTTCGGATTCCCTCTGCTAGGTAAGTAGTACTGCAATTTGTATGTATATAACTAGATAGATATAAACTAACTTCGGATTCCCCCTGCTAGTGCCCCAACTCTGTCTTAGTGCGAGTCAGTGCGGTCTAGAGAGTCGCCCTTACACACATTTTACCTCGCAACCATGACTTACCCAGACACCTGTTAGTGTCCTGTAAGTTGTGATTGGGGTATTGTCTCAACCGTCACAGATGGGCTTTAACTATCTACACAATCAGAGTTTCGAACTGTATCAGTCGAAACTCCATCTATATCTCAATCTGCGCGGACTACATCCATGCTACTCTATTATTCGACTCTCTCGTTACTCTCTTGTACACTCAAGCAGTCAATTCCCTTTATTCATTTTAGCTCTCTACTCTACTTTAGATAGCTATTTTCACTCAACTGTATTGAACTAAGTAGTCAATACCAGTTCGGTCTGTATTAGACTTAGACAGTCAATACATCTCCGTGTCGTACCTAAATGGTCAATATTCTTTGTATATAGAATGGTTAGAACTTCCACCACTCTTCACACTGGGGAAGTTGGAAACATTGACATCAAAATAGGTTGTGTGCCTTCTTTCAACAGGACATTGACTTTGACGTCTACTTGTCCTAAACGCCCATCTACTCCAAAGGCTTGGACATTCTTAGTCAATACCGACTCCAGGTGGGAGGAAACGTCAGCAGGAATGTCAGGTCCTAAGTTAACCAACTTATGTACATAGGTCCTCCACCCAAAATGTTTCCATGGTGGCAACCTCTGACATTTTAGGGCCTGCTAGGTTGAAATCGTCTGCGAGTTCCCATTCTGGGGGCTGTCCAGAAGGTCAAGGATTAAGGACATGCTCCTCTTCTATTCTTGATAGGCTCTCTACGAGGTGAGTGATATTGGTTGCCGTTGACTGCATTGATGCCTTCTCAGTTGAAGATCTAGGTGTCTGAGCCCATTCATTCGCGTCATGAATTAATCCAACAGTTTCCCCTCATCTAATGATTCTTGGTGTCAGAGAGGGGTTAGCGAGAGGTATTGCAGCATGTTCCCTAGAGATAGCCATGGTAGGAGTGGCTAGTATACTTCCATCGTCATTCTGCAGGACAACTCCCTCAACTATCCATTGGTCACCAATAAGATCTCCAACAAAAATTGGGACTAGTCGAGCTGATTCCAGCTCTATAGTACAATCCTGTAGGACCTGTGCGACTCTTTCAGTACGCACCCCTTTGTCCAGTTTGGAAGTCAATTCAGGTGAGTCATTGGCTAGTTCCTCAAAGGGGATCTTGCTAATTGAGAAGGCTAAAGGCTGCGGCTCTTTGGAGGAACTGGTTGGGATAGACCCTGCCCTCCCCGGCAGAATCAATCTAGAGCCCAACGGCTGGTCTCGTAGTGTCCCGATCTCATAGTTCACGTGAAAGTCCTCTCCAAGAAGAATCGGAACAGTCATGCCTTGGACAACGTACATTTTGGCGGTAAATTTAAGGAGCATACCAGTGTCATCTTCGAGGTAAATAGGGATATTGACGTATCCTAAGACCTTAGCATTACTGGTAAGCTGTACGAGGTGAAATTTAAGTCCTTGCTTGAGCTTGGGGTGGTCCTCTAGTTCCTTATAGAAATCCTCTGAAATTAAGGAAAGATCAGCTCCGGCGTCCAGTCTGATTTTAATAGGATTAGAGGCTTCTGCGCTCCCTACACGTCCATAGACATGTAATGCCGAGATCCCAATACTGGAGTATCCACCCAGGGGATCCCTTCTGTGGTAAATGATGGTCGAATCCTCTTTCATAAGCTGACTGGATCAAGGGTATTGGACCCTGGGT
The DNA here is from genome assembly GCA_015178975.1 of Hysterangium stoloniferum. Taxonomy (NCBI): domain Eukaryota; kingdom Fungi; phylum Basidiomycota; class Agaricomycetes; order Hysterangiales; family Hysterangiaceae; genus Hysterangium; species Hysterangium stoloniferum. Next base: position 237,932 of record WHVD01000025.1, read on the forward strand.
CTTTTACTTTCCTTTCTTGCAGCCAGTTTGACATTCCTCCTGACACGTCTACCATTAGGTGCTTCGGGTGTAGCGTTCAGAACAACGTCATCTGCTTCAGAGTCTGATTCTCCACAAGGAATTAGGTCGGGTAACTGCCCTGGGTTGAAGGGGAAGTTCTCCTCCTCCGATCCCTCTAACTCAGAGGGGTCTTCTATAACGTAGGTCTGACTTATTTCTTTAGATCAGTTTGCAAATACTTCCTCATCGATGATTTCCTCAATGGTAGAACGTTCAGATCACAATAAGGCTCCTGTCTCAATCAGACCTTTCCAGTTCTGACGATGAGTGTCCAGCCAGTCTCCTTTCTCAAGGAAATCACAGTCTGATATAGAAATATAGACTTGTGATGCTTCATTCTCATTTGGAGATGAACTTGCATCTAAAGCAACATCGTCCTCTGATTGAGGAAGGTAGACAGAAATGAAAATTGATTCCTCATCAACGTTATGTACTTGTCCCTGTATACTTAATCCATAAACCATTTTGTAAGCTCTCTGATCCTCCATCTCCTTGGTCGGGTTCTGGGCAGAGCATTTGTTAATAGAGACATAGTGTGACATCCTACCAGCATGAGGGCAGTCAATCTTAAAATGCTCTAAACTCCTGCAAATCCAGCACTCCTTCAGGGGTTTAGCAACACTTTTCTTGTCACTTCATTCAAAAAAGAACTTGCGATGTTTCTTACCCTGTTTCATGTTGGATCTCCTAGGGATGGTTTTATCTTCTCCTTCGCTGAGAAGGACGTGGCCTCGATTAGTGGGGTCGATTCCTCTAGAGTGCTCTTCCTCATGCCAGGGATCCGACTCTTCCTGTTCAGTGATCATGACTCTGGGCTTCTGAGGAAAGCACCAACAGCAGGTCATCTTCCTCGAGGTATCTACCAACCTTAACATTTATTTGAATAATTTCTCAACTGAATGGGGATTATTTTTCAAGGCGGTCCTCCCAGTTGCATCAATTTTCTCAGGGTCAGGGAAACCACCCTCATTATCTTGAAGAGTCAAGCCCCAACAGTTATACTGAACAGAGTGGCAGGTGCGCAATACTTCAAATATTCTGCTAATTTTTGAATTTATAATTATACTTCTAGTATCCCTGGGTCATCTAAAGCACATCGTTACCCAGGGTCCCAGTAAGATATTCATCTGAAGAATATGGCATTAGTTAAATATGGGAATAGGACTCAATATCACCGTCAGATATAGGTCATCGCTTCTTCTCAAACTATTCGCTATTCTGAATGTCTTTATTTTTCAAATGCACTGCTAGAGAATACTCACCCAAATATGTGGTCGCTGGTTGCTACCTCTCTGAGACTCCTCGACTGTCCTTTAAAGAGTCTGCACAAATCCGATGAAACTTCATACGTTTTCTTGTACGAACAATTTGTATGCAAAACAATTCTGGTGCTTGATTTACTGATTACTTGTGATCACGTACCCACGATGTTAGCCGCAAACTTCAACTCAGGCCGTCGCAATTCTCATATCAAGTCATAATTTTGTAAACTCAGACACTGTTTACCCCGCAACCACGACTTACCCAGACACTGTGAGAGGTATGGTGAAATACACTCAGGAAATATAGTCGGATGAGCTCTTACTATATTCCCTTTATTATTTCTATTTTCTCTCTATTTTATTATACATCTATAATTAGTTCGACGACCTATGTATGCGGTACATCAACTCTTGTGGGCGCATACATGCCAGACTTATGTATTCTAGCACACGTAGTTAGAACTCAGACACTTTTACACCGCAACCACGACTTACCCAGACACCTGTTAGTGTCCTGTAAGTTGTGATTGGTGTATCATCTTGACCATCACAGATGGGCTTTAGCTATCTACTCAATCAGAATTTCGAACTGTACCAGTCGAAACTCAATCCTTATCTCAACCCGCGTGGACTACATCCACGCTACTCTATTATTCGACTCTCTAGTTACTCTACTTTACACTCGAGCAGTCGTCCAGAATTGCACTTAACAGTTGATTCTACTTATTCATTCTAGCTCTCTACTTTACTCTAGATAGCTACTTCTCTCTACCGTATTGAACTAAGTAGTCAATACATGTCCAGTCTGTATTAGACTTAGACAGTCAATACATCTTAGTGTCGTACCTAAATGGTCGATATTCTTCATATATAGAACAGTTAGAACTCCCACCACTCTTCACAGACACCCATTAGTGTCCTGTAAGTTGTGATTGGGGTATTGTCTCGACTGTCACATATGGGCTTTCTATCTACGCAATCAGAGTTTCGAACTGTACCAGTCGAAACTCCATCTATATCTCAATCTGCATGGACTACATCCACGCTACTCTATTATTCGACTCTCTCGTTACTCTCTTCTACACTCAAGCAGTCATTTGGAATCGTACTTAACAGTCAATTCCCTTTATTAGTTTTAGCTCTATACTCTACTTTAGATAGCTATTCCACTCAACCATATTGAACTAAGTAGTCAATACCCATTCGGTCTGTATTAGACTTCGACAGTCAATACATCTTCATGTCGTATGTAAATGGTTGATATTCTTCAGATATAGAACGGTTAGAACTTCCACCACTCTTCACAGTGGTGATCCGAGCCAGATCACTCTTTCCCTATGAAGAAAATGTTACTCTATGACTATTAATTTCTAAGCATGTAAATGACCACTGGCAAGAACCAAACACTGAAATCTTCAATGACCCCAAGTAGTTCAAAACCTTGTCAAAGACCTGCTAGTCTGGAACCACCCCGTAACGTCACCATGAGGAAGTCTTCATTGACTTTTCAAAGACCAGTTCTCCTGCTGGGAATTCCCCCAGAGCAGCAGCTGGACCGTCAACAGATACTCCCCTGATCCACATAAGGAGCATCCATCAACCGGGCAGTTGAGCACTCCTGGAGCTAATGTCGAGCCTACCCGTGCACTCGAACCTGTTCTCTCGTTCCCACCAAGGCAGGTCATCCTCAAGCAGTTCTTTGGGGGTCATATGGTTTACACTGAGCCTATCAATTTGAAATGGGACATGTACTATGCCGATCAAATCTCCACAGATCAGATTACTCCTTTTGTGGAGGAGTACAATATGGATTACCCTTCTTTACCGGTACTGTAGCAGTCTGGTATTAAAAGGATAGAATGGATGGGGATTGGGGCACATAATAGTGACCCTAGTGGACAAATAGACCACCACTCAGACACAGACACAGACTGGGTACCAGAAGTAACCGCACTCAGATGACCACATACTGGACAGAGTCACAGACATGGTGTTACGACCATGTTGTAGCCGTGTCGCAATCCAACGGTCCCCAAGAATACTACCATCTATCAATGTTCCAAGTTATTGATCAAGTAATCATTTCAGCAACCTTTGGAACACTGACACTGATGTATACCTTCACGGTGATCAAACTGCATTTACGCCCCTGTCAAAATATACTCCTACCATCTGGTTATGCTTTGATACATCCCCTTTCATTATGATGATCTGTTTTACTCTATGTTTCACATATGCCCATATATACTTGTAGCCCGTGGACTATTCCCTTTTCTCGTAATCCCACTCTTGGCTAAATCTCAGCTTCTGATCTTATCGTAACCTTCCAGTTTTTAGTCAAGTTTATTTGTCAATTGAGTTTCTGCTCTTCCCTTAGTTAGTAGTTTCTAGACGCCGACAACTCGTATATAAACCTGCTGTAAATGGAGTTATTAGACAATCAGAATATTGACTTAGATTGACTTAGATGCCCCTCTAATTTCCGACTCCATTATCTATTCACAACCATCACATTCCGACTCCATCTAGTTTACGATTCAACCTACATTTATGACTTCAACCTCTAATCTCCAACTCTCACAGTCTCCGACTCTCACAGTCTCCGACTCTCACAGTCTCCGACTCTCACAGTCTCCGACTCTCACAGTCTCCGACTCTCACAGTCTCCGACTCTCACAGTCTCCGACTCTCACAGTCTCCGACTCTCACAGTCTCCGACTCTTGGTCTCTGACCCCTCAGCCCAACCCTCGACTTATCCTTCGGTTTCCAATTGGTAGTTTACTGAGAGGTTTACTTGACAGGACTAGTTTCTGCCCATCCTAAATTTAAGGACACCCGATGGTAACTTGCGAGGGTGCAGCACATAAGCTGAAGCCAAGTCCTTCCATTCGGTCCCCGTCGGTCTACCGACATCCATCAGTTTCTGCTCTTAACACATGGATAGGGACTATTATGGATACATGTGGGTACTTAGGGTTCTGAACCACAAATTCCAACATCTGGTTAGGTCGTTATCAGGCCATCTTATTGGCGCAGGACTTATTCATGCAACCAGGAACCCTTGAGGATCTGACCTGCTCAATTCCTGAATGGTCGAGTGAGGTTACTTCCATTATGGAAGGGGGAAGGACAATTTTCAAGCAGGAAGTGTTCTCTTTATTCCTCGAAGCACTCCGTGCACACGATAATGTGTTACAAATCCTTCATGTCCTACTCGGTGGGGATCACATTGTGCCCAAGGTTGACTACCAGTATATGTACATCCAAATGTTGGAGGAATCTCTTAACGGAGTCACATGAAATGCATCGTTCGCATACTTCACTCTAAGGGGTCAGTTGAAGCGAAATCAGAGGAGACTCGATAAAATGGTTTTGGAAGTGTTTTACCCTTATAATAACTCGATTCAAGTGCCCGATTTGCCCATCTCCATGACTAGTTCATTTGTTCGCAACCTAAATGGGTCTCCTGATACTTGTTTCCTCCATTCACTCAATTGTCTTGTTATTTTACAAGACTTCCCATTGGATATGAAGATGCAAGTTGCAGGTCATCTTCAGGAAAAAGGGATTGAAGTGTGCAATCCTTTCCATCAGCCTCAGCCGTGTCGGCCTTTGAATACGATTGAAATCGAGAGAGAAATCATGACAGAACGGCCCTGCACCCCATCAGGAGGTTCATTGCTCTCGTGTCGCATTCAAATGAATTCTGGATAATCCTAACTTCGGTGATGAACAACCCACGACTAGGAATTGATCAGTCACCAACAGGGGTCGACCGTCCTTCTCTACTGCATTCACTGAGGGTATAGCTGGTCAGGTTGCTGGTCGAGGATCGCTGAGTCCAGACGATCCCCACCATTCCCTGCCGATCTCCTCTAATCCTTTTCTGAGTATATACATAATCTGTAAGAGTCGAGTCATGTACATGCATGTGACCACCCACATTCACCCACATCGATAACCTGGGATAACCCCCACATGATCTGTTAACCCCTGTGAGTAAAAATACAAATAAACAAATCACAACAAAGTGTGATCTCTGTGACACAATGTGTCAATATCACAGTCAGGACACATCACACACCCTGTGTGAAGGATAGGTCACATAGGAGGCATGACTAAAGGCTTTAAGCCTTAGACCTTAAGCCACTTTATAATGTTATTATTTCCTTTCTGTTTTATATTTTTATTTCTCTCTTTATCACTCATAAATACACTTTTATTAGTTCGAGAGTCCATGTATGCTTGTGGGCGCTCTCGCCCACAAGAAGTATGTGTATGTCACAGTAGTAGTCACACGATAAAACTCAGACACCTTTCAACCCCGACAACCATCACCTGCACACGCAAGTACTGGTTCGGGGTCTTGTCTAAAACAAACCTCTACTCTATTTCTCTTCATAGAATTACAGTAACTACACTTTGCACTGAAACAGTCGAAGTCAGTTACTATTATTCAACTCGACTTCAAGCTCTTGCCTAGCACGGTAAGAATATCCATCGTAACTCACTTTCTTAGGATACTCTATCTCTTCCGCGCTATATATACCTTCTCTTATCTACTTGGTCATCAACCCAGCTAGCTACACAATCGAATCGTACTGTAAGGTCGATCCGCCCTTGTAATTATCTACCGATCGTACCTTAAAGGTCGATTGTAATCTACATCTTAACTACTAGTCAATTGTATTTCGTACTATCGTTAGTCGATAACAATCGTACATTGAGTGGTAAACTACTCGACCCTTTACACCCTGCTTCCTGCTTCCATTCTCAACTGATGTCTTCTGGTATCATTGAAGCATCTGGCGACTTTCTTTCCAACAAGAATGCTATAAATTGGGTGAATGCTGAAAATTTCCAGCATTTCGTAGTCGAATGGCTCCAGGTTCCCACACCGTGTACTCCACAGATCATCGAGTCTTCAACATCTGCAAGTGCACTTCCATTGAGACAGTATAAACAACAGCGGGGATCATCAACATCTTCTGAGCATTCAGTGGTGATAGCCAGTAAACTTCATATTCCCTCCAGATGTTCTTTGCTAATTTTCATGAGATAAACGACTGCGGAGAGTATCTATATCTTCTGAATATCCTCCTCCAATCACCTGGGTGACCCCAAGTAAGCTTTATATTTTCTCAGTTAGCTCCATTTTTGCTAATATTCGTTAGATAAATCTACTGGCACACCAGCCAAAAAGCATGCCCGGTATTCCAAACATCAAGTGATGACTGATGCTGGCTGGATACAGATCACACGCCAACAATGGGTCAAGCAGCTGGTTGAACTGACAGAAATTCCTACGACCTGGCCAATTCCTATGGAAGGTGAATCCATAGGATATATTCTTGATCTGACCAACAGCACCTTCAAATTTATTGATTCCAATGGTAATCCACTCTCCATGGCAGCTATTATTAAGAACAAGGTATGTTCATTCTCATTCTTGATTTTAATATCTTATTATTAATATTTATATGTAAGTGCGTTGATGGTTGGGGTGATGGAAGTGGTGGAACCAAAGACGCTGGCCCTGTCATCTTCCCCCTTGGCAAGATCAAAACTCAACGAGCTATTCATGTTTGCCGTGGCCATTTTATGTGCTCACGTGTGGATTCATCCTTATTCTTCAAGTATGAGCACTATAGTGACGATTTCAAGACCTTTGAGGAGATCCACAATGCACAGATGACCAATAATGCAGCTGAAGCAGATTTGGTTATTGGTGTGGCTGCAGCGTAAGTCCTTCTTATCTTTATATTCACTTCATTAACTTTAATGAGATTTGTTTAAGTTTTTATAATAGTGTTGCATTCTGAACATGTAAATTCAATGACGGAAAATGTAAGGGGCAGCCAATCATCCAGACTTTTGAACGTGTAAGTTTAAGATTCTTTTTTATTTATACATTTCAACAGTGCTGTTCTTTAGATGACAGCATTTGGCAAGGATCAATTCATTGGATGCTCAGCAAGGCAACCTGCCGAAGATAAACATGCCCACATTTTTTTCTCAATCCCACTCCATGTCTCCCAGTCCACATTAAATGATATTTTTACTACCCAGGGTTCCACATCTCGGGATACTGAAAAGTACACAGGTCCATGCTATTATACCATCCCACCAACTGTTGGCTTGAAACAGGAGAAATGCCGTAAGTCTCAGTTCATTATTATACATATACACATATATTGTTAATTTATTATCTAGCCCACATACATTTTGAAAACGGCAAATTACTTAATGGCCTCATCACCCAGCATCAGTGCCCTGCTCAGATTATAATATATACCCCAATTGATCATTCCATTTGAAAAGCTGTCATCATAACCACACCTGGACTCCCCCACAATCATCCCCCTTATGCATTGCAAAACTAACATTTGAGGCAACTGAACTCTACGTGGAGGCAATTGAGACGGTTGGGCTTCTTGGTTCAACAGTGGGACAGATTGATCGAGGTCAGTGGTTCTTTCCTTTTACTTGCCTTTTTATTGAGCATTATCATTATTAATGCTGTAGCTCCGACCACAAAAGCTCTGCTTGCATCACAAAAGGCCACTGACAGCAAGGCCACCAGCAGTCTCACATGACACCGAGTCAAACAGCGCATTCTCAGTGGGATGAAACAAAAGCAATATCCTGAGGGAAAGGATATAGCAGGTATGAGTTTTTTTAATTCATTCTCATCTCATTCTGACATTTAATATACCAGGTGTAAAGCACATGTATGAAAATATTGAGTTGAAACGGCCTGTGCAGGAGTGATACATCCAATCCATGCATAGTGAATTATGTAATGACGGTAATGATCAGATTGACATTGTTGTAACAATGCTCCCTGATCTTGCAGAGCTTGTCCACAATGTCACCTCTACTCAGCATGATACTACATACAAGCACATATTTGGAGCATTCAATGAGTGGGAGATTGTGATATGGCATCCATATTTGTGCCGCCATGAGTCCACTTATTCTTTAATCCTTATTTTTATTGAACTTCGTCGTTACTCAGGTGTAGCAATAGGACGCATCTACTGCAATCGTGAAACTCGACAGGCCTACCATTTAATTTGGACAGAATGGTTCAAGGCCATTGAGCGTGTCACTAACAAAAGCGTCGAATTCAAAGCCCTTCACAAGGAAGGCAAACATGCTATCTTCATGGTGGACAGTTCTGCTCCACAAATGCAAGGCCTTGGTGACTTCTTGTTAACTCAAAATGATCCCTTGGTCAGCAGGATTGCGACAAAGGATCCACAAATTATAGTTCAGTATTGTAGTCGCATTTGCAACATACATTGCCAACGGTACATCTTTACTTTTCTTGTGACTTTGGTCTAATTGGCTTTCTAGCGGGTTTGAGCCTCTAAAGGCAGTTTGTTCACATGAAGATTACAACCACATTGCTCACTTTCAATATATCACGACACAGGAGAAGATGGATGAATTTACAGCTTGGTGCTTGGGGCATGAACAACCGAAAGTCCAAGGTATTTACTTTTTCTAAAACACTTACACCGTTATTACTTATTTTGGTTCTGCAGACTGGTGGCGGAACAAGCTTGCATATCCATGGTACATCCCTGCACTGTGCCGCCATTTTTCAAAAGTTCCATCAGCTGACTGGGATCTCAGACCAACCAACACAAATCTTAACCAACAGTCACATCAAGCAACAAATCGTGCCACAGGTGTCCACATCCCACTTGCAGAGGCAATTGACAGGTGAGTTACATGAATGATTTATAATTATCACAGATTTCTAATCTCATTACTACAGTGCATTTGAATACAATAAACAGATTTCACGGGAACTTCAATTGGCATCGGAAAACTGCATCTTGACGAACCATCGAAACACACTCACACACCGGTTCATCTCAAATAATCATCGGACTTCTCTACGTATTGAATGAGTGGACACGGCTGATCACATACGCACGGAGGTCACAAATATCAAAATCAAATTGGCAGCAGCATTAGAAGAAAAGAAGATAGCTATAGAGAACGTGAATCAATTATGAACTGAGAAGAAACAAGTGTTCGGTGGTAAGAAGATTAATCTCAAAGCTTCTGGGAGAGGCTTTCCAACACCAGCTGTTGCAATATCCACCGAAAAGGAAAATTTCCCTTTCCCATCCCTATCCTTACCCTCTTCATCTTATCATCCCACATCTGCCGAGCCCTTCTACGCATCACTCCCTCCTGAACTGGAGCCTCCCACATCCACCGAGCCCTTCTACACATCACACCCTCCTGAACTGGAGCCTCCCACATCTGCCGAGCCCTTCTACGCATCACTCCCTCCTGAACTGGAGCCACCTCCATCTTATAACGTTCATTTATCTTACCTCCAACAATCTAGACTGTACATGAATTCTGAGCCTGTGTTTCCATCTGCCACCTGCCCTCCCAATCTTCGTTCTAACCAATAACCGATATAAATTTTTTATTACTGTAATTATTTTAGTTCGTTATAATATTTAGTTAATTATTCAATTTTAATATTTAGTTAACTAATTAAACTTCCTTGAATGGACAGGATGACTCGACTCTTACAGATTATGCATAGCATCTCCTTTTCTGCCACCAGGAGGACCCCCTAGCAGTTCATCCGGGAGCTCTAATAGTTCAGACTATGGAGGGAATTTGGGATGTGGGGGGTGTCATGGTGGAGTACCTAACTCTCCCTTTTGAACTCCAACACAGCCTCGAGCCAGTGCGCTTATTGATGACTTACCTAAGGATAAAAGGATCTCTCTTAATACCAACAACATCAAGATAAAATGGTCTGACCTCCCCGAATACAATGGAACTCAATCCAAAGCTTTGGACTACATCATGGATATCATGAGTCTCTCGGAGATATCAGACTCCATGAGCACATCATTAGGAGTTGCTCTGCCAAGATGACTCACCGGCAATGCCAAGATCTGGTGGAGGACTCTGGACCGTGAACATCACACTGAATTCAGTCGATCTCACAGATCGTTCCTTTGGGGTATTGTAGAGGGATTACTCGGAACTCATTGGTGCAAATCCTTAGCCTTAGAATGGGAAGCCATGAAATTTCGACAAGCTGGCCACGATCGTGAGACACCTGTTCACTATATTCAACAGAGAATTAAGCTTTATCGATTCTTGTATGGGTTCCACCAAAATCAAAAGGACGAAACGTGCAGACTCATCCTCACACTGCCCATGGAATGGCTTTACCTCCTACAAGGACAACCCATCGACGACATCATGAGCTTGCAGACCTATGCTAACAATCTACAAGAGGCTTTGATTAATGCCTGGGTCCAAACACATCGAGAGCGTTATTACATAAGTCTGGCATGTGTGTGCCCACAAGAGTCGATGTACCACATACATAGGTTGTTGAACTAAATATAAGTGTATAATAAAATAGAGAGAAAGCAGAAATAATAATGGAAATATAGTATGATCTCATCCAGACTATATTCCCTGAGTATATTTCACCGTACCTCTCACACGATGGAATGTGAGTGGTGGTATGCAAAGAGTGAAATCTGTACAATGAACGACGATGCGTGGAATGGTGATTTGTAGTGACGAGATCAAAGGTGGTCTGCACAGCACCTAGCTTTGGTTAACAGTAGCTAGCCATGATCTGTTTATGTTAAGTTCATGGTGCTGTTCCTAGACCGTATAACTTTCCATTTGTCTGAGTGAGGTGGCAGTACTCATTGTAAATGGATAAGGACTAAACAAATACAAATAGACCTTATATAATCCAAAATACGTGGTGAATTCCCAACCGCAGTGACCCAAGCCCTAATGCTTGTGATCCCTCGCTAACCCAAATCCCAGAAAAGTCAACAAGACATAGGGTGACAAGGAGTATTGATAATGTAATAATGTATCCAAGGGTATCAGTATTGAAAACCTGGGTAAGAAAATTTTCAATTGATACCTTTTAATGTGCAAGTCTGATGACATTCAGAGATCTGATAGTGTGGATGTCAAATAACTAGAGGCAGTGTTTGGCAACATCAGGGGCCCTGAGGGCTAGTTTGTTGAGTGCATAGTCACTGGTCCCCTTGTAAGGCTGATGTCCTATTGTCTAACCATAAGTCAGTGTGCCAAAAAAAAGAATGCAAGTGAGGATGAAACTGAAAAACAGGGTAAGTATAGGTCTCGTCTTAAAATGTAAAACAAAAGATCTAAAATGTTTCAACAGACTTTATATTGAAAGGGTAGCCAAAAAAAATCATGAGATTGTGTTGGGAAACCATTTCATAGTGTATTTCTAAAAGGGGTAGTCTTAGTATGGAGGTCCCAAAAACAGATGGGTGTATTCAGTGGGAACTCTAAGAGGTAGTTCACATATATGAGGCACCGAACTGAGAGAGAATCCAGGAGAACCTAAAAATGGGTGGCCAGCAGAGCCTCCACACCCTGGCCAAACTAAAGCCTTTCCAAATAATATTCAGCTGATTTCTAGTGTAGGATATCACTACAATGGTGAAAACCTCCACCCATTGTTGAGTCTGCCTCTGGGACTGGATTTGTTCAACAATTGGGGCTGAAAATGACCCAAATGGTGATTGGTAGAGGATCTGGAAAGGAGGTTGTCCGTAATCATTATAATATCAAATGTTTACTAATAAAAGCAATATTTCTACAAAACTTCATCTTTAAATAGCAGTATCTATTCTGAGACTATTATATTGTTAACCACCAACCATGAGAAATAATTCTCCATATTATATCCTAAACAATTCAGAGTCAATTAATAGAACCTATTGTATATGGTTTTCCAAGTTATGTAAATACTTGCTAATACTTTGGTTGGTCCTTTGTCTTTTAAAAGCTAAACTGTAGTTATTTCCCAGTAAAATATGTGAGATGTCATTGGAAAATTTTCATCCTATGACTTTCTTTATTTTAAGTGAAGCCACCTATATATTCCAGGTATGTTGAATCAAGTAGAAATCTGTTCAGATTGACAGACCCATTCCAATGTAGTACATATGTATTCAGAGATGTCAATGACATACATATACATGAAATGGACCATTTAAAAGGGTGTGCTTTTTAAAAGTTTTGATGTTTCAAACTACTAAACTCTTTCATAATCTACTCAGCTCCTGAAAGATGCTTTGTTTCATAATATACAAATAAGTTTTAAACATTCCAAAAGTTTGGGAGACCAAATTAAGTTTGAATCACATCCCAGATGTTTAAATGACCTTTAGAGTATATTAGAATTTGGTATACTTAATAGTTCTTAGATATCCTCCAAAGTATTTTTGTTAATTAGGCATGGTACTAGAGGTCCACCCACATCTATCTTTAGAACCCTATTTTCACTGTGAATTGGCAGATTCTGACTCTGCCAGGACCTTGACTTTGCCAATATTAAATTGTTTTGAGTTGAGCACAATGATCTGATATAATACAGACTGAGAGAGTTTATAGTCTATAAATTGTAAGGAGTTGGGAGTTATTTTGGATCATCACATGTAAACAATATGAAAATAAACACGATGGCAGAAACATCATCTTCAAAGGATCCACCAGTTCAGAGGACATCACAGTCTTCAAAGAAAAGGAATTCAAGTCTGCCAGTGCAGAATAGTTAAACTTGTATATAAATTTGACACTTGATTGGATGTTTTGTGTTCAACATCCTACAATTGTGAGGAGCCAGTGTGTGATTTAGCCTCTGTTGATCATGTGGAAAACAAAGGGAGTTTATATTTACTGAGCAGTTGGAACAAAGGAGAGTTTTACTCAATTGTGGACCATCTAACAGATTCTATATCATTTTGTAATTCTATCAAATTCAGGATGTGAATGGGATTTTAAATTGATTGATCAGGTACATATTCTCTGTGATGTTAAATCCTGCAACCACATCTGGGAGTTTTGTAGATTTTTTATTGGATCATCCTCTGACATGTCACAGGAAAGATAAAGGGATACAAAACCCCACTGGACTATACAAGGTTGAAGAAGTTTATATTTAATGATATGGTTGATGCTTCAAAGATCCTATGTACACCTGATCACCCTCCACCTGCCTTTTGGATCCTTGACCAATTTTAACTCTTATAAGGATCCAATAGATAATTGTGGGAGTTTATATGAGATAAAGCTCTAGTATGGACCCTAAAATGTTTTGGAGAGGGGGGTTATCCCGGTTTAACCCCTATAGCTAGAGCTACATAATATTAGGCTGCAGTGAACTGCAACCCAAAAAAATCCCATCATGTCAATAGTTTTGAAATTACATGACTTGTCACGGAATAATGATTGGCTACAGTCATTACGAAATTGGATGCTGTATGGTCTGAAGAAGTCCACAAAGGCCTAGATACATCTGGCTTCACATCTATCATAACCTAGAGGCGAAGTGACGACTGGGATTTTTACTCAACAAGCGGTTTCAAATTTGACAGAAAAGGCTACACTACATCATCAGATTACACTAATAAATGGACAAGCGTGTGAAAGGGAGCAGGGAAGGTGGGAGGGATATCAAAAGCAGGTTCCGTAGACGGAAAAACACTTTGAAGGAATGTTCATATCAAGGGGAGAGATTCAAAGAATGTTCCGTGTATGATGCTTGTTCATACAATCTGAAAATAAGCGGAATCAACTACATTCTTCCAGTAGGTAAACTTTTCGACCTACCAGGGAAACCGTCAGGGGGATCAAGTGCTCTCAGCAAAAGGAGCAATGACGTCTACCGGTCTGCCACCGGGGGAGCCACCAAGGAAGCTAATGATGGGGAGGCTATCGACGAGGCTACTGAGGAGGCCACAGGTGGAGCTACCGAGGCCACCGGCTTGACACGACTCTACGCTCTGCCATTCAACGACAGGAGCAGCAGAGGCGAAGGAGAGTAGGGCAACTAGACTGAAAAGATAGGTGAAAGAGGTCATGATGTAGGACAAATACTCTAGCTGACTGCGTTGACTACAGTGAGGTAAACCTTGAGTGGGGATGCTTTAATAGGGAATTTGCAAGTATCCACAGCCACCTGAGAGGAGGTCCGTGGTCCGACGATGTAAATTATTGCTGTAGGCACGCCGCGAAGAACACAAAGAAGTATAATGTTCATAGATTTCACCATTAATTGTGAAGCTATTGGGACGTCAACATTACCTCAATACAGAAATAGATCTGTATACACATACTTGTGGTATTATAGATCTTTACTTAACGATTGAAAGAAATAAATAACGGACATTAACGTCTGATCACGTGCATCTACAGAGAACTTGAACACGGGCAGCCGTCTGAACGGTTTTATGACAACATGGAGAAGAAAGCACCTGTGTATCTTCTATTTGCAACCTAATTAGCTTGCCGCATAGCCCCCTGAGCTCCGACCTAATTAGTCCACATAAGCTATTTTGCCGCACCCTACTGGATGGTCCTGCACTTCCCGGCAGCTAGACGAACCAGATTGTCAAATGTGTTAGGATACACACACAGGCCGGGTTTCTGGAGAAACCCGTGGGATATCCGGTAGGACTTGGCTTCAGCTTATAGGCTGCGCCCTCACTAGATCGTGTTGTCCAATTTCAAACAGACGGACGGGGATCCCGGGGAATCCGGGCGGGGTTCGTGGGTCGTAAGTTGTAAGTCGGGGGTCGTGGGTCGTGAGTCAAATTGGTTGAGAGAGATAGATGCGCCAGAGCCCGTGGGCTCCGACTAGTGCGAGCGATGTGAATTGAGTAAGGTTTTAGAGCGGAAAATATTATTAGATTACTGGGGGGAATCTAAGCTAATTTTCTGACTGGATTGTATGTACAACATCTGCCAGTTTATATAGACCGTGGAATGCATGACATACCAAATCCAGTAATAATGAAACGAAAACTAACAAAACATGAAACGGGAATAGTAAACACCAAATTGGTGTTAGGAACGGAACAGAATGGAGCGGAGTCCAAATCGTGACAAAGCATAACCCATAACGGGAAATGGAGTGGGAGCGGAGTCCTAAATCGTGACAGGTCATTTGACTAAAACGGGAATGGGGCTCGATTAGAGCGGTGACGGGATTCTAAGCGGGGACCAGTGACTGATGCGTGGGACGAAGACGGACATAGACAGAGGCGGAGTCCGGGGGAAGTCCGGTGACTGATATGTGTCGTAATGAGGTCGAATGTAACGAGTCCTGACATAACGGAGTCCGGGCGGGAAATCCTATAAACAGACGATTGGTGCTTGTAGCGCGTGGGGGCGTACGGGTTAGTGCCCGGAGTCCGGCGGGATTGTCTGGTCGTAACAGTATCCTCCCTTTATGCCGAAGTCCCAAAGAGGCTCTAGACCTAAATAAGGTTCTTGTCGGCTACGCGCATGTGTCAAAAGTCATGTCGGTTACACGTATGTGTCAAAGAGTCATGTGATCTGGAAGGTAAGGTTCAAATGCGACGAGCCTATATAAAAATTTGAAAAAATAGAAATTTCTTCTTCTTCATTACCCCCATCTTCGTCACTATGGGACCAAAACCAACACCACGCAAGCCAATGCCTATAGCAGGGCCCTCCACGGGCACTCCGTATCGGGCGCCTTGGACCGCGGCCCAATTGTTGGCACGGCGAGAAGAGCAGCGCCAGCTTCGTGAAGCAGCAGAGAGAGAGGCGAGGGAGGCTGAGGAGGCCCTGGACAGAGAGTACCAGGAAGCGGAAGAGGCCGCGAAGGAGAGAAAACGTGAGGCGGAGGAGGCTGCGCGAGTGGCTGCAGAGAATGCCCGGGTGGCTGCAGAGAATGCCCGGTTGGCCGTGGAGAGGGCCGCCATTGTTGCGGGAAATGTAAGTCCCAAACTTCACTTGTCGAACTTTTACTGACTTGTGATTTTCAGCGCAAAGCGACAGAGGTGGAGTCCGAGTCCGAGGGGGAGCCAGAGAGCCCCCAAAAGGTAGGCCTCATGTCCATGGAATACCCACGGAAACTGACCATATCAACAGAAGGCAAGGAAGGCGGCGCCAGTCTGTCTTCCGATGCGGAACGAGCCGCGGTGTTCCGGTTGCAATGACCGGAACACGGAATGCAACTGAAAGGCCGGCTGCAGGCCGGGATGTTACCAATGCGCGCACCTCAAGGTGAGGTGCTCGCTTGTGCACGAGCAGGCCACGGGGTGTGGGACGTGAGACATAAGCGGAACGGACGGGTTGTCCGGGTTGGACGAGGTCCTTGGACGGATCGCCGAGGGCATTGAGGCCCAAAACGAGTTGCTCCGGAAGAGCAACAAGGTCCACATAGTGGTGGCGAAGGAGCTGTGTGGACTCCGCGAGGAATTTTGGAAGTTCCTGGCGGAGTATGGCAGCTATGTTTATGAGGAGCCGCAAGTCGGGAGTTCCGAGGATGCTGGATCAGATGAGGACGGGGTTGATGCGGAGGTCGCGGAGCTTCCTGAGGAAGTAGCTGAGGCGGCGGGGAAAAAGGACAGCCCCATAGAAGTAGATGAATAAAATAATAGAAATAATAGAACTTGATAATAATTTGAACATGAAAGTAAAGCGTGAAAACATAAAAAAATAAAAGTCAAAGCCAAAGTCCGCGGAGAGTCCGCTTAAAGACTTGACAAGACATGTCAGAACCTGTAAAAGCAAAGAGAGACATAGGGCGACAGGGAATAATGAAAATGAGTCCAAACGTAACACGGGGTCCGCAGAGTGCGGTCAGAGAGAAGATAATGGTCCAGGTTTGAGCAGGTAAGCTGTATGAAAGTCAGTAACGATTTCCGTGGCATTACCGAGTTCCGTGGCCAAAATCCATGAGGTTTCTTCATCGGTGCCCTCATAACCCGCCCACTTGACCAAGTAAAGCAGTTTACAAGTGCGTCAACGCTTGTCTATTTTTGAATCTAAAATCTGTGAGATTTCAAACTCGGGTTCTCCGTCAATGACGACAGGAGGAGGCGGAGATTGCACGTGATCCGGGATAGTGTTAGCAGTACAAGGTTCAAGCATAGAAACATGAAATACTGGGTGTACCGCATGCATGCTATCCGGAAGCCGTAGAGTCCAAGAGACTGAACCTACTTGTGCGATAATTTCAAACAGACCTAAATATTTTTCAGCAAGCTTCTTTGATGGACGGGTAGTCCGGAAGAATTGAGCTTTGACATAAACACGGTCGCCAATCTTGAAGTTGGGTGGCGGGATCCGGTGTTTGTCCGCTGAATGTTGGTATTGCTCTTGCGCAGACAATATTGCAGTCCGGAGTTCCTCGTGGAGCTCGTGGAGGTCCGTGGTGAACTCTTGAGCACGAACAGAGGCGAGATTTCGTTCTGGATGTACTGTAATATTTGGATTATATCCTTTATTTGCAAAGAACGGGGAAACACCAGTAGTGGCCGAGGGTGCATTGTTGTAAGCAAACTCTGCAAGTGGTAACAAGGTTTTCCAATTGTCCTGTTGGTAGTTGCAATATACGCGGAGGTATTGTTCCAAAGTCTGGTTGACGCGTTCGGTTTGTCCGTCACCTTCCGGGTGATGTCCGGACGTGAAATGTAATGTCATGTCCAAGGATTTTCCGAGGGATCTAAAGAAGTGAGACACGAACTCTGATCCTCTATCGGAAGTCACATGGGACGGAACTCCGTGCTTGGAAAATACGTGGATAATGAAAAGTTCCGCTAACTGCACGGACGTAATTGTATCATAAGTAGGGATGAATATACCTTGTTTTGAGAATCTGTCAACAACGACTAGAATAGCAGAAAAGCCTTCGGAATCCGGTAGGTGTTCAATGAAATCCATAGATATAGAATTCCACGGGTGTTCCGGTACCAGGAGTTGTTTCAAAAGGCCGTATGGTTTGTGTCGCTGGGATTTCGAGTGGGGACAAGTAGTGCAAGATTTACAATAGTGCTTAACAAATCCACGGAGTCTGGGCCAAGTATATTCTCTTCTTATTAATGATAGAGTTTTGTTGTACCCGAAATGTCCTGAGAGTGGATGATCATGTTTGTATTGAAGGATCCTGAGGCGGAGGCCGTCAGAGTCCGGTACATAGATCCTATCGTCAAGTCTAATGAAACGATGTTGATCAAGAGACCACCGAGGTTGATCGGGGTCCACGGGATTGTCCAGATGAGCTTTAGTAACTGGGTCTAGCGGAATTGCCGATAGAATATCTTGATGTAACTTCTTGATATCCATAATGATAATTCCACGGACAATGGGATTGACGAGGAAAGTTGTGCGGACCGATGCGGTAAGTTGTTGATTCGTGAAAATAGGTTTCAGGTTGTGCGGATTTACCGTTGCATAGTCGTTGCTCCCCTCTTTAGGATAGACGTCCCATCGTCTAGTTAAAGCGTCGGGTTTGCCGCCGAGACGGCCGGGTCGAAAGCGGATAATCATGTTGAAGGCGGAGAGATATTCAGACCAGCGGACCTGCCGGCGGGTCAAGAGTTTTGTGGTAGAAAAGTATTCCAGGTTTTTGTGATCTGTTACAACGTCAATAGGAGCTCCTGAACCTTCCAAATAGTGTCGCCACGCTTTGAAAGCTGAAAAGATTGCCAGAAGTTCTTTATCATGAACGTCGTAGTTGAGCTCTGCTCCGGTAAAAGTCCGGGACAGAAAAGCCACGGGGTGAACTTCTCCGTCGGAGTCCTGGATAGAGAGAATGGCTCCAAGTGCATAGTCGGAGGCATCTGTTTCAACAATGAGCGGGAAGTCCGGTTTCCAATGCGACAGAATAGGAGCTGTAGAAAAAGAATTTTTTAAAAGATTGAAAGCTTTTTGACACTTATCATTAAAGTTCCACGGAGTACCCTTACGTGTAAGATGGGTAAGGGGTACCGTGATGTCGGAATATCCACGGATAAAACGTCTGTAAAAATTGGCAAAGCCGAGGAAGGATTGTATATCTTTAACTTTTTGGGGTTCGGGCCAGTCTTTGATGACTTGCACTTTAGTTTCGTCCATGCGGAGTCCATCGGGTCCCATCATGAAACCTAGGTATTCCACGGAGTCCATGTCAAAAGTACATTTTTTACCATTTGCGAATAAACCATGTTGCCTGAGCCTCTGGAGAACTTCACGGACTTGTTTGTCGTGTTCCGCAGGATTCTCGGAGTAGATAAGAATGTCATCCAAGTAAACAATGATGCATACATCGAGCATGTCGGAGAAAATGTCGTTGATAAAATGCTGAAAAACAGACGGGGCATTAGTGAGTCCAAAAGGGATGACCAACCACTCGAAGGCCCCATAGCGGGTTCTAAAAGTGGTTTTCCATTCGTCGCCCGTGGCAATCCAGACCAAATGATAGGCGTGCTTGAGATCTATTTTGGTGTAAATCCGGGCATTCCGCGGAGCATCGAGCAGGTCAGATATAAGTGGGAGTGGATATTTGTCCTTTTTGGTGACAGCATTGAGTCCTCTAAAATCAACACATAGTCGAAGGGATCCATCCTTTTTTCTGACAAACAGAACAGGTGCTCCAAAAGGAGACTTTGAGGGTCGAATAAAACCTATGGACAAATGTTCATCCAGGAAATCACGGATTGCGGATAGTTCCGTGGAAGAAAGCGGGTAAATATGTCCTAGGGGTGGCTGGGCGCCATCTTCAAGATCGATTTTTAAGTTGTATTCTCTATGAGGTGGAAGCCGGTCAGCTTTTCGCTTGCTAAAAACATCCGCGAAGTCATGATATTTCTCCGGGACGCCTTCTAGGTCAGCGGCTTGCTCAGATTCAGATACCGGGGTTGAAAAACGTCCAGTTGCTTCATCAATTTTTAAGTTGATAGTGAACGCCTGGGACCCATCCATTTTTGAAGCCCTAATAAAAGCTGCAGCATTAATCAGAGAAATGGACGGAGGTGCCGTGGGTTCCGGGGAAGCTATAGGTGCCGTAGGGATCACAGGAGTCCTCGAGACTGCAGGTGCCGGGAAGGCCATGGGTGCCGTGGAGGCCGAGACAGGCGCAGTTTCCTCGGTCACCGCGGGAGTCCGGAATGTTATACTGTTAGCTATCCAGTCAATCAACAGATTGTAGCGGGTAAGCCAGTTATGTCCTAGGACCACCGAGCAACTTGAGTCTAACTGGGTCACATAGAAAGTGACCAATTGAGATGTTCCACAAGGGAAATTGATGGGTAAATCACAAGCTTGGGTAACAACCGAATTACTTGTGCCATCGAAGAGGTGGAGGCTGATGGGATTTATCGAATAAGTTGACAAAGAATTTTTTTGCGTGAATTTTGTATCTAAAAAACAATGAGTCGAGCCGGAATCTATGAGAGCTGAAAAAACAAATTTCGGAATCATATTAGACATAAGTTTAACGAAAAATGAATCAGAATGTGAAAGAGTGGATGCGTTGAGGCGAGTGAACTCTTGAATGCGCGGAGAGGCAACACAACCCCTAACCCGCGCGGAGTCCGCGGGGTTGCTTACTCTTTTTTCGAATTGGCAGCCGGTTTGTCCTTCGACGGGGTTTCCGTGGAGGCTTTGGCTGATTGACCCTTTGAAGAGTTTGCTTTTGCCAGCGGACATTCCGGGACTCGATAACTGGGTTTCCCACACAAGAGACAGAGGTTGTTGTCCATACGACATTGTCTTTCTTGTGGAGTCAATTTGCCATCGGGTCTGAGTTTGCCTGAGAGGTCGGGTTTTCCGGCTTGCTTGCCGGACTGTTGACCCTTGTTGTTGTCCTTATTGTCCTTATTGTTGTTGTTGTTGTTTGAAGACTTTTTATCGTTCTTCTTGTCGGATTGCGTGGAGTTCTGGTTGCTGGTTGACGAATTGTTGTTATTGTTTTTGTCCTTGGACTTGTTTACTTTGTCTGTGGATGTCTCGTGGGCAACTTCCGTGCGACGTTCCCAATAACGTGCATCCGCGTTTTGAGCTTTGAGGCGCATATGGGACAGGGTTTTTGGCTTGCCATCTTTTCCTTTCGAGACTTCGTCTTTAAGGTGGGATGGCAGACTGGCATAGAATTGGTGGCAGGGAGCGGGATCACCCCACTGACAACGAGCTGCAAGATTATTGAATTGGACAATGTAGTCCGTGATGCGCTGCATGTCCTTCATATGAAGATTTGTGAGACTATTCTCGGTTTCTCCTGTCGGGTCATATGGGCCGAAGTTGGTTTCAAGCTCCTCAACAAATGCCTCCCAATTTTCAAGCCAGAGTGGCTCTTCCTCGGATATTCCGCTAAAAGCCAGTTCGAACCATTTCAACGTGGATCCCGACAAATATGACAGTGTGTAGTTGACTTTTCGGGAGTCCGTGGAGAATGCAGCGGCACGATCACGGAAGTTGAAGCAACATTGCATGAGGAAAGTAGAGAGTTTGTTTGGGTTGGAACCCGTGAAGGGTTCCGGAGCATTGACTTTTGACCGTGGAGGTTCTTGTTCCTTTTTCTTTTGTTCTTCGAGCAGGTGCGTCATGAATTTATCTATGGTACCTGCTAAAAATTCAGAAGTAGGATCCCCTAAATGCGGTCGTTGAACAGGCGGAGGATTTTCAGGAGGGATTTCGACACCTTTGCCCTTGTCGGGGGCCACAGAATTGTCCTCGCGCTCAGATTCGTCCAGGTCTTCCGGGACTTCTTCGATGCGGGCTTCGGCTTCTTCCATGGGTTCCGACTGGTTCGCAAGTGTCTGACTGGTATACAGAGTTAACGGGGAATGAAGAGTCGACGGTCCAGGTATTGATGACTGTGTGCGTGTACTTCTTCTTGGTGGCATAATGAAAACAATCTGCGAGTATTAGTCAGAAAATACTGTTTGGATACACACACAGGCCGGGTTTCCAGAGAAACCCGTGGGATATCCGGTAGGACTTGGCTTCAGCTTATAGGCTGCGCCCTCGCTAGATCGTGTTGTCCAATTTCAAACGGACGGATGGGGATCCCGGGGAATCCGGGTGGGGTTCGTGGGTCGTAAGTTGTAAGTCGGGGGTCGTGGGTCGTGAGTCAAATTGGTTGAGAGAGATAGATGCGCCGGAGCCTGTGGGCTCTGACTAGTGTGAGTGATGTGAATCGAGTAAGGTTTTAGAGCGGAAAATATTATTAGATTACTGGGGGGAATCTAAGCTAATTTTCTGACTGGATTGTATGTACAACATCTGCCAGTTTATATAGACCGTGGAATGCATGACATACCAAATCCAGTAATAACAAAATGAAAACTAACAAAACATGAAACGGGAATAGTAAACACCAAATTAGTGTTAGGAACGGAATGGAACGGAGCGGAGTCCGAATCGTGACAAAGCATAACCCATAACGGGAAACAGAGCGGGAGCGGAGTCCTAAATCGTGACAGGTCATTTGACTAAAACGGGAACGGGGCTTGATTAGAGCGGTGACGGGATTCTAAGCGGGGACCGGTGACTGATGCGTGGGACGAAGACGGACATAGACAGAGACGGAGTCCGGGGGAAGTCTGGTGACTGATATGTGTCGTAATGAGGTCGAACGTAACGAGTCCTGACATAACGGAGTCTGGGCGGGAAATCCTATAAACAGACGATTGGTGTTTGTAGCGCGTGGGGGTGTACGGGTTAGTGCCCGGAGTCCGGCGGGATTGTCCGGTCGTAACAAAATGTACCAACATGTGTCGCTTCCACGGGCACTGTGGGCCCCCAAATCGTAACGTGACCGCACTTAGTGCATGCTTCGACATCGTCAACCACAACCAGCTACAGAGTGTACTAAACTAAATGCCATATCACTGTATAGAGTATTTTTATTTCACTTGTTATATTTCAATCAATAAGTAGTTACATTTGAAACCTGTCATGAGATTTATGATTCTGAAGAACTGTGCAATCTTGCTAACGGTGAAGATTAAAGAGGAAAAGGTATAGACAGGATCAATATGAAATGCCAAGATAAAGTATTAGCAGGGAAACTGGTTGGGAAAGTAAGATAATGGTGCAGATGGGTACGAGCTGGGAAAGGGATGATTGGGTGATGATAATTGTAAACCAAGGAAGAGTTATTTGACAGACATCACATAGTCAGATGACTTATCATTGCTGATAGAGAATACAGCATTGGGAGGATTTCTGGAAGAGGTATCACTGTGAGAGGATGCCATATTGGGAGTGTTGCTGGGAGCAGTATTGTTGGGAGAGGACGTGATATTCGGTGTGCTTAGTGTCCGGGCTGCTAACTCTGCCTCAGTTAATTTGGCATTTGCCTTCTTGGAGTGCTTGTCATAACAGATGGATGTTTTCTACACCGTTAAGCCTTCCAGGATTAATAAATTGATTACACAGCCACTGGCTCAATATTACCCCCTATTGCCAGACACCTTGAGTTTCATAGTGGTCATAATTCATCTTGGCAGGACCATCAATATCATACTCCAATAGGATATTCGCTGTGATTGTGTTAGACATCAAAAAAATAGTAATACAAAAGATGTATACCTAAACCAACATTGATCATTTGTGGCAGTCACCCTCCAATGCCTTGTGACTACTCTTTCCATGGACAGGTGGTCTCTTCTCTGTAAAGATATAAACATGATAAATGATAAGTATGCACTGAATGTTAATGAATCACATACCAGAATGAACCCCAGCCAATGCATAAGCTTCAAACCTGTGCAAAAGGACTGTGTAATCCATATTGAGGACGTCTTTGCAAAATTGCTGGGCGATAGGACTAAAATAAGACTTCAGTTCATGGGTCTGATCTAGACTGCTATGCGCTGCCACATAGAATGTTTCAATCCCAGTGTGAAAATGTGCAGCATGGACCACACCAATACTATTTAGTTAGCTGATGAAACTATTATCCAAATAACAAAACATACCTCATGAGTAAATGCCTGGAATGTTGCTGTAACATCACATAAGACAGCTTTGGGTTGCCTACACTTGATTGCATTCTGGTCTTCCCTTACATCCCGAGGCTCCTCAATGAGTGCTGCATAGTTCTCATCAGATAGGCCGTTGTACCTGGCTTTGACACTTGATAGTGTTGTTGGATATATTTGGGCAATGTGTAACACTGACCCAGGGGGAGATTTGTTGAAAATGTCAACTTTCAAGCTGAAAACACACATCTTTATCATGTACTTTTGTTAGCTGCCTCCATTTCTTTCCTGGCAAACACATTCCAAGCACTAGCATTGTGCTTCTGACCCTGCATTTTACTACCTGTCAGGGGACTCTCTGTCACAAACCCTAGGAAGCACCATTTTCTCATTGAAGTCCCTGAGTCCACAGTCCAACCCCTGCCTTTGTCACACTCCCTCTCTGTGAAGGGTATGCATATATCATGATTGGACTGTGGAATAATATACATATTATAGTACTTTATTATCTAGTTTTTATTTCTTTTCTTTAACTCTCTATATCTTTCAAGCATACCCGTATTTCTTAGTTCAAAGTCTTGTGTATATCTATGGGCGCTCTCGGCACCAAATGACAGACACCTTTTTACCCAGCAGACACCACCTCGTAACGACCCAACATCGAATAGCAAGAGGTGTCCAGGGTAATATCTCAGCTACCTATAAAGGTAGTGTTCTCTTGCATACTAATAGTCTTTGGACTCAAACCGTGAAGGTTGAGTCCCACTCCCAAGCCTTCACACTCATCGACACTAAAGTCGACTCATGCTGCTATATCTCTACCCTAGATATTCAGTCTTTCGCTGAATATCTCTCTTACCTCTAACTACAAGTTGTACCATAAGGGTCAACTCTTCTTTTCTCCTGTCCTCAACGTCATGAGCAACTGTACAGTTGCTCTTGTGACGTGTAGTGTGTCTCTCTACTAGTACTATCAGTCTAGTAATCTACGGTATTGTACTGGACGGTCAATACTTAATAATAGTAGTTGAATAAATACTATTCTTCATATATTGAGCAGTCAGAATCTATCGACTCTTCACACTCTCCTTGTGGATATCAACCACTCTGGCGAATATGTAGAGTAAAGGACTAACTTCAGAAGTTCATAGGATTATGTTAAATTTGATGATGAAACACACCATTTTATAGGGGGAGTCCACCAATTATTGCAACTTTTCATATGAAGATGCTAATTGTGGACCATGCATTTGGAGGTTAATGTGTGTCAGAACCACTATACACCTCCCAGAGCATCCAACCTATATTGTCAGGAGGTGCTACACTAACTGACACAAGATATTGAGACATAAAGTACTTTTATTACAAGCTTATTAAACCCTTGTATATTGTGTATTGCAATAGAGTCAACTCATACTATTTTTAATAGATTAATATTCCATTGTGGGAAGAACCTCTGTTCTGTAATAGGTAAAGTTATTTTTAGACTACTGGGTGCCTATGGGTCACACCTGGCAGGGGGAATTCCTTAGACTGTTTCTCTTCAGATTCCCTCCTGCTAGGTGAGTTAGGTAGTTGTCTGTATGTATGTATTAGTTCTAATATATCTTTGGATTCCCTCCTGCTAGCCTAGTGTGAGTACTGCAGGCTACAGGGCTTGCCCTTACACTACCCAGTAGTAGCTGCGACTTTGTCCACTGCATTGTTCTAAAGATATAACATATGAGCAATTCTAGAATATACATCATTAAAAGGTAAAAATTCACCTATTATGTTCAGTGCTGATTTTCTCTACCTGAATTAGAAGTTCCTCATGCACTCTATTGAGATCTTGTGTCAGACCAGCTGCCCTCTCCCTTCATCGTGCTTTCTGTTCATTAGTGAGTTTTATTTGTATGTTAACTTTTGAAGCATTATTTTGCATGGGAGTCATATATGGTGTGTGGCCTCCTCCCACCTCTGAAAACTCTTCTGTAATGCACTACAGCTCCCTAAGACTCTAATAGTCACAGCATTTCCTCTGGCAGAGATTTTCTATCCCTCCAGCTCACGATATGCCTGTCGGGCTGCCATCCTCAGGTTCAACGGCTCTGGAGCATATCTTTGGCACCTCAGTCAGCCAGGTCATTGCAATGTTATTTGGAGCATATTCGTATGTGCAGGGGATTATGTCAAACAATGTGAGAGGTGAGGACAATTGACAGCATGCACCTTGAAAGCTGCTGATCTTATGCAGCTTCATGCAGTGGCATCAGGTGGCAATTCTGAAAAAACGCTGTCTAGTCAGGGTAACCAGTGGTTCTCTGGGAGTGTGAGGAGTATGCTTTTACCACAGTTTCATTATGGTAAAACACTCCTTTTATTTTATTTATATATTACACATTTTATTCATATTTTTCTATTCTTTATATTCTTCAAACATTTCATTAGTTCAAAGCTTTGTGTATACTTGTGGGTGCACTTGGCACCAAATGAAACTCAGACACACTTTTACCCAAGAACCACCACTTGTAAGACATAAACTAGGTCTACTACGAGTGGTGATCAGGGTAACGTGTCAGCTACTACATAGGTAGCAATATCTGAACTATCTAACACTTCTGGCCTCGAACTGTAACAGTCAAGGCCTCCACTCGAATCATCCTTCTCAAATCACCCTTCTCAAATCATTCTTCTCAAATCATTCTTCTCAAATCATCCTTCTCAAATCATCCTTCTTCCCATTCTACTCATTTCTTCGTATATAGAACAGTCAGAACTTATACCACTCTTCACAGGGAGTGCTCGCATTAAGACTCCATCGCCTTTGCAGGCAGAGCCTATAACCTGAAAAAAGAAAAAGTTGTTTCCTTGATGCAGAAAGCATTGTATGGCCTAAAACAGTCTGGACATGAGTGGTATATGTGCTTGATGCACTGACCTCTTTTGGATTCAAATCTTGCGAGTCCTATCCGGCTATTTTCCAGGGCGATGAAAAAGACAAAGAATCAGCTCGAGTCTTGATTCAAGATGAAGGATCTTGGAGACTTACTGATCATGGCACGCTTTAACCTGCAAAATGCTGCCACCATTTCTACACCACTAGAACCACACGTGATGCTTTCAAAATTACCGTGTCCTATAACGTCATGTCAGTATGAATATATGGGGTGCATTCCATATCGTGAGATCATATGCTCACTGATGTGGAACGCGGTTGTGACACCTCCTGACATAGCCTTTGCTGCATCACTCTTGGGTCAGTTCATGGAGCCTCCCAAAAAGGCACATTGGGAAGCTGCAAAAAGAGCTGTGAAGTATTTGAAAGGGATGCGAGAGATGGAACTCACCTTTGGCATCGAGCACACTGGCTTAATGGCCTATACAGATGTGCACTGGGGTTCCCAAGACCATCGACATTCCATTTCCGGCTACACGGTCTTGATTAACGGCCGTGCTGTATCCTGGAGCGCGGAGAAACTGTTGCACTGTTGAGCACAGAGGCTGAATTCGGTGCTGCAATGCTTGTGGTGGAGGAAGTGTTGTGGTTGAGAACCTCCCTAGCGGAATTCACCTGCCCCCTCGCTTACCCACTCATACTGTTATCTGATAATCAGGCCACTATCATGCTTACAAAAGATGCCCAATACTCAGCTTGTACAGAACACATCGATATTCACTTCAAATTTACTTGCTATTCTGTCGAAAAAGAAGAACTCAAGTTCATTTATTGTCCCACCAAACATATGGTAGCCGACATATTCATGAAAGCGCTGCCTCGTATCCAGTTCGACTACCTCATCCCAAATATTCTTGATATTGTTGCATTTTTATTCTTTGAGTTATCAGGGATATAAGTCTGAAGTACAAAACATGCGAAGGGTTTTTGAGTCACTGTAGCATCCATCTCCACCCACCTCTCCCTGCCTCTGTCTGTCCTTTCTGCACCCCCACTGCAGCACTTCACACCCTTTTCAGAGCCATTAGGAAGCCTTGAACCATCCCCAGCCAGCCCTCCTCCTCCTCCTCTTTCCATACCATTACCTTCCCCCTCCACAGAATTGCCCTCCACACTGATGCCAAACCCTCCACTGAATCTCTCCTCCATACCACTACCTTCTCCCATGTCCAAGCCCCCTCCCACACCGCAGATTACCCCACTCTCCTGAGTGTCACCCAATCTCCTTGCAGCCACTCCCCAACCTCACACTACCCCAATGCCCTTACCCTCTATGGTGTTGGACACATCCCACATTGTCTCAACAATTCAGAGTCCCCCACCTGCATCTCCTTGCTTGCCTTGCATTTCCCTCAGGAGCCCCATCCACCAACCTGAAGTTGAATCAATGGACATTGATTCCCCAATCTTGGAAGCCTTTGAGCACCCTCCCCAGCTATGGAGATCTTCAAAGAGCCTCCCCCATTGAGTTAAAAAGTGAAAGGGAAATGGAGGGCTGATATCCAGGACAACGAGCCTCTTGCCATTGGCCCCACTCCAGCAGACCCTGTTTGCAGCCCTCCGCCACGACCACCTTCTCCCCCACCCTCTCAGGACACTACCGATTCGGCTTGTGTCCTTCCCAAGCATGCACCGATTCACTTGGCTGTGGACTTGGTCGATCTGTTGGAGCATTTGCTATTGGACTCCAATGCCCCAGGAGAACTTCTCTCTAGTGAGGAAGCAAGTTGCACACCACCTCCCACTGCCAACCCGCCATCATTGCATCCCTGGCTTCCTCTCATCACCCACATTACTGATGCCTCCACTGACCATGTTCAAGCTATCATTCGAACACATCAGAAGGCCTATGGACAATGGGTATCCTCCATTCAGAGACTGGATGGGTTGACATCTGCCAGCGATGTTATGAAGTGGGAAGACATTGTAACTTCTTTTCGTGCCAAATGTCTCACTTGGGGAAATGCTATCCTGCACCTCAGAGGTTTGCTCAGGATGCATGGGGGGGAGTTCCAAGTGTCCTTCGACACCTTCTTTCACATAGCTCTTTGACCTGGGGGGCACTATGAGAGGTACTGCAAAATACATTCCGAAATATAGTCCAGATGGACCCACACTATATTTCAATTATTATTTCTATTTTCTCTTTATTTTATCACATGCATACATTAATTCGATGATCTATGTATTTCTATGGTACATAGACTCTTGTGGGTGCACACATACAAGATCTATGTACTCTAGCACCTATATTTAGAACTCAGACACTTTTTACCCAACAGACACCACCTCATAATGACTCAGAACGTCGAACAGCAAGAGGTGTCAAGGGTGATGTCTCAGCTACCAAGCAGGTAGCATTACTTAACTCACTGTTAGCTTCAGGACTCAAACCACAAAGATCGAGTCCTTCACTCGCATTATTGCACTCATCAATACCTCTATCAACTCGCACTACTCACACTCTTCCTTAGATAACTAATACCTTTATTAGTTATCTTTCCCTTCTCACAACTGTGAGTTGTACTGGAATGGTCAACTGCCTTATTCTCTTCACTAGCCATCACGAGCAACTATACGGTTGCTCTAGTGACGTGTATTGTACTCCCTTACTAGTACTGTTAGTCTAGTAATCTCTAGTATTGTACTAAATAGTCAATACTTGTTATCGTGCTCGAATAGTCAATATTCTTCATATTATAGTGGTCAGAATCCAGTGACTCTTCACATTTAGAGACCTCTCACTCCTGAGTAATGTTTGAAACTACTCCTGTCACCCCTGATCCCTTCAATGATCCTCTCCCAGTTCGAGACAGACCAATCACCAATAAAGGTCAACTATCCTTTTCAACAGTGTTTGCCCTGCAGGGAGGAGAGCCTAATGACACATCTGAAAGTTCTGAGGACTTCAAGGATGGCCAAAACCAGGGATATGGGTGATGAAACCTGGAAATTCCCAGGATTAATGCCAAAGAGAGTGAATTACCTAAGGACAAGGTGCTTACTCTCAACACCAATGACATCAAGATTAAATGGTCTGACCTCCCTGAGTATGATGGAAGTCACTCTAAAGTGTTGGAGTATATTCTGGATATCATGAGTCTTTCTGAAATATCTGAATTGATGAGTTTGCTATTAGGAGTCTGCCCAGACAACTCACTGGTAACACTAATATTTAATGAAGTATGCTAGACCATGAGCATTATACTGAGTTCAGTCAATCTCACAGCTCTTTCCTCTGGGGCTGTTACGACCTGTTCCTGGATACTTCAATATCTGATATCATCTGAAACATCTGATCTCTGCCCCAAGTCTCCAATCTGACTTCCTGCCTCAATATCCAAGCCAACTTCCAACTACAGAACAATCATAGTTCCTGTACTTCTGGATCTCACCTTTGTTCTGCATTTGGTAACTTGTTGACTGACAAGTATTTACTCATTTGCTTATTGTATTCCCATTTTGGAATACTTCCGATTCCATCTTATTGTGATCTTAGTTTGTAGTACAATAACGAGAAAACTTATATTAGTTTTTGTGAATTTGTACTTTACATTAGTGTCACAACTGTCACAAGTCACAACATTGTCACAAATATTCAAAGGTAATATTCGACAACTCTTCGACTTGATAAACCTGAACATTATTCGACAACATTGAATCTGTAATGTATTCAGGGGATTCTCTTAGATAGCTCAATATATGCTATAGTGTCACAGAGCTTCAACAATAAAACAAGCAAAGGTCCAGTAATTTAAATACTGATAGATTAATGAGCTGCACTATTAAGCTTAAACAACTCAAATCAATGCTTATTTTGATTATTGAAAGGTTCACTAGAACTGTGTATGACTCTTTTAGCAATAAAAGAACTATTCCTTGAGAATAGGGGCTAGAAGCTGAGTATATGTGCAGTAACTTAGCAGAGACTTGATATAAAGCTTCGGATTCTTGTATGCTTATTTGTAACTATTAATAGTTATTTAACAAGGTGTTAAATAATTTATTAATAGAGAAAATAATTTGTATTGGATTATCTGAGTGCTTGTACTTGAGTAATCTAGTATTGGCAGGGATTTCAGTAAGGATACTTAGATACTTATTAGGTTTATTATCTAATTAATAAGCCTAAAGGGTAGCTGTGAGGCTGGGGAAACTTAGATGATTAGCTAAGTCCAAGAGTTGCTGACAAAGATTCAAGATTCTGCAAGTGTAGGTGCTTGCAGTTAGTGTATCAGACTAAGGCTATTATTGTCCTTAGGATGATTAGATAAGCTTCTGAGCTGTGCAGTAAAATGTGTGAGATAGATGATTTTATTGGAAACTTGGCCCTCCTTATATACATTTTGATAACTCAATGATTAGCTAATTATTTAGTTTATGAGGTCACTAGTTAGATCATAATGACCTCATATTCTACTCATTATTTACCCTTTATTTATCACATGATTCCCCTCTCTGAGACAAGGGTTCTAACCTCTTGCTTGAACATGAAGGTTCAAGGCCGCGGTCCCGGGACGGAAGCAAACGATGAGTCGGCGCAATCAATTAATGACTCGGGTAGTCACATCCGTGACCTGTGTGACATCCCGACACCAGAGGCTTATCTAATAAGTCATGTGACTAGTGTTACAGTCACTCGTGTGACTAAATGCTAGTCACTAGTGTGACTGTATGAGCCGGATTAGGTAATGTGTCATGTGACACCCAAATGCACACATACAAGCAAGGCAATGTGCCGGGCAGTAATAACTAAGTAAATAAAATATAAATAATTAGTTAAAAATTATAATAATTTAATTAAGTAATAATAGCATAATATGAGTCCATATATGCTATTATTTATGTGAAGTTAAAAGGAATAAGGCCTATTTTTCACAATAAACGTAGTAAAAAATACAATAAAAATTCGAGAAAATATTAAATAATTCAAAGAAAATTAAGAGAACATTATGAGATAATGCTGATACCTCACAGAATCTCTTTTGACATGTCTCATTTCGATGTCACAAATGATTTCATTATAATATAGTCATAATGATATGAAGAAAAGCATAAAAGGGCCACAAAAGGAGCAAGGGAAGTCAGTCAAAATATCTGTATATTAGTCATATTAATAATCTAACTTGTTGTAACTTTGTTGTAACTTCTTCAACAATACTTCCATGAGTTCTTGCGACTGGTAATAGCCTCTTACTTCATCGACAGGGCAAATATATACTTCATCAAACGAGGCTTTCAAGTTCAATCAATAGAATATTATTTGACTTTATTGAAGAATAATCAATTCGTGACAATTAGATCTGATATTGACTTAGTTTCTTATTCCTTCCTTCTCTCTGTACACTCGATATTTGGAACTCTTTGGAACTCTGAATATCCATATCCTCTGGTGTAAAATCCTGTCTCTGAAATTAAAGACTTTGAGTGTTTGTGTAGAGGTGCAGCACATATTGCAAGCTGAAGCCAACATCCTGACCCTATTTGGAAGTTTCTGAGTTCCTGGTCACTTTCTGATAGTTCCAGAATAATTTCCTGACACAGCACTTAACAAGGTCATTGTAGAAGGATTGCTATGAACTCAATGGCAGGAATAATTAGTTTTTAGAATGGGAAGAATGAGATTTCATCAACCTCATCATAATCACAAAGCCCCAGTCCAGTATATTCAGACAAGAATTAAACTATATCATTTCCTTATGGTTTTCATCAAGATTGGAAGGAAGAAACACATTGTCTAATTCTGACTCTACCCATGGAATGGCTTCATTTGTTACAAGGTCAACCGATTGATGACATTATGGGACTACAGACCTATGCCAATAATTTACAGGAGGCCTCATCAACACTTGGAACCAAACATATTGAGAGTGTTATCAGTTCCAAAAACCTAGAGTCATGATTGTGGAACAGGAGGAGCTTCACCTTGAAAATATAGAGGAGTCTCCAACTGGGGATACTGCTCATGGTCACATTCTCATTAGTGAAACTGTGGATAGAAATGCTATGAGAAGAGCTAACCTGGCACAAGGCAAAGGACATGGGGAAGTTCTTCGAGAGAGAAGTGACAAGAAGAGTGTTGTTAAACCTCCTAAGGAGTGCTGTATCTGCAGGAGCCCAGAACATTTTAAGATTGATTGTCCTCATGCAGGCAAGATGTCTCACTATGTGTGAGAGGTACCCATCTCATGGGAATGTAACTATGTACATTGAAGCCAAGCTCCACTTGACTAGTAGCACAAGATGTGAAGGATTGTGTAAGTTAGCACTCAATGTGTGAAGATAATCATGTGCCATGGAAATGATAGGATAGCTATTTGAAGTCCAAACTCTTCGAGCACCAAAATTATATATTTCCTTTGCTAAACGTCACACCTCAAATTACCACTGCAGTAGTACGGCTCTATTCTATTCTATTAAGTGCTAATATACGGGGTTGCAGTTTAACGTGTACTCGATGTCCCCGACACAAACCACAAACCATCATTTGCATTCTTTTCCGTGCATGTACGTCACAGAGGTGTTCTTGCTAAGCAGTAGATGTCCCCACCAACTAGCAATCAATTTGCAGCTAGGCGTCGCGCGAACTCGATCAGAGCCCTTGATTGAAGACGTTAGCACGATGTAATATCATAACAGTAGTAGGCAGCTTACCGTGTCGGACGACCTGTCATGCCAGTGGGCGTGTATGGACCAGCGCGGGAGGCCTTGCAACACTTAGTCAAGCATCATAATTATGAGCTACATCAGTCATATTTACCTCCATAGTTCCCTAGAGAAAGAGATCAGCTCAGTTGCGGTCAATGTTGGAATGGATGGTACGAACCCCAATGTCAATGTGAGCCCACCGAATTGGTGGTTCTTTCCCATCTTCCGCGTCCACGCCTTCAACAAATTCCTATAATACGACGTTCACCGTCCAAGTTTCTCAAACAGTAGTAAGGACATGCCTTTAGGAACAACGCGGCAGTGCAGCTGCCACCAAATGACCCTCCCACCTATAATAGACGAATTCAATACAAGTTCTTCAATATAAGAAGAAATGAATATATAGTCACATTACAGAGATCAGCATTGCTGGACCTTATTTGAGGCCCAAACTCTTCATCAAGGGGAAGACGCCACATGCGGTCATGTTCGGCTTCTCCGGCAGTGCGGAGCTCTTCCCAGAGAGAATCCGAAGACTAATGGGAGATATTGGTGAACACCACACAAGAGCCAGGGGTAGACACACTGAGAAAACCCCTGAAAATATTTCACCAAGTGATATCAAGACGGCTCTAACTCAGATTTAGTATGCCCTCCAGGACAAGACGTTCAGACTGACCCTGTAAGGGTAGCGACATCAACCACCGTATGTGGCTTGTACGTAGTTGTTGCATAATACAATGCATCTGTGACCCATGAGTATCGTCGAGGGCAGAATGTATCAACAATCACAAACCCGCTAACACCAGTCGCCCTTCAGCATCGGTATTATCGATTTCGATGGTCTTTCCGTTCATAGCATAGACACTGCGAAAATAATATTAAAGGGGGTTAACAGAGCCAGGGTATCCGTATAGCTTACACGTCGCCAGGCTTGTTGGCAGACGGTCCAGGAAGATTCTCCGTAAGAGGCGTGACACTGACCAAATTAATCCTATAACAAGGGATCAGAGAAGGAGGAGATATGAAGCACTATAACCTACGGAAGTCTAAGTTTGGCAATGGCGAGTGTTGATGCGACAACAGTTGCAGCGCCACCTGCGTTCATTGGGCAATCGTTCGCTAGCGAATATCAATGGAGTTTACGCGTACCCATATCTGCGCGCATTGCTTTCATATCCTGTTATGCGTGCCTCAGACCGGCAGATCAGCCAGGAATGAAGTGCCTACCTTTGCAGGCTTGAGAGAGATGCCTCCCGAATCAAACGTGATGCCCTTTCCAACAAAAGCTAGCGGCTGGGCCTGTTTGGAAGCGGCGCCGTGATAATGGCTGACAGGAAAATTAACGGACGAACATGATGAAGGGGGAGAAATTAAGTGAAGACATACATTTCCAGGAATTTCGCGGGTTCATTCGTGCCCTTGCTGACGGAGAGGAATGTTCGCTAGGGATGTATAATCAGACGGAGCAGCCACAAAAGTACTCATATCCGAACCATGCCCTTTTCCTGTGCCCAAGCTGAGAGAAATATTAGTCAAAGCCAAGGTGGCACGTCAGAACATCTCACCCTCGTCCCGAACGTAAATGTCAACGTTGGGGATGTCCTTGAATAATTCTTTCACACGTTCCGTAAACCCCTAGTCGGATATATTAACGGTGGAAGAAAGAGTTATGGATATAACATACTGTGGGTGTAATGATATTCGCTGGCAACTCCATCAGCTAAACGAAGTTAATTAGTTCCGGCCGACTTTCAGCTGAAGCACTCATGCACCTCTCTGGCGACATTTTGAGATGACGCATATACTAGTCCAGTTTCCCACGTTAATGGACTGTCTTTCGGAGGCTCCGAAAGCGGTTGAAAGTCAACTTTAGGATTCTTGTCGCTCTCCTTCGTTCGGAGTGTCGTGAACTTGTATAGCCCCAATGTAGCTCCAACAGCTATTTTATTTAATATATTGGAGGGTTTTGCAGTCTCCGTGGAAACGGGCTTACCGGCAGCATGCGGCTCAATAGATGCGTCAATGGCTACGTTTTTTGCACCGGCATCTCTGAGTTGTTTAATACCGCTGGCGACAGCCTTCCGGACCGCCTCCGTCTTGACATGAGCCGCCGTAGTATTAAACTTATTCCCAAGAGACACTATGGCTGTCAGAGCATCAGGCGTGCCCTGAACTTGATTATAGAAAATCTTCGTCTCTCCAAGCTCATTCTTTGGCCTTGCAGTTGCCCAAAGCTTCTCTGGGGAAACTTGTTGGTTCTTGCTGGTGGAGAATAGGAGAAAAGCATCCGGAGAGGCTGTCGTGGACATTTTTCGTGCGGCTAGAACGGAGGTTCGTAGACGGGTCGCTCGTGCTACTTGAAGCATGTGTGACGGGTGGTGTGACAGTGCAGCATGAGCGGCTGCAAATCCGTGATCCCATCATCCGGTTTAAACATATCTCCTAAGGCTCGATAATATACTGCACAAGGCACTCGCAAACGGTGCTTGAAGTAAATTCATAGGCGATTAAACACGTTGACCTCTGAATGAGTAACTCATCCACTGTCCATAGAGATTCACCCCTGGAGATCTAAGTGTTTTCACACGACGGATATGTAATGGCATCTTTGATAATTGCATTACTGTCGTCACGACACCACAAATGCAAGTCTTATCTTTGGATATACTAGACTTAATGGTGAATGTGATTGGTCAATGGAAGCTTGGTGCGCTAAGCAATTTTTTTTTTCGAAGCGGGTTCTAGATGAGAAGATTTAGAGCTAAGCGCTGTGTGATGATACACTCTTATCGAATGAGTGACCGCTAAACTGACTGCTGAGCATTTGATCCCATGTTGAGGCTGATCAAATCATCCTGTTCGCTGCGCCCCGTTCCAGATTGATAAAAGAGTATTATTTAATCTTTCTATCAGTCAATTTCGAAGCCTATCGATTACCACTAAGAAATCACAAACGTTGTTCTGATTCCTATTCTTGGTAAGCCTGTCTATATTCGGTCAAGTGACATGCCAGCGTCTCCCAGGCTGAGACTCGAGTCAACAGTCACCAGCATTCTCGAGCCCCCCCTGCGAGGCTCCTAGATGCACATTGCCCTTTCTACCACCACCTCCACGCTATATAATATATGAACAAGCTCGGACATGGCTTACCCACCTCTCGAAACAATTCCAACAATCAGAACCAGAGCCAGGGTCGGAAAGGTCGGCAGCAGCAACAGCAACAGCAGCAACGTCGGGACACGACTGATAGTACCGATGTTGGGCAGGAACGTCGGTCTTTAGTATCACAACCCCATACTAGAGCTCCCACGATCATCCGGTGAGAACTGCTAACTAACAAGCTCTGTTCCTGCAGATGCGCTAACATGGATAACGTATTTACCAGTGAGCCCTCTGTTCTGGAGACCTTCTCTCGTAATCTGCGCACATTCCTTCCTATAAACATGTCTAATTCACCTCCTGCTCCTCGTCGAAGACCACTTTCCTTTGGCTCAGTCCGCTCCGTTCAGGCAACGTCCCCCACTGACGATAGTAACGATAGTGAACGCATTTCATGGGCGACATGGGATCACATAGAAGGCACTCGCGTGCTGATCCTCGCCTACACATCTGGTTTGCAAATCTGGGATACAAGCAACCTTGTTGCCGTGCGCGAGATACTCAATCTCAAGACGGAATCGCTACACATCGCTGGCCAGGTGCAGTCTGCCCTAGTGCTGCCTGAACCTGTGGATGGTCCAGATGATTTTGCGAATTCCCGTCCGCTATTGGGAATTGTGTCAGTATTCTTCTCTCATCCCGTCAATATTTATTGACATGGACCCAGCTCTCCAACCCATTTAACCGTCTTTTCCCTTTCAACCTATTCAGTTATAAAGCAGCTTCCTTTCACAGATGCTAGTAATGTTGTTGCACGGCCCACATTTATTGTTATCGTATGTACTCTCTTTCCCGATCTCCCTCTAATCTCATAACACACTCAGGCTACGAGACATCCTAGCACCCTCCACGTCCTCTCCACTCGCACACTCCAGTCCATTCACACCATCACACTATCCACATCTCCAATATTCGCATTATCTCACCGCCTCCTCGCATACGTATGTCCGACTCCGATTCCTCACATGCCCGGGCCTCCGCCTCCCACCTTCATTGCACAGACCCGAGATTCGTTGGGCTCGTCTGTAATGCGAGTCGGGGGCGAGGTCTGGAGCGGCGTCAAAGCTGCAGTGTCATCTACCCCTATCAACTTCACGGCCCCTGAGAACGATCAGCCCTGGGGTTTCTCACGCAGCGCTCCGGCGTCCTCTAGTATACGAGGCCGCTGGCCCCACGACGACGACGCCCAGGCATCCACGTCAGCCACTGCGGGGTGGGTGGCTATTCTGGATCTGAAGCCACTCCTTTCCGGCGGGTCGCCGAAACGCGTCACGTTGTTTGCCCCCTTTCCCTTTGACTCGGCAGGGATTGCGCATTTGGCGTTTAACGCACCTGGTGCAATGCCGATGCTGTCCGTTGCGCCCCGAGATGGTCAACGTGTTGCAGTCTTTCAGATTCGGATTGGACAGGAGGCACGTCCTGAAGGGAATGACTCGACCTTTGCCCCTAGTTCTGCGATGTCCTGGCATTGGTACGACCTACGGAGAGGATTAACCAATGCACATGTAGAGAACATAGAATGGGAGAGTTCGGGCAGGTGGGCTGCCGTTGTAACCGCACGCCGTACTATACGTAAGTGATTAGTCATCCTTGTTCACACGGTCCATTTAACTGTTCTCTTGCATGTAGATATATTCGCTACAAATCCCTACGGTGGGAGACCGGATGAGAAGTCACATCTTTCCGCCCGGATACATAATGCTACACGACTCGTATGTTAACTTTGTTCTGTCTCGTACACGAGGTATCTGATTGTCTTTAAAGCAACCTCTATCTACCGAGATCACGCCCCTCGTCCGCATCCGTCCTAATGCTAACAATGCTAATCTCCCAGATGACTTGGTAGAGTATTCTTCTCTCATCTTCTCATTTCTTCCAACTTCGATGTCACGCGCTCTCCCACCATCGCTCTTTCCGTCCCCGTCACACTCCCCAGCATCATCACCACGATTCCAAAGCTCTATTAGCCCCACGCCTTTCCAGGACATGCTAGTGTTTGATCCTGCTACAGGGGAGCTTTCCCTACGTCGGATCACTCTCGATGTTGTTGCTCCACCACTTGATTCAAGCGGTATGCCACACACCGTGAGCGCCCCGGGTGCCGTGAGCGGATACAGCATTAGTTTGCCTGTTCCCGTGATGAATATGGGTATGAGTCTAGTCAGGAAGACACGGAAGGAGGCGGGGGACGTGCATGGAGAAGTTGTTGGGAAGGAAAGTACGGTTGCCACTTGGTCGCTCAAGAGAGCGAAGGATTGGCCGGATGTTAGAGGTGCTGTGAAGACGGATAAAGCGGTTGAGGTTTCTTCACCCCGTCGGCTGGGGAAACTGGCGATCACGGCGTACGTATCTAATACATCCACAGACCAATTTTTTTTTGCTAACCCGGCGTCATAGTTACCTCTCCCAAGCTGAACTGTCGACTCACTCGCGGTCTCCAGCCGTGTTGCCTCGCCCTATCTATCTTGCGCATCAGTTCTCATTCTATGCATTCAAAGAGGACTATCAGGCACTCCTGCGTCGCTCTCAGCTCAACGTTCCCTGTACCAAGTTAGAGGTACGAAAGGACGTCGAGGTGAGTGCGCATCTGGAAGATGCAGAAAGTGACGTATTTCTGCACGATACCGTGGACCTCCAAGTAGCCAGCACCACACCGCGCAGCGCGCGTAATCCGTTCGACGAACCCATCGCCTCCGCTATGCGCTCTGGGCTTGATTACTCGGGACAGAGCCCCCCCGTGCTGCCGATGCTGCCGAACGGCGCCCCGGTCTCCGTCCTCGAGGCGATCCCGATCCACACAAAGCACGTCGCCGCGGGCGTGAACGAGGGCTTCGGCCGTATCCGGCGCGAGATCGGCAAGGTGCGCAGCCCTATTCTGCGTCCGACACCTGGAGGTGCGGGGACTGGCCCCGGCCCACTGGCAGGCGAGGGGCGGCACGTTCCCCTCGAGTTCGACGAGGCGGACGAGATGATGTTCCTGCAGGGCGATGAGATGGCGGAGCGCGACGACAACGAGGGGTTGCAGCGCGATGACGGGTCGGGGTCGGGTGCGTCTGCGTCTGCGTCGGTGTCGACGCCTGGCTCGCGCTCGCATGCGGACCTTGTGGTCGACGAGCAGGAAGAGGCGATCTGGGACGCGTGGGACGACGAGGCGCGGGCTACTGTTGCTGAGGCTGAGATGTTTGATGAGATTTCCGTTACGGGTTTTATGGACGAGGAGAGCGACATCGCGCCGATCATGGCGGCGATGTCTAGAGCGAAGGAGAAGAGCAAGGGGCCAGGCAGGAAGATGCATTAATAATATTGGGTATAAGGTCTAACTTTTTTTTTTTCTTTCTCTTTCCTCTTTTTTTCTTTTTTCTTTTTTTCTTCCTTTTTCTCCATCTCATCGTTATTAGAACTCATACCACCAGATCAGATCCTCCCCGTCCGTTTTTCTCTTTCCTGGAGGCTATCTGACAATATTCAGGCCTCCTCTTTTGTAACCGTAGCGTGTCAAAAATACTCACATAAACCCAATCGTTGTCTCTTTTCCACAAGACGTAGCTGTTCAGATGTATTGTTGTTTACGTATGCCATGAAATTGCAATTAGATCAAGATGTTTTTAAATTCTGACGGGCAAGGACTTATCCGTCGTGAAACTGAGGGATCACTACTTAGAATATCGAAATAAAATCCCGGGTTGGGAACCATACCGAGGAAACGGTCATACAACTCGGGGAACTTTGACTTGAGAGCGGCCAGGAGTGCTTAATAGTGCTTTTTGAGTATGAGAACTGATGCACAAGGTAGACTCTACACCGTGTGTGAGCCGAATGTTATAGAGACCGTGGGTGTTGACACCAGCTTAGCAGAAGATTCTATGCAGCACATTACTGTTGGCATTATTTACGCATTAAGCCCATTAGTTGTATGTAGTACGCATCCCGATATCATTAATTCTTATTTAGTTACTTATTATGTATTACCCAGTTACTCGTTATCTAGGATTTATTACAATGTCAAGACTATACTACATGAATATAGTTTGATGAAATGTAGGTGGTTCGTGTCTGAACAGAATCAAGAAGTTTCGATACAGGTGGGTGTGTTAAACAGAGTACCAAGGATAATTCACCCACAGAAGCATTTACTGTAACTATGGTCTATTAGTGTAAGCCGCAATTGCCTTGGATATTTTCGAATCTACGGCAGTCTGGAAGGAATTGCCCTGAGCTTTGAATGCTTCCTGGAATTGCGAGTGAGGAGAGCGTAGACGGATCCGACCTGTCAAGAATAGTAGACTTACGGGAACCGCCACAATAAGAGCTTGAGCAAAAGCCTTCAAATAAACAGGTGTAGTCAGGATATATTCATAAAAGGCATCAACGACTGGCATCACTCACGTCTATTTCTCGTTCAAATCCTGTCAATCCGAATTCCACTCCAATAGCTATCTTCCCCCTGTCTGGAAAACTGTTCATGATTGCATATTTCTTCGTAACAAGGCTATCTAAAGTTTGGAAGATCAGAGGTTCGATCTCGTTGAGCCTCTGGAAGATGGTGGGTGCATCTCCTGCGCTCATAGTTGTAACCTTTGTGAACTGTCAGATCTCTTCCAAGAATAATGTGAATCGAGGCTTACTTACTTTGACATGTTCGGTCCCCTGATACGAGATTCAGTAATGGTGTTTTCAAAAAATTAGATTCTACCCAAGAGAGGAGTGACTACTAACCTGATGGATGTACTGGAGAAGCCGCTCACTCTCCCGGCCAATCGCCTATTGTAGCAGCAATACATACGAATGGAGGGTCCAAAGTGACATGACGTACCACTCCTTGCAGCACTCTGATTTTATTTGGTAAGGAGGTTATAAGGCTTTTGAGGGTTATCTGATGCGTTCGGAAACTCAGTCTCGAGGACATCGTTTACAGACGCGTGCACCTACCAGACTTGAATTCATGGAGCGAATGTCTCCGAGCACTTCAGCGACAGTGCGTTGTTCTAAGGGAGAGGCCAAAACAGAAAGCGTCCCATAAAGTAATATGACGAGGGATGGGAAGAGGTAAACCATGGCAAAGAAGATCGTTTGCAGTTGGAGTTGTGTGAAGAGCACCTGTCCGCCCAGTGCTTAAATGCGCAAACCATCCTTCGGCTACTGTATGTGGAACCAGATGTAACAGGCATTTTGACTTTTAGCCAGTCCTATGTGGGCGAAGCCAGGCACGCCAATAGTGTACTGCTTCTACGTAAACTCACGTGCATTGGGATTGCGATATATATATGACTCTGTTGGGTATTGAGAATTCAGGTTAGCATACCGCAAGGAGATCGAGATTATCTGGGGAAAGTTGGCTACCTTTGCGAGCGGTTACCTGGGGTATATAAACATGGGATCATCTGCATTTACAAAGTACACATTCTTTGTTAAAAGTGTAGAAAATGAATGGCCAGACTGGGGATTGAACCCAGGGCTTCTGCATATATAGCAGGGGTGTTAACCATTACACCACCTGACCCTGGGAAGCACTGCTAGCATTACTCAAACTAACACACTCCCTTAATGCTAGCACTCAACTATACTATAAGCAGATATAGGTCCTCTCTGGCTCTTTTGTCCAGACTTGTCCACTATACCACACACAAATATAGCTGTTCACTCTACACACAGGAACCATGCCCT
This sequence comes from Hysterangium stoloniferum, assembly GCA_015178975.1. Lineage (NCBI taxonomy): Eukaryota > Fungi > Basidiomycota > Agaricomycetes > Hysterangiales > Hysterangiaceae > Hysterangium > Hysterangium stoloniferum. Next base: position 280,445 of record WHVD01000025.1, read on the forward strand.
ATAGCACACAGCGGGGCCCATAACCTGTTAAAAGTGTAGAAAATGAATGGCCAGACTGGGGATTGAACCCAGGGCTTCTGCATATATAGCAGGGGTGTTAACCATTACACCACCTGACCCTGGGAAGCACTGCTAGCATTACTCAAACTAACACACTCCCTTAATGCTAGCACTCAACTATACTATAAGCAGATATAGGTCCTCTCTGGCTCTTTTGTCCAGACTTGTCCACTATACCACACACAAATATAGCTGTTCACTCTACACACAGGAACATTCTTTTGCAACGAGTTATACTCTCATCTACCTTGCAGAAAGTTGTTTGCTCTTTTTGAAAGCGTTAATTATTTAAACAGTGAACCAGTATGCAAACCATGCTATAGCTTTGGCTGCTGTATACAACCACACATGCACCAGACGTAACGAAGGACCGCTTCGTACACAAGTTTTCCTTCAACTAAGGGGGTGTATATAAAATGCATATGCACGACACACGACAGCGTGTACATAAATGTATCTCCTCTTGTGGCCTGTCCTGGCAAGAATCAGTTGATATACAATGGAGTAGCTTGGACATCGGCTATGCTGAATTGTCCTGACTTTACAGCAAACGTTCCACAAAATAAAAACATAAATGGTGTACATATTAAATTACGAGAATAGGGAAGATTGCTCTGAGTGTGAATGTGTCGAATCCCTAGAGCATATTTTTATCGAGTGCACTGTATGAGATGAGAATAAAATCTGGGAGTTAACACAAAACATATGGCTGACGGGTGACAAGCAGTGGGCCAGGAGCTCAATGATGCATTGGAAACGGAACAGCACGCCTAAACGTTATATGGTAGAAAAGGAATCCACCCCATCTATTTACAAACAGATGAAATGCCAGCAGACATCCTAACCAAAGCATTACCAAAGCCAAAGGTGGAAAAGTTCAGATCTATGATAGGATTAGGAAATTAAGTACTTCTATTACAAGTTTATTAAACTCTTGTGGATTGTGCATTTACAATAAGTTAACTCATTGTAAGCCACCCTGAGGGTGGCTGCAGTATGGATCATCTGAGTTTTTGGATCGAGGGATTTTGTTCGGTGTGTTGACGAAGAACCAACAAGTGCTTTCACAGATTTTGCAACCTGTTTACAAGACTGTATAATACCTAAGTCTTTGCCTTCTCCACCGTACGTCATAAGCACTTTTTAGCTTTTCGATTCAGTCTAAGGTCAACTACCTATCCATCTGTTTACCCAACATTATGTTTAGGATGCACTGGGATGTGTGAAACAGTGAGTGAAATATACACTGTAGGCCTGGTGCATCTGTCAACACCTGGCACGTAGGGTCTATGTACGGTGGCTTAGTTTATTGTGTGGTTTGTATAGTGAGTACACTTCGTACGCCTGGTCCATCTGGCTTTGTATATAGTTGTCGAGAACTGACTTGGAGTCTTTACGTTTGGTACATCTGGCTCTAGATGCAACAAGCAAAATTATAGGGAGGGTTTGCGTATTTAAGCCCCAGTGCGTGCGAAGTGTACTTCATTCAATCCTATTGAAAACGTCCGAGCTTGTCATGGTTTACCTCCTCACATCCCTCATCATGATCATAGTATTTACTTGGACTCTTACTGCTTTAGCTTTGTCCTTGAACAATACACTCTCGTCAAAGTTCTCCGAGACATTGACAACATCTCATCAAATCCTGTAGCTGCACATTTCCATTTCTTTACATACTCTCCTTAATATTGAAGTTCTCTACACAACAGCACGGAATCAACACATCTTTAGCGTCCCTCACTAACGGTTGTGGAAACTTGAGTCATGCATCGGTACTTCCTTCACTCATCGTGTAATGCGTGTAATGACGTCTAACTAGCCGGTTTTAAAGAGGTCTTGCTATTTTCCGAGTCCAAAGACATTTTAGTAAACAAGTTAGCAATCGCTGCATGTCTTGAGTAGAGCCAGAGTTTTGACCATAACCACTGTTAATTATAATCACGAACATAGTGGTTTCATTCTAGAGGCCTCAAAGTTAGAGGACTTGGCAAGCAAGCTTTACCATGCAACGTTTGGGAAAAGATCTGAATGCTCACACGAGCTTACAGCTCTAAATACAGCTCTAGGCAAAATGGCCTTCTTCCAGATATTTCAACCCCTCTAACTGCAATTGTCTAGATGCGTCATCAAGAAACCCCCACCTCAGAGTCTTCCCGTGGCAGGATTATCTACCATAAACGAATCTGGATTGCGAAGGTTTCAACAAGACACCAATGTACGTGAGGTTGGTGTTATGTATTTTTAGGCTTTTCTATTTTTCTTATTTTCTTCGAACTAAATCGCTAAAAGAAAGCCCATTTAAATGTACTTGGATCGCTATGATAAAATTTTACGATACTCTCTTGATTTATCTTGAAATCATGTAATTTATTTTGTATTTTATCTTATAAACTGAGTGGATACAGAATTTCTGTCTTTTATTCTTTTTTAACTATATATCTTTAAAAACTGGCCACCTGGCGCTTATTACACGAAATTGATGTGACGAGTTGTCGCCGCATTTTGCGACTGTCACTTGTTGTGACAAATATTCCCGCGCGTTGTGTAATAAGCGCTAGGTGGCCATATATAGTTAAAAAAGAATAAAAAGGTAGAAATTTCGTAGTTCCTTCAATTCTTAAGATAAAAATACAACATAAATTGCATATTTTCGAGATAAATCCCAGGAATATTTTAAAATTTTGTTATCACGATATAATTATATTTAAAGAGCCTTTATTAGTGATGTCGTTTTGGGGAAATTGAGAAAAATAGAAAAAACCTTAAAAATACATGACAGCTGTTAAGAACAGAAAACTGACTGGTGTAGGTAGACCAAATGGAAGGACTTGGCTTCAGCTTATATGCTGCACCCTTGCAAGTTACCATCAGGTGTCCTTAAATTTCAAGCAGGTGTTAAGAACTAGAAACTGACTAATGTCGGTGGCCGACAGGGACCGATCGGAAGGACTTGGCTTCAGCTTATATGCTGCGCCCTCGCAAATATCCGTAGGTTGTCCTTAAATTTCGGGTGGGCGAAGACTAATCCTAGTGAGTACCTTTCGGCGTGATACCGATCGGAATTGAAGGACAAGTCGAGCGTCGGGCCAAGGGGTCGGGGCCGGGAGTGGGCGAGCGCACGCGAAGGCGGATGGGGGGATTCTTAGTATGAGACTGATACAGGTGTATGAGGGTATTCTGAGTCGATATTCTGATTGCCTAGTAACTACAATTACAGCGGGTTCATATACAAGTAACAGGCGTCTGGAAAATACTAATGGGGAGAAGGGCGGAACACGGTATTAACAATAAGCTTGACTAGGAACGGGAAGTTTATGATTAGTTCGGAGGCCGATGATAACCGAGAGCGGGATTACGGTAAAAGGAAATGGTTCGAGGACTACAAATATAGATAGACATATGCGAAACATAAGATTGAACGGATCAACATAATAAAGGGGACGTATCAAAGTTTGACCAGACAATACGAGTTATTTGACGTGGGCGTAAATGGAGTTTGATCTTCGCGAAACATTCGTCAGCTTCGGGGCCGATGGTTTCCGAGAGGATGACTTGAAACGTTGACAAGTGGCGATAACCTCGGGGCCGATAGGGTTGCGACACGGTCGTAACAGCAGGCAGAAAACTAGTCCTGTCGAATAATTCTCTCGGTAAGTCACCAATTGGAAGCCGAAGGATAAGTCATGGGTTGGGTCAAAGGGTCAGGAACTGAGAGTTGGAGACTGAGGGTGTGCGAGTGCAGGTAGAGGTGGAGAGCAGGATATTTAGAGTGAGACTATGAGAGTTATTTAGGAGTGTTCTGAGTCAATATTCTGATTGTCCTAATACTACGATACAGTACATGAGTGGCTTATATACAGAAATCCGGAATTTATCTGGATGAGAACAGAACAAAGGAAAGTACTAATGGAGAAGGTGGAATTACATATTGAGTGACACAAAAATGGAGACTGATAGATGGAACATTATAAATCTGGATGTAGACTACTACGGGTGTGGAAAAGGTGTAAACTGGTTGTATAGGATAAGGGGCAGATGGAAAATACCAATTGGGAACAATAAAGGTGCTTAATGGGGTTAGTTGGGATACTGATGGTTTTGCGAGTGATTGGAGTTTTGCATGAGGCCCAATTGGGTCCAACAGTGTGCCGAGTGCATGGGTCATAACAACAGCCCCCATTGCCCCCTTGCTTAGATATTAACACTTGGTTTCAGCTTTTGTGCTGCACTCTCACAAAATATTTGGTTGTCTTTATTTCAAATGGACAAGTACTTAGCATATTGTTAGATCTGATAATGGACCAAGACCAGAGGTTGAGTTAGGGTGTTCAGACAAGTGTCAGGGGTCAGAGTGATCCTGAGACTCAGGAGTTGAGAGAGTCCAGTTACAAAGATAGGTAGTCCTGATCCTAAAGGAAACCCAATGAGTGGGGAATTTGGTGGAGGTAAACTTTAGTTGGTGTGAATTTGGTTAGGATTAACTGATTGATATTTGGATTGGATTGTAAATGCAGAACTACTAACTTATATATGCTATGCCTAGGAGTTATTGCAGAACCAATTCTGACACACAACAAGATGGAAAAGGGACACAAGAAGGCTAGTATAACATGGGCAAACAGCAAGGACAATAAAACAAGTTGGGAATGGGGATCTTGGGTCTGAGAATATTACAGATGTGTTCAAATTTAACAGGTGGGTAAAAAAGGAAAAACATAAAGCATGAGTTAGACTAGTTCAAACAGTTAGCATACAGTAGAAACAACCCTCTAGTAAGTTTACACCTCAGCTATTTGGCTTCACAACGGCATGCAAATACTGATGTAAGATACTATTTCCCTTCTTACTTTATACTCATCATATACACCTATATATACTACTATTATCTAGGTAAATAATATTATCTATTTGGCTTTGCAACCGCGTGCCAACACTGAGATATATTCCCATTATTTAATATCTAGCACTGCTTCTTACAAAATTTGCAGAACATAGAAGTCCGTGTTGTCATACTTCCCTAACAAAATTCTCATTCTATGACTGGGCTTGTTTGTGCTATATTCTTTACAATAAATTTGACAGTAGTGATTGGTTCATACACTTCTCGTAGGTTCGTAGCTTGATGGACTCCTCGCTTAGCCATTCAAGCTAGATACACCAGCAATTACGAGACTTCTGTTCGTACGAAGTCGTTGGTATACAGCTTCTACCTTGTATTTAAAGGATTATGGAATTGAAAAGTTGTCATTGAAGATGATTAGAATTTATGCTAAAGAAGATGCCTAAGTCACTAATATACTGCAACATTTTTTTTCACGTATCAGGTTTTTGCTACAGAATGGACATGAAATCAATACTTCTGGCAAGTCTCATTGGACTGGTATGATGTACATGTCCTTCCAGCTACTCAATAGTAGACTAAATACCAAGCGAGAATAGGCAGGGCGGACTGTAATGGTACATTGATCTGAAATGAACTGGGGAACTTATGATACCGAAAGTAAACAGATGTTATACGAAGAATTCTCGGGTTCGTTCACAAGCGGGACGTTTACCGCCAGCCTCGTGATCTATCCAGCATAGGCCGCAATTGCCTTAGAAAATGCTGAGTCTATGGCAGCCTTAACGGCGGTACAATTCGCTTTGAGTGCTGCCTGGAATTGGGAGTGGGGGGGTGGGTTAACAAATTCGACTTATCAAGAATGGACTCACGGGACCAGCTGCAATAGCAGCGAGATCAAAAGCCTTCAAATAAACAAATGACATTAGGAGATATCGATTAATAATACCAACCATCGCCTACATTGCTGTCTTGCTGAACCGCTTTCAATCTAGATTTAACGATGGCAGATATTCCAGGAACAGGAAGACTCTGAAGTGCAGATTTCTTATTGATAAAGCCATCCAATGTCGAGTGGATCACAGGTTGGAGAGCGTAAAATCTCTGGAAGATGGCTGTTCCATCTGCGTCGTTTATGGTTATAGCCTACAAGTGTGAACATTTAGTCCTCTTCCTAAACCATACTCTCGAAACTGGAAAATATTTCTTACTTTGGTATATGTGATGCCCTACATCAATAAATTGTATTGTCATTAAAAATTGTACCGCCAATCACCAGATTCTTTTAAGAAATGGTGACTACTAACTTGTTTCATGGTTTTGGAAAACCGCGCACTCTCCATAAAGATTGACTATTGCAGCAGTATTACACGATTATTAAAGAATTTAAAATGAGATGAAGTACCACTGCTTGGCTGAAGCTTCCGCCACTGTCTGGAAAAGAGGTTATACTTGCGTTGAGCTTGTGCTGTTGCGTCCAGTAGCTCAGTTTGAGGCTATTTACAGACGTATGCACTTACAAGGCTTGATGAGATGGCATCAATGTGTTGAAAAGCTGTGGCGCTATCAGCTTTGCCTGAGGGAGTGGATAAAGCAGCAAGAGTCAAGGTAAATACTATAACGAGGGATCCGAAGAGGCGAACCATGGAAAGCTAGGAGTTCTATAGTAGAGATTGAGTGAAGTTTCGTACGTCTAGGGCTTAAATACGCAACCTCCCATAATCTTGACTACTGTTAATAAAACCATGTGCACCAGATAATAAACTCGTAACCAGTGTCTCCGTTATGTGGACACCAGCCTATAGAGCCAGATGTACCTGGCGTATAAAGAGTACCCAGTACATAAACCTTGTCACTATATATAAGACAATATCCCCAAATGTAGCACAAAAGGTGGTATATAAACCTTCCTTTCAATTTGGCGCTGTATATTAAGCCAAGGTCAAGGAAGTCCCAATATACAACAAGCCTTCCTATAAGTTTTCCCACTGTATGTAAACTTGTCGCATGACAATTTATTATGCAAGGAACTCTTATGTACAGGGTAGTAGGCCAGGATCGTATTCAAAGGAGAAAATATCTGACTCAAAATGGGCAAATGGTGTGGCTGCTGATTTTGGCTAGTTTAAGAACCTCCCCGAACCCACAGTTAGAATACCTAAAGGAGTATGGCTATTGCCGGTGGCCACGGAGTACAGCCTGGGTACCGGGTGTTTTTTTCTCCACCATACTTCAATGCATCCATTTTTCAGTTTCTGATTTCGATCCAAGGTAAACTAACTCGCCTATACTCTTCTCTGTTTAGGATGAACTAAGAGTTGAACGAAAAACATGGCATACGACTGATACATCTGGCTTTATGTAAATATTGTTGGAATATTATAGCTTAGAGGCCGTAAATCGGAGAGTCACCCAGTGAACATATGCCGCCGACAGGCTCAAAAGACATCGCGTTAAGTCATCAAATCCTAATTGTCAAGATCTGCAGAGTATTTCGAAGAGATTCAAACCTTCCCGTAGGTTACCCAAACGAAGGGAAAGGTAATCTGGTACATCCGGCCTTTCATAATTGTCGCCGCAAAATGGGAAAGAGATTTTCAATTACTAATATGACCGAAACGGAAGATATTTGGTTATTCGATGGTATGCTAGTTGATTTTTTTTCATATTTAATGATACCATCGGTCTCAGAGATGGGTCGCGAATAAGTCGTGGAACTCTCCGGAACGAAGTATTTGTTGGTTCTTCGAGTCTGTCAACTACGAATCCGTAGCAAATAACGATGCGTGAAACCTGTTGGAATTGGTGATGAAACCACCCTTTTCTTAGGGGCGGTTCACCTATTTCTTCACTTTTCCATAGGAGGATGCTAATTGTGGACCATGTTTTTGGAGGTTAATGCATGCCAGAACCAGTGTACACCTAAACTAGCATCCTACCTACTATGTCAGAAGGTGATTCACTAACTGACACATTTATTGAGACATAAATACTTATATTACAAGACTATTACCACCTTGTTGATTGTGTATTACAATAAGCCAACTCATACTATTCTTAATAAAACCATGGTTTAAGAATACACCTCGAAGTTGCTACATGATAGATATATGCCCAACTCAATTCTGTGTCTATACGCAAACTTCTAAATGCTGTTCGGCACCGCCCCACAAAGGACTAAGTGCGGGGGTCCTTTAGGAAATGTAAGAATTAAGCGCGTAAGCTGGCACGATATGGGCAGTTCCACATGAACTTCTAACTGTCAACCCACATACTGTTAAAATATGCGTGTCTCTATCACCTCGGGTAGCAGAAGGCCCTCGCAATCGCGCAGGGAGCTATATTCTCATGTAGCTACGTATATAAACCCTAAGATACTATATGGGGAAGACAATGGGAATATAACAAAAGGGGGAATAATGGAACAATAGGGGAAGGGAACAAGCAAACATGAGCTTGGATGATGCTCGAAATCCAACACATACTAGAGTCCACTCGGATCTATCCTATCGACACGCGATGTTGCTCTTCGTCTTCGTCGTCCTCCGCGTTCGCCGGAAGAGGAAAGCCTTAAGCGCCTAATTATGGCGGTGTAGCGGGTTGATTTAAATGAATCATCTTTTATTTTATCATTCCAATATTACATAACCAAGTTAAAGATCCATAACCCTAAACCATTAGATCTTTAACCAATATTTTAACTCCATTCAAGATCCTATGTGCGACTGCCAAGGTTTATACCACAGCCTTCATAAAGGATCCTTTGAATTTCTTGGATCTAGACCTTTTCCGGTGTATGCCCGATACTGCTGTTTCATCGGAAATGATGGCCAATCATCAAAATCCGAGTCATGAAAAAAATAAGATCTTCCGAGCTTCATGACTATACTCAGTGCTATGAGCGGTGTCTTTTTTTTTTTTGCAACTGATGCTTTGATTGTAACATGACACTCAGGCCAACTGAAATATGTGATGATACATCTTCAGACATTCACAGCTCTCGGCATGCACCGTTATTAACACTGCTGTTCGCAGGCACATTAGTATAATGCCTTTTAATCTGGAACGGTCCCAGCGAGGATCCCCCGACTTGCGAGCCCTCCAGACGTAAAGGTCCCGACGCTTAAAATATTTTACTGGGTACATTAGCCTCAAGTGGAGTCCTATGAAAGTCGGAAATTTTTTGATTTATTTCAAAGTTTGATGAAATAACAATGCACCGCTTGCTTAACGCAAACGTCCTGTCACATGTGCACGCCATTCTCGACTTGGAGAAGCGAAAAATATTTGGCAAATGTGTACATGTCGGAACTCGTGGGTTTCCCAACCATGTTTCTTGATCTACATTGTCGTCGCATGGTTACTGATAGGACTCGTGTGACTTCTCACAAGCGTGGGAGTTACTAGTAACGTGTTAAATTGAAAATATCACGCCGGTCAGCCTAACCATCATCCAATGTCATGATGCTTGACACTTTGAATTTAGTTCGCGTTAAAATTCTGGCGGACAATTAATGACAGACTATTCGCCTGTAAGTGCTTTTCTTCCGTTTTCCAGTCCTAAACCCCCATATGGTCAGCTCATTCTCACCTCCCTTGCGAGGTAGTCGGATCTTCTGGATTGAATTTTGCACCGTTTTACTCCCGCTATAGTTCTACCCGTCACCACGGGTTCTAGACAAGTGCAGAGTCCGAGAACTATAGCCGAGAGAATATAAAATGCAGAGCCCTCTGGTGTCAGTGTTCATTTGTCGCACGTCACTTAGACATAGTCACCGCTATGATGGTCCGCTCTGTACTCTTCATCCTTGCAACTTTCATCGCGCCTTCCTTTGCTCTTGTTCATGCCGTGGATTCTTCGTCTCTAGTCTCGGTGGCCACCTATCAAAGAGCGAGAGGGGAAGGATTCACTAAAGCCATTATCCGTGGTTTTCAAGAAGCATGTGGGGTAGGAGGTGAAGTCGACCCGAACTTCGTCGCCACCTACAACAATGCTCGTGCTGCTGGTTACACCGACATCGACACCTACTGGTTCCCATGCACCGGCACCACCCACTCCTGCAAGTCCTATGCTACTCAGATCGCCGAAATCGGCGCGACATTCAGTGCACACAGTATGAAAATCGGCACTATTTGGATTGATTTCGAGAAAGACTCCATTTGTAACAATGTGAGATATTGTTAGTCTTGATAATGCAACAGACTCTCATTTTTTTATAAACATTTAGTGGAATTACGGTACCGCTGGTAATCTTGTCCAAGCAAAGGCTATTATCTCGGCAATCAAGGCATCGGGATTCAATTTTGGTATTTACAGCACTCCCGGCGTAAGTCTTTATTTTACAAGCAAGGATCGAGAAAATTCCGATAAAATCATGTTGACCGATTCGCCCTCTGTTTAGGAATGGGGCAATATTTTCGGTTCCACCTCAGTTATCCTAGATAACACTGCCCCGCTCTGGTTCGCAACTTTCAATAACGTCGAGGTGAACGATGCATCGATCCCAAAGTAAAGACCACTCGCTGATACAATCTCTTTCTCTCAGACCCTCACATTGGGAACCGAATTCGGGGGGTGAGTGGCTTACGTATTTCTCGCAGGCTAACTAAAGAAATCCTAATTTTCACCCTCCAGCTGGACCACAGCTGTCGGTCACCAATATACCGACGTATCTGCCTCTAAGCAATTTGATCTCAGCGTCTTTGCGCACTAAATAAGGCGTTGCATTGGAATACCATAATTTTTAGAATATATGAGAATAAAATTTGTTGTGACATTCTCTATATGTTTATACATAGTACCTTCTCTCACTTCACTACACAGTAGGCAACTCTGTCCAGCCTCCATTTGCCTATTATATTAACGAGCGTGTCGCTAGCGATGAGTCTACTTCACTCCATTTGGGTCGCCAGGGTGTGATCGTCATTCGTGACCTGTTGGTTGGCAGTGTCATCTAGTATCATTACCAGCCAAGACGTGGTTATTAATAGGGATCACCGAGATGCAGTCGGAGCTCCTTGTTTCAGATTTATGAAATCCTCCAGCCATTTTCCAGCCAGCCGTCACTGAGGAGACAGCGTATAATATGTGGCTGTGAAGTCGGGAATCCCTGACATTCGCGGCTGTCAACCAGTTCATACTCATTCATAGTGCTTCGAATAATTATGATGAGCCAGCTGATTTTGCCACGCCACCATCCCAACAGATTCAACCCCTATATACACATACTAACATTACTATTCGACCACTGCATTGTGTCAAGTGGAATATGATGGATTGTAAGAAACATTCGAGGCCTGCTGGGTATTCGGCCAAAAACCGGGTGTGTTGCAAAAATCGAACACGCCTAGGAACAAAAAGCGCCAATCAACTTTCTCAGATCAGGCCTTCTCAGCGCTTTTTGTATGGTTCATTAGACTTTGCGATATGTGCATATATGTGAATAATGCATCATCTTTCGGCACGACTTATCGATGATGCTTACGAAGCAGGTAAGATAGCGGCCCAATAAAACATGCCGCGACGACGATGGCTATTACTAAACCAGTACTTATAAAAAATAAAAAATAATTGCCATACATCTTTTTGGAAGCTACCTAGGCGGGATTCTATGATCCTAAATTTCAATTATTATTTCTTGATCTATTTTGCAAAGAAAAATTCCCCATTTTGTTCAGATATGCTTTTTTGACGATTTGGCGCAAGGAAAATTTTGGCCATTGAGTTTCTGGTTATAATTAAGCGAAATTAGTCGTCTCATCAGGTTTTCATGCGGGTGAGGAGGTGACAAAGCCCTTATTAGAATACAGCCGATGACTAAGCTACTGTACAGTATGAGACCATAAAGCTCAATGGCTTGCAACATATCCTAATAAATCCCAACAATACCTTGCTTCAAATCAAGAACTAGTGTCAGTTCATCGCTGTGATTTAGATGATGAGGGATGAGGAACAAAACTTGTTCAGTGATAAGTAGTTGTTGACTCTTTGTTATCTGCAAGAGGTGGAGCATTTACTTGCTATATACAGTATCTTACATACCAATTCCAGGACTATTTTTTATTGGAATGAAAAATGGAAGAGGCTGAGTACACCAGAAGTGCACAGACACTGAAGGGGAAGAGATACATTCACCGGAGTTAACTATGGACACATGTATAAGTACACAAGCTGTAACTAATGTGCAAGTCACAATATATAACATTTTTTTACTTGGGGTTCTGCTTACGGCTTTGGAAATCGGCAGCCCTCCGCTGGCTCTCCCGTATATCATTAGTTCTCTGACTTTCATGGTTTGTTTCATGCTCGGATGAAGTTTCCGTAGCTAACACTATTGTGGTATCCTCTTCCATTAAAGGGCCTGGAAGGGCTGCGATAAAAGTGTTGACCGTCCCGTCGAACACACTGTCACACCAAATTTCTTTGCAAGCAATTTGAATTCACAAGCATGACCCCTCTTGTTTGTCAACATCACAATGAAGATTTTTCTGGATCTTGTTCAAAGGTGCAATCGGTAACACTGAAGTTTTTGTTGGAATTTGTGGTTCAGAACCCTAAGTACCCACATGTATCCATAATAGTCCCTATCCATGTTTGTGATTCTGTCCAGCATGTGGTCGTCTGAGTTTGGTTACTTCTGGTAACCAGTCTGTGTCTGTGTCCGAGTGGTGGTCTATTTGTCCACTAGGGTCACTATTATGTGCCCCGATCCCCCTTCTATTCTATCCTTTTAATAGTTTTGTGGTGCACGGAAGCTCGAATTATTGGTGGTCGCCCTGCCATGACCGTGCTCACAGCTTATGACCCCGAAGTGGCACTCCCTTCCAGTGATGCATCAGGCATTTAAAAATCCATGATAAGTAGGTCGGCCGCGCAGACTACCTAGACCGTCTAGACCGTCTAGGATACTCGAAGGTGCGATATAGAAATAGTTATTCTAGCATTGTTAGATAAACCAGCCCAAGCCAGTTATCGCTCCCAGAGGGGCTAGCGGTTTCAAATTCCATTTTTTGATGAGCACCTGGGTGTCACTCAATGATCATGCGAAAATGACGAGTGCCTTTAGTTACCATGACTATGGTCTATAAAAATGCAAATACACTCGATGGTGAACAGTGTTGTATTATAGAAGGATATTTCAAAAGTTTTAAGGCTATGTTCTTGACCTGCAGTCCTCAAATAAGATCGCCTCTTTCCAATGAAGATTCCTTGGACAGTCCTCTCAAAAAACTGTTGCGCAATATTCTGCCCTCAGCTTCTACACCACACCCAGGCGGAAACGGCTCGCCACTGCCTGTCGCTAATCCGACTAATGATGTAGCAAGGGTCTTGGTGCCAATAATATAAGCCCCGCCTAGTAGTTTCAATCCTGGAACCAAAGTATACGGATATATATACTGTTGCATTGTAGACGGTTTAAGATGGTCCCCTTCTGGGTCGATGTAGCCTGGCCGAGCCGAATACACGCGTAGAGATGAGGTGCGATCCGATAACGCTAATAGTGATTTTTCTGCCCGACCCTTGATGTTTCCAAAAAGGAACGGGGTGCGTTCTGTCATATCGGCCTGTTATGTATATATCACGTCAAGGAACGAGACACTAAGCGAAATAAATTATCACATACGCCCTCTCCAGAAACGAATACGAATTTGAAAGGCGTCGAGAGTGACGCGAACGCATTCGCAGCAGCCATGGTATAATCATATGTGATCTTAGACACGCAATGAGTGTTCGGAGGGATATCCCGTCCACTGAGTAATCACCTTTATGTATTGTCTGTACAAATGTTACCATCTGTATTCCGAGATCCAACCATGAGTATCACTCACTCTTTCGAAACCTTGGTTCGGGGGATACCCAAGGCCCACACGCATCCATCCGCTCCCTTCAATGTGTCCAACAAGCTCTGGGGATAGCTTTCAAAGTTTTTATGAATAACGACAGACACTTTGTCACTTCCATTTGCCAGGGGGACAGGTCGTCGTGATAGTACTGTGACCCGTGTAATCGCTGAATTATCTATACAGTGTTTGAGGACCGCAGAGCCGCACGTTCCAGTCGCGCCTGTGAGGATGAGATGCATTTGGAGCTGTAGGATTTTTTTTTGCGCTCAATCTTTAGAAAAAAATAGCTCATTTATACATATCTGTTGCCTCGTAAACGCGTGTTCCGGCTGACCACTCGGCCGATCGGAGTATCGAGGCAATAACGAGAGTACGATAGCCGTTTTAAGATTCATCATCACCCTTCATTCGAGAGTTCCAAAAAGACATACGACAACTTGCGGCAACGTACCGTGATTCCGGCCCGGAGATTGCGTAGTCTCAAAACGCCTCCGTTGCCGACTAATAACGGCACGGCTCCGGCTGCCACTTAGCTGTCTCGCGAGGGTTCCAGGACGATTCCCCCCAACCTATTTGTGGTACTCTTAAAAAATATGTCGGGGTACACTGAAAATTTACACAGCCAAATATTTGAAGAAATTTGGTCAAGTTCTGTAATCGTGGTAGCCGTGCGAACGACTCATGGCTTGAGCCGGCGGCAACTCTAATGGCGAGAGCATGATAGCCGGCTTGCGTCACGAATTCCTGGTGAAAAACTGAAAGGCATGCGTGGACAGTACCGTGGGTGAATCATTCCAGCCAGGAGATTTCGTGGTCTTCGAATTGATTCTGCGTCGCGCATATCAGGTCATATTGAACTATCATTAAACATGAGCTGAGCCAATTGTAGTAGTCGAAACTTCCCTAGACCGACAATGCCCTCATCGACTCGGGGTCACTAGACAGCTTGAAGTCATTCACACATAATTAAACGAAGGAGCTATTCAATGTTCTACACAATGGTTTGCTCTTGCCGGCAGCCCTGCACCGCTCCCCACCTATCTATGTTGAATATTAACCGACACGACAGAACAGAACAAGATAATGTCTTTCCGTCTTCCTTCAAACCCGGGCCAGGAAGAAAGAGATTTCCATGACCCCCAACGAGGTCAACTGCCTTGCCAAGAGGGCGTGTCCATTTTATGTCTGCCCTCGAAATCTACGGATAATTGGCACAACAAACGTTTGCATTTTCACTTCAAGTCCGGTGCGTGAACGAGCTTTGAGATGGTCACCCTCATGGTCGATCAGTCCAGCTTGTACAAAAACTGTAGGGAGTGCTGGAAATTTAGTCTGAAGATTATGGAGGCCGATCTTCCGTCTGACCTTTGACCTATCCGAACAAGGTGCTGGTGCGTCCGGATGGATCAGCCTGCATGGTTAAACTTCGACTTCAGGAATTTTTTTTTCTGTGGCTGAGACTTATACCTTCTCCAGAGACATGCACAAATTTGAAAGGCTCGTTGAGGGTGGCAAATGCTCTCGCCCCCTTTATGGGATAATTATGAGTAATCTGTAACGCATCGGGGTTATACTAATATACATCGAACGTTTCAGCGTACCTTCCTCTCAACGAAAGATAAATATATTACTTCAATGACAAAACTAACTTTTGCTCATTAATGTCTGGCTAATTCCAAGGATCAGATATAGCTCTCTCGGGTGCCCCCTTGAGTAGTTTTGATCCAACAGAAGCTGAGGCTACTGCCTGAGGTTATCATGTAACACGACATTCACTTTTTCCTGCCCCTCTGCCAGCCTCACCGGAAGGCGTAAGATGAACGTAACATGTGTGACTGTTGGGGTGAGATACAGTTTTGTAGGACGGCACCATCACATATCCTGTTGCTCTTGTAAGGATATTTAGTTATTAGAGTGTTTGCAAAGTGATATATATAAGCAAATTAAATTGGTTCCTCATATAATTATCAGGAACCAGTTCAGTTTACTAATATTTACTAGTTGCAAATACTTATGCATTGTGTTTGGCTCATTGAAGGATGTTAAGGAGTTTAAGCTAACAAATCAGTTGTGTCTGAAAATCATTGTGTAATCTACTCCTATTGCCCATTGTAGGTCTGCATGCCTTCCCAATAGTCATATTATTTATTTATTTATTGGAATGGTTACTAGTTTTGTTTCTCAAGCACCAGCCAAGCTTGTTTCTGTTGGAATATGACATTGTTAGAGGGCAATACTACAGCTCTAATATAGTCTATTATGATCTCTATATTTCTCTGATATTTGTAGTATTTTTCCTAGCACTGTAGATGCAGTATTTAGTGAGTTATCTAGTTAGGTACCTGCTGTATAGGTGCTTACAGTGGGTCAAAAAACCGCCCCAATGTTTGTGCATTTTAGAAAGATTGATATTGTGTAAAGGAATGCCATTAGCAAAAATTCTGAAAAATTCACATGATATACTAGAACATGTTGGCTATCTACCAACTTAGGAAATCATGTGATTCCAATCAAAACTCATTTCTCAATAAATCAAACAAAATAATCACTCATTGGGGCAGTTTTTTGACCCTCTATTATTTTCTCTGATTTTCAATGTTACACACCAGTATAAGGTAGGAGTGGGTCATGTGAATCATCAACATGTCATGTGACCTTATTTGTATCAATTTGGCATGTTGAACTTTGTTCATTCATCTCCTTGACTCCTTACCACCACTATGAAATCTATCTCTGCTGACTGCTGAAAAGCATTCTTCTGTTGTTTCTCTCCTCAATGAGGGGTATTCCCATCATCAAATTCAAGCTAGGACTGGCCTGGGGAAGAGTACTATTGGCAGGATCAGTAGGGAGGTAGAGGGGGATAAGGAAAATCATCCTGGTGGCCATCCTTCCAAGCTTTCCCCCTATGATAAACAGTCAATTATCTGTCAAATCAGCTCTGGGAAGCTTGACAATGCTGTCCAAGCCACCCAATTCATAAATTCCATCATATCTACCTCCCTCTGTCACTCCTCAGACTGTTAGGAATGTGTTGAAGGAAGTTGGCTTTAGGTCAGCAACAAAGAAGAAAGTCCCTATGCTCAAGAGGTCTCATCATCAGCAATGTCTAAAGTTTGCCCAATACCATGAAAATTGGACTATGGAGGACTGGAAGAGGGTGTTGTGGACTGATGAGCCAAAAATCAATAGGATTGGGTCAGATAGGAAGGTATATGTTTGGAAGCAACAAGAAGCAACAAGGGGAACCAGTATCAGACAGGACCACCACACCAACTGAAATACCCAGTAGAATACTCCACTGTTGGTGTGGGAAAAGTCTCCTTGTGTTTACTTTCCAATCACACTCACAGGGGTGTTCTGCAAAGCTAAATTCAACTGTTTCAATAGTTTCATGCCAGTCCTGCTAATCTCAACTCAGCTCATGAATGAATACTTGGAAACAAAAGATGCAACCATTTACATAAATAAATAATTCATGGTTACCATAGTGAGCAAGGGTAGAACTACTGAGAAATCTCTCAAAATTACTAGGAGATGGAACATAGTGTTTTACTGCTCTCTAGGAATGAAGGGAGATATCTATTATAATGATAAAATTGAAGGGGGATTGAAGTACAAAATAGTGACCCTAGTGGACAAATAGACACCACTCAAACACAAACACATAATGGTCACTAGACTCATACAACCACATGGTGGACAGAACCAAAGTCATGGATAGAGACTACTATAGGTACATGGGGTACTTAAGGTTCCAAGTCATATATTCCAACAATATCTGTATTAGCTACACAATCTAGACCTCTTTGTTTGAAAAAGTCTGAAACATTTGGACACTTTTTTGAGCTACTGTATATGTGTACATATGTACAGGCCATTGTTCTTGACCCTGCAATAGTACTGATTTTACCAGACTATAATGTGCTTGATGTTAAGAGTCATGCACAGTGTAAGGGATATGCCCTGGCCATGGTTTTATTAAAGTAAAATACTCCTTTTATTTTATTTATATTTTACATATTTCACTCATATTTTCCTATTCTTTATATTCTTCGAATAGTGCACCATTTCATTAGTTCGAAGTGCTGTGTATACTTGTGGGTGCACTCAGCACCAAATAGAGAGACACACTTTTTACCCAGAAACCACCAATCATAAGACACTAAACTAGGTCTACTACAAGCAGTGATTAGGGTAACGTGCCAGCTACTACATAAGTAGCATTATCTGAACTATCTGAGCTAACTAACATCTCAGGCTTTGAACTCGTCATCTAGCTCTCTCTCTCTCTCACTCTTTCTAATATTGCACTGCAATAGTCAATATCCTTCGTATACAGAACAGTCCGAATACACGACTCTTTACACACAGAGCTTATCAGAGGGTTTCCGGAGAAACCTGCAGGAAAGCTGGTAGGACTTGGCTTCAGTTTATAGGCTGTGCCCTTGCAAGATCATGTCATCCAATTTCAGACAGGTGGACAGGAATCCCGGGGAGTCTGGGAGTAGTTGGTGGGTTGTGAGGTCAGAGAGTCGACTGCAGGAATCCTGTGGAGGTCAAGGGGTCAGGTGGTGATGAGTCAGAGGTCAAGTGATAGATGGGTCGGAGATTAAGTGATAGATAGGTCAGAGCCCATGGGCTCTGATGAGGTAAGTAGCAGTGTGTTTCAAAGAGGAGATTAGAGTAGAAAATGTACTGAGATTACTGGGGAGAATCTAAGCTGATTTTTGGACTGGATTGTATGTACAACATCTGCCAGACTATATAGACTGTGGAATGTATAACATACCAAATCCAGTAATAATGAAATCCAAACTAGTAATCATGAAACAAGATAAGTAAACGCCAAACTTGGTGTTAGGAATGGAAGGGAGTGGAGCGGAGTCCAAATTGTGACAAGTCATTAGACCATAATGGGAACAGGGTGGGAGTGGAGTCCAAAATGTGACAGGTCATTTGACCATAATGGGAATGGGGCTCAGTTAGAGAGCTGTCAGGTTTTCCAAGAGGAGTCTGGTGACTGGTGCATGGGACAGGGTCAGAGATAGACAGGAGTGGGTTCTGGTGGGTATTCAGGTGATTGATACATGAAGTAACAAAAGTTGAGCATGGACAGGTCTGATGTCCGGAGTCCAGTGGGTATTCCAGTAAACTGAGAAATGGTGTGTGTAGGGTGTGGATGCATATAAGTTAGTGCCCAGAGTCTGGTGGGTTTTCTGGTCATAACACTTGATAATCCAACATTTAGCTCAATCCTTTTGTATTTCACTGGGAAAAGCTTTTGTTCCAAAAAGTTTTAGGATCCCCAATAGAAGGCTTATTTTATATAAACTCCACCAATCACTCATTGGATCCTTAACCAATTTAAAGTCGGTTAAGGATCCAACATGTGATTGGTGGGTTTAGAATCCAATGAACTTTTGGATCCTTAAAAGATCCATAACTGAGTTAAAATCAGTTAAGGATCTACCATGTGATTGCAGGGTTTAGAATCCAGTAAAATTTAGGATCCTCAAAGGATCCCTAATCAATTTTAACCCTTATAAGGATTCAATGGATGCTATTGGAGTTTATATAAAATATGGCTCTACTAAGGATCCTAAAATCTTTTGGAGAGAGGGGTTATCCCGGTGTTTGCCATTCTTCTGACACTTCATGTGACGATGTGTCACGCTTCATCATATCTGTCCCCAATTTCATGCTGTGTAACGATAGTAATCAGGTATCCCGAACCATGTATACATTTCTATTACTTCATAGGTACTGGAGGTGTAAAAGGATAATAATTTTGTGTATTTCCTGCACAATGAATATTAAATTCAGCTCAAACGTAGAAGTTAAATAATGCATTGGCCAATCGCTTAAAGGAGCCAAGCCGAACTATTATAAATAGTTTTCCTCCCAGTATGGGCCAATCAATTTGTCACATATCTTACAGTTCTTCGATAGCGGGTGTCACCAAAAAGACGGGTAGAAGCATCAGTAAAAAAGGCTTTGAGCCAGGCTTTCGGTACAGCCGATGCCAAATTGCCAATGTATCGGGAGCATCTCGCTAGCATCAAAACTCTCAATAAAAATGGTCGCAGCATCCCATTATTAGTTGCGTGGCTTCATAGGCTGAGCTTTACTATGTACACTGAACTAACAGATCCAATGGTTAGCTGACGATCTAAGGAATTATGGCTGAAATACCTGTTACCCAGAGAAACAGAATGCGAAGCTGTAGTACTGCATGAAGACACCTAGATTAATTTTTCCAAAATATGTCGCCGTATTAACTTACCTGGAAATGCGCGGGACTAGGTTGGTCGCTGAGGACTCCGGGTGACTAGATCACATTAGGAGTTGTTAAAAAGGACGTAGACCGACTTTAAATACCTTCGATGTCTTCGATGTTCCATATCATCCTCTTCCTGGATTGACAACCTTCGTAGCATGGCTCAGTATTTAGCGGTTGAAAAATAAATAAATAAGAAGGGGGAGAGAAGACGTACGGAGAGATTGGTGGATAAATTTGGGGTTCCCCATGTCCATAGGAACTTGAAGAGGGCGTATAATTATAACCTTGATGTCCGATTGTGGAAGAGGAATGTCCACTGGTTCGACTATCTGGACGGGACTCCCTAACAAACTCTCTCAGCTGGAATGAAAGACGAATAATAATATGGGGAAAATGCCGTCCAAATGTACCGAAGCTGTAGCGATGGGAGGGCTCCGGAAGGTCGGCACGACCCGTGCTACTGTTTGTTGTCAGAGAGCTGTTCGATTCACTACTATAACGATTTAATGTAATATTAGGCTTGATCAAACCAGGATTCTGGGTAGAAGAGGAATGTCCACTGGCTTGACTATCTGAACGGAATCCCCTACGAACTCTATCAGTATAAAACACTAATAGTCATATGGGGAAACACACTGTAGTCCAAATGTACCTGTGCTGTGGCGGTGTGATGGTTCCGGAAGGTCGCCACTACCCCGACTATTGGTCGATCTGTTTGACTCACTACTGTGACGATTGAATACAGTATGGGGGCTGGTGAGATTGCGTGGTCGGGGAGGAGAGAGGCCGGGCTGTGGATACTGGGGGGAGGCACTCGGTGAGGGAGAGCGAGAGCTACGCTGGGGCTGAGGTTGAGGTTGAGGGTAAGGTTGAGGATGGGGCTGAGGCTGGGACTGGATTTGTGGAACCGGCCGATTACCTCTGTACCGCCAATATGTGAGAATAGAGATATGGCATTTTATGTTCTTCAACGAACTGGGTGGTATAGGAGCTTTCGTACCTACTTCTCCTGGGCTGTGGAAAATTCATCGAGGAAAGTTCAGTAGAGGCGTTATTGCTGTTGCAGGGATCATGTGAAGTAATGTTAGTATACGGATATGGGTCATATAAGGGGAGTGGAGATTACATTGTGAACCTTGTATCAGTCTTTGCGTGGCCAACCATCCCACGATCTGACACATCAGACTGTCGCCTTGCACTCTCACCTAATATATATTAAAGATAAGAATTAGCTAGAAAATGAGCACACAACTCGGGCGCACTTGATGTTCGAGCAGAGATGTCGTATGCTGGCGCCTCGCTGATTGGTCGTTGAACGACGGGGATAGAGATAGACAATACAAACCTGAATGATCTTTTCTTATATAACTCTCTGGATGCTGGGTTTCCTATTAGTCACATCATTTAAACACAAGATACTGAATTTTACATTACTGGTTGACGGATTTCCTTGTCTGGGGTGTTTCGCATAGTATTCATTAGATCTTCTCTATCAGTTGGATGAAAATAATTATAAATTACATCTGTCTCGGTTACATCGCGGAACACTCACCAGTATATCATCTGGCGCTTTACGTATTTTTTCCGATAGGGACTGCATCGCCTCAGTGGACGGATCCCGGCCTAGACAGGGAGCACAAGCTGTCACGGCAATGATATGGCTGAGTGAGCCGGGGTGGTCCCTCATAAAATCATCAACCCTCCTTTGACCATCCAAGTAAGAAATTTATCGACTGTCGCGGTTCAGTTCAGACACATACCGGTTTATATATTGTACCTCAGTAGAAATTACGTCTGCAGGGAATTCCGCAACGGGGGAACTGGAAATATTAGTAATATGCGTGTGAAGCGCTGTTAGAGCATCCCTAACTTCCGGAGGTGCAGCAGAAGGGATGTAGAGAGCTGTGGGGGGATAGCGAGTGCTACTCATCAGGAGACGTTGAGGCTGTGTTGACAGCATGGGTGCTAAACCCTTTTTAAATATTTGCCAGTGCCACTCGCCTCATGCTTATATAACCACAAGGACTATTCCATTCTGGTCTAAAGTATCCAAAGGATATCGGATAGCCCTGTAAGAATCCGTAACTTTAACTGGCGAGCACCGACAGAGTGTGGCTGAGCCAGTCCTGTGGAACCGAGCCTAAGTAGCGCTCAAAAAGTTGCTTCCTCGTAACTGCTATTTGAAAAAACTCATGGAGCATCCTACCATCTTATACAAGCAAGAATATGTATGGAGACATTATCAACCATTCCTACAATCTCGGGGTTATATGCTTCGCCCAAGATATCACCCCGATTGGGTTGCATCGTGGACATACAATGGTAAAGAGTCTGGGAGATGCGAAGATTCTTTGTTTAATCCAGTATGTGAACCATATGATATATAATTTAATTAAATGCTTCTATATTGACCTAAATACAGTTTTATCACTTGATTGATGCTAGGCGAATCTCGGACGACACTATGGTGTGCCTCAAATTGGTGGAAACCAAGAGGGAAGAACTACCAATTGCGATACATCTCTCATCCCCAAGCCTACGGTCTGATGCTAGAAACCGCACAGTTCCGGTATTGGATGTAATTCCGTTACCTGATAGTGACGATTACGCCTTGCTTGTCATGCCATTTCTGAGGAGGTTCGATCGACCGCAATTTGAATTTAGAATTGAGTGTATAGAGGCTATTCGCCAGATGATCATGGTACCCTGTTTTATCTCAATTTTGGTAATTTATTTGACTTGCTTAGGGGCTGGAATTTATGCACGAACAGCGTGTAGCCCATAGGTAATAAGAACTCCAACTTCTCATTTTTAGGATTTACAATTTTCTGCAGAGATGCATGCCGGTTCAACTTTATGATGCATGCAAATAAACTAATCCCAAATGGATTCCATCCTATCATAGATGATTCACATACTGGGGTGAATCTGTCTGCACCATTTCACTGCCATACTCGGATGGCTGTCGCTCCTGTGGATTATTATTGGATAGATTTTGGCCTTTCCACCCGGTTTGCCACTCAAGACGCCTGTTATCTAGTTACGGGAATAGTTGGTCAAGACGAAACTGTTCCGGAACTTTCCTTGACGGCGCCTTATGATCCTTTCAAGGTCGATATATACCAAGTTGGAGGTTTAATTAGATGTTTGATTGAGGTAAATTGGTCTATCTTATATTCCTTCAAGTGTATCTCAATCTTCCATTATCACTAGCGATATTATGACCTAGATTTTCTTAAGCCCTTAGCATTCACAATGATGCAAAATAACCCAATGGAGAGGCCTAGCGCTTCTGAGGCATTAGATCAGTTTGAGGGCCAAGTGTCGAAGTTGAGTCATAATGATCTAAGGAAAAGAGTTTTTACATCCAGAACCTCTCGTTCTTCTATTTCTACCCGCGTGTGGCGTACATTCTTCCGGGAATATTTGCCATTTATTAAATCTTAGGATATAGCATTCCATGGCGCATGGCGCGTTCGGTATTCGGAATGGTTTCCTCTTGAAGAACAGAATCTGTCCACGAATGTCTGTGTGGCTAAGAATTATTCTATCTGCTTCTTTGAATGATCTAGATACCTCATAACTCTTAATGTGATTCAGTTCCGGTATTACACCATTAATAACATGTGTATCCTAATACTTTTTGTACCTATTTGCCAGGCCCCAAGGGAACTTGTAGCTGCAAGTCGGCAAGCGGGCCGCGCCACTCATCCTGCATTCTGTATTAGATGTATTACCGCTTAGACTTTTCCGCTTCGACATTATGCTCATTAACCCCGAGGGGTCCGAGGCACCAGAATAGTTTGAGGGGCACATGCGGAAGTTGAGTCACAAGGAGATAGAAAGCAGGGTTCTTAAAGATAGATTTTCTCGCGAGCCTCTGGCGTCACATACAATCCAGAAACAGCTCTTGTTTATGGGAAAGTTCATAGCTCGAAATAATACAGCGATTTTTAGGATATGATCTTCCATGACTACGTGACGTGTTCGATATGCAGAGCTATTTCTATCTTCTAAAGGGTTATCTATATTTGTTAGTAGATCACCTGGATGCCCTAAATATTCCAACCCCACTCTCGTCGCTTAAGCCCCACTGGATCATAGACTTCACAGTGTATGACCGGCCATCAACCTACTTTTCCTTTTTAGAGGAACCCTGTCCATCGATCGTTACTCTCACATGAAAGACGGCGCTTGATGACGGGACCCAATGGCTGAGGCTATGCAAGTAAATTCAAATATCAGGTACCAAATTCCTATATCATAACTACTTTGGGATTAAATGCAGCCTGGTAACACGTGAAATTAGTTATAGACAAAGTTGAATCATTGGTAGATCAGCTTTTCCGACTCGAAATTTTGAGGTAGAAATGCAGTAGAAACGTGTGAGTTCCTCGGGCGGCCCCGGCTTCTTTAAATTGTCATGGTCTTTCCTCATCAAGACCTAATACTTGGATTTCCTTGTAAGACTATTTGCAGCATAAAAAATACAATTGTGCATACTGAGATTATTATATTGGAATCACATGGTCTTTGTTTTTTGACAGGCATCTGTGAACTGGCCACAAAGCAATTCCGGAACCTTATGAGCTAGGCACAATGGCCACCCGCCACGGTACTCTCTTTGTGTGAATTCTTGGATATTCAGCCTTATATCTTAAAATCTGTGAACTTGTCCGGTGTTATTCCCAAACCGAATTACTTTCCGTTTCTCTGATTCACGTCATAGTACTCTTCGTGAACACATAATGACTAAACCCATAAAAATTGTAAGCCTGGTGCCCCAGTCTTACGTGTTTACCGTTGTTTATGATCATGTAAGCCTGGCCACCTTACCACATATGCCACCATTCCCAATTACTCCCTCTGTTCGGCTACTCAAGCATTCCTTGTGCCGCCACTCAATTACTCTTGACCATTGTTCTCCCATTGACCATTGTTCTCCCATTGACCATTGTTCTCCCATTGACCATTGTTCTCCCATTGACCATTGTTCTCCCATTGACCATTGTTCTCCCATTGACCATTGTTCTCCCATTGACCATTGTTCTCCCATTGACCATTGTTCTCCCATTGACCATTGTTCTCCCATTGACCATTGTTCTCCTTTTCCTGCTACATCTTCCTTGTCTTCAGACACCTTTTATTACCACAATCTTATTGTTCCAAACAGATATATAAGTATACATTCCACAGTGATAAGAGGGGAATCTTTTTGACCATAAAATCCTTTCCCACTCTTCCCTAGGGAGCCTCACATTCATCTTGTATCATACTGCTATTAAAATAAAGAAAACTTAGTCCTGTCTGTGTCAACCGAGTGAGGCTGATAACAACAGCCTTTCAGATCACCTTCTATTTGCATTCGTGTTTTGTTCGCATTCACCTTTTGTTCACGTTCACCTATTGTTGTTCTGTTTGCATGTGATCACAGTATCCAGTATATAGCCCAGGAGTTTTCCTTCTTTACCTTACTGTACACTGCAACATCCTGTATCCCATCTCAGTTCTAGACAATACACCATGGTCCTGTCAACTTGTGTGACCCACCTGTGAGCCCTATTGACAATGGGCTTCCAAAAATAGACCCAATTATGCAGAGTGATTCTCCACAGCACAACCCAAGCCCTAATCATTGTAATCCCTTGCAATCACAGATTCCAGAAATCAAACCGACTGACTAATAAAGCTAAAGACAATTATGTACTAGTAAATGCATGTAAGCAAAATGATGAAAAAGGAGAAAATAAGAATGGATCTGACCTCAGTATTGGATGTGAGCAAATGACTGAAGTATAACTAATCAAAGGTCAAGTATATGTAATATGTAGAAGACAATAAGAAGCAGGAATGATAGGTGGCTTTATGCAAAGTAGGAGAAATGTTTCAGACTAAGAACAAAGAGAACAAAGGAATATTTGTTTTTGTGGCCCTTCATGGGCAGGGAAGTTCAAGAGTGAAGGACTATACCTATTTTTAACACTGACAGGTAAAATGACATGTATATCACTGTATGTTGCAAAATGGATGGTTTGATTCATGCAGGTCATTGAAGGTTTGCTAAGGCATAACTGTTATCCCATTGGTGCCTCATGTGTGATGGGTAATTCTGTTAAGCTCTGGGCTTACAGGTGTCTCTGAGGGAAACCCATGGATAATCTGGTAGGCAGGTAGGACTTGGCTTCAGCTTATGTGCTGCACCCTCGCACAATTGTCATGTCCAACTTCAGATGGGGAGAATGGAAATCCCAGGAGGTCTGGGAATACACAAGGTAGGGGGTGGGAGACCCAGGGGTTCTGAGAATACACTATGTCAAGTTGGGATACCTGCAGGCTCCAGAAATATGTTGGTATGAGTTCTTAGAGTGAGAGATAGAATACTGGGTATGCTAAGTTGATTTTCTGATTGGATTGTAAGCACATGTTTAACTAGACTATATAGAGCTAGAGATTATTGTACTACAAATCTGGTGAGACAAAAAGACAAAACAGGTGAACAAGAAAAGACTAGGCATACCATCCTAGGGACAAGGGTCAAGATGAAACAGGAACAAACATGGGAGGCATAATAAACCAGATGTCAAATGGGTTCAGGGGCAGATAGGGACAAATATCTTCAAGGATCTAAGGCTCTGGAATATCCAGGCAGGGCCTGGTTGGTGAGTCATACTGTAAAAGAGAGTGAAGTGCTTGTAGGATGGAGTCTGGGACCTGGCAGGTTTTCTGGTCCTAACAAATGCTGTAATACTCAGTTAACACACTTAGGTGAAAATCAACAAAATTTAGTGCCTGTGATAAGTAATACTACAGTGCTGTAAGTGAACTACAAATAAGGTGCAACAAAGGGTAACATACTGTTAGATTGTGTAATGCTAGCACTGTTTCCCAGGGTCAGGTGGTGTAATTGATAACTGTCACAACCGTCACAAGTCACAACATTGTCACAAACAATCAAAGGTAATATTCAACAACTCTTTGACTCATCAAATTCGACTCGATAAACCCGAACATTATTCAACAACATCGAATCTCTTTCGACATGTCCCATTTCAACATCACGAATGATTTCATTATTAGTTCATAATATAGTCATAACAATACGAAGAAAAGCATAAAAGGGCTATGAAAGGAATGAGGGAAGTCAGTTGAAATATCTGTAAATTAGTGATACTAGTAATCTAACTTGTTGTAACTTCTTTGACAAATACTTCCATGAGTTCTCGTGACTGGTAATAGCCTCTTACTTCATCGACAGGGCGAATATATACTTCATTGAACGAGGCTTTCGAGTTCAATCAGTAGAATATTATTCAACTTTATTGAAGAATAATTGATTTGTGACAATAACACCCTTGCTAAAGTGAGCCTGACTGACCAGCATCCCACATAAAAATATTGCTCCCAAATGGTCCATTGAAGTTTTGATGCCTTCAACTGTATCCTGGTCAATTTTGAGGTTATCAGACACTAAGAACTTTGAATTCCCCTATCCTAGTGTCTCTGGACTAAATTGATGTTAGAAGAATTGAAAATAGGAATTTAAGATCACTCACCAGGCAGTAATTGTCACTACATACTGTGACTTCTGTAAGCTCTTGGCACTATCAAACCATATTAGAATGGCTATAGAAATGATAATAGGTTAGTACCTTTGGTATGATTGTTCCAACTCGTTTGTAGTAAGCATTTGTCCAATCTCAGTCATTTAATATAAAATTGATGACAAAAGGTAATCAGAAAGAGCTAGAAAGAGTAGGATTGATTCATACCTTTCTTATCAATAAGACTCTTCCTCTTTTTTGATGCAGGCTCCACATCTGTTGTCTGTATTTCCCCATCTTCATCTGCTGTGAATTTTTGCTTTCCATCATCTTCAGGGGATGCTGCAAATGATTGGATTGTTCTAAAGTGCAGCTGATAATTGCTTGCATTGGCTGAAGAATGTAAACATCATTTTATGGTTGGAGGAGATATACACACCAGTTGGAGGGGCCAGTTGTTACAACCATGTTGCAACCTGAAGATAACTGATGACACTATCATCTCAAGTTATTGTCACGACTTCATATTGGCCACCGTTGGTAAACCCAACACTGACATACACCCTCACGGTGATCAAACCCCACGACAGCCTCTGTCAAATTATACTTGTACTATCTGGTTATACTCTGATATGTATGTCCCTTTATCCTTTGATGATCTGTCTATTCTATGTCTCACCTATGCCTGTATATACCATAGACTGTTTCCTTTTTCGTAGTTATAACCCTCAGTTATTCATGGCCTCTGACTTTATCATAACCTTCCTGTTCTTGGTCAAGTTTATTTGTCATTGGGATTTCCACTCTTCCCTTAGTTAGTATTTTTCTAGATGCCGATAATGTTACAACCCATTCCCAGATACTTCAATATCCTACCCCTGACTTCCAACTATGGAACATCATAGTTCCTGCATCTTCCATAGTCTTCCCTTGTTCCACATTTGGTAACTTGTCCGTTGACAAGTATTCACTCATTTGTTTATTATATTCCCATTTTGGAATACTTCCTTTTCATCTTATTGTGGTCTTAGTTTGTAATACAATAACAAGAAGAATTTTATATTAGTTTCTGTGAATTTGTACTTTACTTCAGATCTAATATTGACTTGGTTTCTTATTCCCTCTTCCATCTTTCTGTACACTTGATATTTGGAACTCTTTGGAACTCTGAATATCCATAACTTCCAGCATAAGTCCAGTCTTTGAAATTAAGGACTTCCGAGTGTTTGTGTAGAGGTGCAGCACATAAGCTGAAGCCGATGTCCTGACCCTATCTGATAGTTTCCAAGTTTCTGGTGACTTTCTGATAGTTCCAGAATAAGTTCTGACATGGCACTTAACAGATAACTCATATATAAACCCACTGTAATGTAGCTACTAAGCAATCAGAATATCAACTTAGATACACCTCTAGTCTCTTCCATTCACAACCTCCGCATTCCGATGCCATCCAATTTCACAACCTCCGCATTCCGATGACATCTGATTTCATGATCCAACCTACATTTACATCTTCGACCTTGACTTCCATATTTGTCACTTCGGTTTCTGACTGTTCACATATGGCTCAGTTTCTGATCACTGAGTATTACCCTATACGTTTGAAATTTAAGGACATATAACAGTATTTTTGTGAGGGCACAACACATAAGTTGAAGCCAAGTCCTTATGTTTGGCCCCCATCGGCTCTCCGAACCTCCTGTCCCAGTTCTTAACACCAGTGTGCATTGAGGTAGCACAGAAGAATCTCTGGAGCCTGTAGTAATGGCTGTAAAGGGAATATAAGTATTATTATAATGGATAATCAGGATACAAACATACCTGGTGATCCAATGAATTCAAGGGTCACAAAAAACCCCCTGCTGATAGGTCCTTGTGCACTGCCTTCTTGAGGTAGTAGAAGTCCTCCCACACCTACAGACACTGATTAACCATCTTTTACTGCTATATTAACAAACTATGAGACTCCTGTTCATGTGACTAGTCTCTACATTGTCTTTGGCCTCACACTGGAAAGGTTGAGAGTTGTCACTTACTCAGGACCTTATCTTTGACCTTGACTTTTTGTCACATTTCTGTTGTATCTGCTCCTCAACCTCAAGTGGCTTCCTTCCTCTCCTGTAAAACCATTCACAGTATATCTTTCATTATTCAAAATGTAGTCCTGTGAGGAATCAAACCATAAAGGTCATTTCCTTAATTATAACTAACTGTGATGAGTTGCATATTTTACCACTCTATGTGTGAATAATATTGATATAAATAAGTGTGATACCCTTGACATTGAGAAGTACAAGTAATGAGAATAACTAATAAAGGCAATCACTCAATAATATGGGATCAACCTTAAAGGTTCAATACTGACAATGACAATTAGAATGAAGTAGGTTCAGTCAATAGTCAATACAAATTATTAATAGTCATAGATTTAGTTAGAGTAGAGTTGAGAGTTGAAGTAGGGTTCAGTAGGGAAGTGAAACTTGTGAGTAGGGACTTTGAGTGTTGATAGGGCAAAGTCCAATGAGCAAGATGAAGTAAAGGTCAAATCACGATGATGAGGTTCAATATTGAGGATTTCTAGTAGTGATAGTGTGAAGTCCCAAGTGCAAGACAAATGAAAAGATCAGGATAATGAAGTCAGAAGTAGTTGAGATGATGAGACTTGTGATTGGCACTTTGACTATTGATAGTATGAAGTCCTAAGAGCAAGATGAATAAAGAATTGAATTGTTGAGGTCAGAAGTAGTTGACACAACTCCCGAACCACTACTTGCAGTTCTTTCAGGTGGTGGTTTCTGGGTAAAGGTGTGTCTGGCATTTATTAGTGTACATGTATGTACATAACTCTGTATGCATATGCCCACAAGAGTCTATGCTCATAAGTGTCTATATCCCACAAGTGTACATAGACCTTTGAATTAATGTGAGGCAAGATATTCAAAGAATATCTTAAATGGAAAAATAGTAAAAATATATAGGAAAATTAGGAAAATATAATAGAGTGGATTACTAGGTCTCCTTGCCAGGAGTGGTACCCCTCACACTAACTATTAAAAATAGTATGAGTTGACTTATTGTAATACACAATCTACAAGGGGGTAATAGACTTGTAATAATAGTACTTGTTTGTCAATCAATGTGTCAGTTAGTGAATCACCTTCTGACATAATAGGTTTGGTGCTAGTTTAGGTGTACACTGGTTCTGGCATGCATTAACCTCAGAATGCATGGTCCACAATTAGCATCTTCATATGAAAAAGTGAAGAAATGGATGGACTGCCCCTAGGAAAAGGATGTTTTCATCACCAATTCTAACACTAACATTGAGCAACTGTTCAGATTGTGTGTATTATGTTAGAACTCATATAGTGTTGCATGTCATTGAGGAAACTCACACTTTCATAGTTTATTTGAATACACTTGGCTAAGCAGTACATTACAGTTGTACTTGATGCACATGAGTTGGAAAGAGGTAACTTTAGGTAACTGTAAGTGCAGCTCTAGAAACTCAGCAAAAAGATGAATGACCATACCCATATTGAAGGACCATGTATTTTCACCCTGTATACCGACAGGGTCAAAGTGGAGGTGGTCATGCAACCACTGAGGTGGTTCAAAGATGTATAAACATTGTGATAGGGTGCAGGTAGGTCCCACCTTCATGGTTTGGTTTCCACCCTGGTTCAAGATGGACAAGGCTCTGTGTATGCACTGGAAGTCTTCCCTGCCTTCTCTTCCTGACTCAGCTGATGTCTACTACATTTTATTTTTGAGGGGCAGTGTACCTGCCAAAGGATTCCTACTCACTCAACTGCTCCTTTGCATGCTGGAATCCTGTTGTCAATGAGATCACTGGTAGTCACATGAGTTGACAGGACCACAGTGTATTGTCTAGAACTGAGACAGGATACAGGAGGTTACAGCATACGGTAAGGAAAGAGAGAGAAAACTACCTAGGCTATATACATGTATGATGTGGTCATGTGCCAGAACAAAAGGAGTGGAACAAAGGAAACAAGAAACAAAGGGTGAACACATAGCAAAGGAGTGAACACAACAGGAACAATGAGTGAAAGCGTAAGACTGGGATGCCAGGCTTACACATGCACTGCCTCACTTCGCACAACCTAGTACATCTGGCACGGCCCCCCAAAGACCTTGGTGTCCTGAGGTGTCGCATCGTTCCTGTG
This sequence comes from Hysterangium stoloniferum, assembly GCA_015178975.1. Classification (NCBI taxonomy): domain Eukaryota; kingdom Fungi; phylum Basidiomycota; class Agaricomycetes; order Hysterangiales; family Hysterangiaceae; genus Hysterangium; species Hysterangium stoloniferum. The sequence continues at coordinate 312,203 of WHVD01000025.1, forward strand.
TCGCTCTGCCGCCATGTGAAACACAACTCTCTGATACATATTTGTGACCTTTGTTGTGGAATTGTCATGTGTATTCAGTATTGGTATGGCGGTTATAAGCGTTCCATGACATCGTTGGGTAAAATATTTCAATCTATGAGTGTCAGAGCCTGTGTCCTGATGGAGGAAACGAGTGCAAGCGTACCCTTCTTCCTGTACGCATTCCAAAAGCCATGACTAAACTGTTGAAATCAATTCTCGAAGCTCATAAGAAACATAAGCAAAGTCAAATATAATTTCCGTTTGACCTCTGTGTCTCGTAGGAGGCAGACGGATAGCGTAAGTTCAAGGAAACTATATTACTTATATACGCCTTGAGAGCAATAGCCGTGTGGTAACAAAGTATTAAGTTAAATCAAAAGAACAATATGGCGGCACATTACAGCCTTGGGCATGCTCGCACAGCCCTATATTCTAAGATGAACTACGTCCGTCTTAGCACCAGAGACGATGTACACTTGGAAGATAAGCCACGCTGTTGGTTTATGTAAGTCTGAGGAATTGTTGAGTATCTAATGCTGATAAGATATGTGTGTAGGCGGCCTGCGAATCTAGGCAGGGCATTGTAATGGCCACCCGACTATTACATGACGCTGCAGCTGGGGCTCCGGCTGAAAGCTCATTCCCGGTTTGGTGTGTGAGTAGTTGATATGACTATATAACAGATAAAGCTTCTCAGTCGACAGGTAAGAATCGGCTGAGATATCTGCTATAGTACAGCGTGCTTATAAGTACTACAAACAAAAGAAAACAAAAAAGGGATATTCGGACAGAAGAATTCTACACAAAAGAAGACATTCGTATTGTTGGTGGCGGACCCTTTGCGTCACTCCCGTTGTGCCTGCGCGAGCCCTAGTTGGTAATAGAGTAATAGCGAGAGCCCCTTCAAAACTTATATATATGGCTGTATATGTCAATTATTAATATATAACCAACCTTGACGTTGTGCTTTTTTCTCTCTTTTAATACCTTATGAATGAAATCACTGTTACGACCTTGTCAGTCAGAAATGATATTAAGACGAGTCCTTAACCGGAAGCTGAAATAATGACATAAAAGTTCATGTGAGAACCTGAGCATGAATAATCATGTTCGAGAAATGACATGTTCGCCATAAGTTCTGCTCTCCAAAAGAACATTTTCATTTCTGAAGACCCACCGCCGAACGAGTGGCAACAAAGCTGAACACTATAACAGATCTCAATTCCCGAAATCTTTTCTTTTGAATATTTGCCTAATGCCGGTCTAATTGGCTCGTTCGGTTTACGATTCAATTCCCATACGGCAGATAGAGGCGAAGTAAAGGAAATAGAGAATTATTCACTACAACGTTGCATAACCATTCTTAGAACCTCACTCCACACCGAACTCTCAACAGCCCCATCTCATGGGCACACAGACCTCAGATCATCAACTTCTCAATCGCATCCTTAATAGCCTGAATCTGACTCGTAAGCTCCTTCGCTTCGTTAGTTGTCACACTCGCAGCAATAACGGGTCTGGTAACGCCACATGCGCGGCCGAGGGCGACCTTGGAGGGGACAAAGACGTAAGGCACATTCTGGAGAGAAGAAACGAGGTAATCAGTCGCGGTGAACATGCGACGAAGACATGGCATGATAGATCGAATGCCCACCTTATCTTCACAAAGCAAAGGCAAGTGCAACAATATTTCAATAGGCTCCGTGTCGGCGGTTAGGACGATGAATTCGGCGATACCGCGGTTGAGGGTTTTGGTGGCTGCGAACATCCGAGCACGCTTAAGTACGCTATGAAGATAGAAACAACGCGATACGCAACCCACCTTCATTAGCACCTTTTTTAAGCTGTTTGTAATGACTAGCTTGTTGAACGAGGTCAAGGATCTGTCATCAATGTAAGAAAAGGCTTTTTTCATTGCACTTATTTGTGCTACATGTAACGCACGGTATTCGTAAGAGCGGCTCCGGCCAAGGGCCATGCCTTTGGGTTATCCGTTTCGGCCATTTAGAGATGAACGTTGTCTTTTAATAAGATGTCGAATGCGACCTCACGACTGTTGGATCCTCGGTCGATAGTCGTGCTGGAAAGATGAAGAAAACAGGAGAACAGTGTCTATTTTAGCGCTCGCGTAGTGGGCGCCTGTAGGAATTTTTCCTCAGCTGTGTGCGTCAGTTCCTGCCTCTGACTTGTGTTTCCGTCTTGCTTTGAATATTCCACAATTCTACTGCAATGGTACGTCCACCAAGACTAACGGATCAACTAAACCCTAAGTTCCATTTGTAGGCTGCTCAACTCACCTTCAAATCAATCAAATCCGTCGTCCCTCTACTCGACCGCGTTCTTGTTCAGCGGTTCAAGCCCGAAACAGTATGTATACTCAATCCTCATCACTTTTCATCTCACTTCGTCCCATGCTGTCATGCCTAATCTCACATCTCTACACGTCCACAGAAAACTGCAGCTGGGATCTTCATCCCCACCTCCGCCACCACCAGCCCCCTTCCCGAAGCTACTGTCATCGCTGTCGGCCCAGGTGCCCCGAACAAGGAGGGCGTCGTCGTTCCCCCGAATGTGAAGCCTGGAGATAGGGTCCTTCTGCCTGGGTGGGGAGGGAACTCGATCAAGTTGGGTGAGGATGTGAGTTTTCTTTCTCTTTCGGTTCATGGTTTCATGTGGTAGAGTTGTTGAAATGCTGCCTCGTGGTTGTTGTATAGGAGTATCATTTGTTCAAGGATGCAGAGATCTTGGCCAAGATCCAGGAGTAAACGGGGACGCTGTAGGTGAGAGTGGAGGACGATGATCGAGCCCGAGACGGGAGTCTGATGAAGAAGAGAGAGATGATCAGAGAAGGAAGCGTTATAAGAAGTAACAAAAACGCCGGTGTTCGAGTTGTTGGTGTTGATGATAATCACTATCACCGGTTGGCGGTTCGCAGTTCGCATTGCATATTTTCCCCTTATACTGAGACAATATACATCATCATATACATAAATCAACCCCTGCTCAATCCCAATTCACTATTTTTGGTCTGGTCATCTATCGTGTGAGAAAGAAATTACGGTTAGCGAGAGAAACACGGAGATGTAGACTTGAAAATCCTTCCTCCCCCACTCAACTTCGAAGTCTACTCTATCATATTGGAAGAGTGTGATAAATACCAATCATATTTGTATCACAAGTTACCGAAGGTTGTACAATGAAAGTTACATGGGATGCAATCGATATCATTAAGCTGCCAGGGGACCCAAAAGGGCAAATTTCCAGTTATATATATAGTATACCGTAGTAATTTACGTGATAGGTATCCGACATGAAATGAAACCACAGTGAATCATCTATCTTACAGCGTAGACTTACATATTTTCTGTTATCCAGGACAATACGATTTATTGTCCACCGAGATTCTGTTTTCCACACAACCGGCTTTTGAAAAATTTTCTGATTCAGAAAGAGTGAAAAAAAATGTCATAAAGCACCAAAGTGTGACAACTTTTGTCTGGATTTGATCGACTTTGCCTTACCAAACCCACAAAACAATTCCGTAACCTAGCCCAATAATAATAAAATGGTCAAGCCATTCTTTCACTGAGAAAACCTTCAAGTGCCAGTTGTGCCAGTGGTCCATCGTCCGAGTTTGCGTGTCTCCTCCCCGCCACATTGGTCACATTTTCTTTTATAGACGACTCATCACATCTTCTCTCCCCTGCTCTCCTGATGCCTTGTCGTTACAGCTCCGTTTCCGCAAAGAGTCGGCTTTCTTCCCATCCTTGACTCATTCTTCTCTCACTGCATTTTGGTTTCCGTGTCAATCAGGTGACACCATTTCCTTTTGAATTCGTTCTTATTTGTTGTGTCCGTCCCGGCGATAATGACCCTTTGACCCTCTTCTATTCTCTTGATTTGTTTTGATCCCCGCCTTCCTTTCCTGTTTTCCTTGCCCATACCTTCATTGTTCTCATAAATAGTTCACAATGCGTGGTCGTAGTTCCTCCCATTATCTGTCAAATTGTGGGCGCGCTTAAATGTTGAGGCCGTTGCTTTTACATTGCGACTACCACCAAATTGAGACAGTGCAATAGCTTATTTACAGGTAACCCACCTGGTTTTCTTCTTTCTTCCGCTTTCGGTACGCTTTGACATCGGCGCCGTGCTTTATTGCGTGAGGGGCCACTTATTCTGCCCACTATCACCACAATACAATGGTTCTTTTTGTGAAACAGCTTATGTGCGTCCCCTGTGTCACCCCACGCTTTGTGGCCACCCTTCTCATATAAATATATCCCCTCTCGCTTTCATGCCTGCGTTTCTCTCTCCAGTGTTTTCTTTCCTCGATTCATTCTCTTTACAAAACTACATTCCCAAGACTCAAACCTCAAATTCCTTTATGTGCGCAACAGTCTTTACGGGAGATTGTAAAACCTGTCACAGGAAGCACAGTGTTCTCCGACTTCTTTTAGACAAAGTTTGCAAGTCGCGGAAGTGTTATCAGACAGAGCGCCGGTCGGTCATCCACCCTGATTTTCACGCGCACCTTCTGGCAGTGATCAACTGCTACTGGGGCATAGTGCCCCCCGAGATAAAAGCCCGTAGTTCCAGTGATCGATTCCATGATATTGTGAGGGCATTCGCTAATTCCTGCCCCCCGTTGTTGGGAAGGTCTGGCGGTATGTTCCTTTTTAATGCCTCTTTCAATGATTCATGCTAAGTCTGAGTCGCTAGCCGAGAGAGAGGAACGATTTCCGCCGCCGCGCTGCCAATATATTTTTCTTGGATGTAACAACAGCTACACCCTATCTTGTAAGCATCTCCTACAGAAAAACATCCTTTTCACTGACATTTTCTTCTTCACCACCATCAGGAACCGGAGCCCGACGTTCTTCCTCTGACCCCTGCCCAACTTGCTGAACGGAGACATCCCCCTCGTTCTGCCCCCCTCGGCGGCGACAACCGTTCTCCACGCAAGGCTCCAAAACGACTATGCGCGCGCCGAGGGCGGGTTGGTACATGCCCCGCTCATCCGCTACCATTCTATATGCGGCCTCTCTTCGAACTTTCCCCTCTGGAAACCTGGATGGCCCCGTGAGGCGGTCCCCACAATCTGGCAGGGCTCCATCATGTTATGCTGCAGTTTGTTCCTACGCTATCGATCCCTGGTGAGCGTGCTTACATGGGGGCCTCGGCAGGCTCACATGCCTCCCTCAAACGCAGCTTCTTTTGAATAGAGATTTTCTCCACTGTTCATATTTTGCTCGTGGAACTCGACTTCGTCTGTTACTTTATTTGACAATAGATCTATCTTTTCTCTTTGTCCGTTGTCCCTCCTCGCCCTTCCCTTATGGACACACTCCCTTTGCCATAGCACACTCATTAATACATTGTTCCCACTCTACAACTCGTATTCGTCCAATTTCCTCCTATGACCTACATACAGTTGAACATATCAAGCCCGTTGTCAAATAGGCTCACAGGCGGGTCACACAAGTTGACAGGACCACGGTGTATTGTCTAGAGCGAGACTGGATACAGTAAAGAAAGAGAGGGGAAACTTCCCAGGCTATATAGGCTGTGATCACGGGCTAATAGAGACAAAAAGGTGAAAGAAAGGTGAACGTGTAAGACTGGGGCACCAGGCTTACATAGTCTCTGCCAACCTTAGCCGTGGAACAACATGTTACTGAAGTATACATATAATAAAGAATAAGCATCCATCCTTCACTGGATGTAGTCATCCGGATATCTCGTTTCTGGTGAACCACGGACTTTGAGGTCAGAAATGTTGGGTGTACGACGGTGTGAAATTGCACGGGTGGATTGAAGCAATAACTCGGATTGTCCCTTTTTTGATTTAGTCTCCAGGATTCAGACTTTACTATAAGCTGTCTACAGTGTCATAACGTTATCTATAGCCTGGAATATGTAAAATTGCATATAGGATATTAGACAAGACCTATATATGCATTCACTTGATGTGAAGAATTGGACTGAAAAGGCTTTTTAGTCTTTGCTACTACTTTTTTCAGAACCGGGTGAATAAATGGCATAGTATTGTTCTCAATAGGCCCAAGCTGCTGTGCAAGAATGAATTTCTGACAGGATTGGCTAGCTGGCAGTTACATATGTGGACAACACAACAGGCATTTCATCATCAAAGGAAGAAGCAAACTATGCAAAAGAAGAATTAGGGTGGACTTACAAGACAAAGGATTTTGAGTATAATAAAAATTATTTGGAACTGTTTCCAAACTAAGCATACAATAACAAGTCAGATAAATGAGGAAACAAGGATGGGGACAGCTTAGGGAATAAGGGCAAGAACAATAAACAAATGAATGAGCATCTGTCAACCAGTCAGTTACCAAATGCAGGACAAAGGAAGGGAGTTGGAATATCCATGGATATCTGATACTATCTGGAAATGGATCCTAACACTATAATGATTAGGTGAGTGTATTTGTAGGAAAGCCATGGGTTCTGGGACATTGGCATAGAGAAGGTGAGAAGGGTTGACAAGGATGATCTGGTAAAGGTTGGGCCACAGACCAAAGTATCTATAACAAACATTGGGAGTCCAACTGGAAGTCCAGGCCAGGAAATGACTAGGGACATGTGGAGAAGTCAACTGTCAAAGGGCAGAATCCAATGGGTTCTGGATAATAACAGGAGGTGTCTAGTTGAGGGCAGAATATCAGAATGGGATTTGAGTTGAAGGGTATTTGAGGGATGAGGATCAGGTTCCAGTGGATTCTGGATCTTGATACTAGTCCAGAAGGTGGTTTGGAACCTGATATGAAATCTGGGAAATACTCCATGGAGTCTTCAGGAACAGATCTTCACAACACCCAAATGTGTGTATGAGGGTGCAGCACAAACTGAAGCCAAGTCCTTCTCATACCCTGGTAATATTCTGATACCCTCCCAGACCATTTCCTGGAAACTCTGTGGACTATTCCCCAGACTACCTCCCAAGAAATCCCCAGACCATTTATAGAAAGCCCTTGGAATATCCACCAGAAAACCTGGATCACTTAACAACCCCCATGCAAACAAATGTGTCCTGTTGGGCTTACCTACAACCAAAAGGCATATAAGTTACTGAGCCTAAAGTGACATTCCATAATATCAAGCAGGCATGTCATCTTCAATGAGAACAGAACACTCTGTCACGAATCAAATAGTCTTCAATAAAGTCGGATAATATTCTGTTGATCGAACTTGAAAGCCTCATTCGACAAAGTATATATTCGCCCTGTCAATGAAGTAGGCTATTACCAGTTGCAAGGACTCACGGAAGAGTTGTCGAAGTAGCTATGTGTCATGAATGTACAAACTCAAATTTCGATAATATTCAATTTGATATTTCTTCGACATTCCTTTGACATTCCTTTGACATTCCTTGGACATTCCTTTGACATTCCTTTGACATTCCTTTGACATTCCTTTGACTTCCAACTCAACTTCTGACTCAACTATTCTTCGACAATATCTTCGACAATCTCGAATATCTTCAACTTGTCTCAGTTTGAGGTCATTGATGATTTCACTTTGATATCATATTATCATAGGTAAATGATATATAGTATATAAGGGCAATGATAGGAATGAAGAAAGTCAGTCAGAAAACCTGTATCATAATTATATTATTACTGTATTATATAATCATTGAACTTCTCCAAGGTTTTCTTTGACTTAATTATTCGTGAGCCTTTGTGTCCTATCTTTGCCTCATGCTTTATCAACAGGATGAATTAATACTTTGTCAAACGAGGCATCTGTATTTGTGTTATGACTGGAAATCCCACCAGACTCTAGGCACTAACTTATATGCACCCTATATGCACCCATTATCAGTTTACCAGAATTCCCACTGGACTCCGTATGTCAGACTCGTCTACATTCGTCTTTGTTACATTGTGTTTCAGTCACTGGAATACTCACCAGACTCCATCTCTGGCTATATCTGACCTCGTCCCGTGCATCAGTCACCGGACCCCACTCAGAAAACCCGTCATCCCTCTAACAGAGCCCCGTTCCTGTTTTAGTCAAATGACCTGTCATGATTTGGACTCTGCTTCCGCTCCATTTTCCATTATGGTTTATGATTTGTCACTATTCGGACTCCGCTCCATTCTGTCCCATTCCTATCACCAAATTTGGTGTTTACTATTCCCGTTTTATGTTTTGCTCATTTCATTTCATCATTACTGGATTCGGTATGACATTCACTCCACGGTCTATTTAAACTGGCAGATGTTGTACATACAATCCAGTCAGAAATCGGCTTAGATTTCCCCCAGTAATCTAATACATTTTCCATTCTAAACTCCTACTTGAATTACACCACTCACACTAGTTGGAGCCCACGGGCTCCGGTGCATCTATCTCTCTTACCTATCTCGACTCATGACCCACAACCTCTGACCTCTGACCCCTCGACCCACAACCCCCGCCTGGACTCCCCAGGATTCCCATCCACCTGTCTGAAATTGGACAACACAATCTAGCAAGGGCACAGCCTATAAGCTGAAGCCAAGTCCTACTGGATATTCTGTGGGTTTCTCTGGAGACCTGCCGTGTACGTACCCTAACAATTTGATATTGTTGAATATTCTTCAATTGTTTATTCGACTTTATTGAGTGAAATTCGATTTGTGACACTACGACAAGTTAGATTTTGATTATTAAAATGACACTAATTTACAGATATTTCGACTGACTTCCCTCACTTCTTTCATGGCCCTTTTATGCTTTTCTTTGTATCATTATGACTATATTATGATTTAATAATGAAATCATTTGTGACATCAAAATGAGATATGTTGAAAGAGATTTGATGTTGTTGAATAATGTTCAGGTTTATCAAGTTGAATTCGATGAGTCAAAGAGCTGTCGAATATTACCTTTGAATGTTTGTGACAATGTTGTGACTTGTGACAGTTGTGACACACTCTCACACTCTGATGTTGCATCCTGTAACTCTAACATACATACAGTGACTTACAAAACATATCCAATGTTTTGTAGTTTCAGCTTATATATGCTATATCCCAGTAGATAAAATAGTAGGAATCACCAAAATATTTGTGAACATGACCTATCATGTATATATTCATATGGTAGAACTATATTATGTAATATCCATATATGGAAACACTATGAATATTTCAATGGAGAGGGTTCATTGGATATGTTTTGTAACTGACACATTTAGGCAGGAAATTACTAGTATTTAGTACTTAGTGTAGCCACCCTTTGCCTTTAATATATCTGAAACCCTCCTAGGCATACTTTCAATCAAATCCTGACACACCTTTTCATCAATCTTGTACCATTCATCCACCACCCTCTCCCATAACTCTTCCATCCCCTGGGGTGCATTCTCATACCCTTCCAACCTCCTCTTCAGGTGATTCCATAGGTGTTCAATGGGATTCAAGTCAGGAGACTGTGCTGGCCATGAGAGAACCCTGAAACCATTTTCTTGGAACCAATTCTGGGCCTTCTTACAGGTATGCTTGGGGTCATTGTCCTGCTGGAAGATGATACCATTGGCAGATTTACCATAGTCCTTAAGACTGGCTTGCAGGTCATCCTCCAGAATCTGGATGTAGAGATCCCCATCCATCCTTCCATCAATCTTGCATGCATACCCAACCACCTCCCACAGCATGCACCCCCAAACCATTAAAGATCCACCACCAAACTTCAGGGTTCCCTCAACCAGCCTGTCACTCAAGCCCTCCCCTGCCTTTTTCCACACCCACTTCCTGCCATCTGACCCCAGCCTATTAATTTTGGTCTCATCAGACCACACCACGTTCTTCCAATCCTTCACAGTCCAATCCTGATATGCCAAAGCAAAATCCATTCTCTCCTTTTTATGCCTCTTAGAAAGAAGAGGCCTTTTCTTCTTTACCACAGGCTTCATCCCAGCTGCCTTGAGTCAATGATGCACTGGTTGAGGATTGAGTGACTGGTTGGTGATAGTGCAAAGTGCCTTTGTTGCATCTACAGCTGTATCAGCCTTTCCAGAGCTGATAGGGCATTGTGCAAAATGGATGTTGGCTGTGGAGAGTTTGGAAGGGTGACCACCAGAGGACTCAGAAAGGTGGGAATGGTGTTTAGAATGAAGTCTAGAGATAGTAGCATAGCTATAGCCAGTAGAAACTGAAATTTGTCTGGCAGAATGGCCAGCATCAAGTAGAGAAAGGATCTCATACTGGGCAGCAGTGGAAAGGGGATGCATGGTTAGAATTGAGGGAATCTTAGCTGAGAAAGCCCTTCAACTTATACTGTAGTATAGAATGATCACATGACATGTTGAAAAACATAAACAAATGCAAACAATCAACATAGGCATATGGCTTTCATGCCAGAACCTGTCAGTTACAAAACGTATCCAATGAACCCTCTCCATTAAAATATTCATAGTGTTTCCATATATGGATATTACATAATATAGTTCTACCATATAAATATATACATGATAGGTCATGTTCACAAATATTCTGGTGATTTCTACTATTTTATCTACTGGGATATAGTATATATAAGCTGAAACTACAAAACATTGGATATGTTTTGTAAGTCACTGTACCTGCATCCCTCGGGACAGTGGGAGAACTCCCAAACCCATCACATCTGATGATGCCAGTTCCAGTGCCCCCTCCAGTGCATATCTCCATGGGCACTCAAATGGCCAAGTCCCATCCACAGATGCCAAGTCCAACACACACTCAGACACCAGAAATACAGGCACTCACTGAAGGGTCACAGACACCTGTTGTTAAGTTTCATTCAAGAGGCTTATTTCAGAAACTATCAGAAAGTACATAACTGGTAAATTTGGGTACTTCCAGGTAGGGGTCAGGACTTGGCTACAGCTTATGTGCTGTGCCCCTATGCAAACACTTGGAGTGTCCTTAATTTCAGAAGGTTGATTTATGCCAAAGAGTTTATGGTTATTCAGAGTTCTGATGAGTTCTGAATATTGCTATGGAAAGAGAAGAAGAATAAGCTAACTAAGTCAATTTCTGATCTGAGTTGTAAGTACAAGTTCACAGAACTAATATAGACTTTCTTGTAATTGTACTACAAACTAAGATCACAACAAGATGGATTAGGATAGGGATTTTTGTTGAAACAGTTGAATAACTCTTAATAAACACCCTGTGAGTGTGAGGAAAGTAAACACTAAATGTATTCAACTGTGAAATAACTACATACCTGTGAGTGTGAGGAAAGTAAACACTAAGGAGACTTTCCCACACCCACAGCGGAGTATGCTACAGGTTGCTTACCTAAGCACCTATACATCAGTTACCTTACTAGGTAACTCACTCAATACTGCACCTACAGTGCTGGGAAAAATACTACAAATATCAGAAAAATATAGGGAACATCATATACTATGTGAGAGCTGTAATATCATACTCTAACAATTTTGAATCAGGAACATAACAAGGAAATGAATGAATACTTGTCAACAGACAGGTTACCAAATATGGAACAAGGATCAAAGTTTGGAATGTCCAGGAACTAGTAAAGTTCCAGAGGTGGGAATTATATTGGAACATTGAACTATCTGGGAATGGATTGTAACACCTGCAGAAAAGGCACAAGGTGAGCATCTTGCCCTCTACAACTCAAGCAGTGCTGGAAGTCTGACAATGTTCACATCAGTAAAAACCTGCAGACATAACAGAAACTACCAATGCACCTTGGATAAAGAAGCCATGTGAAAGCAGTCCATGCTAGAGGACTTCTGTTAGGGCAACACTACAAGGCTACCAAACACAAGATAAAACACAGAAATATGAAGTGAAGAGGGGATAGCTCAATGACAGGGGAGATCACACTTGTTTTAGTGGGATTCCTAAGAGATTGAAACTAAAGACTAGCTATGTACATGCCCCTTATTTATGCTATTTATTTAATATTTAATATTTATTAGAAAGTTGAGAAAAATACTAAAAATGGATTGTATGCACCCTACAGTGCATAGCTGCACTTTTGGTGCTTATGTAAGCCCACCTGGCACTGTGTAGATCTGCGCGGTGCACTGGGGTTTGCATAGGCTCTGACTGCAGGTGCAGTGCTGATGCACCAGGAGGCCTCTATGGGCACACAGTGCAAAGTGTGTCTGTCGGAGTGTAGGTGGCAGTGTCAGCCTTGAGTCGGTCGCTATCATCTGGCCATGCCGATGCTGTGTCGCATCGTTATATCACTCTGCAGCTGTATTTGGGATGTAGGTGACACCGTCATTGTTATGTTGGCACCATCGCTTGGTGGTGCCACTGCACTGTGTGTGCACATTGTGACTCCGCGATGCACGCACATTGCAAGTGTGCAGTGCACACATGTGTTGCAACGGTGTGACCACTTTCAACGGTGGTGGCGGTGGCACGATTACATAATCATTCTCGCATTGTGCCTGCACTGCTACATGTAGCTATAATTAAAATAAACTAAAATTAAAAATAAATGGCAAAAATATATATTATATATATTGCCCTGACAACTTCCTAGAAGACAATGCTGTTTTCACTGGGCTCACAAGCACAAACCTGTCAAATGACAACTTACCAAATATGAAATATGCAATCTAATGCCCAATAAGGAGTTGTGGAAGTCCACACTGAAAGAAGAGCTGATGTCACTAAACTCAAATCAGGTGTATGAAACCATCTTGATACCCAAGGGAGTCACACTAATAACATACTAGTATTTCAAATAAAATTTAATGAATCTGGAAATGCAACATGGTATAAAGTTTGAATCATAGCTTGGGGTTTTACACAATATAATGGTATCAATTCCAAGAAGTTTTCACTCCAGTAGCAAACTTAGAGTTGAGCTAAATCATTATAGCTTTGGTGGTGAAATACAACTTGGAACTAGACCAAATGGATGTCACCACAGCATACTTAAATGGTGAACTGGAGGAATAACTGTACTTGCTTCCCCCAGATGGAGTGAAAATTGAACCCAGGTACTGTTGGAGACTAACATGCTCATTGTATAGTTTAAAGCAAGCCAGTCATACTTGTAACAAGACCCTTGACCAAAAGCTTGGGAAACTCAGTTTCACCAGACTAGATGCAGAAATGTGCTTGTATGTTTATTGCAAGGGAAATCAAGTATGTTTCTAGTTGTCTATGTAGATGACTTACTCTTAGTAGCAAGCTTGTGCTCATTCATGGATTCCATCAAATGTCACTCTCCTCAACCTTCAAGGTGAAGGATCTAGGAAGTAAAATTTATACTCAGACTAGAAGTCTGGCAAAACTGATCAGCTCAAACAATTAACTTTGTCACAGTCACAGCACATACACATAGTCCTCTAATGCACAGGCATGAAAGACTATAAGCCAGTATGGATACCACTAGCACATAATTCCAAGCTGACTTCTGAGACCCTGGATTCAAATGAAACAACCCCACCATACTCTAAATAACCATTGAAGGACAGCAAGTCTCCTACCTCACCATTGTGAGAGGTATGGTGAAATATACTCTGGAAATATAGTCTGGACGAGCTCATACTATATTTCCATTATTATTTCTACTTTCTCTCTAATTTATTATACACATAATTAGTTCGATGACCTATGTATTTGGTACATCGACTCTTGTGGGCGCATACATGCCAGACTTATGTATTCTAGCACCCGTAGTTAGAACTCAGACACTTTTTACCCTGCAACCATGACTTACCCAGTGTGAGAGGTATGGCGAAATACACTCAGGAAATATAGTCGGATGAGCTCTTACTATATCTCCTTTATTATTTCTATTTTCTCTCTTTTATTATATCTATAATTAGTTCGACGACCTATGTATACGGTACATCGACTCTTGTGGGCACACACATGCCAGACTTATGTATTCTAGCGCCCGTAGTTTAGAACTCAGATACTTTTACACCGCAACCACGTGTCAGGGGACAATCTCAAGTTTTCTAAATTTATCCCTGACCTTCCTTAATATAGTCTCATAAGTCAAGGATAAGAGTACCTTGTTTTTATCACATTTTCAAACTCAGCTGCACCTTTAGTTAGTCACTCGCTAGCCGAGGGTTCCTTAGACTTTTCTCTTCAGATTCCCTCTGCTAGTGCCCCAACTCAGTCATAGTGTGAGTCAGTGTGGTCTAGAGAGTCGCCCTTACAGAAGAAAAGTCTCACATCGAGTGACTGGAGTCACCGCCGCTATTTTTCGAACCATATTCAAGATCGCGAATTCAAACCTTTATACAGATCTAATCTACTTCGAGTTTACATGCGGTCCCCTCCCCTCATTTTTACTATTATGTCGACTTCTATTACCGATCCCCACCAGGTGCTGGAACAGCACAGTAACGACATTAGAGATCTCCAAGCCTCCCAGAAGCAAAATACGGACCTGTTGCAGCAAATTCTTCAGCAACTCACTGTACAAACACAACCACCAACGAATCCTCCACAGCCGCCCGCGTTACCTACGTCGACCTCTGCTGCCATTTCGACCAACTCAGGCCCGAAGGTTCCACTTCCGAACGCGTATGACGGTGATCGATCTGGCAGACGTACCTTCTACAACTCGTGTCTGCTGTACATCAGCATGAATGGGTCAAAGTTCCAGACGGACGAGACGAAGGTTCAATGGGTGGTGTCGTTCATGAAGACAGGTCGAGCCGCCCTTTTCGCAAATCGGCTCATGAAGTCGTGGAGTCAAGGAGACGTGGTGCCATTGTGGGAGACCTTCGTGCGGACCTTCGAGGGCAAGTTCTTTCCAGCTGACGAAGCAGCTACGGCCCGTATCAAGTTAGAAGGAATGATGTACCATCAAGCCCGAAGAACGGTCGACGAGAACTCGTTGACCTTGCAGGTTACAAAGACACGTTAGCCATTGTGATGAAATATCGACATGGCCTCTTACCGCATATCCAGACCCAGGTTGCGACGATGGAGAACCGCCCGAAGGATGACGACGAGCAAGGCTGGTACGACGCCGCTTCCCGCTTCGACTGAAATCGAAACGCAAACGAAATTTTTCGTTCAGCAGGCATCACAACGCGACCAGTCGCACTGAAACCTTCGACGTTCCCTCGCATCGTTCCCCCACTTCCCCCACATTCCACATCGACACTACCCTCCTCTAGGCCGACCGACGCGATGGACGTTGATGCGACAAAAGGCCAGGGTCTTCCCTCAACACTCTGTTTCGAGTGTCGTCAGCCGGGTCATCTCAGTTGTGACTGCCCTCGAAAACTACAAAGAATCCACTCCCTACTTACTAGCCTTGATGAAGAGGGACAGGACATGGCCATGGACATCCTTCTTGCAGAAGCGGATGTCCGAATTGCCTGTAGTAGGGTGGCCGAAGCAGATGACTCTCCTCGAGGGGCTGACCTACAGCCTGCTTCAGGTTTTCCCAACTGCAGCGAGTGAAGGGTATGCCCTCGCTGCCACTTTCAAATAGATTCAGTGTCCTCTCTGTTGATGATGTATGTACAGTTAATACATCAGAAGTTGAACCTCTGTTGAGTGAGGACACTGGAATTCAAGTCATACCTAACCCACCCAAGTCTCCCTCAGTCCATTCACATCGTAGAAGACCAGTTTGGGAACATCGTCTTCCAAAATCTCTCATTATTGCCTCAACGGCAACTGCGAAATCATTACACCTAAAAGTCGAGCTCCAAACAACTGACACTGGTCTTCTCCGATCGACTCGTGCATTGGTTGATTGTGGTGCAACTGGTCTATTCATTGACCGAGACTATGTGTATGAAAACAGAATTGCCACACGATCACTCATCTACCCAATTCATGTATACAATGTTGATGGGACACCCAATGAAGCAGGTTCAATCACTGAAGTTGCTGAGTTGGTCCTCCGCTACAAGGATCACTCAGAAAAGGCATTGTTTGCAGTCACCAAGCTTGGGAAGGAATCCCTTTTACTTGGCTATACCTGGCTTCGGGATCACAACCCAGAGATCAATTGGCAGACACAAGAAGTCAAAATGACCTGTTGTAACCCACACTGTAAAGAGTGTAAAATCTCAACCCTCAGGGCACGTGAAGAGATTAGATGTTTACAAGCTTGTAGAGATGCCCCTGCCCCAGTCTTCACATCTGAGGAAACAGAAGAGCCAATTCCTGATTTACTACCTGATCAGTCTGATGAGGTTGAAGACCAAATAGAGGACTTAATTAAAGATGGAGATCGGGTATTTGTCACGGTGCTGCACCCAGAATTGACTCCAAGTCAGATTCGAGCATCTGCCACAGTGTCTCAGCGACTAGCAGAGGCTAGTGCAAGGTTTAATACACCGAGCCCAAAAGGTTTTCGAGACATTGTCCCTGATTATCTCCACACCTTTGAAGATGTGTTCTCCAAGGAGTCATTTAATTCATTGCCTGATAGAAAACCTTGGGACCATGCAATTGAACTAATCCCTGATGCAAAGTCAACCAATTGCAAGGTCTACCCTATGTCCCTCAATGAACAGACAGAGCTGGATATTTTTATTGCTGAAAACCTTGCAACTGGTCGGATATGTCCTTCTAAGTCACCCATGGCATCCCCAGTTTTCTTCATCAAGAAGAAGGATGGCTCCCTTCGACTTGTTACAAGACTATCGTGCATTGAATGCCCAAACCATAAAAAATCGATATCCACTCCCACTTATTTCAGAACTGGTGAATCGATTAAAAGGGGCACGGTATTTCACAAAACTTGATGTCAGATGGGGCTACAACAATGTTCGCATTAAGGATGGCGATGAGTGGAAGGCTGCTTTCTGAACAAATAGAGGGTTGTCTGAACCCTTAGTCATGTTTTTTGGCCTCACTAATAGCCCAGCAACCTTTCAGACTATGATGAATGACATCTTCCGAGATTTGATTGCAGAAGGAGTTGTCTGTGTCTACCTGGATGACATCCTCATTTTCACCAGGACGCTTGAGGAACATCGGCGTGTCCTATTACTGGTTCTAGAGCGTCTTCGCGAGTATAAGCTCTACCTTAAGCCAGAGAAATGTGAGTTTGAAAAGACAAAGATTGAATACCTTGGTCTAGTCATCTCTGAAAACCAAGCAGAGATGGACCCAATCAAGGTGTCAGGTGTACGTGATTGGCCCACTCCTACCAGTCGGAAAGAGGTACAGGCATTCCTTGGTTTTGCCAACTTCTATAGGCGATTCATATCAGATTTCTCCCACCATGCGCGACCACTGTTTGATCTCACAAAAAAGGAAACCAACTGGAGGTGGACCATGACAGAGGACAATGCCTTCCTTCTCCTCAAGGATCTGGTTACAAATGCACCAATTCTGACAATGCCTGATGATTCAAAACCATTTAGAGTTGAAGCTGACTCATCAGACTATGCCACTGGAGCAGTCCTCTCACAACAGCTGGATGATGGAAAGTGGCATCCTGTTGCCTTTTACTCAAAAAGCTTGTCAGCTGTTGAACGCAATTATGAGCTCCATGACAAAGAGATGCTGGCAGTGATTCGTGCCTTTGATGAGTGGAGACATTTCCTAGAGGGGGCACGGCACTCAGTGGAGGTATGGACTGATCACAAAAACCTCGAGTACTTCATGTCCTCAAAAAAGCTAAACCGAAGACAGGCCCGATGGTCGCTGTTCCTGGCACGTTTTGATTTCCAACTGCACCACTGACCAGGGCGCTCTATGGGTAAAACAGATGCACTCTCTCGCCGGTCTGACCATGGTTCAGGTGAAGGAGACAACTCAAACATCACTCTACTTAAGCCAGAGTTCTTTGCAATTCGAGCCATGGAGGGCATATCAATACATGGGCCAGAACGTGAATTCCTCACTGCTATTCGCCAAGGAAATGAGAAGGGTGAACAGGAGGAAGCGGTGATCAAGGCAGTGAAGGAACTCCGGAAATCTGGTGGCCGATCTATCAGATTAATGGAATGGTCAGAGGAAGATGGATTGGTGTTGTATCGGGGTAAAATATATGTCCCAACCGACCCAGAACTGAGGCGTAGGATTGTGGAACAGCACCATGACTCTCAGGTTGCTGGCCATGCAGGACGATGGAAGACTTTAGAGCTAGCAAGTCGCAACTTCTGGTGGCCAGGCATATCACGATATATAGGGCAATATGTCAAGACCTGTGACACATGTATACGCACCAAGTTCCAGCGTCGAATGCCAATTGGGGAATTACACCCAAACACCACACCAGCAGACCGATGGGATACAACCAGTGTTGACTTCATAGTTGACCTACCTGAATCTCAAGGATATGATTCAGTTATGGTAATTGTAGATCTCATGACAAAGCGGGGACATTTCCTGCCCACACACAAAACTGTTGACTCTGTGGGTGCAGCTCGGATCTTTTTTAAGGATGTGTGGAAGCATCATGGACTCCCACAGAGAATCATCTCAGATCGCGGATCACAGTTTGCAAGCCATTTCACTTGGGAATTATATCGGCTCCTTGGGATTCAACCAGCCTATTCCACAGCCTACCACCCTCAAACTGATGGACAAACTGAATGAGTCAACCAAGAGCTTGAGACATATCTACGGATTTTTGTGAATCAGTGCCAATCAGACTGGGTTGACCTTCTCCCACTTGCAGAATTTCAATACAACAACCATATCCATGCATCTACACAACAGACACCATTCATGTTAGACTGTGGACGTCATCCATGAATGGGTTTTGAACCAAACCTTCGATCCAGCAAGGTGGAATCGGCAAATGATTTTCGAGATCGAATGGCTGAAACTCTTGAGGAGGCAAAAGCAGCATTGGCTAAAGCAAAGGATGAGATGACAAAGTACTACAACCGTCGGCAAACCCCAGCACCAAACTTCAAGGCAGGAGACCAAGTTTTCCTAGATGCCAGTGATATTCAAATGGCCCAACCCTCAAAAAAGCTTTCACACCTTTGGTTAGGGCCATTCAAGATACTTGAACAGGTCTCACCAATTGCCTATAGGTTGGAACTGCCCAAGTCAATGAATAGACTCCACCCAGTATTCAATGTGGTGAAACTGACACCAAAAATTGAGGATCCAATCATTGGCCGCCATTCTCAACCACCACCAGATCCAATAGTAGTGGAAGGAGAAGTGGAGTATGAAGTTGAGAAGGTATTGGATAGTAGATGGAGATATGGGCGAATTGAATACCTCATAAAATGGCAAGGCTTTGGCATGGAACATAATAGCTGGGAACCAGGATATATGGTATTCGCTCCCACTCTGACAGCAGACTTCCACACACGACATCCAGAGGCAGTAACAACTCAGGGCCCTATTCGAGGATCAAGACAACCTCCAAACACCATAGTACGAGTGACCCAGATTCCAGAGTTTTGAAAGGTCAAGCCTGGACTTTATTGGCAGCAACAGCATGTCGGGACGCCATATCTTAAAAGGGGGGGGTGATGTCAGGGGACAATCTCAAGTTTTCTAAATTCATCCCTGACCTTCCTTAATATAGTCTCATAAGTCAAGGATAAGAGTACCTTGTTTTTATCACATTTTCAAACTCAGCTGCACCTTTAGTTAGTCACTCGCTAGCTGAGGGTTCCTTAGACTTTTCTCTTCGGATTCCCTCTGCTATTGCCCCAACTCAGTCATAGTGCGAGTCAGTGTGGTCTAGAGAGTCACCCTTACACCACGACTTACTCAGACACCTGTTAGTATCCTGTAAGTTGTGATTGGTGTATCGTCTCGACTGTCACAGATGGGCTTTAGCTACTCATTCAATCTGAGTTTTGAACTGTACCAGTCGAAACTCAATCCTTATCTCAACCCGCGTGGACTACATCCACGCTACTCTATTATTCGACTCTCTAACTACTCTACTTGCACTCGAGCAGTTGTCCAGAATCACACTTAACAGTTGATTCTATTTATTCATTCTAGCTATCTACCTTACTTTAGATAGCTACTTCTCTCTACTGTATTGAACTAAGTAGTCAATACGCGTTCAGTCTGTATTAGACTTAGACAGTCAATACCTTGTGGTATCGTACCTAAACGGTCGATATTCTTCGTATATAGAATGGTTAGAACTTCTACCACTCTTCACAGTGGTGATCCGGGCCGGACCGTACTTTCCCTACAAAGAAAAAACGATATCTTACGACTATAAGCTTCTAAGCACGTAAATGACTACTGGCAAGAACCAAACATCGAGACCTTTGATGACCCCAAGTAATTCAAAACCTCGTCAAAGACCTGTGAGTCTGGAACCACCCCGTAACGTCACCATGAGGAGGTCTTCATTGACTTTTCAAAAACCAGTTCTTCCTGGGAGTCCTCCCGGAGCAGCAGCTGGACCGTCAATGGAAGCCCCCCCAAGTCCGCGAGAAGAACGTCCGCCGACTGAGCAGTCAAACATTCCAGGAGCTAACGTTGAGACTATCCGTGCTTCTGAACCCGTTCTCTCGTTCCCACCTAGACAGGTCATCCTTAAGCAATTCTTCAGGGGTCATATGATTTATGCTCAACCCATCGACTTACAATGGGATGTGTACTATGCCGATCGAATCCCTGCAGATCAGGTTACTCCCTTCGTGGAGGAGTATAATTTGGATTACCCTCTTCTACCGGCGACTGTAGCAGTCTGGTTAGGTCGTTATCAGGCCATTTTATCGGCGCAAGATCTATTCACGTGACCTGGAACCCTTGAGGATCTGACCCGCTCGATTCCCGAATGGTCGAGTGAGGTTACTTCTGTTATGGAAGAAGGAAGGACAATTCTTAAGCAAGAAGTGTTCTCTTCATTTCTCGAAGCACTCCGCACACACAACGACACATTGCAAATCCTTCACGTCCTGCTCGGTGGGGATCACATCGTCCCTAAGGTTGACTACCAGTATATATACATCCGGATGTTGGAGGAGTCTCTTAACAGGATCACTTGGAATTCTTCGTTTGCGTATTTTACCTTAAGGGGTCGGTTAAGGCGAAATCAGAGGAGGCTTGATAAGATGGTTTTGGAAGTGCTCTACCCTTATGGTGATTCCATCCAGGTACCCGATTCACCCATCTCCACAACCAGTTGGTTCGTTCATACCCTGAATGGGTCTCCCGACACTCGTTTCCTTCGTTCGCTCAATCGTCCCATTATTTTGCAAGACTTCCCATCAGATATGAGGATGCAAGTCACAGAACGTCTTCAGGAAAAGGGAATGGAAATCTGCACTCCCCTCTATCAATCTCAACCTCGTCGACCTTTGATTACGGCTGAAATTGAGAGAGGTATTGCAACAGAACCTAGCCCTACCCCCCATCAGGGAATTCACCACTCTCGCATCACGTTCAAACGAATTCCGAGTAATCCTAACGTCAGCGATCAACAAGCTGCGACTAGGAATCGATCAGTCGCCAACAGGGGTCGACCGTCTTTCTCTACTGCATTCACTGAGGGTATAGCTGGTCAAGTTACTGGTCGAGGATCGCTGAATCCAGTCGATCCCTGCCATTCCCTGCCGATCTCCTCAAACCCCTTTTTGCCAGCAGGAGGACCCCCTAGTAATTCATCTGGGAGTTCTAGTGCCTCAAGCTATGGAGGAAATTCAGGATGTGGGGGGCATTACGGTAGAGTACCTAACTCTCCCTTTCAAACTCTGATGCAGCCTCAAGTCAGCGCGCCTATTGATGAGTTACCTAAGGATAAAAGGATCGCTCTTAACACCAACGACATCAAGATAAAATGGTCAGACCTTCCCGAATACGATGGAACTCAGTCCAAGGCATTGGATTACATCATGGATATTATGAGTCTCTCGGAGATCTCAGACTCCATGAGCACACTGTTGGGAGTCGCTCTGCCAAGACGACTTACTGGCGATGCCAAGATCTGGTGAGCACCCTAGACCATGAACATCGTGCTGAATTCAGTCGATCTCACAGATCGTTTCTTTGGGGTATCGTAGAAGGATTACTTGGAACTCATTGGCGCGAATCCTAAGCTCTAGAATGGGAAGCCATGAAATTTCGACAAATCGGTCACAATCGTGAGACACCCGTTCATTACATTCAGTGGAGGGTCAAGCTCTATCAATTCCTGTACGGGTTCCACCAAAACCGGAAGGATGAAACACGCAGACTCATCCTGACACTGCCCATGGAATGGCTTTACCTTCTACAAGGACAACCTATCGACGACATCATGAGCCTGCAGACTTATGCGAACAATTTAAACACATCGAGAGCATTATCGGTTCCAAAAGCCTATAGTCATGATTGCCGAGCAAGACGAGTTGGATCCCTGGCATGAGGAAGAACACTCTGGAGGAATCGACCCCACTAACCGAGGTCACATCCTCCTCGGCGAACGCGAGGATAAAACCGTCCCTAGGAGATCAAATGCTAAGCAGGGTAAGAAACACAGCAAGTTCTTTTTCGAACGAAGTGACAAGAAAAGCATCGCCAAACCTCTGAAGGAGTGTTGGATTTGTGGGAGTTTAGAGCATTTCAAGATCGACTGCCCCCATGTGGGCAGGATGTCACACTATGTCTCTATTAACAAGTGCTCCACGCAGAACCCAATGGAGGAGGTGGAGGATCAAAGGGCTTATGAAATGGTTTAAGTGTACAGGGACAAGTACATAACATTGATGAGGAATCAATTTTCATTTCTGTCTACCTTCCTCAGCCAAAGGACAACATCATTTCAGATGTGAAAGCATCCTCGAATGAGAATGAGACATCGCAAGTTTATGTTTCTATATCAGACCATGATTTTCTCGAGAAAGGAGACTGGCTAGACGCTCATCGTCAGAACTGTGAAGGTCTGACTGAGACGAGAGTTTTATCGTGACCTGAACCTCCCACCATTGAGGAAATCATCAACGAGGACGCATTTGCAAACCGATCTAAGGAAATAAGTCAGACCTACGTTATAGAAGACCCCTCTGAGTCAGAGGGATCGGAGGAGGAGAGCTTCCCCTTTGACCCAGGGCAATTACCCGACTTAATTCCTTGCGATGAGTCAGACTCTGAAGCAGATGACTCTATTTTGAATGCCACTCCCAAGGTACCTAACAGTAGATGTATCAGGAGGAACGTCAAACTGGCTGCAAGAAAAGAAAGCAAAAGACCTAGAGTTCAATACCCCCGATCCAGTCGACTTATGAAAGAGGATTCGACTATTATCTATCGCAGAAGGGACCCTCCGGGTGGATATTCCAGTATTGGGATTTCAGCATTACACGTCTACGGACGCGTAGGGAATTCAGAAGCCTCAAATCCTATTAAAATCAGGCTGGACACTGGGGCTGACCTCTCCTTAATCTCGGAGGATTTCTATAAGGAACTAGAGGACCGCCCTAAACTCAAGCAAGGACTCAAGCTGCGCCTCGTACAACTTACTGGTAATGCCAAAGTATTAGGATACGTCAACGTCCCCATTTATCTTGAGGACGACACCGGTATACTCCTTAAATTTACTGCCGAAACATACGTTGTCTGAGGTATGACCGTCTTGATCCTTCTTGGAGAAGACTTTCACGTGAACTATGAGATCGGGACACTGCAAGACCAACTGCTGGGTTCCAGATTGATTTTGCCTGGGAGAGTAGGATCTATCCCAGCCAGTTCTTCCAAGGAGCCGCAGCCTTTAACCTTTTCGATTAGCAAGATCCCCTTTGAGGAATTAGCCAATGACTCGCCTGAATTGACTTCCAAACCAGACAAAGGAGTGCGTACTGAAAGAGTCACACGGGCCTTACAAGATTGTACTATAGAACCAGAATCGGCTCGATTAGTACCAATCTTTGTAGGAGATCTTATTGGTGACCAATGGATAGTCGAGGGAGTTGTCTTGCAGAACGACAATGGGAGTATACTAGCTGCTCCCACCACCGCCATCTCTAGGGAACATGCCGCGATACCTCTCGCTAATCCCTCTCTGATGCCAAGAATCATCAGACGAGGGGAAACCGTTGGATTAATTCACAACATGAACAAATGGGCCCAGACTCCTAGATCTTTGACTGAGAAAGCATCGATGCAGTCAACGGCAACCAAGATCGCCCATCTCGTCGAGAGTCTATCAAAAATAGAAGAGGAGCGTGTCCTTAATCCTCAATCCTCCGGGCTGCCCCCAGAATGGGAACTCACAGACAATTTCGACCTGGCAGGTCCTAAAACGTCAGAGGTTGCCACCACGGAAACATTTCATGTGGAAGATCTGCATAAGCTGGTTAACTTACGACCTGAAATCCCTACCGATGTCTCCTCCCGCTTGGAGTCGGTATTAACTAAGAATGTCCTAGCCTTCGGAGTAGACGGGCGACTGGGACAAGTGGATGTCAAGGTCAATGTCCCATTGAAAGAGGGCGCGCGACCTATTTCAATGTCAATGTTCCCAACCTCCCCAGCTAACAGGAAAGTCATTGATGAACAACTGGATACTTGGTTCAAACAGGGAGTAATCGAACTGTCCAAGAGTCCTTGGGGGGCACCAGCCTTTGTCGTCTATCGCAATGGGAAACCACGAGTAGTGATCGACTATAGAAAGTTGAACAGTCTAACAGTTCCCGACGAATTCCCACTGCCACGCCATGTCACAACCGTCACATGTCACATATTGTCACAAACATTCAAAGGTAACTTTCGACAACTCTTCGACCTATTGAATTCAACTCGACAAAACTGAACATTATTCGACACAATCGAATCTCTTTCGACATGTCTCATTTCGACATGTCTCATTTCGACATGTCTCATTTCGACGTCATATATGATTTCATAATTAGTTCATAACATAGTCATAACGATACGACGAAAAGCATAAAAGGGCTACGAAAGGAGCGAGGGAAGTCAGTCGAAATATCTGTATATTAGTGATATTAGTAATCTACTTTGTCGTAACCTCTTCGACAAATACTTCCGTGAGTTCTTGCGACTGGTAATAGCCTCTTACTTCATCAACAGGGCGAATATATACTTCGTCGAATGAGGCTTTCGAGTTTGATTAGTAGAATATTATTCGACTTTATCGAAGAATAATCGATTCGTGACATGCCAGTCGGAAATCATGCAAGTGCTTTCGGGCTCCAACATCTTATCTTCCTTCGATGCACTAGCTGGTTTTACCCAACTTGAAATGTTAGAGGAAGACAAGCCGAAGACCGCCTTCAGATCCCATCGAGGACTGTGGCAATTCAGGAGAATGCCCTTTGGACTTCATAATGGACCTTCTATATTCCAAAGGGTTATGCAAACCGTACTTGCACCTTACGATATTCTGCCTGGTTTATATTGATGACATCGTGATCTTTTCTAAGACATGGGATGATCATCTAGAACATTTAGATCAGGTTTTACAAGCCATAATTGCTGCGGGAATCACTCTCTCGCCCAAAAAGTGCTATGTGGGGTATAATTCGATTCTACTACTAGGACATAAGGTGTCTAGACTTGGCTTTTCGACCCATCAAGAAAAGGTTGCCGCTATATTAGAATTGGCTACGCCTTCTAAGATAGCAGATCTTCAACGTTTTCTAGGAATGGTTCTGTACTTCTCCACGTACATACCATTTTACTCCTGGACGGTCACTCCACTTTTCAACCTCTTGAAGAAAGGAGTTCGTTGGAATTGGGATTCTGAACACGCCCGAGCTTTTGAGGACATCAAGGTTGTGTTGAGCTCAGCTCCAGTACTTGGACACCCCGCGAGCGGTATGCCTTATCGGTTATACACAGATGCTTCGGACTTTGCGCTAGGATGTTGTCTCCAACAAATACAGAAAATGATGCTTAAAGACCTTAAGGATACGAAAATTTATGCCCAAGCACGAGCAGCCTTCGATCAATCATGAGACGTGCCCATCTTCATTACTCATTATAAAACCAAAGAGCTGGAATTCACCTGGACAGATTCCTGGGCTGCAGATTTTGACGACACCAGTGTCACGGTCGAACGCGTTATCACCTATTGGAGCCGTACCCTCAAGAAAGCAGAATGTAACTATTCAGCCACAGAGCGAGAAGCGTTAGCCGCTAAAGAAGGATTAGTCCATTTCCAGCCCTTTATCGAAGGTGAACATATCCTTCTGATCACTGACCATGTGGCGTTACAATGGGCCAGATCTTACGAGAATACTAATCGTCAACTGGCCACATGGGGGGTGGTATACGCTGCATACCCCAGTCTGGAAATCCTACATAGAGCAGGACGAATACATAGCAATGTTGACGCACTGTCCAGACTTCCTCGAGTACCAGACTATGCTAGCCCCGTGAGAGACGACCTTTTACCGATCGTAGTGGATTCTTATAACCAGAATGATGATGAGACGTTATGGGAGAACAAACCAGCAGAAAAAGCCGTCTTTCTCACTCATCACGAGTTAGTCGAACCAGTTGGAACCATGGAAGAGGTCCCCCAAACGAAATGGGACTTGCACAACCTCCCCAGAAACGATGAAACCGATGAAGCAAATTTTACTCTCTCAAATCCACAATTGCTTATAGAGATCGACGAAAATTACGCTAAGGAACTTTGCGATGGATACCAGAAGGATCCCGCCTTCAGAAATCATTATGCCACTGATCCCATTTCTCCAAACATGGTAACTACTCCTTCACATTATTTCATTGGCAAGAATAAGTTATTGTTCTTTCGAGATTCAGACTGGAAAAGTCGAATCTGTGTTCCTAGCAGCATGACGACAACCATACTCAAGCTGATACATGATAATCCCTTCGAAGGAGCTCATGCAGGCGGCCACAGGCTCTTTAATCTGATGAAAGACTGTTTCTTCTGGCCGAGGATGTTGCATGACTGCGTGGCGTACGCTCGCAGCTGCGACATATGCCAGAAAACTAAAATTGATCATTCCGCTCAACAAGGAGCTCTTTGACCTGCGGATGTACCCCTAAGGCCGTTTGAGGTTGTCTCAATGGACCTGATTACCAGATTGCCTCCTTCTACAGAGGGTGCTTATTCCGCCATCTTCGTCGCTGTGGATAAACTCACGCGTTTCTTAATCTGTGAACCCACCACTTCAGATCTATCCATAGAAGGATTCGCACGAATCTTCGTGAATAAAGTAGCCGCTCCTTTTGGCCTGCCCTCAAGGATAATCTGTGATCGAGACAAGAGGTGGACCTGTAGGTTCTGGAGAGAAGTCTGCAAAGTATACGGAAGTGCCCTTGCAGTATCCTCAGACTGATGGTCAAATGGAGAACGCTAATGCTATTGTGGAGCAAATGCTCAGAGCGTACTGTGCCTCTTCGA
The DNA here is from genome assembly GCA_015178975.1 of Hysterangium stoloniferum. Lineage (NCBI taxonomy): Eukaryota > Fungi > Basidiomycota > Agaricomycetes > Hysterangiales > Hysterangiaceae > Hysterangium > Hysterangium stoloniferum. The sequence goes on from WHVD01000025.1 coordinate 339,461, forward strand.
AGGAGGAATGGTCTAAATGGACTCAAGTAGTGGCTCATACCTACAATTTGATGGTTCAAAGCTCAACAAGCTATGCACCGGCTTTTTTGCTGATGGGCTACTTACCAAGAGGAATGTCTAGCTGTCTGGGAGGGGACAACCCTGTGGTTCCCAGAGAATTATCGGATAGCCCTGTAGCCGACCAATGGATCTTAGAATTGGAAAATCACCAACAAGTGGCGCGGGATTCGATTGCACGAGCACAAGAAACCCAAGCTCGCAGTTACAACAAGAGATGGAGATTGGTGGAAGATATCTCAGAGGGAGATTATGTTCTGATTAATCCCCATTCTCTCGAGCTCATCGAAGCCAAGGGACCTGGAAGGAAACTTATACAAAGACGGATAGGGCCGTTTGAGGTCTTGGAAAAGATCAATCCTCAAGTCTTCCGACTCCGCATTCCCTCGGAATATCAATTACATCCAGTGATTAATCGAGACCATCTTAAAAGGTACCACCTCTCCCCTAAGGAATTCGGATCCAGGGAGCTACTTGAGAACCCTCGAGAACTCAATCGTAACGACGAGGAGTATGAAGTAGAAGCTATAGTAGGGCACAAAAAGCATCGAAATCGACTCCTTTTCCAGGTTCGATGGAAAGGATATGGACCGGAGGAGGACACTTGGTTAAACGGCAATGACCTTCATAACGCTCCCGCTCTTCTTAGAGCTTACAAGACTATTTATCGAATTTAATGATCATTTCACATCCTTACAATGACAACACTGTTTATCTACTTCTAGCTCTACCCCCCCACTTTCTTCCCCCTCGGCCTTTCACTTCAATAACCGAGCAGAGCTTGAAATTAATATAAAATACGTAAATTCGCTAAAGAAAATTTTATTCCCCCTATCTCTTCCCTCCACGTCAACCTCTCTAATCAGTACACTATGTTGCAGGAGCAACAACCCAAACCCAAGTTCCCCAACTTCAAAAGAATACCGTGACCTCAACCTATTAATACCTCTACCACGCCGTCTCGTACTGAACAAGTCGAGCACTCCACAAGTAATTCTGGAACACCTTTGCCAATACCCTCTGTTGCACAGGGCGACATCGTGGGAACGTCCACCAACTCGGGGAATGGAACCGCCTTTACTCCATACGCTCCTCTTCCCAGACCCCAATTTCCCAATTTTAAAAGAATACCTCGACCTCAAACTACAGTTCCTTCTGCCCCATCACCTCGAACAGAAACTGTCGAGCGCGTGGAGGAGACCTCATTGTCCACGAATCCTACGCGGATGGACTCTGTTTCAAAAGCTGCACCATGGTCCTCTAATACTTGGGGGGCTCCCTCGGGAACATGGAGCGAAACCCCACCACCTTCTCGTAGTATTTTCCCTTCTACCGAAGAGGAGATCAAAAAGAAACAGCAGTCTGAGGCTTTCTCTGTGCAGGTCCAGGAGGAATTGAAAATGCTTAAACAGAAGAGGAGAGAGGAATACTTGGAAGGACAGTGGAGGATGGGGGCTAGGGATAATGTCCCTTCAAGGCAGACACGGCAGGAATGGAGGAGAATGGAAGGGCACGATAATCCTTCAATCATTGCTCCCCCTTCGGGTCATAAATGGACGGATTTCGCTGAAACGGATTGCAGCGACAGGGGCATGCCATGTGTTCGGAGTGTAGGACAAAAAAGTAGGAAAGGAAAAGATGGGGTCACCTTCTACGATTGGGACAAAGTATGAAGGATCAAATTACAAAGCATTGCATTGCGACGTGGAGATGGAGTTGCACTACCTCCCAGACCCCCTTCACAACGTGGACCTCAGGAACGGACCTACTGGATGGGGCCCGGTGATCTTTCATCTGACTCGGAGGACGACCAATCTCGCTACCCCACCTACGACAGTAAGTACCTCGGTGCTGACTGCCATGAAGGCTTCCTACTCCCTGACAACATTCACTTCTTCACGAGTGATCCTAACCAATGACGAAAGCTACCAACTTCCGTCAGAGTTTGGAGAGGGTATCGTCCAGCAGACCCTGCGACCCCATCCAGTTCCTCTCATCTCCCTCCACCTCCGCCGGTCTTTTCCGTACCCACATTACAGCGCTTTACACCCTTTTCAGAGTTACCGGGAAGACTTGTACCATCCGCCGAGCTGCCTTCTCTTCCCCCTATACCACTACCCCTCCCCTTCGCAGGACATTTCCTTACATCACCGTCCTCATCCATACCCAAGCCTTCTCCAGCACCGCAGCCAATCTCACCCCTCCGCACGTCACCTGACCCTCTCGTCGCCTCCCACTCTACTCTGATGCCTTTGGTCCCTGCGGTGTCTAACATTCCCCTCACTTCCTTGACAACATGGAGTCCACCGCCCGCCTCTCCCTACTCCCCTTGTGTTTCTCTGGGAAGCCCCATTCAGCATCCTAATGATACATTAATGGATATTGATCACCCTATCCCGGAAGTTCTCGCAACGCCTATGGAAGAAGTCCTCGAGGCGCCTCTCTCAGCCATAGATGCCTCCAAGGAACCCCCCCCGGCAATGGAAGTCTTCGAGGAGCCTCCCCCCTTAAGCGAAAAAGCAAAAGGGAAACAAAGAACTGATACTCAGGCCAACGAGCCCCTTGTCATTGACCCCCCCCCGGCCCACCCCAATTGCAGCCCCCCACCGCAGCCATCCTCTCCCCTCCACTCTGAGGATACAGCTGGCCCCTCCCGTCCCTTCCAGTCAAGTTGGATGCACGTGTCCATTAATTACCCCTCCGACATCTTCACCGTGGGACGCACATTAACGTGACTGGGACCAACCCTGTGGCACCCCCTTCTTAAAGGGCATATCCAGGGGTATAGTGGGTCTCTCACATTGTCAGACCGCATGAGTGCGTTTTATCTATGCGTCAATGACCCTAAGGAACAGCTGCGTTTAGCGGAGGATATCAAACGGGTGGAACTCTCCATGTTTCGGTCCTTACTTGTCAACTCTTCTTGTGTTCTTCCTGACCACACACCAACCCACTCTGCAGTGGACCTCGTTGACTTGTTGGAGCAACTGTTGCTGGATTCGGACACCTCGAGAGGAATCCCCCCTGGGGGAGACATGAGCTCCACACCGCTCATCACTCCTACCCTGCCATCACTCCACCCTCGACCCCCTCTCATTGCCGTATTACTGACGCTTCCACTGATTGCGTTCGCGCCATAATTTGAACGAGCCAGAAGGCCTACGGTCATTGGGTCTCGTCGATCCAAAAACTGGATGGGTTGACATCCGCCAATGACGCTTTGAGGTGGGAGGACATCGCTCTTTCCTCTCGTGCCAAGTGTCTCACCTGGGGCAACGCTATCCTACACCTTGGGGGTTCATCGCAGGATGCATGGGGAGGAGTTCCAAATGTCCTTCGACATCTTCTTTGACATAGCTCTTCGACCTGGGAGGCACTGTGAGAGGTATGGTGAAATACACTCAAGAAATATAGTCGGATGAGCTCTTACTATATCTCCTTTATTATTTCTATTTTCTCTCTTTTATTATATCTATAATTAGTTTGATGACCTATGTATGCGGTACATCGACTCTTGTGGGCACACACACGCCAGACTTATGTATTCTAGCGCCCATAGTTTAGAACTCAGACACTTTTACACCACAACCACGACTTACTCAGACACCTGTTAGTGTCCTGTAAGTTGTGATTGGTGTATCGTCTCGACTGTCACAGATGGGCTTTAGCTACTCATTCAATCTGAGTTTCAAACTGTACCAGTCGAAACTCAATCCTTATCTCAACCCGCATGGACTACATCCACACTACTCTATTATTCAACTCTCTAACTACTCTACTTGCACTCGAGCAGTTGTCCAGAATCGCACTTAACAGTTGATTCTACTTATTCGTTCTAGCTATCTACCTTACTTTAGATAGCTACTTCTCTCTACTGTATTGAACTAAGTAGTCAATATGCGTTCGGTCTGTATTAGACTTAGACAGTCAATACATCGTGGTATCGTACCTAAACGGTCGATATTCTTCGTATCTTCTACACTCGAGCAGTCATTCAAAATCATACTTTACAGTTGATTCTCCTTATTCATTTTAGCTCTCTATTCTACTTTAGATAGCTATTTCACTTGACCGTATTGAACTAAACAGTCAATACGTGTTTGGTCTGTATTAGACTTAGATAGTCAATACATCTTCGTGTTGTACCTACACGGTCAATATTCCTCGTATATAGAATGGTTAGAACTTCCACCACTCTTCACAGTGGTGATCCGGGCTGGACTGCTCTTTCCCTATGAAGAAAACATTACTCTACGACTATTAATTTCTAAGCACATAAATGACCACTGCTAAGAACCAAACACTGAGATCTTCAACAACCCCAAGTAGTTCAAAACCTCATCAAAGACCTGCTAGTCTGGAACCACCCTGTAACGTCACCATGAGGAAGTCTTCGTTGACTTTTCAAAGACCAGCCCCTCCTGGGAATTCCCCCGGAGCAGCAGCTGGACCATCAATGGATACTCCCCCTGATCCACATGAGGAATTGTGAAGAGTTGATAGATTCTGACCACTCAATATATGAAGAATAGTGTTTATTCAACTACTATTAGAAAGTATTGACCATTCAGTACAATACTATAGATTTCTAGACTGATAGTACTACTATAGGGACGCACTACACATCACAAGAGCAACTGTACAGTTGCTCATGACGACTAGAACAAGAGAATAGAAGAGTTGACCCTTACGGTACAACTTGTAGCTAGAAGTAAGAGAGATAATCAGCGAAAGACTGAATATCTAGGGTAGAGAGATAGCAGCGCGAATCGACTACAGTGTTGATGAGCGCAGAGTCTTGAGAGTGGAACTCGACCTTCACGGTTCGAGTCCAAATACTATTAGTATGCAAGAAGACACTACCTTTATGGGTAGTTGAGATATTACCCTTGACACCTCTCGCTATTTGACATCTGAGTCGTTATGAGGTGGTGTCTGCTGGGTAAAAGAGTCTGTAGTTTGACGCCGAGAGTGCCCATAGATATACACAAGGCTTCAAACTAAGAAATAAGGGTATGCTTGAAAGATATAGAGAATTAAAGAAAAGAAATAAAAGCCAGATAATAAAGTACTATAATACGTCTATTATTCCACAGTCCAATCATGATATATGCATACCCTTCACAGTGCCCCCCAGTTCGAAGGGATGTGCTATACAAGGTGTCGAAGAGCATCTGGGACACCACCCCAAGCTTCCCGTGAGGATCCCCCAAGGTCCAAAATGATGTTTCCCCACTGTTCCCTTTTCACTCTGAAGGATTCGGCTATTCTCGCCCAAGCCAAATTACTAGAATCCCTGTGCAAGGAGTTGGCCCAGCATCTGTAGGCCTTCTCTCTGCAACGAATGACTGCACGGACACTAACCAGCAGAGCGGAAATCCGCACGAGAAGAGGAGCATTGGGGAGGGGAAACAAAGACGTGGGTAGCAGGGCAGGAACATGTGGCTGCGTAGTGGTCTCTGTGGGAGGCGTCAGGACGAGGGCCTCGAGTAAATCTACGAGGCCAGCAATAGAAGGAACACTCACTGAGTCTGGGGGCAGACAGTGTGGTTCCACTATGATATGCCAGAACATAGAAAGTTTAATCTCCCGAGCTGCTCGCGCAATGTTCTCCCCCTCCACAGGATCCTCGAAGGAGAGATAGAAGTCCTCCATAATCTCAGATGATGGAGCAAGACCACAACAACCCTTAAGGCTCCCTTGAAGGAGCGGTTGCTGGATTACTGGCACCAGCTGCGATAGCACCCTTCTGACAGGAAACTGTTTGGAAGGGTAGTTGACAGCTACTCGCGTCCAGAAAGTGGTGGAGATGAGCTCGGTTGGGGGAAGCGAGCTGTCAGGGATGGGAATAGGGGATTGCTCTGGGAGAGGAGTGGTAGCCTTCTGTATCTCATTTGCCTTTCCGCTCGTCGGGGGAACAATGACGTCCGGTGTAAGAGGGTCCAAATCGACATTCATGCGCTCCTGTGGAAGGTCGTGGATAGGGCTACCTAAGGACACACAATATGAATATGGAGAGTGGGGAGGGATAGCCGGTGACGGTGGAAGTGGGGTAGTGACCGGTATAGCCTGGGGGGAAGGAGGTAGACGAGGCGCTAGAATCGGGGCCGAGGGAGTGTGTGCAGGGTGGAGGATGGGAGGGGGCCTTGAAGTTGGTGAAAGGTGTGGGACTGGAATCGGGGAAGGTTCGCGTTCCTGTGACGGTTGACTAGGGCAATGACCCCTCCATACTTTGGATGACGGTTTCCATGTTTGTCGTTGATTGGGGTTGCTGGTCACGAAGCAAACTTTCGAGGGGAGGAGGAACCCTTCGTGACAATCCTCTCCCAGATATTGGATGCTATACGCATCATTCCTATCCTCATCTTCCTCCTCATCCTTATCCGAGGAAAAATCAATTCGTCCCCTACGATATCCTTTTTCTCGTTGGGGCAGTGCTTGACCATCCCCTCGGGTAAGGGTTATCCGTTAATACGCTGGAGTAGTTCCCAGTCATAGAAGATGGTTCCCTCCTTTTCTTTCCAGCTCTTGGTTCCCGTCATTCTAATGCAAGGTGTCCCACCCTTGCTATCATCTGTCTCTGCAAAGTCAGCCCATTTCTCTCCTGGGGGGGGAAGGATTGGCGCGGAAGCTCTGTTTCCGAATCGTACTCTGTCCTCACGCCGCTGTCGCTTGAAGGGGACTCCCTCTCTTGCTCCCCTTGCCTCCTGTTGACTTCTATACTCAGCGCGTCTTTCTCTTTTGCGGGTGAGCCACCTTGCATTATGTTCTTCTATAAACGTTTCCTGCCTCCGCATAGTAGCAGCAACTTCCTCTGATGACAGTCTGAAGGAATGCCCTAACGGCTTACTCCAATCAGTGCTGCTATGTCCCCCTGGCTCAGCACCAAAGGAGAAAGTCGACAGGGGGGTTGGTCCTAGGGTACCCCAATTGCTCTCGACATTGTCTGTACAAGGCATGCGGGTAATGAATCCCCCGCCAGTCGTGGATGTACTGGCTATCAGGGCCTGTGGGACCTTTTTGAACTTAGGGAGGACTTGCTTGTTTTGTTGGGATGGGAGCATCGTAGTATGGCAAGGTGGTGGAGTTGAAAGTAGAGGGAAGAACTACAGATAGGTGAAGGACGTGGTATGAAAGATAAAGAAAATTTATGCGAATTTATGTGTACTTATTTTTATATATATTGAATTGAAACTCCGCTCAATTGGACGTTAAATGTGTGGCTGGGTTTTGGGTAAATGTGTCCGCCACCAATGAATGGTTGTCCCAACCAACCGGAAGGAGAGAAAAAATGAAAGAGAATAAAAGCCAATGAGATGGCTCACTGAACAACTGAGATGTTTCTGAAAGGAAGTTACGAAAGAAATGGAATAAAAGATAGAATAGATGGTTCCTCGAGCACATATATTCTGTTAGATTTTGAACAGTGCCTTGTATGCCCTCAGAAGTGCTGGAGCATTTCTGAGGTTAGTACTGTTTAACCACGAATCCTCTTCAGGTCGATAACCTTTCCAGCACACCCTAAATAGCAGATGGTTGCGCTGTTTTCTATGTCCAACAATAGCTGCAACCTCATATTCTTCATGATCTGGTTTCAACTCTCTTAGGTTCTCAAGTTGGGGTCTTGGACCGAGGTTGGGAGGAGAGGGTTGGTATTTCCCAGTTAATGACTGGATGCATCGGATACTCTGGGGGAATCTTAAGCCTAAATACTTGAGGGTTCAGTTTCTCCAGGACCTCGAACGGTCCAATCCGTCTTTGTATTAGTTTCTTCCCAGTTCCCTTGAGGCGAAATATACCCATGTTACAACCGTGTTGCAGCCGTTCGGCCCGAGGTTATTGCCACCTATCGACGATTCGAATTATCACTCAAGTTACCACATTGGAAACCATTGCCCTCCAACATTTCTAATTGAGTAAACCCAGCTAACACGTCGAAAGAAGAGAGAACATTTGACCCCGACAGCGCTTGCATGATCTCCGATTGACATGGTAAAGGGAATTCGTCTGGAACAGTGAGATGATTAAGTTTCTGGTAGTCAATGACCACCCACGGTTTACCATTGCAGTATACTATGAAGGCCAGCACCCCCCAGGGACTTTTAGATAGCTCAATAATGCCCTGTTAGAACCAGGTATCCATTTGCTCGTCTATAACTCTCCTATTGGCAGGGGAAGAGGGGAACATAGGCATGGAGATGGCTTTCAAGGGGATAGGGACTCTGCATTCCACTTGCCCTAACCATCCGTTGACTCCGAAAGCCTTAATGTTCTCAGTCAAAACTCATCTGAGATGTGGCAGGACTTCCATTGGTATATCTGGTCCCAAATTGACTAGCTTGTGGAGATCCTCTGAGGCAAATTTCTCATTATCAGCCACTGCGGCCGTCTTAGGACCAGGCGGTTCAAAATCGTCCGCAATCTCTGATTCAATAGGTGGCTTAGGCCTCTCTGAGGCGAATTGATGGTCCTCCTCAAGTTGAGAGAGACTTTCAATAAGGTGTGCAATCTTGGTCATGCCGGCTGCCATTAAACCCCTCTCCTCAAGTGACCTGGGCTTGTGAGCCCAATGAGCAAGGTTGTGAATTATCCTGATTGTCTCCCCTTGTCGGATAATCTTAGGGGTTAGTGACAGGTTGGCCAAGGGTACTGCTGCACTATTCCTTGAAATTGCCATGATTGGGGTGGCTAATATGGAACCATCCTCATTTTCCAATACAATTCCTTCAACAATCCACTCCTCGCCCATTAGGTCTTCAACAAAAATAGGCACTAGTCTGGCTGACTCCGGATTGATGGTGCAGTCCTCCAGGGCTCGCACGACTCTTTCGGTACGCATGCCTTTATCGGGAAGAGAGGTGAGTTTAGGTTGCTCCTTCTGATGCTTCCCAAAAGGGGCCTTGTTGACGGTGAAGGTCAAAGGTTGAGGTTCCTTAGAAGAACTGGCTGGAATAAAACCCTGTCATCCCAGGAGAATAAGCCTAGATCCCAACGGCTGATCTCTTAGAGTACCAATTTCGTAGTTAATATGGAAATCTTCTCCTAAAAGAATTGGCACCGTCATTCCTCTAACGACATAAGTTTCCACCGCGAACTTCAGTAAGATTCCACTGTCGTCCTCCAGGTAAATAGGAATATTAACATATCCGATGGCCTTGGTGTTACCCGTGAGCTGGATTAGATGTAACTTGAGTCCCTGTTTCAACTTATACTGGCCCTGCAGCCCTTTGTAGAATTCCTCTGATATCAGGGAAAGATCCGCTCCCGTGTCCATTCTGACTTTAACACGTTCAGGTGAATTGGGAGTTCCTACATGACTGAAAACATGGAGCGCTGCCACTCCTATGCTAGAGTAACCACTGGGGGGGTCCCATTTTCGATAAAGGATCGTAGTATCCTCCTTCATCAGTCAACTGGGATGAGGGTATTGGATTCTAGGCCTCCTACTTTCCTTGCACAGGGACAGGCTTATGTTCCTGCACTCACTTTGACAAGGAATATGTTTCAAGGGGGAATCCAATGCCGGATCACTGTTGCTGTCCTCTGAATCTGAGTCATCGTACAGTAGTAAGTCGGGGGGGTTTCCAGGATCAAACAGGAATGTGTCAATGTCAGCTCCAGGTGAACAGAGCGAGTCCGAGGTGATTTGTTCATGATAACCTTGAGTCTGACGGTGGTTCTTGGTCAGGCCTTCAAGGTCCTGCCCATGTGCACTCAACCGATCTCCCTTTTTGAAGAAATCTGCAGCGAGTATGGATACGTAGACCTCAGATGGAGGAGCTTCACCAGTCGTTCAATTTTCCTCGCTTAATAAATCGTCTCTGACTCGGGGTGCATAAATGGGAACAATAGTCAATTCATCATCAGAGCTATTTACTTGTCCTTGTATAGATAGTCCATGAACCGCTTCATATAACCTTTGCTCCTCAGTTTCTTCTGACATATCCTGTCCAGAGCATTTGTTGATAGAGACATAATGAGACATTTTGCCCGTGTGGGGGCAATCTATCTTGAAATGCTCTGGACTTCCGCATATCCAACATTCCTTGGTGGGTTTGACCGAGCTATTCTTGTTACTCCTCTCAAAGAACATTTTTCCATGATGCTTTCCCTGCATCAGGTTAGTGATGTCTGGGATGATCCTTCTCATCGAGGCTCTCTCATTAGTCTCACTGACGAGAACATGGTTAGGTGAAGAGAGGTCATCCGTGGCCCTAAAATCCAATTCCTGACCTTCTGATAACATTACGTGTGGTTTCTGGAACCGGTAACATTCCCAGTGCATTTGGACCCAAGCATTGATCAGAGCTTCTTGCAGGTTATTAGCATAAGTCTGCAAACTCATGATGTCGTCGATGGGTTGTCCTTGAAGAAGGTAGAGCCATTCCATAGGCAGTGTGAGAATGAGTCTGTGCATTTCATCCCCTCTGTCTTGGTGGAACCTGTACAGGAAATGATAGAGTTTAATTCTCCACTGGATTTAGTGGACGGGTATCTCACGATCATGACCAGCTTGTCGAAATTTCATGGCTTCCCATTCTAAGGCCAAGGATTCATGCCAGTGAGTTCCAAGCAATCCTTCCACAATGCCCCAAAGAAACGACCCATGAGATTGACTGAATTCGTACGATGCTCACGGTCTAGGGTGCTCCACCAGACCTTAGTGTTGCCCATGAGTCATCTTGGCAGAGCAACTCCTAACAGCACACTCAAAGAGTCTGATACCTCTGCGAGACTCATGATGTCCATGATATAATCCAGGGCATTGGATTGGGCTCCATTGTATTCAGGGAGGTCAGACCATTTGATCTTGATGTTGTTGGTGTTAAGAGTGATCTTCTTGTCCTTAGGTAAGTCATCAATAAGCGTGCTAGCTTGAGACCACATCGGAGTTCGAAAGGGGGTGTTAGGCACTCCATTGTGGCACTCCCCACGTCCTGAATTCCCTTCTCAGTCTGAAATATTCGAACTCCCAGATGAATCGCTAGGGGGTCCTCTGGATGGCAAGAAAGGATTTGAAGTGATCAGCAGAGAATGGCGGGGACCGTCTGAGTTCAGCAATCCTCGACCAGCAACTGGGCCAGTTATACCCTCAGTGAATGCTGTGGAAAAAGACGGTCGACCCTTGTTGGTGACTGATCGGTTTCTGACAGTGGTCACCTCGTTCCCAAAGTTAGGGCTGTTTGAGACTCCTTCAAATGCAATGCGAGAATGATGATCTCCCTGGGGAGGCGCTGGGCCGGATTCCATCGCGATTTGTCTCTCGACCTCTGTCGTGTTCAGAAGTCGACGCGGCTGAGGTTGATGAAAAGGAGCACAGACCTCAATCCTCTTTTCCTGAAGGTGTTCTATCACCTGCGTCCTCATGTCCAGTGGAAAATCCTCCAATATCATGGGATGGTTGAGAGAATATAGGAAATGAGTATCAGGAGACCCATTTAGGTTGCAAATGAATGAATTAGTCATGGAGAGAGGTGAATCGGGGACCTGAATCGAGTCATTATAGGGGAGGAGTACCTCTAAAACCATCTTATCGAGTCTTCTTTGATTTTGCTTCAGCCGACCCCTTAAAGTGAAGTATGCAAACGATAGATTTGGCCTGACTCCATTGAGAGACTCCTCCAACATACAGATGTACATGTACTGGTAGTCAACCTTAGGCACAACATGATCTCCACTGAGCAGGACATGTAGGATCTGCAATGCATCATCATGCGTACGAAGTGCTTCAAGGAATAGAGAGAACACCTCCCGCTTGAGAATCCTTCTTCCTCCTTCCATAGTGGTTGTCACCTCGTTTGACCATTCAGGAATCGATCGGGTCAAGTCCTCAAGGTTCCCTGGTCACATGAATAAATCCCACGCTGATAAGATCGCCTGATAACGACCTAACCAGACTGCTACAGTCACTAGTAAAATGGGGTAATCTGTATTATACTCCTCCATGAAGGGAGTAACCTGATCCTCAGAGATTCAATCGGTGTAGTACATATCCCATTGCAAGTCGATGGGCTGAGCGTAAACCATATGACCTCCAAGGAACTGCTTAAGGATAACATGTCTCAGAGGGAACATGAGAATGGGCTCGGGTGCTCAACTAGACTCAACGTTGGCTCCAGGGGTGTTCAACTGCCTGGGTGATGAGCATTCCTCAGGTGGATCGGGGGGAATGTTCGTTGACGATCCAGCTACTACTCCGGAGGGATCCTCCGGAGGAGCTGATCCTTGAAAAGTCGACGAAGACTTCCTCAAAGTGACATTATGGGGTGGTTCTAAGTTAGCAGATTTTTGACGAGGCATGGAACTACTCGGTGTTGATGAAGACCTCGGTGTTTGGTTCTTGCCTGTAGTCATTCGCATGTTCAAGTCTTAGTAGTCAAATAATAAGATCTTTCCTCGTAGGAAAAGAACAGTCTGGCCCGGATCACCACTGTGAAGAGTCGATAGATTCTGACCGCTCAATATACGAAGAATAGTGTTTATTCAACTACTATTAGAAAGTATTGATTGTTCAGTACAATACTATAGATTTCTAGACTGATAGTACTAGTATAGGGATGCACTACATGTCACGAGAGCAACTGTACAGTTGCTCGTGACGACTAGAACAAGAGAATAGAAGAGTTGACCCTTACGGTACAACCTGTAGCTAGACGTAAGAGAGATAATCAGCAAAAGACTGAATATCTAGGGTAGAGAGATAGCAGCGTGAATTGACTACAGTGTTGACAAGTGCAGAGTCTTGAGAGTGGAACTCGACCTTTGTGGTTCGAGTCCAAATACTATTAGTATGCAAGAAGACACTACCTTTATGGGTAGCTGAGATATTACCCTTGACACCTCTCACTATTTGACGTCTGAGTCGTTACGAGGTGGTGTCTGCTGGGAAAAGAGTCTGTAGTTTGAAGCCGAGAGCACCCATAGATATACACAAGGCTTCGAACTAAGAAATAAGGGTATGCTCGAAAGATATAGAGAATTAAAGAAAAGAAATAAAAGCTAGATAATAAAGTACTATAATACGTCTATTATTCCACAGTCCAATCATGATATATGCATACCCTTCACAGGAATGTCCATCAACTGGGGAGTTGAGCACCTCTGGAGCTAATGTTGAGCCTACCTGTGCACCTGAGCCCGTTCTCATGTTCCCACCAAGGCAGGTCATCCTCAAGCAGTTCCTTGGGGGTCATATGGTTTACGCTGAGCCTATCAATGTGGAGTGGGACATGTACTACGCCAATTGAATCTCCACTGATCAGCTTACTCCTTTCATGGAGGGGTATGAAATGGATTACCCTTCTTTACTGGTGACTGTAGCAGTCTGGTTAGGTCATTATCAGGCCATCTTATCAGTGCAGGACTTATTCATGTGACTAGGAACCCTTGAGGATCTGACCCACTCAATTCCTGAACGGTTGAGTGATGTTACAACCATTATGGAAGGGGGAAGGATGATTTTTAGGTGGGAAGTGTTCTCTTTATTCCTTGAAGCGCTTCATGCACACGATGATGTGCCACAAATCCTTCACATCCTACTCGGTGGGGATCATATCGTGCCCACGGTTGACTACCAGTATACATATGTACATCCGAATGTTGGAGGAATCTCTTAACAGAGTCATACGAAATGTATTGTTCACGTACTTTACTCTAAGGGGCCAGTTGAAGTGAAATCAGAGGAGGCTCGGTAAAATGGTTTTGGAGGTGCTTTACCCTTATAATAATTCGATTCAAGTGCCCGATTCACCCATCTCCATGACTAATTCATTTGTTCACAACCTAAATGGGTCTCCTGATACTCGTTTCCTCCATTTGCTCAATCGTCCAGTCATTTGCAAGACTTCCTGTTAGATATGAGGATGCAAGTTGTAGATTGTCTTCAGGAAACAGGGATTGAAGTCTGCACTCCCTTCCATCAGCCTCAGCCATGTCAGCCTTTGAATACAATCAAAATTGAGAGAGAAATCATGACAGAACCCAGCCCTGCGCCCCATCAGAGGATTCATTTCTCTCGCATCATGTTTGAAAGAATTTCGGATAATCCTAACTTCAGTGATGAACAACCTGTGGTTAGGAATCGATTGGTCGCCAACAGGGGTTGACCATCCTTCTCTATCACATTCACCGAGGGTATAGCTGGTCAGGTTGCTGGTCGAGAATCGCTGAATCCAGATGATCCCCATCATTCTCTGCCGATCTCCTCGAATCCCTTTCTGCCACCAGGAGAACCCCCTAGCAGTTCATCTGGGAGTTCTAAAGTTCAGACTATGGAGGGAATTTGGGATGTGGGGGGTGTCACAGTGGAGTACCTAACTCTCCCTTTTGAACTCCAATGCAGCCTCGAGCCAGCACACTTATTGATGACTTATCTAAGGATAAAAAGATCGCTCTTAACACCAATGACATCAAGATAAAATGGTCTGACCTTCCCAAATATGATGGAACTCAATCCAAGGCTTTGGACTCATGGATATCATGAGTCTCTCAAAGATATCAGACTCCATGAGCACGTTGTTAGGAGTCACTCTGCCAAGATGACTCACCGGCAATGCAAAGGTCTGGTGGAGCACCCTGGACCACGATCACACTGAATTCAGTCGATCTCACAGATCGTTGCTTGGGGCATTGTAGAGGGATTACTTGGAACTCGTTGGTGCAAATACTTAGCCTTAGAATGGGAAGCCATGAAATTTTGACAAGCCGGCCACGATTGTGAGACACCCATTCACTACATTCAATGGAGAATTAAGCTTTATCAATTCTTATATGGGTTCCACCAAAATTGAAAGGACAAAATGTGCAGACTCATCCTGATGCTGCCCACAGAATGGCTTTACCTTCTACAAGGACAACCCATTGACGACATCATGAGCTTGCAGACTTATGCTAACAATCTACAAGAGGCTCTGATTAATGCTTGGGTCCAAACACATCAAGAGTGTTATCGGTTTCAGAAGCCCAGAGTCATGATCGCCGAACAGGAAGAGTCAGACCCCTGGCATGAGGAAGAACACTCTAGAGGAATTAACCCCACTAATCGTGGTCATGTCCTTCTCAGCAAAGCTGAAGATAAAACGGTCCCTAGGAGATCTAACGTGAAACAGGGTAAGAAACACGGCAAGTTCTTTTTTGAATGAAGTGACAAGAAAAGTGTCGCTAAACCCCTGAAGGAGTGCTGGATTTGCAGGAGTTTGGAGCATTTTAAGATCAACTGCCCTCACGCGGGTAGGATGTCATGAAACAGTTTATGGATTAAGCATACAGGGACAAGTACATAATGTTGATGAGGAATTGATTTTCATTTCTGTCTACCTTCCTCAATCAGAGGACGATGTTTTAGATGCAAGTTCACCTTCAAATGAGAATGAAGCATCACAAGTCTATATTTCTATATCAGACTGTGATTTCCTCGAAAAAGGAGACTGGCTGGACGCTCATCATCAGAACTGGAAAGGTCTGACTGAGATGGGAGCCTTATTGCGATCTGAACCTCCTACCATTGAGGAAATCGTTGATGAGGAAGTATTTGCGAACCAATCTAATTACTTTTTGGGGGCTCTCCGGCTCCCCCTCAGACTCCGACTCAACCTCTGCCACCTTGTGCTGAAAATGCCAAGTCAGTCAAAAAAACATGACAAGTTGAGGCTTACCTTGCCCGTGACTACTGCAGCCCTCTCCACAGCTGCCCGGGCTTTCTCCACGGCAACTCACGCAGCCTCTTCCTCATCCCTCTTCCTTTTCTCCTCTGCCACTTTCTCTGCGGCCAAGGCTGCCTGGTACTCTCTGTCCAGGGCCTCCTCAACCTCCCTGGCTTCTTTCTCTGCCTCCTCTTGCTGTCGTCATTGCTCTTCCCACTGCACCAAGATTTGGGCAGCGGTGAGTGGCACCTGGTAGATGTTGCCCATGGAGGGCCCAGGGGTAGGCATTGGCCTATGTGGTGTTGGTTTTGGACCCATTCTGGCAAAGATGGGGGAAGTAAAGAAGAAGAAATTTCATTTTTTCAAATTTTTATATAGGCTCATTGTGTTTGCACCTTACCTTCCAGATCACATGACTCTTTGACACAAGCCTCTTTGGGACTTCAGCATAAAGGGAGAGTACTGTTATGACCAGAATTCCTGCCGGACTCCGGGCACTAACTTATACACACCCACACCCTATATGCACCAATTGTCAGTTTACTGGAATTCCCACCGGACTCTGTATGTCAGATTTGTCTACATTCAACTTCGTTATGTTGTGTATCAGTCACCAGAATACCCACCAGACTCTGTCCCTGTCTATGTCCGACCTCATCCCACGCATCAGTCACTGGACCCCACTTGGAAAACCCATCATCCCTCTAACAGAGCCCTCTTCCCATTTTAGTCAAATGACCTGTCACAATTCGGACTCCGCTCCCGCTCCGTTTCCCTTATGGTTTATGATTTGTCATGATTCGGACTCTGCTCCATTCCATCCCATTCCTAACACCAAATTTGGTGTTTACTATTCTCGTTTTATGTTTTGCTAGTTTCATTTCATTTTTACTGGATTTGGTATGTCATTGATTCCACAGTCTATATAGTCTGTGTAATGTATTCAAAGGTTTCTCTTAGATAGCTCAATATATGCTATAGTGTCACAGGACTTCAACAATAAAACAAGCAAAGGTCCAGTAATTTAAATACTGATAGATTAATGACCTGCACTATTAAGCTTAAACAACTCAAATAAATGCTTATTTTGATTATTGAAAGGTTCAATAGAACAATATTAAAAATAGTATGAGTTGACTCTATTGCAATACACAATATACAAGGGTTTAATAAGCTTGTAATAAAAGTATTTGTTTCTCAATATCTTGTGTCAGTTAGTGTAGCACCTCCTGACAATATAGGTTGGATGCTCTGGGAGGTGTATAGTGGTTCTGACACACATTAACCTCCAAAAGCATGGTCCACAATTAGCATCTTCATATGAAAAGTTGCAATAATTGGTGGACTCCCCCTATAAAAAGGTGTGTTTCATCATCAAATTTAACAAACAATATATCACTCTTTTAGCAAATAAAAGAACTATTCCTTGAGAATAGGGGCTAGAAGTTGAGTATATGTGAAGTAACTTAGCAGAGACTTGATATAAAGCTTCGGATTCTTGTATGCTTGTTTGTAACCATTAATAGGTATTTAACAAGGTGTTAAATAATTTATTAATAGAGAAAATAATGTGTGTTGGATTATTTGAGTGCTTGTACTTGATTAATTCAATAAACTTAGGGCTGGGCCTTGAATAATCTAGTATTGGCAGGGACTTCAGTAAGAATACTTATTAGGTTTATTATGTAATTAATAAGCCTAAAGGGTAGCTGTGAGGCTGGGGTTAGATGATTAGCTAAGTTCAAGAGTTGCTGACAAAGATTCAAGATTCTGCAAGTGTAGGTGCTTGCAGTTAGTGTATCAGACTAAGGCTATTATTGTCCTTAGGATGATTAGATAAGCTTCTGAGCTGTGGAGTAAAATATGTGAGAGATAGATTGATTTTATTGGAAACTTGGCCCTCCTTATATACATTTTGATAACTAAATATTTAATCATTTATTTACTTTATGAGGTCATTATTTAGGTCATAATGACCTCATATTCTACTTATTTTTTACCCTTTATTTACCATGTGATTCCCCTCTCTGAGACAAGGGTTCCAACCTTTGGCTTGAACATGAAGGTTCAAGGCTGCGGTCCCAGGACAAAAGCATTTGATGAGTCGGCAGAATCAAATTATGACTCGAGTAAGTTGTTACAGTCACATTCGTGACTTGTGTGATATCCTGACACTGGAGGCTTGTCTAATAGGTCACGTGACTCCAAAAATTGAAGCAAAACAATGTGCCAAAAAGCAATAACTAAGTAAATAAAATATAAATAATTAGTTAAAAATTATAATAAAATAAATAAGATATAATAGCATTATATGAGCTCATATATGCTATTATTATGCAAAGTTAAAAGGAATTAGGCCTTATATTTCACAATAAAAATACAATAAATTCAAGAAAATATTAAATAATTCACAGAAAATTAAGAGAATATTATGAGATGAGGCTGATACCTCACAGTCTGGCAGATGTTGACATACAATCCAGTCAGAAAATCAGCTTAGATTTCCCCCAGTAATCTAATACATTTTCCGCTCTAAACTCTTACATGAATTACACCACTCATGCTAGTCGGAGCCCATGCATCTATCTCTCTTATTTATCTCGACTCCCAACCTCTCGACCCACAACCTCCAACCTACGACCCCTCGACCCACGAACCCGCCCAGACTCCCTGGGATTCCTGTCCGCCTGTCTGAAATTGAACAACACAATCTCACGAGGGCGCAGCCCATAAGCTGAAGCCAAGTCCTACCAGATTATCCCACGGGTTTCTCTGGAAACCCACCGTGTACAGTGGCTTCCAAAACTGTCCCAATGTTTTGGTAATTCTCAATAAATGCTTTACAACCTACCAAATAAATTTTCTAAAATAGTGAAAATATTCTCACATATACCGTAGCATACTAGCATTGATATACCCAAATATTACATAATATAGATGGATATTGGTGTCACAGTGAATATTTAAAAATGATCAATCATTGGGACAGTTTTGCAACCTGTTACAACCGTGTCGCAGCCCTATCGGTCCCCAATGTTATCACCACCTATCGACGATTCAAGTTACCATTCAAGTCATCACATCAGAAACCATTGGCCCCCGATGCTGATGTATGCTTTCGCGGTGATCAAACTCCATTTACACCCACATCAAAATATACTTGAACTATCTGGTTAAACTCTGATACATCCCTTTTATTATGATGATCCACTCTATCCTATGTTTCACATATGTCTATATATATTTTTAACCCTCGAACTATTTCCTTTCTTCGTAATTCCACTCTCGGTTATTTCACGGCCTCCTAACCAATAGTAACCTCTTGTTCCTAGTCAAGTTTATTTGTCAATACCGTGTTCTGCTCTTCTCCCAGTTAGTATTTTCTAGACACCTGTTACTTGTATATGAACCCGCTGTAGTTGTAGTTACTAGGCAATCAGAATATCGACTCAGAATACCCTCTTACACCTTCAGAAGTCTCATACTAAGAATTCCATCTTCCGCCTTTGCATGCGCTCACTCACTCTCAGTCCCTGATCCCTTGGCCCGACACTCGACTTAACCTTTGGTCCCGATCAGTATTACGCCAAAAGGAACTCGTTAGGACTAGTCTTTGCCCGTCCGAAATTTAAGGACACTCAACAGATTTTGTGGTGGTGCAGCACATAAGCTGAAGCCAAGTCCTTCCAATCGGTCCCTGTTGGAAAACTGACTTTAGTCAGTTTTCAGTTCTTAACACAACCACTCTTTTTGAATCAGATATCTTGTTATTCTAGTACTTTGTATGGCCTCCCTTAGCCTTTATTACAGCATCAAGTCTTCTGGGCATACTTTCTATCAGTTTCTGACACTCCTGAGACTCAATATTTGGCCATTCTACTTCCACCCTCTCCCATAACTCCCAAACTCCCTTTGGTGGTGAAGGATATTTCTGGAGCCGTTTCTTCAGGTGAAACTAAATATTTTCTATGGGATTCAGGTCAGGAGACTGTGCTGGCCAGTCTAACACCTGAATATGATTTTCAGAAAACCATTTTTGTGCCATCTTGGATGTGTGTTTAGGGTGATTATCCTGCTGGAAAATGGCCTCACCTGCTGGAATCTTCAAATCTTCAATGCTCTGGGACAAATTCTGAGCCAGGATCTCCACATATTGTGCAGAATCCTTCCTTCCTTCAATATCTGCAAGCATTCCCACTCCATTCCAACCCATACAGTCCCACATCATGATATTTCCACCTCCATACTTGACTGTAAGTTGGGTTGTCCTATCAGAAAGTGGTTCTCCAGCTTTCTTCCACACATATTGATGTCCATCTGATCCAATCTTATTTATCTTGGTCTCATAAGACCACAAGACCCTTTTCCAATCATCCACAGTCCAGTTTTGGTACATACTTGAGGGCAAAGCTTAACCTGGCTTTTTATGTTCAGCCTTGAGCAAGGCTTTGACTATGGCTTTTAAACCATGCTGTTTCAAGATCCTCCTAACCGGTTTGGATTAGACATGGGATTCATTGAAGGAATTGATGAAGTGTGTGGCCTGGACAGCATTATCTAGCTTGCCAGAGGTGATGTGATGTATGTATGATCCTCCTCTGGTCAGTAGGAGAAAGCTTGGAAGGATATCCTCCTTTCAGGTTTTCTTTGTCTATGTCCATCTCCTGAGCAATTATACTGGTAGTAGACTTGCTAACACCTGTTGTAGAGGCTACATTCCTATTGGAGAGGCCATTTTGTAGGAGGGAGATAGCTTGTTCTCTTTTAAGAGGGGATATAGCTTTCATGATAAGAATGATAGTTAAAATGTGACATTTCATGTCACATATTAATTAGAACATCAAGTAGATGTCACGTGATTTTTCCTGTAATTTTCCTAGCCCTATAGATTATAATATGATATAATGAAATGTGTGAAATGAGAGGGTTGCAAAACTGTCCCAATGATTGGTGATTTTTAAATATTCACTGTGACACCAATATCCATATATATTATGTAATATTTGGGTATATCAACGCTAGTATGCTAAGGTATATGTGAGAATAATTTCACTATTTTAGAAAATTTACTTGGTAGGTTATAAAGCATTTATTGAGAATTACCAAAACATTGGGACAGTTTTGGAAGCCACTGTACATACCTAACATTTAGATTGACAGATCCATTCTGAAGTAATACATATGTATTTAGAGGTGCCAATGATATACATATGCATGGAATGGGCTATCTAAAGGTATCTATTTTTTAAAAGTATTAGTGTTTCAAACTACTAATTTTTCTTATTGTCTACTCATGTCCAGAAAGATTCTTTAGTTTGTAATGTAGGAGAGGGTTTAAAACTTTTTGAAAGTTTTAAAAACCAAATTATGTTTTAATCACATCCCAGATGTTTAAATGACCTTTAGAGTATATTAGAATTTGGTATACTTAATAGTTTTCAGATATACTCCATACACAATATGTATATAGTATTAGTCCTACCAGCTTATATGCAAATCAAGGAAGAATTGAATGAAGGGGAGCCATTGCACTCATATTTCACTAAATATTAAATAGCATCTCATAAGGCCAACTATATACATAAATACAGTATATAGATCTATACTATATAGTACACACTCCAAAATATTTTGTCTTAATTGGGTCCCTTTCCTGAGATACAGCACAATTTGCCTGTGGGTCAAAAGTGGAATTGTTTTTTAAACTTTGAACTCCACCTTAGGTACTCAGAACAGCTGTAAGATCCTGATAAGTTAGTATCACAGTAGACCCTGTAGGTTAGTGTAAATAAAGCATATATTAACCAAATAGTGTTTTATTCTATATCTAATCTTTTGACCTGTTTATAAATATTTTTATTGTTTGATAAATAGTATAAAATATATATAAACTAGCTAGAATCGAACTCGAATATAGTTTTGGAATCAGTGAATTGTTATTCATATTTTAGTAGTTGTGAAAGTTTTCACAGAAAAAGAACAGCTTGCAAAAGCAGCTCTCAAAACCTTCTTTGTAAAGTAGGGTGCATATATTCAAGTAAACTCTTGACTTCAGGGGTTCTAAGTCTATTCAGGCTGCCACTGATTAATATCAAATACTTAAATTATTTTACCTTGCAGTGAATTGATTATTTGCACATTTTGATAGAGCACTGGACTCCTTTTTCAGAAGATAGTATTAAAATAAGGCTAATACATCACACTCACATAAGGGTTGAATTGGGGATTTTTTGGGTGAGCAGAGATTTTGCTGACTTTTCATTTTTGTTCCATTCAGCAATGAGAGCTGTCTCTTCAATGGTTGCCTTATCATCCATGGGTTTTGGACAGGGTGTCATGCCATCAAAGTGGCCCCAGAATCCCTTTGCTTCCACTGCATCCAGTTCATGCCAGTGGTATCAAGCTTGGAGATGGATGAAGGAAGAGAGTCGGACAAAGAAGTAGCAGTGGTGGTTATCTTGGTAGCAATCTATAGGTAGGGTAGCGTGGGGCCCAATAACCTGTTGAAATAGTATATATACTAGACAGCTAGATAGCAGAAAGCAATCTCAGTGTTTGCATGCAGTAGCAGGGCTAAACAGCTGAGGTGCTCTAGCTATAGATCCTAAGCTTTTAAGGTATTAATGTTCTATCTATGATCATACATTGTATATTACAGAGAGTAAAACAGGAAGTAACTTAATGGAAAGGTGTATATATTATATCATGTGTACCTGCCTAGCTCGGTACTTTAGGTTAGGCTCCAAATATAGCAGGAGCGAGACTATATCATGCTTGCTAATCCAACATTCCATTACCTCAGAGCTACCATGGAACTTGAACTAACATACAACAGATCAGACATATCACTGGACATCAATTTTCATGGTTATATGGATGCTGATTGGTCAGGTGATGCTGAGATGTCCCAATCTATGTACATCAGGTTACATTTTCATCACAAACAGAGTAGCCATTTCTTGGGCTAATAAATGTTAATTGGTAGCATTATCAAGTACTGAGTCTGAATACATAGGGCTCAGTGTGGTAGGCCAACATTTGCAGTGGCTGTGAAAGCTTTTTGAAGAAAAAAATTGGGCATCCACAAACTCAACCTACTGAGATCCACTGTGATAATCAGGTGGCCATCATCCTTTGTAAAGACCCACAGTTCAGAGCTTGCATGAAACACATTCAACACAAGTACCATCACATACAATGATTTGGTGGTGAAGGGAGAAGCTGTAGTGAGCTACAGTATGTTTCCACTACAGATATGGTGGCCAATATTCTGACAAAGCCCCTGTCTCATGAGTAACACTGGAAGTTCATAAAGGCTACAGCTACACTCATTGGGAGTGACAAAAAATAGTGATGTTGCCTCAAATGTAGCCACATTTGTTAGAACTCATATAGTGTTGCACATCATTGAGGAAACTCACACTCTCATAGTTTATCCAAATACACTGGGCTAAGCAGTACATTACAGTAGCGTAGTCATACAAATAAAAACCTTGTCCATCTTCGTTATACTGTTCATCATCTAGCAGCAGTACCTAAATACTCGCAACACTACCAGAGCGTATATCGGACTAGACCACTTGCACATTTTCACACGTATGAGTGCATTTTTCACCCATATGCGCACATATATGCATCATGTATGGGACATTGTTTAGGAAGATAGTTAGTCATGCTATATAGCCTCACTAGGCAGCGACTGAGTTCGGACACCTGCTATTGTCGTTCTATTTTGGTCCAAATTTTGTCACCATGGACAGGCCACGCACTTCGCCATAATGTTCGCGTAAGCGACTGTCGGCGGGTAATAGTTGTGCCTGGAAGTCTCCCAACCTATGAAGTGATCTTTTCGTGTCTTCGGTCTAATATTGAAGAATACCCGTATTACATTGGGCAACAGCGCAGGAAATCTCTCGTCAAATAGTTATCCCATTTTATGCAGTCCCAACTCACGCCCACTCCGCTTAGTATGTCCCATGTCCCGTCGCTTACAGAGTGGATGTGGATGTGGAGCGCGGCTTTGGAAGGGCAACTCCCGTGATAATCTTCGTAACTTTGACAAATTGTCCATAGATTTTGCAGCAGAGGCGGAAAGAAGGTTACGATTTTGCCACGGGGGAGCGCTAGCTGTTCAGTGACCTAGAAGTCGTGAGATTAGGAAGCTATACGATTCAAGTTCAGATACTTGCTGAGGATGCCTTTTGACCGTCCAATGACTCTTTTGATCGTATATTATTGCGAGTCTCCAGTGCGGAGGTCGAAGACCTGCTCAGCAACTCCACTGTGCCTGTGGATACGGGACTCGCAGAGCTGGGTATGACGGTGCTACCTAGGGGGGGTCCTCGTAGCGCGAAAAACACCATTGATATGAGGGAGGTACAGGCGGTACAGAGAGCGTTTGAGTGAGCACCGTGGCCCGGTGTTTTATATCGGGAACCCGGAGAGGTGAACAATATGGAAGCTAATCGCGTTCATGGATGACCTACGTTGGCAGTGTGTGGTTGTCAACGTATCAACGCGTCTGGCATTCCCCGTCCCCCCAATATGAGAAACGGGTTTCGACCTCGATGTAGATGGGCCGGGCCTTCCGAATTGTAAAGTAAAGTTCAATGAAAAACTCGATAGTAGCCGCTAGCTCCTGATGGAGTTGCAAGAATAGCTATAAGGCATATACTGTTGGGAACACATGTCATAATTGTTCCAAATATTTTAAATGTCCTTCTGTCTTTCCAAGGCGAACGACACCAGCAGTCGATGGTCTGAAAAGGCGCTTTTATCTGGTTGTGGCAGACGGACCTCGGTGGGTCCTCATCCTCCATTGGTTCCCATTGGGTAGTTCTCCCTGCCATTGGGATAGCAGTGCTAACCACTTGCACCATTTCCCGGTCACCACTAAGGAGGGCTTGTTTCGTAATCGCCATGTATAAATGGGGTTGTAAGCGATCCACGATTTCATACACCCAATGCATTCCATCAAAAGATACCTGAAACTGTTCTGGGTGTCGCATTCCCGCTGCCATGGATTCCATTCGTGAAAAATGCATACAACAATGCTGTTGTATAATCCTGGCAACTGTAACACAGTCTTCACAGTCGTCAGTGAGCTTTTTTCTAACCATTCAGGGTCATTCACAATACTTTGAGCGACAGTAAATCCTGGTTCCCCACACTCAACTTTGCCAATTTGAAGAGGGTTTCCAGGTACGACATTGTCTCTCACCCTGAAGTCTTCGACCGAATTGGCCACCTTGAACCGTGTCAGTGGATTTTGACCTTCAGCTATGGCAGTATCCGGCCCAAAATATTCTGTGATGGATCTCTGCAGCCAGGCAGCATAAATTTGATCGTGTAAGTTATTGAACTCCTGTTGTGTCTCCTCATCCCTAAATACAAATGAGGCCATATGTAGTTGTAACTCTGCCCGCTCTTTCTTTCTTTCCAAATTGGTAAGTCATTTTACTTGGACAGATCCAGCTGAAACGGTTACCCCCTTTTTCGATGCCGACACAAACTTTCTGCAGGGACAATTATGGGATTCGTGACCCTCATTCTTGCAGGAAAAACATTGCCCCTCTGCTCGAAGTTGATTCATCTCGCTCTGACTTAATTTAGGATGTGGTTCGAGGGTGGTACTCCCCGGTCCAGATGGCTTGGACTGGTAATTTTTCACCCCTTGGGTATCTGCCTTCTGCCCGATCTGACTCACTAGGTCTTTCTTTCGGGGCCATATCTGAGGCGATCTGGACAATGCGTTTTCTCTTCTCCCTTTTTCTGCCATCCAAAATTCTTGTGCAGCCTCAAACTGGGTAGCAGTTTTGATAAGTTTCTTCCATGACGTATTGTCAGGATTCAGTCCATTATCTAACTATTTCTCTGTTATATAGTCATATGCCCTGTCCCACATGATCTGCTTTAGTTGTCTCGTGGATGTCAGGAAACCTCCTCGCATTATTTTCGACATCTCACGTGAAATCCCGAAAACACTTTCTGCCCTGCCTGGCAGATGTAAGTTGCTTTCGAAGATGCACCTTATAATCAGCAGGAAAGCAATAATCGAATGGGCCATCATACATGGCCTTCAAGGTCCACTTCCGTTTGCTCAAGGCTACATGCTTCATATAGAAGGAGCTTGCCTTTCCATCAAGGAAGTATATAATCAATTTCACCACCCACTTGCGATCTAACCCATTGATCTCTGCCCAGAGATCATAGGCATATATAAATGCTTCAAGAACGTCAATTTCAGCAGTGCCTGTATAGATCACAGCTTGCTTAGTCTTAACTCCCACCAGCAGCTTTTTGGTTCATTTCGCCTCAGCTATGGACCATTTGCGTTTGTCCTTTCTTATGCACTGAGAGCTAGGTGAGTTTTTCTTTCTATGCTTCCTTCCTGTGTCAGAGTGACTTAGGGGAGCACCCCCTGATCCTGACCCAGACTCAGGGGAGTCGATGCTATGTTCGCTGGCTGCCAAGTCTGACTCAGTAGCCGTGCTATCCGACGAATCATCATCTCCATCACTAGAAGATGAACTGCTTGAATGGGATGGTGGTCCGAATTTCCCTTGCCCTCCTACTGCAAAGTACCCGCCCTCTGGCACTTGTGAGGACTCCCGTACATAACGGCTAGTAACTTTCTTGGGCTTCTGCTCTTTTTGTAGCTGACTATCCTGTGTTTCACTCCCTTTACGCAGGTTCTTTAAGGAACGTTCACCTTCCATTCTTTCCTTCCCTTTGTTGGGCGGCATTGCCAATTTCTTTTTAGATCCATCTGTGTTTGCAGGTTCTAACATAGAAGATGTGGGTTCAGTTTTTATAGATGCATTTTCCTCCACCTCAATGACAATGGCACTAAGATTTATGGATGACTGGGGAAAGGTTCCAGAACTTTCCACCCTTCTAATCCCTCCAGTGTTCACTTTACAAGGTAACATCCATGTTTCTGGAAGCGGCCCAAACTGATCTTCATCAGACTCCGAACAATCAGACCATTTAAACATAGCACCCAGGTGATGCTCGAGTGCTGTTTCCTTGGATGGTCCTCCCCCCCTTTCCTCACCGCCACTCTCTTCAAACCACTCTGGAAAAAAGAGGGATTCTGGGTGAAGGAGAGGTTTCCCCTTTTGGTACCTCCTCCAGAAGGTCTTTCAAGGTGCTGCCAGCTCTTCAGGGTACACCAAACTGTACTGGCAAGTCCAGTTGTAGAGGGCAACCTGAGTACTGATATATTCACTAGGAAAGGGGAATGGTGTTGTTGTCTTCGCCACTCTCAACAGATTCATTCGAGGCCTCACTAACAGGAACATGATTGACTCCACTGGAAGTAGCCATCGGGGAATCAGAGGCAATTTGTGATACCTCTTCCATCTCGGCATCACAATCCATCCTCCCCTCTCTTACTGAGTGTGCAGTGTAGATCGGTTCGGGGCCCATGTGTTAAGAACTGAAAACTGACTAATGTTGGTGGCCGACAGGGACCGATCGGAAGGACTTGGCTTCAGCTTATGTGCTGCGCCCTCGCAAATATCTGTAGGATGTCCTTAAATTTCGGGCGGGCGAAGACCAATCCTAGCGAGTACCTTTCGGCGTGATACCGATCAGAATCGAAGGACAAGTCGAGTGTCGGGCCAAGGGGTCGGGGCCGGGAGTGGGCGAGCGCACGCGAAGGCGGATGGGGGGATTCTTAGTATGAGACTGATACAGGCGTATGAGGGTATTCTGAGTCGATATTCTGATTGCCTAGTAACTACAACTACAGCGGGTTCATATACAAGTAACAGGCATCTGGAAATTACTAATGGGGAGAAGGGCGGAACACAGTATTAACAATAAGCTTGACTAGGAACGGGAAGTTTATGATTAGTTCGGAGGCCGATGATAACCGAGAGCGGGATTACGATAAAAGGAAATAGTTCAAGGACTACAAATATAGATAGACATATGCGAAACATAAGATTGAACGGATCAACATAATAAAGGGGACGTATCAAAGTTTGACCAGACAATACGAGTTGTTTTGACGTGGGCGTAAATGGAGTTTGATCTTTGCGAAAACATTCGTCAGCTTCGGGGCCGATGGTTTCTGAGAGGATGACTTGTCGTTGACAAGTGGCGATAACCTCGGGACCGATAGGGTTGCGACACGGTCGTAACACCATGGCATTCAAAGGTGAAGAGGTAATACTCACCATTTCAGTAGCAGGACTATTCAAGTCATCACTAGCCACCTGTTGTCGAGCGATTCTCTCGCTCCACACGGGAATTGCACTTCGGACAGTACCTCGACAAATGACAGGTTGATTAATCTCGGACATCGTGGCAAGAATGAATGTGTGTAGTTTTCTTGTGTGCATGTGTTTGTTATTGTTTAAAACCTAGTGGGTGATCAGTCCGCTAGTATAGAATATAAAAAGAATATGAAGTTGGAGACAAAATACTCAAAAAGTTTAAGGTTCCGCTTTGTAGATAGCATAATCCTTCAAATGAGCTCTTACGAAGAGAAACAAACAGAGTAGGAATAGGCTCCAATTCGAAAAAGACTACTCTAACTAGTGGGGGGTTCACCTATTTATGCTGGTCATCATAAGCTACGTCCCCTGACAACAGTCTGGAACCTGTTAATGATCGAAAACTTCCAGTGTCTTCTCTTTACTCCTTACCATCTAAGACTAGGGCAGTTACCCGCCCAATTCAAAGTCCGCCACCACGTCTGCTCCCGTTACACTGAAGCACTGATGTCCTGTATAATACTTATCATATCAATGTACTGTGTAGATTATCATTTTCCTCTTCCTAATTAGGAAACCAGCTTTCAAACCCTGCTCAATCAAATTATGGAATCTCGCAATCATGGCATTGACGCTCACTGGGAGTCTCCATGGGCGCTTGCATAAGAAGACACTATATCACATCGCTTCAACACTGTTTTTATGCTTCGCTGTCACAAGTGTCCTTTCAATCACGGGCTTCCAACCGTGCCCAGAAACTGCACCGGTGGAATGGCCCTTCCCGCATTATTGATAGGCACGTCTTCCTGTGGCCGGGCGCGGCGCTTAGCCCAAGGTCTTCTCTACGATATAGCTTACCATCTTACTTCGCACATCATCTAGCCATTCAACATCGAGCACATTATGTCGCAAGAACAGCTCGAAAATTCCAATAATCTTGTAGGGAGCACTGATAACGATGGCAGATTTCCCTTCTGACATCCAAATAGCACGTCGAACGTTTTCGAATTCTGGTTATTGGTAACGCCAACGCTGGAAAGACAACCATTCTGGAAAAGGTGTGCCATGCCTGGGGTCGCCAACCGATCTATATCAATGTAAGTGATCTGTGCATACCTAACTGCAATATCCCCAATGCACGTTACTTTATTCTGTTCTTACTTACCTGATTTAGAGCGATTCAAAGTTAGAGCCGTCAGCCTTGGTCTGTGTCGGATCGACTAGGACCTCCAGTGGTGATGCACTCATGATAGTTTTTTTTAGCGTGGAAACCACGAGATCGAACACCAGTTTCAATATCCAACTGCTCACGGCTTCGTATTTCATGACTCCTGCGGGTTCGAAGCGGGTGGTGCTGTCGAGCTGCAAAAAGTCACAAACTTTATCGAAAACCGAGCAAAGGGTGCGCAATTAAAGGATCAATTGCATGCCATTTGGTGCGCTGAAGTTCCGCATTATTTTTCCAAATTCTGACGTTTGTGGTTCAGGTATTGTTTGCCAACTAGTAACGATAGAGGGATGACCAATGCAGAGATGAGTCTGTTTGAGAGCGGTACGGGAAATGGTCAGCGAGTGTCTGCGTCATGAGCTGAGTCTACTGATTACCATCCAAGTCCCCATTATCGCCATTTTCACGAAAATGGATGCTCTGGACCAGGAGGCACGCAGCCAGTTAATGTGGAATGATGATGATCTTTCTCGTGAAGAAATTGAAAAGAAAGTTCCCGGTCTCGCAGAGGACATATTTCAAAAGAAATATCTCAAACGACTCGCGGAAGTAAAACACAAGCCTCGGCATGTCGTCCGTCTCCGTGGTATGTTGCTTCTTGTCGATGACACAGCAACCTGTTCAGCCATACCACTCAGACATGAACAAAGAGGGTACTAATTGTGATGAGCTGATCGTCAAAACCTCACAGGCCCTTGACGGTGACACTCTGAAACTGTTCTGTCTGTCGATATTGCGGATCGATATTGAATCTCGTATCAAAGAAGTTATCAACAGGTGAGCTACCCAGTTCTCCGCCGTCAAAGCAGACTGCCAATACATGGTATCCAAGGATGATTATACCGCAGTTCCAAGGTGAGGCAGGATATGGCCAATGCAAGACAGACTGTTGAATTCATGGGTATCATTTTGCTCAGCTGTTCTCGAATCAGGCACATTTTCCGAAGAACAAGCAAAATCCTTGTTCTGCAAGGTCATGCGTTGTTTTCCACACGTCTTGGTGCGAGAATGTTGTAACTCCAGCTCTTACATATTTTGACGTTGGTAACAACAGCCTGTGAGTGACTTGAAGCTATCCTCTTATCATGTCATTCCCTGATATTTCATTGGTAGAGTGTGAGTGTCCATACATATGTTGACAATATCCGGAGATTATTGATTCCAGTATCTTTGCCTTTTAGTTTGTGAGTTGATCTTCCTTGTGATTGTCATTGCCTCATCTAACTTAACATCATTGCTTCTCAGCAGAATGTAGGTCTATCTAGGGAAGTGTTATCATTATGTTGATCTCCACTTCTCCCTGCTCACCACAGAAAGTATGTAACACAATTCCACTGTAGTTTGCTTTTCTATTCACAATCATTGAATTATTTTATTATGTTTCCAGGTGGTGAGTATTTTAGCAAATATGATTATAATACTGCTCAGGCCAGTTTATCATCCACTGCCCTCTTTTAGATTGTGAGTATGGCTAATTCATATTTTTGTTTGATTTCTGACATATTTGACAGGTGGTAAGCTCTTGCTGTTGTTTCAAGGCTGTATAAACCTCTTCTGGTACATTGCCAATAGGATGTGAGTGTCTGCCCAGTTTTTCATATGTTAGCTCATGACTGTTCTTGTAAACTAACATGTGGCAGATGGTAAGTCTTTTTGTACTGAATATTCCTTTAGTGGCTCGATGACTTGTGGATGACTCAGGATGTAAGTATGCACATTCAATGCACAAATGATTGATGGACACTAATAAGAGTATGATCCGAATGGTTTTAAACTGCATAGAAAGTGAGTATGCTTATATGGTTATATTGAAGTTAACCTTATATATATGATTTCCACATTCTGAAAAGAATGTAAATTCCCTCTGAGTTCTAATAAAATACTCCATTCACTCACAGCAACTTTCTGCCTGCTTGGACTTGATAGGCTGTGAGTGGGAATATTCTGTGGATTGGTTACCAAGAAATTCTAATACCACATATGTAATGCTCAAACAGGTTGATGTGAGTGTCACTTCCAAACAACTATAGTATGCTTATTAAAAATTGTGTTTGAAATAGGCTGTAAGCATTGCGTATCCAAGGTTTGGAAACAAGTTTATGATACTTTGGTTTTATCTTACCAACAGACTGTATGTGTTGTCTGGTTAAATGTATTGTCAAAGTCTGGATAACAATACTTATGCTCTTTGGTTGTGTGGATTACCTACAGAGAGTAAGTGTATCTGACTCTGTTGCATTCCAGGGCTAAATGGGCTGTGGATAATTTAGGAGGTTAGTCATATACTCATTGTCATGTATACATATGTATTGAGTGGTGGATTGATTGGATGAAAATCAGAGTGTATGTGTTTTTCTTTTTGTACCAAATTGAAGGAGGGGTACTTAATGGGATTTCTATCTGGGATTGTAGGTGGTGAGGATTCCTTGCTTGCTTGTAATCAGAATTATTATCACAAACGAAACTGATATCTTGAATAATTGTGGGGGTGGTCATTATAGAATGTAAATTTTGCCGCATTGTCTGCCCCTCATGGCTCATCTCCCTTGGCATGCTCTTCCCAGTTTGTGAGTTTCTGACTTTGTCCTCCTTGTCTGCCCCTCATGGCTCATCTCCCTTGGCATGCTCTTCCCAGCGAGTGAGTTTCTGAATTTTTCCTCCTTGTCTCCCCCTCAAGGCTCATCTTCCTTGGCATGCTCTTCCCAGGAAGTGAGTTTCTGACTTTGTTCTCCTTGTCTGCCTCTCATGGCTCATCTCCCTTGGCATGCTCTTCCCAGGATGTGAGTTTCTGACTTTGGCCTCCTTGTCTGCCCCTCATGGCTCATTTCCCTTGGCATGCTCTGCCCAGCGAGTGAGTTTCTGACTTTGTCCTCCTTGTCTGCCCCTCATGGCTCATCTCCCTTGGCATGCTCTTCTCAGGAAGTGAGTTTCTGACTTTGTCCTCCTTGTCTGTCCCTCATGGCTCATCTTCCTTGGCTTGCTCTTCCCAGCGAGTGAGTTTCTGACTTTGTCCTCCTTGTCTATCCCTCATGGCTCATCTCCCTTGGCATGCTCTTCCCAGTTTGTGAGTTTCTGGCTTTGTCCTCCTTGTCTGCCCCTCATGGCTCATCTCCCTTGGCATGCTCTTCCCAGGATGTGAGTTTCTGACTTTGTCCTCCTTGTCTGCCCCTCATGGTTCATCTGCTTTCACATGCTCTTCCCAGCTTGTGAGTTTCTGACTTTGTCCTCCTTGTCTATCCCTCCTGGCTCATCTCGCTTGGCATGCTCTTCCCAGGAAGTGAGTTTCTGACTTTGTCCTCCTTGTCTGCCCCTCATTGCTCATTTCCCTTGGCATGCTCGTCCCAGCTTGTGAGTTTCTGACTTTGTCCTCCTTGTCTGCCCCTCATGGCTCATCTCCCTTGGCATGCTCTTCCCAGCAAGTGAGTTTCTGACTTTGTCCTCCTTGTCTGCCCCTCATGGCTCATCTCCCTTGGCATGCTCTTCCCAGGATGTGAGTTTCTGACTTTGTCCTCGTCTGCCCCTCAAGGCTCATCTCCCTTGGCGTGCTCTTCCCAGCAAGTGAGTTTCTGACTTTGTCCTCCTTGTCTGCCCCTCATGGCTCATTTCCCTTGGCATGCTCTGCCCAGCTTGTGAGTTTCTGACTTTGTCCTCCTTGTCTGCCCCTCATGGCTCATATCCCTTGGCATGCTCTTCCCAGCGAGTGAGTTTCTGACTTTGTCCTCCTTGTCTATCCCTCATGGCTCATCTCCCTTGGCATGCTCTTCCCAGTTTGTGAGTTTCTGACTTTGTCCTCGTCTGCCCCTCATGGCTCATGTCCCTTGGCATGCTCTTCCCAGTTTGTGAGTTTCTGACTTTGTCCTCCTTGTCTATCCCTCATGGCTCATCTCCCTTGGCATGCTCTTCCCAGGATGTGAGTTTCTGACTCTGTCCTCCTTGTCTGCCCTCCATGGCTCATCTCCCTTGGCGTGCTCTTCCCAGTTTGTGAGTTTCTGACCTTGTCCTCCCTGTCTGCCCCTCATGGCTCATCTCCCTTGGCATGCTCTTCCCAGTTTGTGAGTTTCTGACTTTGTCCTCCTTGTCTGCCCCTTATGGCTCATCTCCCTTGGCATGCTCTTCCCAGCAAGTGAGTTTCTGACTTTGTCCTCCTTGTCTGCCCCTCATGGCTCATCTCCTTTGGCATGCTCTTCCCAGTTTGTAAGTTTCTAACTTTGTCCTCCTTGTCTGCCCCTCATGGCTCCCTTGGCATGCTCCTCCCAGGATGTGAGTTTCTGACTTTGTCCTCCTTGTCTGCCCCTCAAGGCTCATCTCCCTTGGCATGCTCTTCCCAGGATGTGAGTTTCTGACTTTGTCCTCCTTGTCTGCCCCTCATGGTTCATCTGCTTTCACATGCTCTTCCCAGCTTGTGAGTTTCTGACTTTGTCCTCCTTGTCTATCCCTCCTGGCTCATCTCACGTGGCATGCTCTTCCCAGGAAGTGAGTTTCTGACTTTGTCCTCCTTGTCTATCCCTCATGGCTCATCTCCCTTGGCATGCTCTTCTCAGTTTGTGAGTTTCTGACTTTGTCCTCGTCTGCCCCTCATGGCTCATCTCCCTTGGCATGCTCTTCCCAGCAAGTGAGTTTCTGACTTTGTCCTCCTTGTCTGCCCCTCATGGCTCATCTCCCTTGGCATGCTCTTCCCAGGATGTGAGTTTCTGACTTTGTCCTCGTCTGCCCCTCAAGGCTCATCTCCCTTGGCGTGCTCTTCCCAGCAAGTGAGTTTCTGACTTTGTCCTCCTTGTCTGCCCCTCATGGCTCATTTCCCTTGGCATGCTCTGCCCAGCTTGTGAGTTTCTGACTTTGTCCTCCTTGTCTGCCCCTCATGGCTCATATCCCTTGGCATGCTCTTCCCAGCGAGTGAGTTTCTGACTTTGTCCTCCTTGTCTATCCCTCCTGGCTCATCTCACGTGGCATGCTCTTCCCAGGAAGTGAGTTTCTGACTTTGTCCTCCTTGTCTATCCCTCATGGCTCATCTCCCTTGGCATGCTCTTCTCAGTTTGTGAGTTTCTGACTTTGTCCTCGTCTGCCCCTCATGGCTCATCTCCCTTGGCATGCTCTTCCCAGCAAGTGAGTTTCTGACTTTGTCCTCCTTGTCTGCCCCTCATGGCTCATCTCCCTTGGCATGCTCTTCCCAGGATGTGAGTTTCTGACTTTGTCCTCCTTGTCTGCCCCTCAAGGCTCATCTCCCTTGGCATGCTCTTCCCAGCAAGTGAGTTTCTGACTTTGTCCTCCTTGTCTGCCCCTCATGGCTCATTTCCCTTGGCATGCTCTTCCCAGCAAGTGAGTTTCTGACTTTGTCCTCCTTGTCTGCCCCTCATGGCGCATTTCCCTTGGCATGCTCTTCCCAGCTTGTGAGTTTCTGACTTTGTCCTCCTTATCTGCCCCTCATGGCTCATCTCCCTTGGCATGCTCTTCCCAGGAAGTGAGTTTCTGACTTTGTCCTCCTTGTCTATCCCTCATGGCTCATCTCCCTTGGCATGCTCTTCCCAGGATGTGAGTTTCTGACTTTGTCCTCCTTGTCTATCCCTCATGGCTCATCTCCTTTGGCATGCTCTTCCCAGGATGTGAGTTTCTGACTTTGTCCTCCTTGTCTGCCCCTCATGGCTCATATCCCTTGGCATGCTCTTCCCAGTTTGTGAGTTTCTGACTTTGTCCTCCTTGTCTGCTCCTCATGGCTCATCTCCCTTGGCATGCTCTTCCCAGTTTGTGAGTTTCTGACTTTGTCCTCCTTGTCTGCCCCTCATGGCTCATCTCCTTTGGCATGCTCTTCCCAGCAAGTGAGTTTCTGACTTTGTCCTTCTTGTCTATCCCTCATGGCTCACCTCCCTTGGCATGCTCTTCCCAGCAAGTGAGTTTCTGACTTTGTCCTTCTTGTCTATCCCTCATGGCTCATCTCCCTTGGCATGCTCTTCCCAGGATGTGAGTTTCTGACTTTGTCCTCCTTGTCTGCCCCTCATGGCTCATATCCCTTGGCATGCTCTTCCCAGTTTGTGAATTTCTGACTTTGTCCTCCTTGTCTGCCCCTCATGGCTCATCTCCTTTGGCATGCTCTTCCCAGCAAGTGAGTTTGTGACTTTGTCCTCCTTGTCTGCCCCTCATGGCTCATTTCCCTTGGAATGCTCTTTCCAGGATGTGAGTTTTTTATTTTTCTTCTCTCTGTTTCCGGCTTCTCTTCCTGGGTGTGGTGTGATCTCCCTATATTTTGGAATTGTTCCTATTTTCTGTTTTTCTTTTGTTCTTTTCTTTTATTGATAATTGTGTTGTTCTTATTCTTTTATTCCCTCAGGATTACTACTCCCAACAATGCTTTTTCTCCATCTTGACACATCCAAGATATGAGGTGTGATAAACTTTGTGAATATATAGCTAATGGTTACCATTGGTTTATTTAACCTCTCAGTCATGTTCTGGCTTTCCCCAATGCAAGGTTGTCTGGCTTAGCATTGGTACTTTGCACTTACTTGTTCAACTTGTTGCACCCTTTAACACATAATTCTTAGCTGCCATGGTCATCAGTTGCCATTTGCTTGATGCTCCACCAAATTTGGATTTTCAGAAGACTGTTAAGTCTTATATGGCTTCCTCAGCTAGGACCTCCTTGGTAGATGATGTGAAGAAAGTATATCAGCAAGCAATTTCTTGTGGTAATGGAGACAGTGATGTGGTCTTTGATATAATGAAGAAGAATGTCCCAGGTATTTTTCTTCCCCTTTGATGATCTGCTAGTGATGATACTTACTTGACCACTTGTGGTTGTTGTAGATTTTGCCATTTCTAGTCAGTATTAGCTCTCATTTGTGCATTATGTTATGGAAGACCAGGGGAGTAATTTGCTGCCCGTGTACATAAATGTTGCATGGTGTGTAACAAATGTTCATGGTTTGAATACATCTGTCTCTGTATCTTGCAGATACATAACCAATTGACCTCATTTGGTTTTATAATTAAGATAAAATACAATAAATGAAAATAAAATGTTTAAAAAAATTAAATACATTAAATTGAAATAAAATACAGTAAATGAAAATAAAATGCTTGGAACTAAAATAAAATCGGAAAAATCCAAATAAAATAAAATAAATCCAAATAAAATGTTTAAAAATAGAATAAAATAAATGAAAATAAAATGCAATAAATTAAAATAAAATAAAATATATCAAAATACAATACAATATATCAATGTTCAATCCATGCTCTATTAAGGTTTCTTCAATGCCCATCAATTCTCAGTCAATGCTGTATCAATACTGTATCAATTGTAAATCAATTCCAGTAGAATCAACTCAATTTCTACTCAGAACTGTACTGTTACTTCTTCTGAAACCATTGCTTTTTTGAAACCATTACTCCTTTTGAAACCATTGCTCCTTTTGAAACTGTTGCTCCTTTTGTACACATTGTTCCTTTTGAAACCATTGTTCCATTTGTGATATTTCTTTCCATCTTTTGTAATGCCTTTTCCAATGGTTTCTGTTCTTTAACCAGTTTCCATTCTTACACTTTTGTAACCATTGTTCCTTTTGTAACCATTGTTCCTTTTGTAACCATTGTTCCTTTTGTAACCATTGTCTTCCTTTTGTAACCATTGTTCCTTTTGTAACCATTGTTCCTTTTGTAACCATTGTTCCTTTTGTAACCATTGTTCCTTTTGTAACTGTTATTTCCATTCTCTAAACAGTTTCCATTCTTTCCACAGTTTCCATTCTTTCCACAGTTTCCATTCTTTCCACAGTTTCTGTTCTTTACACAGTTTCTGTTCTTTACACAGTTTCTGTTCTTTACACAGTTTCTGTTCTTTACACAGTTTCTGTTCTTTACACAGTTTCCACATTTTTTGTTCTCTAAACACTTTCCATTCTTTTACATGGTTTCCACGTTTTCTGTCCTCTGAACACTTTCTGTTGTCTGAACACCTTCCATTCTACAAACACTTTCTGTTGTCTGAACACCTTCCATTCCCCAAACACTTTCCATTCTCTGAACACTTTCTGTTCTCTGAACACTTTCTGTTCTCTGAACACTTTCTGTTCTCTGAACACTTTCTGTTCTCTGAACACTTTCTGTTCTCTGAACACTTTCTGTTCTCTGAACACTTTCTGTTCAAACAATGAGTCTCAGAAATACTTAAAAGTTGTCAATGCAGGGGGGTTTGGGGGGCAAAGCCCCCCAACAAGCTGGAGCCTGCAGCGAAGTTGTGGGGCTGGTCACGAAGCGACCACCCCACAGCATAGCAAGGGTTCCTAAGCTTGTCATCATATAAGTTAATGCACACCAGTGGGTCTGTGGACATCATTGCTAAGTCATAAAATAGAAGCACCTGTGAGCGAAGTGAGCAGTATGTTCCCATGGTCTGATCTGTGAGTGAAGCGAGCCTTAGCTTTCCCACAGTGTTATGGTCACAGATGTTGTGCCTGTCACTGGTTGTTTCTCAATTGTGCTCCTCTCTTTGTGTGTGTACCATTTCCTGCTCTCTCCATCCGAGTGTGTGTACCATTTCCTTCTCTCTTCGTCCTCTTCTGATCGTCCTCCTCTTTCTTTCCTCCAGTGAGTGCATGTACCTTTCCTTCTCTCTTTGTCCTCCTCTGATCAGCCTCCTCTCCCTTTCCTCCAATTAGTGCATGTACTGTTTCCTTCTCTCTTCATCCTCCTCTGATTGGCCTCCTAGCTTTCCTCCAGTCGGTGCATGTACCATTTCCTTCTCTCTTCATCCTCTTCTGATCATCCTCCTCTCTCTTTCCTCCAGTCGGTGCGTGTACCGTTTCCTTCTCTCTTCATCCTCCCCTCTCTTTCCTCCAGCAAGTGCATGTACCATTTCATTCTCTCTTCATCCTCCTCTCTCTTTCCTCCAATCGGTGCGTGTACTGTTTCCTTCTCTCTTCGTCCTCCTCTGATTGGCCTCCTAGCTTTCCTCCAGTCGGTGCGTTGTAAGACTAGTATCTGCTGCAGGTGCAGACAGACACTAGAATGAGTGATGGGGAATAAAACCACTACTGTATTATAATCCACATGTACAGAATATATACAAGTGGAGAACAATGGGGATGAGAACAATAGGAGTGAGAACAATGGGAGTGGAACAATGGGATATGGTGAACAATGGGATCAAATATTACCAAATCACAGTGTAGGGAGTGCCACTCCCTTACAGTGTGTACCATGTCCTTCTCTCTTCATCCTCCTCTGATCATCCTCTCTTTTCTCCAGGAGGTGCATGTACCCTGTTTTTCTCTCTTCATCCTCCTCTCTCTTTTCTGCAGCTGGTGCATGTACCATCTCCTACTCTGTTCGTCCTTCTCT
Organism: Hysterangium stoloniferum; assembly: GCA_015178975.1. Classification (NCBI taxonomy): domain Eukaryota; kingdom Fungi; phylum Basidiomycota; class Agaricomycetes; order Hysterangiales; family Hysterangiaceae; genus Hysterangium; species Hysterangium stoloniferum. The sequence continues at coordinate 377,944 of WHVD01000025.1, forward strand.
GATTGGCCTCCATTCTCTTTCCTCCAGTTGGTGTGTGTACCATTTCCTTCTCTTTTTGTCCTCCTCTGATCATCCTCCTCTCTCTTTCCTTCAGGTGGTGCATGTACCCTTTCTTTTCTCTTCATCCTCTGATTGGCCTCCTCTCTTTCCTGCAGACAGCAGCATGTGTACCTGTTCCTTCTCTCTCTGTACTACTCTGATTGGCCAGGCACGATGTGGCAACAACGCACTGGGCCGTTCAGGTGCGCATTCACAAACGCAGCAAGCACGTGGGTGCTGGCAGGCACGATGAGCCTTCATGTGCCACCTCACTCACACCATGTGACCAGGCACATATGTCATGAGCCTGTGTGTGGCCAATAGACTTACATGTAACAATATTCAGTCATTGCTCACACTGGCAGTGCTGGCGGGCACAATGCACCCTCCCGCACTGCCTCACTTGCAACGTACCCTCCCGCACCACTTCACTTGCATTGTGCCCTCCTGTGCTGCCTCACTCGCATTGTGCCCTCCCATGCCACTTCACTCGCATTGCTGGCACATTAAATTATGAATGCACACATTTGGGCATTCTGCGAGGATGCTGGCAGGTGTGGCAGCCCCTCACTTATGTTGCATGACCCAACACATTACATGTGTGTGTGTGGGGGTCTGTCACGTCTGTCAATGTGCGTGCGAGTGGGGCAGCAATGAACCTGTGTATTATTACCTAACTCTAAGGGGTGGCTGTAGTTCCTAAAAACAATTACAATAAATTTCAGAATTGTGGGAAATGGAGAAAAATGCCAGTCAATTAAATAAAATACCAATAAACCTGTAAATCCACTAATCCAATAAAATTCCAGTAAATTCAGTTAAATAACATTGTTAAACTGTTCTATTCCTGACCATTCTGTTACATCCTTTGTGGACTGTTATTCCATCCTCATTGATATTTTGAAAAGATAAATAAATGTATAGCACCCAGTGTAATTGCCAGAGGCTTGGGATACTAAGAGTTATTATTCCATAAGCTTCTACAAATGAGAGGGGGAATCAAAATGGGCATTCTGAGTCAATATTTAAACTGAAGGGTAGTAGTCTACAAGATCAGGTTTTACACCAATGTAAATGGAAATATGGAGGACTGAGAATGGAGATTTTATATTAACAGAACACAGGAAATTAGGAAAATGGAACAGTGGATCAAGAAAAGGAATACAAGACCATAGAAAAAAAGATCAATACTCTGAGGTGGCAAATGATGTGGTGAAGTGATGCTAGGAATAATGGAATGCCATCAGAAGGGAATGGAATGGAGTGGCTAGAAAATGAAGTCATTACCTAGGTGTGTTGTTAATATATTGTTATTAGTAATATTAATGTTAGGATATTAGAGATAGTATAGGTTGAAAGCACACATTGGGGCCTGAATGATGTGGTTCCTAACAGGTAGGTTCTAACTCAATATTTGAACTGGATATTAGTAGAATATAAGACAATAATTTATACTAGAAAATTTAATGACAGACAGATGAGTAGAAGGGAAGAGAAGTGGGGTATGAGTATGATTGAGAATAAATGGGAAGCTGGAATGTGCAGAAGCCCTCAATATGACATAGTCATGGAAGGTAATATAAATGTTATGTGATCAAGTATTGAGACACTATCAACAAAGATACCACAATCAAGGAACCAATGTCAGGATGCTGGATGAATAATGATTGTGGAAGGATATTTGGAGCCTGAAATAGTACCTATCACAATAAAATAAAACTATAATTAATACAAATATCTCACAGAGTACTTTGAGTGAAAATTAGAGTTGTGGCATTCATTTGAATAACAACTATTCCAACTCTGGAACAATTGTTGTTCAGGTTGGCTCAGGTAATATAACTATGAATAAGTCAGAGGTCAATCACTAAAATAGTATTGGCATCTGCACTCGCACAGGTACAGTTTTATGTTGATGCTTCAAGGAGAATAAGTTGAGGAAGAATGAAAATACTATTCCAAGACAGATATGACTGCTGATGTAGTGTTTAAAGATATTATTAGAACAATACTTTAAAACAAATGAAGGTACAATATTATTCCATCAGCTTCTAAACATGAGATGGGTATTCTAAATGGGTACCTGAGTCAATATTCAAACTGAAAGGTAGTAGATGGGGTTTTATAAAGCACAGAGCTGAAAATGGAGATTTGATATTAACAGAACAAAGGAAATTGGGAAACAAAACAGGGTATTAAGAAAGGAATACAATGCAACAGAAAAAAGATAAATATTATGAGGTGGCAAATCATATGGTAAAGTGATGCAAGGAATAATGGAATGTCATTAAAACAGAACTGAGATAGAGTGGCTGGAAAAGGAAATCATTAAGTGGGTGTGTTGTTGGGTATCACAATGCCAGAGGACAGTATATGTAGGTTGAAAATACACATAGGGGCCTGAACAATGTGGTTCTTAACCCAAAGGTTCTAAATCAATGTTTGAACTGGAGATTAGTAGAATACAAGACAATAATTTATACTAAAAGATTCAATGACAGACATGAGTGGAATGGAAGGAAAGTGGGGTATGAAGAGAAACAAATTGAGGAAGAATGAAAACACTATTCCAAGCCAAATATGTAGTATTTAAGAATGTTATTACTGATCCATGAGTAAGTATTCAGCAAGGTTCCAAAAGGAGACTGACTTACATTTTTTAGGTTCAGTGAATTTACAAAAGTATATAATATATATAATTCTGAATAATGTAAACATTAATCACTAAATAAGTCTCTGAATGAGAATAAATGGAAAGCTGGAATGTACAGAAGTGGTCACAGAAGGTAATACAAAGGTTATGTGATCAAGTATTTGAAAATACTATTCCAAGACACACTGCTGGGGTGAACCACTTTTGGAGCACTACAAAATCCTTTGCAGGGATGTCAAATTTTGTTAGAATTTAAGAAATGGATTTTGTGCACATGCAAGATTCTATTAATTTCCTTATAAAGAAATCAATTTGAAATTTTGTGGCAAACAAAATCCATTTCTTAAATTTCACCTCACTGAGAAGGATTTTGAGTGTCTCCTACAGGGGATCAGCCCAGCAGTGACAGATATAACTGCTGATGTAATGTTTAAACATTATTATTGATTCACCAGGTCGCGAAGTGACCGAGTAAAGTTGTGGGGTGGTAGCATGGTGGGGGCTTGCCCCCCACAGGTCACAGCCTTGTATATGTTAATTCTCCTTGGTGGGTCCATGGGTATTGTTGCTGAGTCATAAAATAGAAGCACTGTGAATGAAGTGAGCCTTAGTTTCCCACGGTCTGTATCTGTGAGTGAAGTGAGCCTTAGTCTTCCCATGGTGTGTATTTGCGAGCGAAGCGAGCCTGCTTTCCCACACCCACAATGGCACACCAGTTACATGCGCATTGCTGTCATGTGCGTGACACACCATTCATGCGTATTTGTGATTTAATGCACCCAGTTGTGCAATGCACTGCTTCATTCATGTCATTCATGTCGCACGACTGGGTGCATTATGTCACAAACATGCACACAACATGCCAGCACCCATTCTGTTAGTTTGAGTAATGCTAGCAGTGCTTCCCAGGGTCAGGTGGTGTAATGGTTAACACCCCTGCTATATATGCAGAAGCCCTGGGTTCAATCCCCAGTCTGGCCATTCATTATCTACACTTTTAACAGGTTATGGGCCCCGCTGTGTGCTATAGGGCATGGTTCCTGTGTGTAGAGTGAACAGCTATATTTGTGTGTGGTATAGTGGACAAGTCTGGACAAAAGAGCCAGAGAGGACCTATATCTGCTTATAGTATAGTTGAGTGCTAGCATTAAGGGAGTGTGTTAGTTTGAGTAATGCTAGCAGTGCTTCCCAGGGTCAGGTGGTGTAATGGTTAACACCCCTGCTATATATGCAGAAGCCCTGGGTTCAATCCCCAGTCTGGCCATTCATTATCTACACTTTTAACACATTCATGTGTGTGTAGGGGTCCATGGGTGCCAGACGTGGACTTACACACCACCTCACTCGCGTCACGCAATGGGATGTGTTACCTCACGAACATGCGCACACAAACACAATGTGCCATGCGTGACACATCATTCATGTGACGTAATGCGCTCAGTCGCGTGACTCGATGCATTATGTCACAAACGTCACATGACTGGGCATGGGGGTATGTGGCTCATTCTAGTGTCTGTCTGCACCTGCAGCAGATACTAGTCTTACATTCCCTCACTAGCCACGGCGGTCGCGAGCATACCGCCTTTATGTCATCTGTGCACCCCAGCAGTATCATGCCGCGTCGCCCGACCCTCCTGAAAATAGACCTGAAAGCCCCTCTGATTCCCTGGTGTCCAGCACTATTGATGGTTCCTCATCGCGTACGAGGCCCCACCTGCACTTGGGGAGCACTGACTACCAGAAAGCGGCGGCCGCGGCGGGCTTGGTGAAAGCTAACGCGACTAGCATGTTGCAAGCCCCATCCATTTCGCGGATGGGGATTGGGGTAGGGGAGGACGATACGGTTCTAGCGTCGATCAGAAGCCTCTCTGATTCTGAATCTCATATCGCACTCCGTAACGGTCAATGGCATAGCTGTCGCGCCAGACCATGCGTTCTTTGTGACGTGTTCAGATGATACGACCTTGAAGATGTGAGATACTGCGACATTGGAAAGCAATGTGACCAGAAGCCGCGACAGACGTATTCGCAGCATCATGCGCGTGTGACACCGGTATGTATGCTTGAGGGTGTGCATTGTTTTCCAAGTGCAAGTGACGATGGGAGTCTCCATGTTGTGACAGTGCATGTATCATCGAGTGGGTCTATACCCAAATATAGTAAACTTCAGATAGTGAGAGAGCATCGAGTGGACCATGCAAGGCAATACATCACATCTCTTGTGCATTGCAATACAGGTAACGTTTTATTTATTTAATCAAGTCATCTACCTCTTTCTAACTCCTGTCTTTTAGAAACTACCTCCAACATCATATATACACATGCTACTATTGTCGTCCTCGACCTTCGCACTATGCGAATATTACAGACCATGGAGAATCCTCGGCATCATGGACCAATTGGTACATTCTGCGTTGATAAGCGGAAAGCATGGATTGTGGTTGCATCCATCACCGGAGTTCTCAGGTTATGGGATCTACATTTTGGCTTGCTTATCAAAGACTGGCGTCGTGTCGCCTGGCAAACCCCTTCGAATACATAAATGCATCATTCACCCAACGAAAAGTCGTGGCCGGTGGGTAATGGTTGCTCCCGGGGTCCGACCTTCCCCTCAATCGGAAGGAATGGTATTGAGTCATGGGGACAAGCTTACTTGAGACATATGAAACTCAGGAATCTTCCCCTGACACATCGACATCGACGTTGCAGATCGGGGCTGCTCCCTCGGTCATCTCCGGAATAGAGTCTGAAAAGATTCCCGCGGCTGCTATTGCGGTCCTTGTGCGCTCCCGCACTGCGCTCTCATCCCCCGACAGTGCGACTCCGTCTGCTAGTGAGACGAATTCGTCGCGATAGACGTCTGTGTGGACACAGCCTGGTGTATGAGCAATGGTTGAGGGTGTGGATTTTTCAGGCCTTACAGGTTCCACCCGGTCTGATGCGGGTATTGAATGCATTGGAGAAGGTGGGGGAAGTGTATTAAAAACAAGGGGAAGCGGTTTCATCGTGACAGGCTTGGAAGATAGAAAACTGCGGCTGTGGGATTTGGGAGCGGTCTGCTGTATTGACTAGATTTGATATTGATGGCGATAAGGCATCATTCAGGAAAATCTATTTGGAGACCACCAGTCGCCCTGGCGCAGACAGAATCAGCGGACAGCCTCAAGGACGAATCTCATCATCAACCACCACCAGCATCTGCTGAAGGCTCACCAAGACTGTATAACAGCCCTTGGGTGTATCGATTCACCCTTCCGCGGCGGTATCGTCAGCGGTGACAGGTCAGGTGTTGTGAAGGTTTGGTGCGTAGAGGAAGCCCAGTGATAGCAAAATTCTTTGTATCTATTAGCGGTTTTTGCCGCCGGGGATGTATCCATTTCGCTTTTCAAATTCTTTTTGTCACACCGACTGGCACTTTGTTCCGTTTGATGCGTAACCACATTAGATTCAGGAATCTATGTAGAGATATATTGTGTGGGGAAACAGGGCGGAATACATTCACTACTCTTTATTAAATCGAAATTGAGTTAGAGATTAGCGAGGGGCGCCGGCCGTCCGGCGAACATCAAAATGACCGTGTTAGGACCGGTCGCCCGGAAGCATCCTTCTTCTGTACGTATTGGGCTATCTTGGCCTGTCGGTCGTATTATCGGACAAGGTAACAAAGCACCCCTCAGGAGAACTAACAAGGATATGCATATGCACTTTAAGGAAGAGGGGACTGTGTGGTATGCAGCTTTTGCCGGCGTGGCTGTAGGATGGGTTTCTTGGCTCTCAGCCTAAACCACGTGCGTTTCAACTCCGACTTCAGTTCAAAACCCTGCATTCCCTCCTAATTTGGGTTGTTCTTAATATAGGTCAGTTAATTATTTCACCGGCGGGTTTCTTGTGTTTGCGGTCGGAGCATGAATATTAGTATAGCAAATCAACCTCCTGCGTATAAAACCCTGCCTGGTGCCACCACTCTCTTCACGCCCACCCCTCTCTCTTCACGCCACTCTCTCTCTTCACGCCCACCCCTCTCTCTTCACGCCCACCCTCTCTCTTCACGCCCACCCCTCTCTCTTCACGCCCACCCCTCTCTCTTCACGCCCACCCCTCTCTCTTCACGCCACCCCTCTCTCTTCACGCCCACCCCTCTCTCTTCACGCCCACCCCTCTCTCTTCACGCCCACCCCTCTCTCTTCACGCCACCCCTCTCTCTTCACGCCCACCCCTCTCTCTTCACGCCCACCCCTCTCTCTTCACGCCCACCCCTCTCTCTTCACGCCCACCCTCTCTCTTCACGCCACTCCTCACGCCCACCCTCTCTCTTCACGCCCACCCCTCTCTCTTCACGCCCACCCCTCTCTCTTCACGCCACCCCTCTCTCTTCACGCCCACCCTCTCTCTTCACGCCCACCCTCTCTCTTCACGCCCACCTGTTACGACCGTGTCGCAACCCTATCGGCCCCGAGGTTATCGCCACTTGTCAACGTTTCAAGTCATCCTCTCGGAAACCATCGGCCCCGAAGCTGACGAATGTTTCGCGAAGATCAAACTCCATTTACGCCCACGTCAAATAACTCGTATTGTCTGGTCAAACTTTGATACGTCCCCTTTATTATGTTGATCCGTTCAATCTTATGTTTCGCATATGTCTATCTATATTTGTAGTCCTCGAACCATTTCCTTTTACCGTAATCCCGCTCTCGGTTATCATCGGCCTCCGAACTAATCATAAACTTCCCGTTCCTAGTCAAGCTTATTGTTAATACCGTGTTCCGCCCTTCTCCCCATTAGTATTTTCCAGACGCCTGTTACTTGTATATGAACCCGCTGTAATTGTAGTTACTAGGCAATCAGAATATCGACTCAGAATACCCTCATACACCTGTATCAGTCTCATACTAAGAATCCCCCCATCCGCCTTCACGTGCGCTCGCCCACTCCCAGCCCCGACCCCTTGGCCCGACGCTCGACTTGTCCTTCGATTCCGATCGGTATCACGCCAAAAGGTACTCACTAGGATTAGTCTTCGCCTGCCCGAAATTTAAGGACATCCTATGGATATTTGCGAGGGCGCAGCACATAAGCTGAAGCCAAGTCCTTCCGATCGGTCCCTGTCGGCCACCAACATAAGTCAGTTTTCAGTTCTTAACAGTCGGCTCGAAACCGTTACAATCTGTATCCCCTAGCCACCCTCTACCTTAGCTGACAAAGTTCGTATCTTTTATTTTCTCAACTCCTTATTCTCACCAACAGGGCTCGGTTCTGGCTCCCGACCCCTGCAGGGGTCGGGCAACTGTGAGCCCCGTAAGTGTCTCGTTTTTGTCCTAGTATTATAAATACTAATAAATTGCTTTGCTTTTTTTCTATGTTTTCATGGTTTTATAATATATATAACTTATAACTTATAATTATAATTATTTAAATATTAGGTATAACACGTATTGTAGAAGTAAGCGCTTGTATGAAAAAGGTGAAGGCAGAATGTCTTGAGAAGAAGGGTCATAAATGTTCAAGCTCCTCTCGAATGTACTATTATATACACGTTAGAATAGTTAGTGAATCTCTCAGCGGATGTTTTATGCTGAGTAAGTACTTTGATTATTGCCTCATTCTGAAATGGAACTTATTACATGTATTTAGTATTCAAAACATCTTTATTAAAAGCATTGCAAAGCAGTAAAATAAAAATTGAAGCTTGAGGGATGTCACGCTCTACCAGCTGAGCCACGAAGGGGTTTTTTAACACGGCTTGGACAACAGTCTCTGTGGGTGCAATCGAGGTCAACTTAGCTGTTTGCTGATTCCTCAAGACCATAGTTGCTTAAACAAGTGAGGGCATGAGACAGCGTCATCCGGTTGCTCAGTCATAGGTACATCACGTGACAAGGCTTTTTTTTTTTTTTTTTTTTAAAATACATTTATATACCGCATCGCATAACTAAGATACATAGCGGTTGGGAGAAAAGTACCCTAATGGTAGGTGGGGGCGGCAAGATGTGTATGTAGCTGGTTGGTATGGGTGAGAGGGTCGAATGTAGGGCAGGACAAGGCTCTCTTGTTCCATGCCCACCTGCCTCTGGGGTTGGGACCCCCATGCTTGTGGTAAAAGGACAGAGAGGCGGATGACAGTGAACAGGCTTGGGGAGCCTCTGAATTCACTGCTCTGTCAAAGTCAGCAGCCTTCAACTGCGCACCAGTGTTGCCTTTGGACCGTCACTGGCACCTCCTAAACCATGACCGCAGCCTGGCAGCGGTCTTTTCTTCCTACCCACCCACTCCAGCATTCACTTATGCACTAGCAATGCAAGACTTCAGTGTGCCTGCAGCCGTCGTTGACGCCTGTTAGTAGGATCTTGGGCTCTTCCTGGGGCTTCGGCCCAAATGACATGTGCTGTTCACTGGGCAAGTTCAGCGCAATCACCTCTCTTTATTCGACCATCCTGCCAACCACCACTCGCTCTGACGGGTGACCTTATAAACCCACTCCGACGTGGGAATGTTACCTTAGGCGACATTAGGCGACAGCATCCACATGCTTTGTAATACACATTCGCGTCATTCGCGTCGCATTTGTTTGGTCACAGTGTCAAATAAAGTTTGTTTTCATCGAAAAAAATTATCAAGTTAATTATCAAGCTTTATTGTATTAATAAAAAATTGTTATATTTTACATAGTTATTGTTTAGCCAAGCTTGTCTGATAAAATATCCTTTCTCAGATAAGCTAGGCTTTTTGTTGCACTGTAAAGCTGCGTTAAAGATGATTACGAGACTGAGTTGAGACCCGCATCCATTTCTACAAATCTCCATGTGTTGCTATTAGCCAATTTATCCATTTCCGTCTTTATTTTTCCTACTAATTCTCGCTTTTCTGCTCTGTGTGTATCCAATGTAGCCTCATTTTGAGGTCGCAAAAGCTGGTAGTATCATTTGTTCAAAGTGGATATTCATTGGACTGATACGCTGGGCAAGGAACATATGCTTGCAGGCGAGTCCGGTTTGTGTAAATGTTGGACAGCTACATCTAGTAAAACTGCTGTCTTTGATTTCCACAGTATAAAAGACGTCATCTTGTGAGAATGATCCTATTATAAACTAAACTACATTCAGTAAATACCACATTTCTTATAAAATAAACCCTTACCTGATTTTTGAATTGTTCAATCTGGCTTTCTGCATCTTCAAATAGTAACCCATTTGCCCTATGTTGAGCCTCACGTTCTGCCTTGCAGAGTGTCCGCTGTTTGAACCCAAGTCCGACACAAAGATGTGACCACATGTAATCTGGTTCAATATCTTGCGTTAGAATTCTAATAATATACTCAATTCGTTGCTTCCGCATTCGACCAATGTAGTTTTTCTTCAGATTTGCATGCCAACTTTCAATGAAGTTGTTGGTATCAATACCATAGTGTGCGTGCTGTAAAACCATGATTAAAATTAATTTCAAATTACAATGGAATAAGCACATATGTACATACCTTGCACCATGCTTTCACCCAATGTTGCTTGCATGACACCCACTCTTTTTCCATGTATCGCAACCAAATCGGCTGATCTGCCCACTCTATCTGTATTTCTTCCCACTTATTATTAAATTCCTTCAGTGTTTCAGCCTTAAGCAAATCCCGCAATGCAATCCGAATATCATGGAACGTTTCAGCATGGTCTTCTTTGCAAGACATGTGCTTAAGAACAATCTGGTGGAAAATTGAAAAAAAAAAAATTTAAATGATGATAAAAGAAAGTACCTTTGCTTTAATGTTTTTGTGCCAGGCCTGCCAAAGATGCCAATAGCAGTACAATACATGTACTGGAGTGTCAGAGAATGCTGAGGTAATGGCCAAGGCCTCTGTGTCAGAACAATCTATCATAATTGTGTGGGGATCAAAATAGCAATTCTATCGCATCCACTCCAGGAATTGCTTCAATGGGTAACTAAGTACCAGAACATGAGAGGGATTGAATAAGATTCTATAAACTGTGACACTTACTGTGATTCGTGGTTTGTGAGTAGGAAGCTCAATGGTACACCTTTGCCAGTAATGCAATCTCTACCTAACAATGTACTCAAATATACATTTTCTCCATTTTTTTCCATGGGATGTATTGTGGGTTGAATCTAAACAGACTGTATCGCCATATCGTGGCATTAACTGGAGTAAGTTAGAGTGTCTGTGATGCCAATACACAAAATAAAAATATTCACTGACCTGACACTGCCATGATGAGCATAAAGCTATTATGTAGCCTCCCCCTTTTCTCGAAGCTTCACAAGCCATAACCGGAGACTCTCATCTGCATTTTCATCCAGATATGCATCTTTATTTGCTTTTCTTTGCACAGCATTGTAGATATCCTGGGAACTGATCTTGAGACTAAAAGGCATTTCTTTTACTTCTGTTGTGATCTACAAACAATATAAGGCTTAGATAACTGATAGTGATGAGAATCTTAGTAGCACACCTTAGATAATTCTTCGCTGGTCATTCGAAGCATGGCTTTGATTGATTTCAGATCAAAGCCCTCATTTATTTTATCATCCAGCCATTGTCGTATCTCATCTGGACTCCTCGAAGCTTTCATATCATTCAAAGAAGCAGGATCTGTAATAGTCTTCAATTATAAGAAAACTTTATCAATGTACTAAAAATACGGACCATGACCATTGTGCATCCAATGATATTCAATCTGCACCCCTGTTGCATCCACAAGTTGTGATATATGTACCTTCGCATTGCAATCACATTTAATACTTGTATTGTGTTGGCGTCGTTTGCTAGGACTCGCATCATTGTTAGCCTGAGAATGGTATGAACCGGCATGGTCACACTCATAAGTATCTTTCCACAAATATTTACTTCGCCGTGTAATGTGTTTTTCTGAATATGTTCATATTAGATAATGTGATTTGTCAATTTTAGCAGACACAGACACATACTGGGAACATAATGTTTTTTAAGACGCCAATTGGTCTTTCGAGATTGTAGTTTCAACCATTCCTTCCAAGTGTCACCTAGCAACTGGAAACAATGAGGATTTTCAGTGTATACTTCTTCAGTGAGGAGTCGCTTGATAGCCAGTTTCACTGCTTCTGCTGTCATAATGATGTGAATATTGGAGTTTTCTTGTGAAAACAAACTTTATTTGACGCTGTGACCAAACAAACAAACGCGATGATGCGAATGTGTATTACAAAGCATGTGGGTGCTGTCGCCTAATGTCGCCTAAGGTAACATTCCCACGTCGGAGTGGGTTTATAAGGTCACCCCGCTCTGACGCATCCGGCCTGCTTCCTCTTCATTCCCCCGTAGATACTATAGTAGCTACACTCTATACGATGCTACAGAACTGCTATGTATCTTCGTTATGCGATGCGGTATATAAATGTATTAAAAAAAATAAAAAAGGTACATCACGTGAGCGGTCGATTCTTAAGGATCAATGACGAGTGGTGCTGTGAGAACTATGCAAGATGAAGGACGGAACTATATATATGGTAAATGTGGAACAATAGGGAAGGAGAACAAAGGGGGAACAAAGAGACAAGATATGTGGCCTTGTGGGCTCTAGGCTGCTGAATGCGTGTGTCACGTCTCATCCAGAGAAACTGAACAAAGGCATTGTTCCATCTAATAGCCCTTGGTGTAATCCTGGTGCCCCCAGTCTTACGCACGGACCCTTTAGTTTTATGTGATTACATAATCACCGTGTTTTACGGTATAAGTAGCCGGGAAGTTTTCAGGACCTTAGATCTTACCGTACGCTGCACTTGCCTGTATCTTGTTCTGCTCTGGACAATACACCGTGATCCTGTCAACTTGTGTGACTGCCAGTGATCCCAATTGATGACGGGATTACACTTGGCGTCAATGTTGTGGGAGGACTTGGAATAAATCATAGTCCACGTACAAGACGTTTTCTGCTAGTTTATATGTATCGGAAATATGGGATATTAACTATGTGTATAGCCTGAATATTTAAATGCTGGTATTTATTTTACATGTAGGTGAAATTTAAATTTTTCACAGTGGTGCCTGCTCAATATATACTATTTTTCACCTCCAATAACAATAGTACGCAAAATCCCCGGGCATGGATCGATGGAGGCTAATCACTATAATTAAATCCATCCAATGAATACAGTCTGAAAATGAAGTGAAACTGAGGGCACAGACCTGTATTCGGTTGGAGCAGTGCGACAACTCAACCTCCTATGTATAAAGCCCTGCCTTATTCGACCACTCTCTCCACTCCCACCCCAACGCGACATCAACGCAAACTCCAGTACACCGAGACATATATCTGTCAACGAGCTACTGCTATACTTGGTCTATCGTACATAGATTATTTATGCAGGATTAAGTGACCAAAAGAAATTATTGCTGGAGCTCTAGACCGTGAACATTTGTATGCGTAGGATTCCGTTTGACGTGTTATTTGCCCAGTAAGCTATATCAACGATAAAATATTGAATATTTTACTCTTTCAGCAATTTAATTTATGAATAATCCGCCAATACCCAACTCCCTTCCAAGTATCTCCCCGCGCCACCCAAGTCTCACCATTGCGTTGCCCCCATATTTGACTATCCCACTGTTTTCCAAATGCCAGCAACTGCGCGTTGATCACTTGCGAGTCGAATGACTATGCCGTCTGCGTTGTATTCTTCAAATATGTTGTAAACATTGTCCACCTTGGGAGTAGTACGTTCCCACAATACCAGCCCATTGCTTCGATGCATAATCGTTGATCTCCCTGTCAGGTCCCCGAAATGTGATTTGATTACGAGCGTTGTATTATAAGTAGTCGGCATACTGGGATTCATTGCTGCTTGCGCCCCAGCCACGTGCGGCTTTGATCCAGTTGCTTAGGAGGAAATTATCATTCGTCCAAAGAAGGGTGTCGAGATCACAAAGAATGGTGAGGAGAGGTTGGCCAGCTGCCGAGACTGCATCGGGGGTGGAGCCATTTGTTTGATAAACAGCAAGAAGGTTTTGATATGCCTCGAGAAAACGATTGGCCAACAATTGTCGCCCGAGATCAACGACGTCATATGAGAACTCGGGAATCCTTTTCAACGCTGGGTGTTCTTTACTCGCTTCGACCATAGGTTTCAAGGGAAAGGGCGTAACAACACTACTATTGGTATCGTAGAATATCGTTGTGGGATGATGGCCAGTACGGTTGGTAAGTCCACTCAAAGCCGGAAAGCTCCAAAATACTCTTAACAGTCGCCTGGGTGTTAGGGTCTGTGTTATTGTATACTGTATTGGATAGGATGGACCAGGCTCGTTGGACGGTGACTGGTAGTTTTGAAATACGATAACGGTGGCCAACCCAAGACGATACATAACTGGAGATGTTAAGTGGTGAAGAAGACCAAGCTTGGTCGAGAAAGCTGTCGTAAATGATTTCATTTCCTTCCTGCCCCTCCATGGTAAGACCAAAGCCACTCATCGAACTATTCGGAGAGTTCAGGGCCTCTATTGGCGCTACCGTCACATTCTTCAAGTAACTTTCAAATCCTTGGTTTCCTCTGTAGTCATGCAAGGCACACCAAACCCAAGGTCTTCCAAAGTACGACGATGTGCGCTGCCTGTGATAAAATGTGACGTCAAGAAAATAGAAATATGAGGGAGCAAGTCACCATTGTGGTTGGGCTTCAGTATAAAGATCCAAAATGACTAAACCCTTTTCGTCCTCAACGCCCCCCAGATGCGCAGAAATGCGATCCGATCAAGGTTCCAGAAAGCGGAATCGCTGAAAAAAGCCAGACTTGAATCATCATTGTGGCCTGAGGATCGGCGGCACGGAGACTATTGAACGTATTGGAGGAGACATTCCGCAAATAATCGAGGTCGCCACTTGCAGGGTCGCTCTCATTATATTGATCGAGGGTATAGATGTGGGAGACATTGCCGTAAGGCGGCGATCTGCTTTGTGGTGAATGATTTCTGGATCTGTTCAAAGAGATCTTAGAAGGGGTCCATAAAGCAGGCATTAGTTAAATTGCTTGGGAAACCACTCCAGGCGCTGCCGTTAACGACTTTCAAATTGGAGTACAAGTTCGTTATCCCGCAAGGAACAAATCTTGTCAATGCAGGCAAAATGGGAGTCATACATACCCAGCTCGACCATACATTTAACAAGCTGTTTTTGGAGAGTGAACTGATCATTGACTCATTGCTGAGGCAATGTCCCATTCCTGCCCCAACTTCCATGGATATTCCCGAAGTGATTCCAGGCTAAAAATGCCATGGTATCATCCAGTGGTGCTAGCCCTTTGCAGTCACTTACTTTCCCTTCAAGTAAGGGCTGTTGCAATACTGGTAGCAACTGGCCTAGGACTGTTGTGATGGTGAACTGTGCTGAGTGGTAGTTGATGGCTATTCACAACCAAATGCCGTGATCAGGCACATTTTGTACCATCAGTGTCTCCTCAATCTCTATTTCATTCATGTTGGGGGCCCTTTGCTTTCCTTTTGCCATCTCACTTAAGGGAATGGGGATAAGGGGTGACTCAATAGCTTGAGGATTGCTCATGATAGTATTGCCAATTGGTCCTGATTGGTGCAGGTCTGTGAGGTCTTCATGAAGGATGGTGGGAGTGGACAGTGGGGGGTTTGGAAGGCTTCCAAAGGGCGGGTGGTTGGCTAGGAAAGGAGGTGAGGGGTGGATGGGGGTAATAACTTCTGATGAGGAAGTAGCTGGGATGAAGTATACAGTGATGGGGGATTGGACAGGGTTTCTGGTACTGGGGATGAGAGGGAGTTAGAAGAATGTTATGGTGACAGTGGTAGGGGTGCTCATAAGTCAGGTCAGTGAGTCATTGGGGGAGGAAGAGTGACCAAAATATGGTGCAGGATGATGGGGTTTTCAACAGAACTTCCAGCAGCAGGGGTAATCAGGGTTCTGCTCAGTTGGTACCCTCTCCATACTCTGGTCGATGGTTTAAGTGCCCTTCTTTGATTAGGGTCAGTAGAGGTAAAGTGGATTGGCACTGGCAGTAGAAACCCCTCATGTGAATCCTCCCCTAAATACTTTAGCTTGTATTGAGGGTTGACCAAATCATTGTCTTCTAAGTCCAAAGAGGAGTCAATAGGGCCCACTCAGTATCTTTTCTGCAATTGCCCTCACTGGAAGGTGACTTCAGGGGGTAACTCCCTTCCATCTCCTTGAGTTAGCTGGATACTCCTGAGTTTGATTTGCCTGTTCAACTCCCAATCGTAGAATGTGGTGCCATCCTTCTCTTCCAACTTTTAGCTTCTACTCCACATATGCATGGTGTTCTGTTATTGCTCTCCTCTGTTTCTGTGAAGTCCACCCATTTTTCTCCAGGGGAAGGGAAATATTTGCAATCAAGAAGTAGCCTTCTTGGATTCTTTCTTCCCTTATTTGTGCCCTTGAGGGTACACCCACTCGTGCTCCTCTTTGTGAGAGGTATGATGAAATATATGCAGGAAATATAGTTGTAATGTATTCAGGGGATTCTCTTAGATAGCTCAATATATGCTATAGTGTCACAGAGCTTCAACAATAAAACAAGCAAAGGTCCAGTAATTTAAATACTGATAGATTAATGAGCTGTGCTATGAAGCTTTAACAACTCAAATCAATGCTTATTTTGATTATTGAAAGGTTCAATAGAACAATATATGACTCTTTTAGCAAATAAAAGAACTATTCCTTGAGAATAGGGGCTAGAAGCTGAATATATCCGCAGTAACTTAGCAGAGACTTGATATAAAGCTTCGGATTCTTGTATGCCTATTAGTAACTATTAATAGTTATTTAACAAGGTGTTAAATAATTTATTAATAGAGAAAGTAATTTGTATTGGATTATCTGAGTGCTTGTACTTGATTAATTCAATAAACTTAGGGCTGGGCCTTGAGTAATCTAGTATTGGCAGGGATTTCAGTAAGGATACTTATTAGGTTTATTATGTAATTGATAAGCCTAAAGGGTAGCTGTGAGGCTGGGGGAACTTAGATGATTAGCTAAGTTCAAGAGTTGCTGACAAAGATTCAAGATGCTGCAAGTGTAGGTGCTTGCAGTGAGTGTATCAGACTAAGTCTATTATTGTCCTTAGGATGATGAGGTAAGCTTCTGTGCTGTACTGTAAAATATATGTGTGATAGATGATTTTATTGGAAACTTGGCCCTCCTTATATACATTTTGATAACTAAATGATTAGCTAATTATTTAGTTTATGAGGTCACTAGTTAGATCATAATGACCTCATATTCTACTCATTATTTACCCTTTATTTATCACATGATTCCCCTCTCTGAGACAAGGGTTCTATCCTTTGGCTTGAACATGAAGGTTCAAGGCCGCGGTCCCGGGACGGAAGCAAACGATGAGTCGGCGGAATCAATTAATGACTCGGGTAGTCACATCCGTGACTTGTGTGACATCCCGACACCGGAGGCTTATCTAATATGTCACATGACTTCAAAAATGCGCAAACAAGGTGCCGAAAAGCAATAACTAAGTAGATAAAATATAAATAATTAGTTAAAAATTATAATAAATTAATTAAGTAATAATAGCATAATATGAGTCCATGTATGCTATTATTTATGCGAAGTTAAAAGGAATAAGGCCTATTTTTCACAATAAAAATATAATAAAAATACAATAAATTCAAAAGAATATTAAATAATCCACAGAAAATTAAGAGAATATTATGAGATGATGCTGATACATCACAATAGTCTGGATGAGCTCATACTATATTTCCTTTATTATTTCTACTCTCTTTCTATTCTATTATACACTTATAATTAGTTCGACAACCTATGTATGCGGTACATCGACTCTTGTGGGTGCATACATGCCAGACTTATGTATTCTAGCACCCATAGTTAAAACTTAGACACTTTTACCCCACAACCACAACTTACCCAGACACCCAGTTAGTGTCCTGTAAGTTGTGATTGGGGTATCGTCTCGACCATCACAGACTGGCTTCAACTATCTACACAGTCAGAGTCTCGAACTGTATCAGTCAAAACTCTACCAATATCTCAACCCGCACGGACAACATTCGTGCTATTCCCTTATTCAACTCTCGTTACTCTTTTCTACACTCAAGCAGTCTTTCAGAATCGCACCTAACAGTTGATTGTCAGTTAAAGAAAAAGAATTAGAAGATTCTAATGTACCAGTTGTTTTCTCGACTTTGGGCAATCCGACGATAGAGGAGGCATTGAATATGCTGGGAGATGGAGGATTAGCTTGGGAAGAAGCTAGGCAGGCAGAGTGGAAGAATATGGTAGAACATAATGTATTTGGTGCACCTGAAGAACTGCCGCCAGGAACACATATTTTAAAAACTGGAACAGTGTGTCGTGGATCGTACAAGAATGGCAAATGGTCATAAAAGGATTTAGTCAAATTCCTGGATTACATTTTAATGAAATGTACGCACCAGTCATGAAGTGGGAAACATTCCAAATTTTACTGGTGCTGGGAGCAATAACACATTCAGCTATATGTCAATTCGATGTCAAATCAGCATACTTACATGGGATGATGAAAGAAAAGGTTTGGGTTCAACAACTGGAGGGGTTTGAAGAACCCGGAAAGGAGAATCTGGCATTACCATTATTGAAGGCTCTATATGGAACAAAACAGGGAGGCAATGAGTGGAGAAAAACACTATGTATATGTATTTATGGTTAAAGAACTCACTTGGTTCTGTTCCGATTTTGACAGTGCTACATTCTTCAAAATATGGGACGATGGAAGTTGGGCTGTAGTTGCATTTTTGGTGGATGATCGACAGCTGTAGGTGATGAAAAACAACTTTGAATCTAGAAAAGGCATTTAACAAACGATTTGGAATTTTGAGTGAAGGAGAGGCTCACTGGATATTAGGAACAAGTATCTGTCAGGATGCTGAATCAAAATCAGTATTCATATCACAGAAAGAATATATCAAAAACATAGTGAAGAAGTTTAACTTACAAAATTCCAAGCCCATATGAACTCCCATATCACTTGGAATCGATTTCACCTCTATTATTTGCCCAGATACTAAAGAAGAACAAAATGAAATTGCGGAATTGCCTTATCGCAAACCTATTAGAAGTTTGATGTTCACAGCTACAGTATCGCATCCAGATATCGCGTATTCTGTTAACAAATTATCTCAATATTCATCAAACCCTGCGAGAATGCATTGGAACTTAGCTAAGCATATCCTGCAATATTTATACACGACTCATGTTTTTGAGCTTTGATTGGGAGGACAAGCTCTTTGTTTGCATGGATATTCAGATGTTGATTTCACAGGAGATCAAGAAGATAGACGTTCAACAGGTGGATATGTGATTTTTTTAGGTTCGGGAGCAGTATCTTGGTCTTTGAGGAAGCAGTCAATGGTTGCCCTTTCATCCACAGAAGTGGAATATATTGCACTTTCGGAAGTGGCTCACAAAATTATGTGGACACATCATTTCTTGGAAGAACTCAATATAATATATGTATGAAGAACCGATGGCAATTTTCGAAGACAATCAAGGGACAATCTTTGCTGAAAATCAATGCTCTGTATGAAGGTTGAAACACATTGACATGAAATATCACTTTATTTGTCATTTGGTCGAAAATGGTACTATCCAACTCATATATCGATCGACTAAGCAAATGATTGCAGATATATTGACAAAATCCCTCTCCTCACCCATTTACTATCATCACACTGGACGCTTAGGGCTTACTTCTTCAAAACTCAAGGAGGAGTATTAGGTATAATGAGTATTGCAGAAGTAAGCGCTTGTATGAAAAAGGTGAGACAAAATGTCTCGAGAAGACGCAATGAGTTATGATGTTCAATCTCCTCTCAAAATGTACTATTATATACGTGTAGTATATGTAGTTAGTGAATCTCTCAGTGAACATTTAACCGCTGAGAGTAAGTGATATGTCTATTGCCTCATCACGAAACAAAATTTATCATATGTATTTAGTACTTAAAAGTCTTTAGGTGTTGTATAATACAGCAAATGTTTAACCGCTGAGATACTTAAATGTCTTTAAAAGACATTAATCCTCTACAGTGTACTGAAGATATTACTGTTCCAGTTACAGAAATAGTGCTGCCTACTCTTCTTTGCTCATCTACTGACAATGTCAATCTGGTGCAATGTTAAGAACTGAAAACTGACTAATGTCGGTGGCTGACAGGGACCGAGCGGAAGGACTTGGCTTCAGCTTATGTGCTGCGCCCTCGCAAATGTCCGTAGGGTGTCCTTAGATTTCAGACGGGTGAAGACTAATCCTAAAGAGTTCCTTTTGGCGAGATACCAATCAGAACCGAAGGACAAGTCGAGTGTCGGGCCAAGGGGTCGGGGCCGGGAGTGGATGAGCGCACGCGAAGGCGGATGGGGGGATTCTTAGTATGAGACTGTTACAGATGTATGAGGGTATTCTGAGTCGATATTCTGATTGCCTAGTAACTACAACTACAGCGGGTTCATATACAAGTAACAGGCGTCTAGAAAATACTAACGGGGAGAAGGGCGGAAAATGGCATTAACAATAAGCTTGACTAGGAACGGGAAGTTTATGATTAGTTCAGAGGCCGATGATAACCGAGAGCGGAATTACGATAAAAGGAAATAGTTCAAGGACTACAAATATAGATAGACATATGTGAAACATAGGATTGAACAGATCAACATAATAAAAGGGACGTATCAAAAGTTTAACCAGACAATACGAGTTATTTTGACATGGGCGTAAACGGAGTTTGATCATCGCAAAAACATACGTCAGCTTCGGGGCCAATGGTTTCCAAAGTGGTGTCTTGAAAACGTTGATAAGTGGCGATAACCTCGGGACCGATAGGGTTGCGACACAGTCGTAACATGCAATTCCAAGTCCTTGTGTGCTATGAGAGGCAATAAGGTTCATAAGGTGGTGAACTTTGCCACTCAAAAGAAGGTTTCAGTGTCATTTTCTGGAACTTGAAAGAAGCCCTTTGCAACAATATAAGCCTTTGCTTTGACAAATGCACCATTGCCATCTTGTTTGTCACAAAATATGATGTGACTACCAACAACGTTTTGACCTGGATGTAGTTGACTGACCCATTTGAAGGTTCCAGTTGACTTCAATTTCTCATATTCAATCACTATGGCTCTCTCCCACTGCTTCTTGTAGGGTGACATCATGGCTTCATGGTAATTTCATTGTTCACTGGGAAAGAGATAAAGGCATGATGCTTGCTTCCATGCACCATTGCTGTGTCAATTTCTTCTTCAGTTATGGCAATTCTTGGTGCCGCTGGTGTATTAATTGTGCATGTAGATTTTGTTTGTGGTGGGAGGTTTGACCATTTGCATAGTTGCAGGGCAACTTAGATGAGGAGACATGCATGGACATACCAGAGGGAATTAAGGAAGATGATAAAGAAGGGTGGTATTGGAGGCTATTGAAGGCATTGTATTGGTTGAAGTAAGCTGGACAACAATGGAAGATAAAGCTTAATGAAGGAAGTCATGTGAAGTCTTGGTTTTGAAAGGAGCCATGCGGATGACTGTCTCTACATTCTTCGCAAGGATGGGAAACTCACTCTACTGGTGTTAATTTGTGTTGACAACGTGGCTGTGGCGGCTGGGCACACACACACTCACATCACAAAGTTTAAGGAAGATATTGCAAAGTATTTTGATATCATTGATCTCGGCGAACAAAAATACATTCTTGGGGTACAGGTTAGCTGAGACCGCAGCACACATACCATGAGTAGAATCGTGTCAGTAAAAGGTTGTTTATTGATCCATTAAACTTCGTGAGCCTTGATGAAAGACGGTCATGTCGTGGAATCCATACATTATAGAAAGGGAAATGGTTTTTTACACGATTACATCCATGCCTTTGAGAGTCATTGTCACTGAGAGATTTAGAGTGTTTTTGCAGGAAATGAAATAGTAGCGGGATTGAAAGGTATTCTTAATCTCTGTATGAGGTACACTATTTAGTTAGCTAATAAATATTACTTGCAAATACATTCTATTAACTCCCATCTCCAATTACATGTCATTTTCATTAGTTAGTTAAAATTGGTGTTATAACTTCACGGGTTAATGTATCTTTCATGCACATATGCCAAACTGTGCATTTCATTGACTGTGACGTCCCTGGCTACTGTATACTCTCCCACTCCAACAAAATTATTCCATCCGGCTACTATGTGGTCTTATTGGCATGAGAATATCATGTCTACCACATACTTAGTAAAGCACATTGAACATTGAAGAAATGAGAACATTCAAGTTCACACATGTCAGAGGATGATACGATGGATACTAGCCTTATATTTTGTTCCATTTCTCTTAAGAACCGAGTCACACATGTATGCTGTTATATTTCTCCCTTTCTATTGTGGTCATAGAAAACGACCTTTTAGGTTTCGTCAACACATGTTCGTCTTGTGTGCTAATGTATAGTAATCACAACCCAGGGAAAATAAGATATTAATCCATCGAAAAGTCAACAAGTAAATCGTCAGAGAGAGAGGGGGGGGGGGGAGGGAGAGAGAGGAATAAAAGAAACCTTTATATACTGACCATGAGGGGACCACATTCTACGATCTAAAAAGGCGACCAGGTAACAACGCGGCCAACAAAATAGCAAGCCCCACAACGCGAAATGCAATACCAAGATAATGCATTGGGGTGTGTGTATGAAATGTTGAGCGATAAGTGGGGTAGGATGGGGTTGAGACATCAGGTATGTTTGGTAGTTTTGACGACTTCGACGCATGTTTTTGCTTTCGAATTTGATGTTGATGACGAGATGTGGGGGGAACCTCTGAGCTAAGACCTCCTTTAAATTGTCCACCTTGCTCCCAGCTCCGCGCACGACCACGACCGCGATGGTAGGAGAAATAATCTTCCTCAATCTCCATCTGCTCTCCCACCGTTGAACC
Organism: Hysterangium stoloniferum; assembly: GCA_015178975.1. Taxonomy (NCBI): domain Eukaryota; kingdom Fungi; phylum Basidiomycota; class Agaricomycetes; order Hysterangiales; family Hysterangiaceae; genus Hysterangium; species Hysterangium stoloniferum. The sequence goes on from WHVD01000025.1 coordinate 400,575, forward strand.
CACTGAAGTATCACGATGGGGGAATTCGGGATAAATTAAAGATGGTTTAAATCCATCTCTCGATCTTGAGGTCGATAATGACCATGAGTCAGCTGCTGACGTTATCTCACTCCCACTCTTTCCCAAACACTCCATATCATCACCCTCATCACCACCTGAGGCATAAGGGAGAGGGGACAAAGGGTCATTATCTCTAGTGAAAAGTGGAACGATGTCAAGTTCGTGAGATGCTGTACAGGGGGCTGAACAGACTGGGCAGGAGGGGGCTGTGCGGAGCCACTGTTCGGAGAAGTTGGAGAAAGAACAGAAAATTAAAATGATAATGCAGATAGACATACGTTTGTCAAACATGCGCGGCAGTATAAATGTCCGCAACGTGTTAAACATGGATCAGTCGCTGTATCCTGGCTGAGTGAGGTGGGATACGTATCAGTAACTATACGATACATTAAGGAAAGTATAAAAAGAAACATAATTAGGAGACAAGTTAATGAAGGTGTGCATTGAAAGCGATTGAATATAGTGATGTCAAATTCGAATAAGTGATTAAATAAAACCCACCAAACCCCACACTTCCAGCCCGCTTCAATATCGTCATTAACTTCATCCAACTGCTTCTTCTCAAACCGGGCAAAAAAATGGCGCCGAACAGCGTTTGAGTCACTATGGGATCTGTTTGATCGGCCTGATCTTCTATCCTCACTTGACTCTGCGAAGTCAACCTCACTTGGTGTAAGGAGTCCCCCTGACCGTGTCAACTCATTAGGGTATGTAGGAGAGACAGGTCCACGGCGAAACCATGACCAAGTCGTGTTCGGGCTTAGTGGGGAGGTTGTTGGGAGGTCATCGTTATGGGATTGAGGTTTAAACAGGAAAGGGCAGGGGGGTTCATTTTGATTTTGTGATTCAAGTTCAATTTTGGATCCTGAAATCAATTATAATTTGTCAAGGTTTACGCATAGTCAAAATATAATAACTTTTCATACCCATTCTCGAGTCAGAAATATCAGAAGCGAGAATACCAGATCCTCGAGTGTCATAGTCACATTCAGGAGTTCCAGCAGTAGTATCAGAGCGGGAGACAGCCCCGCTATGATTATACGACCCACCCCCCATATTGTAGATCGTGTCGTGTGCTTGTTTAATAAATTATAATACAATATTGGGTGACGTTCAAATTAAACCTGACCTGAGTTTGACGGTCTGTGGTCGTGGGCACTATCCTATGTGTTGAAATGGCGATTGGATAATGTAGTTGAGAGGCAAATATTTAAAAACTTATTTGAAGGTGGGAGCGGCAGCGTGTCACGTGACGGTGACGTACTATATCGAGTCTCACCCTTGATCAAAGAATGTGAATCATTTACAGCGCTTAAATGCGATCAAGGCGTTTTAAGTTAAGAAATCAAGGCGTGTGGTCCGAGCGGGTATTCCGCGGGCCAGAGCAATGAGAGGAAATTAGATAAAGAAAAATATGTTCTAAGACTTGACCAAGGAATTCAATTTCAAGTATGGAAAAGAGTCCTAAATAGAATTGGAGTCTTCAGGACATGGCCATAACATGAGCGAAGTTTGCCAAGAACTTGGCGAGACATTGCGGGCTTAGTGCATAGCGGTCCCTGAGCTTGCTCTGAGTGATACTAATAACCTAGCCGTGCCCAACATATTTACTCGGAACATTCAATCAGTCAGGCAGCTCGCGGTGAAACCTCCCCGTTCTCCCAACAAATAACGAGGGTTAGTTGCTCAATATTTACACATTGCATCGGGGAGCCAAAAATAAAATAAGAAAGAAGGAAAAGGAAATTGAGACCAATCCCCTGACCTTCCTTTTTGGGAACTCCGCCAGATATGCAATGACTTGTTATCCTTGGTTGACCAAATTATTGACCCATAAGGCAAGCAGAACAACAATATTCCCATCAAGAATATTGCCCACAAAACGCACTAAAAAAATATCAATATATTAATTTCGAGTAGTGCAAATGATCACTTGAATAATTATAAGTAAATTCGTCCTGTTTGGAAATCGATACGTAGTCCTAGCACACAGTTGTGGGGGTTAATGGTTTCCGTTGGTGTTTGACACCGAAGGTGTCTTAGGTCCAACTCTTACTTTGTGCTTGTTTTATGTTCAAAATCTTTAAAAACTACATGATGTGTTTCAAGATGTCCCAGATTTCTTGTTGTAGACGGTAGGTGCCACGCCTTCCTTTGTTGTCTTGCCTCATCCATCGTAGAACCTAATTCTAAAAAGAAGTGTAAGGTGGGTAATGGGAGAGCATTAACTTTACCGTATACGCATAGGAAGACTCGCCGCTCACCCAAGAAATGGCTGCCACTAACTACGGACGGTGAGACGACGCCGCTAATCCAACCTCTTCATCTGATTATTTGACCTGTCGTGATGCAATTTGTTCGAAGGCTCTTATATACCAAGACTTCCGTCTTCCGGCCAGTCGAACTATTTTGGGATTTATTAATAAAATACGGTAGCGAATAGCTGACGAAATTATGGTGACGAGTGGCAATGCCAAGTCCTGCATTGCACGGTTGCTCATCTCCGATAATCCGCGTAACCTTTTTTTTTTCATAACCCTTTAGGGTTCGCTGGGCGGTGACTAAAATAACCCTCCGATGGTCACACAACACCGTTACAACAATATATTCATTGTGAGTTATTCATATATAAATTACATTGTGGCATTGCTATTAAAAACCATCGTCTGAGTGGCCGGCCCTCAAGGACTGCTCAGCCTTTCCTTGAGTCTTTTTCTTTTTTCCTTGGAATCTCCACCCAGACACCGCTCTAGTTTTGGCACTGCCAATAGAGAGGTCCATTCGTCCTTCCCAGCAGGGGGTTTGGAAAATGGGTGGCACAGATATCCTTCACCTCTTGAAGTCTATCCTGCCTTTCTGTCAACCACTCCGGATCTTCGAACCATAATGGCTTATACTATGACTTTGTCAACCCATTGCTGCCATGTTCCTATGATTGAACCATAATGGCTATCCTACACTATGCCGACCATGTCGGCCCTTTGCTGCCTATGTTCCTATGATAATCCAGTGGCTCTTTGAAGACACATCTGTTCTGTCTTCCCTCTCCTCATCCTGGCAGGATCCTTCAACCACATTCTTTTGGTGACATTCGTGATATGTTCGCTCCCGGCCCTCTGTGCCTCTACTCCATTCTTCTTATGGGCTCGCTCATGTCCCCATCAGCATGTTTTGCACAATGGAGCCTGCAGCCCCTGGATTCACTTCCACCAGGGGTCCACTCACCCAAACATGGACAGAGGCAAAGACGGGGAATAGACTTGTAATAATAGTACATGTTTGTCAATCAATGTGTCAGTTAGTGAATCACCTTCTGACATGATAGGTAGGGTGCTAGTTTAGGTGTACACTGGTTCTGGCATGCATTAACCTCAGAAAACATGGTCCACAATTAGCATCCTCCTATGAAAAAGCGAAGAAATGGGTGAACTGCCCCTAGGAAAAGAGTGGTTTCATCATCAATTCCAACAATTGCCATTCTCATTGTGCCAACAAAAATAAAATCAACAATGCAATTTTCAATGTAACAAAAAACAAAGGTACAAAATAATCATACATACAATTTTTATATTTTGTTGAAAGCTACCAGGTATCAATGCAGCTCCAATGATCCTTCATTGCTCCTTAGATGAACCTCAATTGAGTCAGTCAAGCAAGGAAACAATAGTAATAATAGCTTACCTAACAAATGTTGAAGATAGGACACAAGGAGTGAGTGTTGGATTTTGGAAATTCAGTAGGCAAGCTACAAGGATGTCACAACCGTCACAAGTCACAACACTGTCACAAATATTCAAAGGTAATATTCAACAACATTGAATCTCTTTCAACATATCTCATTTCGATGTTACAAATGATTTTATTATTAGATCATAATATAGTCATAACAAGACGAAGAAAAGCATAAAAGGGCCATGAAAGAAGCAAGGGAAGTCAGTTGAAATATCTGTAAATTAGGTATATTAATAATCTAACTTGTCATAACTTCTTTGACAATACTTCCATGAGTTCTCATGACTGGTAATAGCCTCTTACTTCATCGACAGGGCGAATATGTTAGGGTACATACATGGCGGGTTTCCAGAGAAACCTGTGGGATAATCTGGTAGGACTTGGCTTCAGCTTATAGGGTGCACCCTCGCGAGATCGTGTTGTCCAATTTCAGACAGGTGGACGGGAATCCCAGGGAGTCCAGGTGGGGTTCGTGGGTCGAGGGGTCGTAGGTCAGAGGTCTGTTACGACCCATTCCTGGATGTTTCAATATCCGACTTCTGATCTCCGACTACGGAACATCATAGTTACCGTATCATCTGTGTTCTTCCCTTGTTCTGCATTTGGTAATTTGTCCGTTGACAAGTATTCACTCGTTTGTTTGTTGTATTCCCGTTTCGGAATATTGTCTCCCTAATATGTCTTATTGTATTTCCGTTTTAAGAACATTTCCATTTCCGTCTTATTATGGTCTTAGTTTGTAGTACAATAATGAGTAGACTTATATTAGTTTCTGCGAATTTGTACTTTACCTTAGATCTGATATCGACTTAGTTTCTTATTCCTTCTCCCATCTTTCTGTACGCTCGATATTCGGAACTCTTCAGAACTCTGAATATCTGTATCTTCCATTGTAAGTCTCACCTCTGAAATTAAGGACTTTGAGCGTTTGCGTAGAGGCACAGCACATAAGCTGAAGCCGACGTCCTGACCCTATCCGATAGTTCCGGAATAAGTCCCCAACATGGCACTTAACAAGGTCGTGGGTTGAGAGGTCGGGAGTTGAGATAAATAAGAGAGATAGATGTGCCAGAGCCTGTGGGCTCCGACTAGTGTGAGCAGTGTAATTCAAGTAGGAGTTTAGAGCAGAAAATGTATTATATTACAGGGGGGAAAATAAGCCAATTTTCTGACTGGATTGTATCTACAACATCTACCAGACTATATAGACTGTGGAATGAATGACATACCAAATCCAGTAATAATGAAACAAAACTAGCAAAACATAAAACGGGAATAGTAAACACCAAATTTGGTGTTAGGAATGGGACAGAGCAGAGTGGAGTCCGAATCGTGACAAATAATAAACCATAATGGGAAATGGAGTGGGAGTGGAGTCCGAATCGTGACAGGTCATTTGACTAAAATGGGAATGGGGATCTGTTACAGGGATGACAGGTTTTCCGAGTGGGGTCTGGTGACTGATGCATGGGACGAGGTCAGACATAGACAGGGACAGAGTCTGGTGGGTATTCTGGTGACTGATACACAATGTAACGAAGTCGAATGTAGACAAGTCTGATGTACAGAGTCTGGCAGGAATTCCGGTAAACTGACAATTGGTTGGTATAGGGCATGGGTGCGTATAAGTTAGTGCCTGGTGTGAAGGATAGGTTGCATAGGAGGCGCGACTAAAGACTCTAAGCCTTACCCTTTAGCTGCTTTATATTTCCTTTATTTCTTTTATGTTTTATACTTCTATTTCCTTCTTTATCACTCATAAATATGGGCCATATTCCCTTTTTATTAGTTTGAGAGTCCATGTATGCTTGTGGGCACTCTAGCCCACAAGAAGTATGTGCATGTCACAGTAGTAGTCACAGACAAATGTAAGACACTTTTCAACCCCAACAACCATCACCTGCACACGCAAGTACTGGTTCGGGGTCTTGTCTAAAACAAACCTTCACTCTATCTCTCTTCCTAGATCAGCAGTAACTACACTTCACACTGAAACAGTCAAAGTTAGTTACTACTATTCAACTCGACTTCAAGTTCTTGCTTCACACGGTAAGAATATCCATCGTAGCTCACTTTCTTAGGATATTCTCTCTCTCTCGCAATATATACTTTCTCTTATCTACTTGGCCACCGGCCCAGCTAGCTACACAGTCGGATCGCACCGTAAGGTCGATCGTAATCTACATCTTGACTACCTAAAACTACTAGTCAATTGTACCTCACACTATTGTTAGTCGATAACAATCACACATTGAGTGGTAAACTACTTGACCCTTTACACCTGGAGTCCGGTGGGAATTCTGGTCGTAACAGAATATATACTTCGTTGAATGAGGCTTTTGAGTTCAATCAATAGAATATTATTCGACTTTATTGAAGAATAATTGATTCATGACAAAAGACTTGTATACAGGATATTAGTAAGAAGTTATTAGGGTATACATGAACAAGGGGCAGACCTGTGGGGGGACAAGCATCCCCCACCCTCACATGATTGTCAGGTCATAACTTCAAACAGGTGTTGGTCTGGGTACTCCAAGGAGTCTGAGAAAATGTGAGACAACCAGAAGTCAGAAGGCCCAAGGGCTCTGAATGGGGGAGGACAAGTAGTCAGATGACACAAAAGGAGGTTGAGTTGCAAGGTACAAGAAGGACTTGGCTTCAGCTTGTGTGCTGCACTCTTGCACACATGTTTGGATGTCCTTATTTCAAGTTGACAGAAAGGAACAACTGTTCAGAAAGGCACAATGTTGAATAATTGATTGATGGTCAAGAATGGAACAGAATGGTCAAGAATGGAACAGAATGGTCAAGAATGGAACAGAATGGTCAAGAATGGAACAGAATGGTCAAGAATGGAACAGAATGGTCAAGAATGGAACAGAATGGTCAAGAATGGAACAGAATGGTCAAGAATGGAAGAATGTCAGAATGACAGAATGGTCAAGAATGGAACAGAATGGTCAAGAATGGAACAGAATGGTCAAGAATGGAACAGAATGGTCAAGAATGGAACAGAATGGTCAAGAATGGAACAGAATGGTCAAGAATGGAACAGAATGGTCAAGAATGGAACAGAATGGTCAAGAATGGAACAGAATGGTCAAGAATGTGGAACAGCATGGAATGGAACAATTGGTATTTACTGGAATTGACTTATAATTGACAGGAGTTTATTCATCAACATGCTCACAATGCAATTCTTAATACTGGGAGTGGTGTGTTAAAGTGACTCACAAAAGCAATTTGAACCACCCAAGACAACAAACAGACATCCTCATCTTCTGGCAATAATGACAATAGTAACAACTTGTTGAAGAAGTCCAAAAACAAGAATAAGACCAATTTGACATCCAACAATGCTACAGCCTCTGGCAACAATTCTAGCACCTCTGCATTGAAGTCCAACAATGATATGAGTAGCAAACTCAATGCAAGTGGTAAGCTCATGGATGCTGAAAAGCAGTGATGTACAGTAAGGACAACAACCTCTGCTACATACCTCCTGGTTAAGTATGTATGGACCTCCAGTCCCCCATTTCAGTATTCCTCTGCTCCCAATGTGAATGTGTTTGCATTGAGAGGTTCAAGTTCAAAAGGCTTTGACTGCTTAAGTGTGAAGCAAGGAAAAGCTAAATGTCTTGCTGAGAATTAATGCTGTCCAAAACAGCTGAGATAATCCCTACAATCTCAACTTGCACTAGTTTGCACAGCAGGGTTTAGGGGTAAAAGTCACTGTTGTTGAATGCCTAGTGTGCCCCTAAGAACACATGATGCTTTGAGCTAAGATATTCAAGGAGTATCTTAATGGAAGATTTTCAGAAAAATAAGCAAAAATAATGGGAAAAATAATATCAAAGCAAAGATTATATCATCCCTCTTACACTTAGTTGTAGTGATGAATGAAATGGGAATCTCTTGAGGCTGTAGAAAGCAGTTTTAGTTGTATTGTATATTGGTCCTATCCCGGGACCTTAGTGTTCCTGTAAAGTGGATGTGCATACTGATGCTGGAATGCCAACTAAAGGATTCCTTCTTTCTGTCAATAATATTGGCATCTTCCTTCATCAATTTTCTGATATTCAGGTGTTGGATCTTGGATTGCTTCTGTTCCTTCCTCCATGTGAGGTCTACATTTCTTGTGAATAGCCTATTCAGCAACTCAGGGGGATAGAATTCAGAAGCTATTTCTTTCTTCTTCTCCTCCAAATCCTGGTCTGAGTCTTCTCCTTCTAATAGATTGGATCCTGGACCTTTGTTTGAGAGGAGGACTTTGACCCAATAGCCCTTCAATGGAAGAGAATCCTTGATCAAATACCCCTGGCTGACTTGATGAGAATAACTAGCATCTGCTTCCTCATCTGGTATTTCCTCTACCTTCTGCTGGTGGGGGCATCTTTCTCAGCATTCAGACCCTCAAGGTACTGACAATGTATAGGAATAAGTCTCATTTCCTAAGAATATCATTATTCATTAATATATATATATACAAATTGCATATCAACAAATCCTCAGTCACTGGATCCTTCCCATCCAGTTCATCATTCTCTGTTCAGGCAACAGAGCACTTATCAAGGCTTCAAAAGCCAGCATAGATGTATGACATTCTTTCAAAATTCTTCAATTAGTGTTCATGTCATTGCTTAAAAATGATCCAGTAGAACTGTTATTATTTAGGACTTATGCATGCTCAAAATGACTACATCTATGGCATCTTACCATGTGATTATAGAACAAAAGTTTCTTTTGTTGCATTATTACAGCCACTCTATTTGTCCCTCTTCTCCCTTGCCCTTTGTTCCTGATCATTCTATTGTTTCCCTCGTCTTTCCACAATTTCTATTGTTCACAACACTGTTAAAGGCATAGAAAAGAATTGACCCAGCCTGGGATTGAACCAAGGACCTCCTGGCTTTATATGCAGGTGCTCTTAACCACTGAGCTACTGGACCTATGGTTTAGTATTATATGATGGATTATATATACATATATATAAGGACTTATGATGCCAACTTGTGCTCTTATAACAGCTTATATAACTGATGGCAAACCTGGGTCTTATAACAGTCTGTCACATATAGATATTGTATTTTCTCATTTCTAACAAAAACCCCTTAAAATACACATAGACCAATATACACTACCTTGGTGGATTCCTCTCTATGTGTCTACTGAGATACTATATTTGTTATAAGAACAATTAAAATTAGCCTGGAATGTAAAATGGACTAATTTCTGTCTCTGTTTTTTGTAATGGAGTGTTTCCCCTTTTAAGCCCTGCCATTGTGGAGTCATCTCCTGCTGCCTTTTGTCTTGCCACCATCATCTGGCCCTCAAGGCTTGCTCACCCTTTCCTTGAGTAATTTTCTTTTTTTCACTATCCCTTTCCTACTCCTTTATTGCCCTAAAACTTGTAGTTTAGATTGATTTTTCATGTGTTTCCTATTAGTTTGGCATGCTGTTGGGGCTCGCTCATGTCTCCATCAGCATGTTTTTGCACAATGGAGCCTGTGGCCCCTGGATTGGCTTCCACCAGGGGGTACATGTAGACTGATATGCACTACCTTACACATTCATTGGGATAACCTCCCTCTCCAAAAAAATTAGGATCCTTAGTAGAGTCTTATTTTATATAAATTCCAACAATCATCCATTGAATCATTATAAGAGTTAAAACTGGTAAGAGATCTTTTGAGGATCCAAAAGTTCGATGAATTCTAAACCCTGCAATCACATGTTAGATCCCTAACTCGGTTAAGGATCCGGTGAGTGACTGGCCGAGTTTATATAAAATAAGCCTGGAATGACTCAAATTTTTGACACTTCCTGCTATATTTATTCTTCAGATCCCGCAGTGATGCGCGATTTAGTACAGTATTCTACAATGAGAATATTTCTAAACTTGATATAATTTAATTTGGAAAATCCCAAGAATATAAAATTCCATGCATTTTCAAAAGTTGAATATTCTCATAAATTTTATATTTTCCACGCTTTTAGAGGTTCTTCAAGTTTGGTTTGCTCAAATTGGACGAAGCCCACAACCACCCGTCCACAGCTACAAGCAGCCACAGTGACTGCGTCACAGTTACGTGCTTGCCCGCAACACTTAATTCTAAGTCACTACGGCGCAGAACCATAGTCACATATATACCAAATTCCCCCCTTTTCACCATCTTTCAACGCCAGATATTATCTGAAAGATGTCTTCATTTCTCTGCCAAACATATCCTCCAAATCCGCCCACGTCCCGCGGTACATCGACTAAGATCGGGATGAGTCTGGGGCCGAAGGGGGATAGAGATTTGGTGGGGTATGCATCTGGGAAGGTTATTGTTGTGAGTTTTATATGTGATTTGTTGTCCATCGGATTATGTCCTTAAATTATTTTGGTGTTGTGGTGAAGGTGAGAGATTTGAAGGTATGTCGTGCAACATACTTCATATGGGAGTATGTATGTTAATCGAGGATGCCGTGCAACTCGTTTGTAGGACCCGACTAAAGATTATATATACGCCGGACATGCGTATACCACGACTGTAGTCAAATTCTCACCAACGGGATATTATGCCGCGTCTGGAGATGTTGCTGGAAATGGTTGGAGTTCCCATATTTCCAATTTACATTCAGGTTATATTTCATTCTGGGCTGGTTTTTAGTGAAGATATGGGACACTACTGGTGATGAACACATTTTAAAGTCGGAATTTAAGGTCCTAGGTGGCAGAGTGTACGCCGATTTTTGCTTATTTTGCTTGTTTGTTTCTATCAATCTGGCACCCACTCACATAAATAAACTAGAAATGATCTCAGTTGGGACGGGGAGAGCAAACGCGTCATCGCAGTAGGCGATGGGCGTGAAAAGTACGCGCAACCTACTCATGATCATTTTCCCTCCTGTAAATTACCAACTCCCTCAGGTTTGCCCACTGTTTCCAATTCGACACCGGCACAAGCACTGGTGATATCCTTGGGCATGCCAAAGTCCTCAACTCCGTAGCAATACGTCATCAACGCCCATTCCGCGCGGTAACTGCGGGCGATGACGGTGGGATTGTTTTCAGTCATGGTGTGCCATGGAAATGGAATAAGGTATTATTTTCAATATAATGTACATTCAGTATATCTCTTGAGGCTAATTTTGTAGACACTCTCAGCGCACACGTCCTTTATCCACTCAGTCGCCTACGCGCCTTCCGGCTCACATTTCGTGTCTGCCGGAGCTGATGGACATGTTTTTCTCTGGGACGGTGTTACAGGCGATAAATCCGGGGAGTTTGTTGATCCCGCTGTAGGCAGTGCCGCACACAAAGGTGGTGTGGTGAGAGCCATATGATATATCTACAGGCATCGTGACCTGATATCCATATGTCTTTCAGTACTCTGTCTCGTGGTCTCTGGATGGAAAATCAATTGTAACATCATCAGGAGATTGTACCGTTAAAATCTGTCCGTTTTCTCTCAAAACCCCTTCCAAGTATATTTTCGATCAGTTTTAACTTCTTCCCTGTAGGGGACCCAACAACATTTGCTCCCACATTTATCCACGCGATTACCTCTGGAAAGGGGATAGATAATCAACAAGTCGGGAATACATGGACTAAAAGTTTCGTGGTCAGCCTTGGGATAAACGGGTTGTTGAATATTTGGGATGCGCAAGGGGAAAAACTGGTTAAGGTTGTTGAGGTATGTATTTTTTTCGGAGCTGTGCTTCCTTTTCTGTTTTTCTTTTCGGATTTATCTATGCCGCCTTATTTATTGGAGACAACGCTTCATGAGGATATCTTCTGCCCATCATCTTGGTCTTTCTCATCCTTTCCCCATTATACTTGACAACTTTTCTTGAACCGATGGATCACTCATCAATATCCCCTTCCCTTAGGCACCCCAAAGATCCATCACAAGCACCACCATGATGCAGAGTCCAACGCTCCTTTTTGGCTCCTCCGACGGACGCACACACTCCGTCTCATTCGCCTCACCCACTGAAGTCCCGAGGCTCATCCCTGGTGCTGGGCACACAAATCTCGTATCGGGGTTGAGCTCTTCCAATAAAGATGCAAGTGTATGGAGCGTGGGGTTTGATGACCAAATCAGGGAGATTAGGAGCGGTGTGAATGGGTTGGAATTCATGGGGTTAATATCCCTTCTCCTCCTTCCTCTTTTTAGTTATATGAATACAACTAACTGCAACGTATTTTTTAGGACATCTACGAAAACACTCTCCCAGCCCAAAAGCGTCTGTGCCAGCCCCTCGGGTCATACATATGTCGCGTCTGTCTCCAACATCGAAGTATTCCGCGGCTTACAGCGGGTTGCGACTGTTGATCTAGGTAATAAATGGCAAGCTGTTTCTATTGATGTTGTGGAGAGGGCCGGGAAGGAGGTTGTTGCTGTTGGTGGCGAGGTGTGTGATTATTCATTCCTCTTACGGTAGGAGATGTGACTGACATCACAATGAATGACATAGGACATGAAAGTTCATTTGTATACCTTTGAAGGTACTACACTCATTGAGGACGGGACTTTAGAGTCGTCGCACAAAGGGGCGATCACGGCGGTGGCGTTTAGCCCGGATGGAAAGTCGATCGCTGTTGGGGATGTAAGGGTTTTTTTTCTTTTTTTTTTTCGTTTTCTCTGGCAATAGTGAGGGAAATTATTGATTGCGGTATTGCACAGGGCGGTGGAAAAATATTTGTTTATGATGTAGAGACGAGAAAGGTATCCATTTTATTCACATCTATCAATTTCAATCACTCACAAAGTTGCACACGTATCCCAGCCCATAATACTGCGCTGGACTCATCACACCGCACGTGTCCACAGTCTTTCATGGACACCCGACGGTAAACACGTCGCTTCAGGAAGCTTAGACACGCATATTTACGTTTGGTGTATCGAGAAGGTATGTTTTAACATTTTTCTTGCCCTATCTCCCTCCTCTGATTTGTCATCGATTAAAATCACCTCTCCATGCAGCAACTCAAACACATCGCTATCAAAAACGCAATCCCAGGCGGTGTCTGGGGCGTTGCCTGGATCCCCGGTTCCTTGACCGATACCAAGCCTGGTGCTACCGGCGGAGGAGGGGGAAAGGCGAAGTTGGTGGGTGCAGGTGCAGATGGGAGTGTTCGGACATGGGAAGCTATGTTTCATGTGTGGTAGATCACACTGCTGGCTGTCCGATGTTTTATTAAGGTTCGGGATGCTTTATCAGAATGGACACCCATAGTGCTATATTTATCTGTAGAACATATTGTGACTACACACGTTGAATTACCGTATCACACTTAGGCTGACAGTATCGGTGTTTATTGTGTTTGGGGTGGTGCAAGTTCTATGGATGCGCGAGTCACCTCAGTTGAGATACAAATTACGGTACACCATGACGTCTCGGGGATAGGCATGCCTTATACCTAATCAGATGCCTAGATCGTTCTATATTTTTGGTGTCTGCAACGCAAGTTGTGGCTTTTGTCAGGAGGATGCTGCTTTATAGGTAACACCGCCCACGACCCAATGGACCAAATACCGACAAGGGGGTACCAAGAATGTTAAAACAACCAAGTGAGGTGATCCTTCCCCAAACACATCCACCCACCCACACTGTACATTGCAGCCAAAAGAAAAACAATTCCTCATGGAAACACACATATCTTTTTTTTCGCCCGCAAAGTGCTCATACCTATGAATTCTCGCATCCTCGATAACTACACTGAACCGCAGTCGGCGAGCAGGTAATTCTATCATGCGTAGAAACTGACCGACTACCCATAATGCATGTTGTAACCTCCGCGCGATGTCTCGTATTTTTCGTATTCGACCTGCCTTGTCAATTCTGCTTCAATTGTGAACCATACTTTCCCCTAATCTTCCTAAGGCTCAACTGAGGGTACCCCGAGTTAAAAAACTTCGTTGGGAGCAAAAATTCCCAGCCTCATTTGTCATTGCAGGTACTCTGAGCCCTAAATCCCTATCTCTCAAAGTGGAGATACAGACAGGGCTGAGGTGTTTGTAGTTTCAGCCCTCCAGAGGACTCTGAAGATTTAGAGAAGTCCATTGAACAGCAACCTGAAACTGGGAACTCTCAATTAACCACACCCCTGTATGAATGAGGAGATCATATCAGGTCCATTGTTCACTTCCCAACAGAAACTATTGCAGCAAGTTCCACAACCTCACAATGTCCGGCAGATGCAGCCTTTCATAACTTCAGGTCAGAGATCAAAGTCCCAGAATACCTACAGGAGTTCCAGGATGTCTTTTCAAAAGACTCATTTGACACCCTCCCAGAAGACAAGATTTGGGATCATGGCATTGAACTTGAACCTGGTTCCAAAGCCACTAATTGTAATGTGTATCCTTTATCCCCATCTGAGCAAGTGCATTTGGATGCCTCCTCAAGGAGAATCTAGAGATGGGTCATATCTGCTCTTCCAGGTCCCTCATGGCCTCCCCTGTGTTCTTCATCAAGAAGCAGTATGGATCCCTTCAATTAGTTCAGGGCTACCATGAATTAAATACCATCACAACCAAGAACCACTACCCCATTCCACTTATTTCAGAGCTTGTTAATCAACTTTGAGGAGTTTGGTATTTCACAAAGTTAGTTGTTCAATGGGGATACAATAACATTCACATCAAGGAAGGTGACAAGTGGAAGGCAGCCTTCCACACCAATCAGGGACTGTTTGTGTTAAGGGCCATGCAGGCTCACAGAGGGTTTCTGGAGAAACCTGCAGATATTCCAGTAGGACTTGGCTTCAGCTTATAGGCTTCACCCTTGCAAGATCATGGTGCCCAACTTCAGACAGGTGGACAGGAAACCCAGGGAGTCCAGGTGTAGTTGATAGGTCAATGGGTGATAGGCAATAGGTCAGGAGGTCAGTCAGAAAGCCTGTGGGCTCTGATGAGGTTGATAGCTTTGTGTTTCAGAGATGAGAGATAGAGCAGGATATATGTTAAGTAACTGGGGAAGACTTAGTTGATTTTCTGACTGGATTGTATGTACAAACATTGCTAGGATATATAGACTGTGGAATGTATGCAATACCAAATCCAGTAGTAATTAAAGATAAAACAAGTAATCATGAAACAAGACAAGTAAATACCAAACTAGGTGTTAGGGATGGAACAGAATGGGAGTGGGGTCTGAAACATGACAAGTCATTTGACCATAATGGGAATGGGGCTCTGTTAGAGAGCTGATGGGTTGTCTGGGGAGTCCAGTAAACTGGGACTTGGGACAGGGTTGGATATAGACAGGATTGACATGCACAGGTCCCAGCAGGTATTCCAATGACTGGTGTATGAGACACAGAGGATTGGGCATAGACAGGTTTGATGTCTGGTGATGTCTGGGTCCCAGTGGTTTTCTGGTTGTGAACTTTGACCTGGTGGGTAAGAGTTGGATGCATACATGTAGGATGGGGTCCAGAGCCTGGTGGGTTTTCCAGTCCTAACAGTTTGGATCACTGGTGATGTTCTTTGGACTCACCACATTCCAGACAATGATAAATGATATTTTTGTAGATCTTGTTTGAGAAGGAGTGGTGTGTGTGTATCTAGATAATGTACTGATTTACTCAAAGACTCTGGAGAAACATTGCTGACTCCTCTGAATAGTCTTAGAGGAATTCTCTCACAGTTGCATGGAGATGGATCTGGTTAAGATTGCAGGTGTGTCAGTCTATTCCCAAGAATAAAAAGCAAGTGCAAGCACTCTTAGGCTTTGCCAATTTCTACCATCACTTCATCCAAGACTTCTCCAAACTTGCACATCTATTGTTTGATCTTACAGGGAAGAACACACATACCCTTGAAGTGGTCAACAGAGGCCCAATAAGCATTTGATGGTATCAAGGCTTGAGTGACCTCTTCTACATACATTCCTCATACTCCCAGATGACAATCAACCATTTCATATTGAAGTGGATAGTTCAGACTTTGCAACAGTCAGACTCTGATGGAAAGTGGCACCCAGTGGCCTTTTATTCCAAAAGCCTGAATGCATGCAAACTAGAACTATGAGATATGTATATGACAAAGAGCTCCTGTCCATCATCTGGCCTTGGAGGAATGGGGACACTTCTTGGAAAGGGCTCAGCACAAGGTAGATATTTGGACCAACCACCAGAACCTTCAGTACTCTATGTCAGCCTGAACATTTTGTTCAACTGCTGGGTGGATTCAACCTATGTGTATGTTGTCTTTGATGAAAACAGCCCCTTCTCAGCAGCAGAGATGGCCTCTTGGGTTACAAACCCACTATGTGTCCAGTGGGAGGGCCGCATTCCAGGGATGGAACTTGAAAGGCCAGCACCAAATAATGAGGAACAGGGAAATGGGGATAAACAAGTGCCTGCCTGTACCTGACCTGGAAGGAGTGGGAGGTGAAGCACTTGAAGAACCTCACCCCAACACACCATAATCTTCCTACTGAGGACTGCAAGCTCCTGGGTTTCTTTCTCCTCAACTACATGATCCACTGCCAGTGTAGTTCAAGTTGCCCCAATGACTAGGAGGAGCACACATGCATGATTCTGATGTATGAACAGAAATTGTGATTATTAATGAATGGATGAGGGGGCTGAACAAAGAGAGAGGGAAACTATGAGATGTAAAAACTTAAGCTAAAGCCAAGTCCTACCGAGTCCCTGGAACATCTGCAGGTTTTCCTCAGATACCTTCCCCTAAGCTCTGAGCTTAACACTTTGCAACCTTATATTAAAAATTGTATGAGTTGACTTATTGTAATACACAATCTACAATTTAGTAGATTTGTGATAAGAGTGCTTGTGTGTCAATCAATGTGTCAGTTAGTGAGTCACCTTCTGACATGATAGGTTTGGTGCTAGTTTAGGTGTACATGGGTAAAATCATGCATTAGGCTCCAAAAACATGTTACACAATTTGCATTTCCATATAAAAGGTTGAAGGAATAAGTGAATTGCCCCTAGGAGCAGGGTGTTTCATTAGTTCCAACACCTTAGCCTCCAAACTGCCAGTTTACAGGTAAATGCCATTATACATCCTGCTACATCCTTCTTTCTTGTTTTCAAAATACAAGACCACCTGACAGTTTCATGTGACAGCACAACAATACATTGAAGCCAAGCTCCACTTGTATTTAGTAAACTGGAGTTACCAGTTAAGTATGTGCTGACCTTTCAGTCCCCCACCCTTGTTTCCCATTTGGTATCACTCTTAACAGTACATTTTATTTTCAAACTCACACTTGCAAAACTGTTTTTCAATGGCTGACTGACACCCTCTGGTCATAAGACAAGAGGCTGTCAGAAAGTTCAACCTCTATATAACCAAACTACGATTCATAGGATGACTTGTTATGTATTATTAACCCTTTTCTTTTCTTTTCCTTATTTTGTCCAAATAAATCGGTAAAAGTGCAGCTACATGTACTTATATCGCGACGATGCCTTCATTTCCAAGTGGCACAGCGTTCGTCAGACTAACATTTATTAGGCCACGAGAGCCTAACCAGACTCCGACCTATCAATCATAATCCCGGCATCACTAGTTGTTTTTATCTTTATATGACCGGGACTCCAAGTTACACTACAAGATAATGATTTGTCGTTATCCCCGTCAGCTATAGTACTGCACTCTTGGCATTTGTCTTATGTCTTGCTATCGTGGCTACTAGACGATTGAGCACGACCTTGATCGAGTTTACCTGAAGTCATAGAAACGCCGAGTGCCCTCTCATCATCCTAATCTAGACAACTGCTACAATTCGTGTACAAATGTTTGCTCCTCGCTCAGGTAGGACCCCTAATTGTCCCTTTTTTTAAAAAAAAAAAAAAACGGGTGATTGGCCAAAATCTTCTGGCCCAAATTCCTGCGTCAGTGGAATCTTACAGACGCTAAATATACGATGAGATATCTGTTTGACCTGAATGAAACCTGAAATGTCAGACAGGTGTGACATGTTTCCTGAGATCGTATCACGGCAAGACGGCTCTGATCGGCAAACTGTGATCGACAAACGTTCATGCTTTGAATTAACCATAAACAAAATATTTCAAGCGATAGATCCTTATGATATTTTGGGGCGTATCCAAGTCAAAATGTGTTATTTTCGTCAAGAGGTTGCTATAGAACAGCGATCGCTAACGTTCTATGCGTTAATTAGTTTCAATCAAGGAGATCACGTAATTATAACCACTGCCTTTTTTTATCTCTCTTCTCGTTCCGTTATCAATGACAACTTTGCCTTTAGACTCGTGGCCAACAAATATGGAAAGCACTTTTTCTTGTCTTTTGCTTATTTTCTACATATTTAGAGTACTTGTTACACGGCGTGTGAAAAGGGCTATGTCAGGCTTAGTAGTTATCCTCTGTTATGGCAACCTCTACATGTTCCTCAGCGTGGCGCTTAGCCTTCTGGGAATCGATGAAGTCGAGTCTGTGAAAAGCAGGGATGATAAGTATCGATTGTACGCCAAAGACGAAATACGTACCCCTTGGTCTCCACAACGCGGTCGATGAAGGCACCAGCGAAACCAGCAATGATCTCTTTGGCCTTGCTGAAAGCCAGACATTGCTGTTAATGCGCATATTTGGCGTCGGGCGACGACATGACTTACGCATGGCTGTCAGGCTGGCCGTTTTTCTCGCGGTGATTCTCGTATGCCTTGGCAGCCTCGTATGCGGCGGCACCGGCGATGAGTTCGTGAGAGAGGGAAGCCTTGTGAGGGGCGTTGTTAACCTTGACGTTGAGTTGATGGAAAAACACCGATGGTCAGTATGAGGCATTAAATGAGGGCACTGCTACATACTTCTTCATAAGCAGAAGCTTGTTCACTGTCGTCACTGAACCAACCCATTGTATAAGATGTAGTATGTAGGTAAGAAGTGGTGGTGGTGGGGTGGAGCTAGAGAGGTTGGATTAGGCAGCTTTATATACCTTAATTATTCCATCAACCTGTGCAATGACGGCTATCTCCGACTTACAGTCACCTGACTTCACCATCATCAATAACCTTACTGGCATTCAGCAATAAGCGGTTGGTAGGCGCTGTGCAAAACTGACATCGATACTGATATCAAATGAGGTGTTATTAGCTTCGTAGTCGGGGATACTAAATTATGTCACCCGTGCCCCTGACACCCACACAAAGTAATACTTCAGCTCTTCGCAGTAATGGATGTACCAATACTGATATCTAGTGACGGGGATATAATTACGTTGCATATTCGCCGTATTAAGTCATAGAAATTCACTACCCAACGTGTTTGCAGGATCTCGCCGCAAGTGCGTTGCCATTTCTGGCATCAACCAGGGGGGGCACCTTTCAGAAGCCGCAGCAAACAAAAGAATGGATTCATTAATACGAAAATAGACCTAGGATGGCAGGTGGTCAGTTCTGCCGATCTCCACTCGAAACCGTTCACAGGCCACTGTCGGAGCATCACCTAAACAACACAACACACTGCCCTAGATATGGATAATCAGAATACATCGCCAAAACACAGCCCTTCATAGTATCGCCATGGTTTTAGTTTGCATGCGAGGGTTCTTAGTAGTCTAAGAAGAAGAATTTAGATTCTTCTGAATGTTTAAAAATGTAGTTCTGAAACGATCAAGACATAGCCCTGACCGAGATGCAACACAAACCATAATAAACTTACAGGAGGAACGTGGGGAAGATTAATGTGTGATGGCCTAAAGGGAAGCCTTCTGATAGTGATCCGCTTCGCGACCGATCTACCAAAATATATACCGAAAGATTTTACGCGTCCAATGGAAATTAGTCGAATGGGGAAGCTATGGTTTATTCCGTCAAATGGGACGTGGCGTGCGGAATTGTGTCTTCG
This sequence comes from Hysterangium stoloniferum, assembly GCA_015178975.1. NCBI lineage: Eukaryota > Fungi > Basidiomycota > Agaricomycetes > Hysterangiales > Hysterangiaceae > Hysterangium > Hysterangium stoloniferum. The sequence goes on from WHVD01000025.1 coordinate 420,206, forward strand.
ATAATTATGACCGGATCTTGTCTTCTTCACATCAAATTGTAAGAAGATGAATTTAGCAGCTTGAAGAAGCTCATTTCCCGAACAAAAAAACAACTATAAACAACATCAAAGTCAGCCAAGCATACATGTGATTATTGGTGCAACCGTGTTCTATTGGTATATGTGTTGTCTTTTGGAGTCCTCGGGGGTTGATAGCTCTAGTAAACTGATTCTTATACCACCAGGAAAATACATGTCAGTAAATGTGCGGTATAGATTATCTAAGCGCCTAGCATCGAGGAGTGCTCAAAGTTAGCTACTGCTACACACACTACCTACCATCCAAGGTCCCTATTTACTGGCCGACATGATTGCTTAATTTAGATAATAGGTAGTCTAAGAGATTCTAGGTGTGGATATAATTGCCCTAGACATTCTCAAATCCGTTATCAACGCAAAAATGGGCCCGTCATAACCTGAAATGGAAGGTGCAAATTCAGCGTCGAGATAGTCTAACATTGCGTGCTCAAGACCGATCGAACCACAATATAATGTCATATGTCTCGGAACTATTTGAAAAAAAAAATTTACGGAGGCACAGAAGTATATCACCATACAAACGGCAGGTTGTCTACATACATTCTCCTGACAAGCCGCAATTGAAGTGGATTCTGCATTTGCATTTTCAATGAAGGGAAGCGGGTGATAGCGCAATTTGAAAGCCCCGTGGCCGGTGACAATTAAGGAACGACATACACCCCTGCCATTGAAAATATGGATATCATCGGGAAAACCCCTCTCTCCAAAATATTTTAGGATATGTAGTAGAGCCTTATCTTATATTAACTCCAATAATCTTTATTGGATCCTTATAAGATTTAAAATTGGTTAAGGATCCAAAAGGTAGGTGGAGGGTGATCAGGTGTACATAGGATCTTTTAAGCATTGACCATATCATTAAATATACATAAACTCCTTCAATTTTGTATAGCCCAGTGGGATTCTGTATCACTTTATCTTTCCTGTGACTTGTCAGAGCATGATCCAATTAAAAATTCACAAAACCCCTGGATGTAGTTGCAGGATTTAACATCACATAGAAAATGTGTGTAATCAATCAATTTAAAATTCCATTCACATCCCGGAATTTGATGGAATTACAAAATGATATAGAATCTGTTAGATGGTCCACAATTGAGTTAAACTCCCTTTGTTCTCCACATGTTGGAACAAAGGAGAGTGCTCAATTGTGGACCATCTAACAGATTCTATATCATTTTGTAATTCCATCAAATTCCGGGATGTGAATGGAATTTTAAATTGATTGATTACACACATTTTCTATGTGATGTTAAATCCTGCAACTACATTCAGGGGTTTTGTGGATTTTTAATTGGATCACCCTCTGACAAGTCACAGGAAAGATAAAGGGATACAGAATCCCACTGGACTATACAAAATTAAAGGAGTTTATATTTAATGCTGTGGTCAATGCTTAAAAGATCCTATGTACACCTGATCACCCTCCACCTACCTTTTGAATCAATTTTAAATCTTATAAAGATCCAATAGAGTTTATTAGAGTTTATATAAGATAAGGCTCTACTATAGATCCTAAAATCTTTTGGAGAGAGGGCTTTTCCCGGTGTATAATGAAAGCTATTGAGAAAGTCACATTCTGAAAATCACGAGATTACATTTTTTTTTTGTTTTTGTAATACATTTATATACCACGTCACATAACTAGCGGTTCGTTCACAATGAATGGCAAACTTAGGCCAGCATTGAGAGCTGTAACTGTTGAAGCAATGCACACGCAGTGGATCAATAACACATCTCTGACTAATTATGTAACCAACTGTACAGTACATATGTATGAGATTGCATGTATGTTAACAGTAACCTGAGACAGATACTTGTGTTCCATATGGGACTAGCACATTCGACCAGTATTGTGTTGAATGAAGAAAAAATAACTACAACACTGTTGAGGATAAGTCACTGTACCCGCTGAGATTTACGTGCCCCACCAGGTAAATCCCGTAAATCCCAGCACTGCCCCAGCAGGATGGCCGCCCCAGCCACACGGCAGAGACGTCTGGGGACTTAGGCTCAGATCCTGCCATGGTGGTGCTGTGCATGCACACGTGAGCACTTGCACACCACTTCCACACACCACCAAAGTCGCAGCACGATTTATTTATATAAATATATATATATATATATTATTATTCAATTCACACCACCAAAACAAAAAAAGTCCCTCTTTTTTTACAAAACATTTTCAAGCGATTTCTTTTTCATTTGGGGTAGGTACATCATTGTGATTATGGCCCCCCAAAAAAAAAATGAATTCTATTATTTTCCTGCAGGCAGACCATTTATTATTAAAAATAGTATGAGTTGGCTTATTGTAATACACAATCTACAGGTAATAGACTTGTAATAATAGTACTTGTTTGTCAATCAATGTGTCAGTTAGTGAATCACCTTCTGACATGATAGGTAAGATGCTAGTTTAGGTGTACACTGGTTCTGGCATGCATTAACCTCAGAAAACATGGTCCACAATTAGCATCCTCCTATGAAAAAGTGAGGAAATGGGTGAACTGCCCCTAGGAAATGGGTGGTTTCATCACCAATTCCAACATTTATTAGGGGATATTTGCCATATTTCAGCCTTATAAACAAGGGCAATGAGTTTTGTTATAGCATTTATGACCACCCACACTCAAATTACCAATATGAATTACATGAGTCACTTCTGGGAGACCACAGCATGTTCCTTGATTTTTTATATAGCTATCTGTTTTCATTTTGGCTAGATTTACAGTGGTGAGAGCAGGTAAGATAGGAGGTAAGTGAGTGCTTCATGAGATTTACAGGTGGATTTACAGTGGATTTACCATAGATTTACACATCTGGGCAGCACATGTTAAGAGTCGTGCACGGAGCTTATTGGAGGGTTTCCGGAGAAACCCATGGGAAAGCCAGTAGGACTTGGCTTCAGCTTATAGGCTGCACCCTCACAAGATTGTCTTGTCCAATTTCAAACAGGTGGATGGGAATCTCAGGGAGTCTGGGCGGGGTTCGTGGGTTGAGAGGTTGGGGAGTCGAGATGAATAGGTTGGAGGTCGAGTGATAGATGGGTCAGAGCCTGTGGGCTCCAATGAGTAAGAGTGGTGTGTTTCAAAGAGGAGAATAGTGCGGAAAATACATATACTGAGATTACTGGGGAGAATCTAAGCTGATTTTCTGACTGGATTGTATGTACAACCTCTGCCAGACTATATAGACTGTGGAATGAATAACATACCAAATCCAGTAATAATGAAAACTAAACTAGCAAACATGAAACGAGATAAATAAACACCAAACTTGGTGTTAGGAACGGGATGGAATGGGGCGGAGTCTGAATCGTGACAGGTTGTAAAACCATAATGGGAATGGGGCAGGAGCAGAGTCTGAATCGTGACAGGTCATTTGACCATAATGGGAATGGGGCTCAGTTAGAGAGCTGTTGGGTTTTCCAAGCAGGTGCTAAGGGTACATATATGGCAGGTTTCTGGGGAAACCCGTGGGAAATCCAGTAGGACTTGGCTTCAGCTTCAGGAAAGAAAGGCCCCCATGGGCACCTGTCCTACCCTTTGGCTGGCCAAAAAGGCTTTGAAGAGCTTGACCAGAAATAAGTGCCAAAAATTAGCAAATAGAAAAAGAAAATCAAAAAAATCGCAGAGGTATATTAGTCAAACATTTTTAAGATTATCCCACTGAAAGCAGCTCTCAACTTACTCTGTTCTTGAGTCTTATGGATAGCAACAACATTGTGGACTCAACTGTTGAAAAAGAGAAACCAATATACAACACTATCCTCTGATGGTAAACATACTGTATGGCATCCCATTAAGTAATCACTATCTAGAAAACTGTCTGAACAAGTTGTTCTTGCTACTCACTTGATTTGTGGTTCTGTTTTGTTGTGCTCCCTGTATGCATTGCTGTATGGTAGAGCAATGACTCCAAAATCTATATATGTTAGGACCCAATATCAACTCTAAAATACAGTTTGATAGGTAGACTTGGTGTGAAATGAATTAATCCAAAATGTTTCCACATTTTTTATGGAATTCTCTCCAGTTATTTGTTTTCCAATTGAATCTAGATTGACTACCTTTTGTCCAAATTTGGGAGAGAGGGGGCATGGTTGAACAATATCTTCAACTTCAATAATGCCTCCCTTCTGATTACCCTTATCATTATAGATTTTTTCACACTGAACATATTTGTATCTTGGTCAATAAGATTGAGGTGAAACCATTCAACATATGCCAGGTGCTTGGAATGTGGGTTTGATTTGGTCTTATCCAATTGTGCTGGACAGAATATAAGGTGTAATTGGCCAACCTGATACCCTTGAAAGTCTTGAATTAGTTTAAGTGTAACCTCAAATAATCAGAGTACTGACCTTGGATTCCAATTTGCATAGCAGTTGATTCAGGGTTTGTATCTATAAAAACTACATCAAATACTCTGGGATTGGATTCTGTTATGTATTTTCTAAGGTTTTTTCTATTTTTCACAATTTCCCCAAAACGAAATTCTTAACAAAGGCTTTAAATGTACTTATATCGCGATTATAAAATTGTAAAATATTCTCCCGATTTATATTGAATTTATGCAATTTACTTTGTATTTCTATCTTATAAATTGAGGGAGCTACGAAATTTTTACTTTTTATTCTTTTTTAACTAATATACCGGCCACCTGGCGCTTATTACACAATGCGCGGGAATATTCGTCACAACGAGTGACAGTCGTCACAAAAGCGCGCGACAGTCATCACAAAAGCGCGCGACAGTCATCACAAAAGCGCGCGACAGTCGTCACAAAAGCGCGCGACAGTCATCACAAAAGCGCGCGACAGTCGTCACAAAAGCGCGCGACAGTCACAAAAGGCGCATGACAGTTACAAGGCGCAACGGATGTCACACGCACACTAGTGCGGGAATATTATGTCATATATTATGTCATCATATATGCTACAACAGAGAACAAGCTTAGGAACCCTTGCTACGCTGCGGGGCGGTCGCTTCGCGACCGGCCCCACAACTTCGCTGCGGGCTCCAGCTTGTTGGGGGGCGAAGCCCCCCAAACCCCCCCGTGTCGACAACTTTTAAGTATTTCTGAGACTCATTGTTTGAACGGAAAGTGTTTAGAGAACGGAAAGTGTTTAGAGAACAGAAAGTGTTTAGAGAACGGAAAGTGTTCAGAGAACGGAAAGTGTTCAGAGAACGGAAAGTGTTCAGAGAACGGAAAGTGTTTAGAGAACGGAAAGTGTTTAGAGAACGGAAAGTGTTCAGAGAACGGAAAGTGTTCAGAGAACGGAAAGTGTTCAGAGAACGGAAAGTGTTCAGAGAACAAAAAATGTGGAAACTGTAAAGAAAGGAAACTGTGTAGAGAACGGAAACTGTGTAAAGAATGGAAACTGTGTAAAGAACGGAAACTGTGTAAAGAATGGAAACTGTGTAAAGAACGGAAACTGTGTAAAGAATGGAAACTGTGTAAAGAACGGAAACTGTGTAAAGAACGGAAACTGTGTAAAGAATGGAAACTGTGTAAAGAACGGAAACTGTGTAAAGAATGGAAACTGTGTAAAGAACGGAAACTGTGTAAAGAATGGAAACTGTGTAAAGAACGGAAACTGTGTAAAGAATGGAAACTGTGTAAAGAACGGAAACTGTGTAAAGAATGGAAACTGTGTAAAGAACGGAAACTGTGTAAAGAACGGAAACTGTGTAAAGAATGGAAACTGTGTAAAGAACGGAAACTGTGTAAAGAATGGAAACTGTGTAAAGAACGGAAACTGTGTAAAGAATGGAAACTGTGTAAAGAACGGAAACTGTGTAAAGAATGGAAACTGTGTAAAGAACGGAAACTGTGTAAAGAATGGAAACTGTGTAAAGAACGGAAACTGTGTAAAGAATGGAAACTGTGTAAAGAACGGAAACTGTGTAAAGAAAGGAAACTGTGTAAAGAACGGAAACTGTGTAAAGAATGGAAACTGTGTAAAGAACGGAAACTGTGTAGAATGGAAACTGTGTAAAGAACGGAAACTGTGTAAAGAACGGAAACTGTGTAAAGAACGGAAACTGTGTAAAGAATGGAAACTGTGTAAAGAACGGAAACTGTGTAAAGAATGGAAACTGTGTAAAGAACGGAAACTGTGTAAAGAATGGAAACTGTGTAAAGAACGGAAATAACAGTTACAAATGGATCAATGGTTACAAAGGAAACAATGGTTACAAAGTAAACAACACTTATAAAAGAACAAACAGTTACAAAGGGAACAATGTATAAAAGGATGAATCATTACAAAAGGAAAAATGGTTATCAAAGGAACAATGGTCACAAATGGAACAATGGTTACCAAAGGAAGAATGGTTCCAATGGTTGAATTGACAGTCAACTAATTAATGTGGGTAGCTGATTTATTTATTTTGATGTAGTTATTTCATCATATTCATGTATTTTATTTTGATTTATTGTATTTTATTCTAATTTATTGAATTTCACTTTAATTTACTGCATTTTATTTTAATTTATTCCATTGTATTTTTATTTAATGTATATTATTTTTATTTTAGGATTGCTGTGATCAGAGGACAAAAAGAGAAGGAAAGGGGACACGAACCTCCAGGAGGACAGACAGGAGGCCAATCAGATGGGGAGGAAGAGAGAAGGAAACAGTACACACACTCGTTGGAGGAAAGAGAGAGGATGTCAATCAGAGGATGAAGAGAGAAGGAAACAGCACAGGCACCCCCTGGAAGAAAGAGAGATGGGGCTGATCAGAGCAGGATGGAGGAAGAAGGAAATGGTACATGCACCACCTGGAGGAAAGAGAGGCCAATGAGAGCAGGATGGAGAGAGAAAGAAATGGTACACGCACCATCTGGAGGAAAGAAAGATGGGCCCATTCAGAGCAGGACGGAGAGTGAAGGAAATGGTACACACACTGGCTGGAGGAAAGAGAGGAGGACGATCAGAGGAGGGCAAAGAGAGAAGGAAAGGGTACACACACTCGCTGGAGGAAAGGGAGAGGAGGACGATCAGAGGAGAACAAAGAGAGGAGGAAAGGGGACACGCACTTGCTGGAGGAAAGAGAGGAGGCCATCAGAGGACAAAGAGAGAAGGAAAGGGTACATGCACTTCCTGGAGGAAAGAGAGCAGGCCCATGAGTGGAGGACGAAGAGAGAAAGAAAGCGTACACACGTCCTGGAGGAAAGAGAGAGGAGGCAATCAGAGGAGGACGAAGAGAGAAGAAAAGGGGACACGCATCAACTGGAGGAAAGACAGACGGACAAAGAGAGAAGGAAAGGGGACACACATCCTGGAGGAAAGAGATGAGGACGATCAGAGGAGGATGAAGAGAGAAGGAAAGGGGACACGCACCAACTGGAGGGGCCGAATCAGAGCAGGGTGCACGCCCAATCGGGCACAAATGGGCACAGCGCGTTGGGAACAGGCGCGGCGCGTGCGTTGGCAAATGGGAACGCGCTTTGCCGGTTTGTGCCCGAGTGGGCGGGCAGGCATGTGCCCATGGATGAGAGTGTGTGCGCGGTGGATGGGAGTGGGTGCGTCGTGGATGGGTGCGCGGTGGATGGGTGCGCGGCGGATGGGTGCGCGGCGGATGGGTGCGCGGCGGATGGGTGCGCGGTGGATGGGAGCGGTGCGCGATGGATGGGTGCGCGGTGGATGGGTGCGCGGTAAATGGGTGCAGGTTCGCGGTGGATGGGTGCATGTGCGCGGTGGATGGGTGCGCGGTGGATGGGTGCGGGTGGATGGGTGTGCGGTGGATGGGAGCAGGTGCGCGGTGGATGGGTGCGCGGTAAATGGGTGCAGGTTCGCGGTGGATGGGTGCATGTGCGCGGTGGATGGGTGCGTCGTGGATGGGCGGGTCGTGGATGGGCGCGCGGTGGATAGGTGCGTGGATGGGCGCGCGGTGGATGGGTGCGTCGTGGATGGGCGCGCGGTGGGTGCGTGGATGGGTGCGTCGTGGGATGGGTGCGCCGTGGGATGGGTACGCTGACTAAGGAGGTGACTAAGCTGATGGTACCTTTTACCTGCCTTTTATGGAGGGAGTTCGGGCGCTCCGCGCCCTCACAGCGCCTAAAAACGCCCACGGACCCACCATGCTCCTTTCACTTATTTGACAAGCCTGGGAACCCTTGCTACGCTGCGGGGCGGTCACTTCGTGACCTGCCCCACAACTTCGCTGCGGGCTCCGGCTTGTTGGGGGGCTTCGCCCCCCAAACCCCCCCGCATCAACAACTCTTAAGTATTTCTGAGGCCCATTGTTCTAAAAGGGAAGCTGTTTGAATGGAAGTCACATTAGAACGGAAAGTCATGTTAGAACGGAAAGTCATGTTAGAACGGAAAGTCACGTTAGAACGGAAAGTCACGTTAGAACGGAAAGTCACGTTAGAACGGAAAGTCACGTTAGAACGGAAAGTCACGTTAGAACGGAAAGTCACGTTAGAACGGAAAGTCACGTTAGAACGGAAAGTCACGTTAGAACGGAAAGTCACGTTAGAACGGAAAGTCACGTTAGAACGGAAAGTCACGTTAGAACGGAAAGTCACGTTAGAACGGAAAGTCACGTTAGAACGGAAAGTCACGTCAGAACGGAAAGTCACGTTAGAACGGAAAGTCACGTCAGAACGGAAAGTCACGTCAGAACGGAAAGTCACGTCAGAACGGAAAGTCACGTCAGAACGGAAAGTCACGTCAGAACGGAAAGTCACGTCAGAACGGAAAGTCACGTTAGAACGGAAAGTCACCTTAGAAAGGAAAGTCACTTTAGATGGAAAGTGTTCAGGGAATGGAAAGTGTTATAAAGGAAACACCCATTACAAAGGAAGGAAACAACAAAGGAAGGAAACAATGGTTACAAAGAAAACACCGGTTACAAAGGAATCAATGGTTACAAAGGAATCAATGGTTACAAAGGAATCAATGGTTACAAAGGAATCAACGGTTACAAAGGAATCAACGGTTACAAAGGAACTCAATGGTTACAAAGGAACTCAATGGTTACAAAGGAGTCAATGTTTGCAAAGGAGTCAATGGTTACAACACGAAATGAAAGGAAACAATTGTGATAAAGAGAAACAAAAGGAAACAAACATTACAAAGGAAACACCCTTTACAATGGTCACAAAAGAAAAGAATGGTCACAAAAGAAAACAACAGTGACAAAAGAAAACAACAGTTACAAAAGAAAACAAAGGTCACAAAAGAAAATAATAGTCACAAAAGAAAACAATGGTAAAGAGAACAATGGTTACAAAAGAAAACAACAGTCACAAAAGAAAAGAATGGTCACAAAAGAAAACAACAGTGGAAAACAACAGTTACAAAAGAAAACAACAGTGACAAAAGAAAACAACAGTGACAAAAGTGTAAGAATGGAAACTGTTTAAAGAACAGAAACCATTACAAAAGGTATTACAAAAGACAGAAAGAAATATTACAAATGGAACAATGGTTTCAAAAGGAACAATGGGTACAAAAGGAGCAACAGTTTCAAAAGGAGCAATGGTTGCAAAAGGAGTAATGGTTTCAAAAAAGCAATGGTTTCAGATGGAGTAACTGAATAGAGATTGAGTTGATTCAACTGGAATTGATGTACAATTGAGACAGCATTGATATGATATAGCATTGATTGAGAATTGATAAGCATTGAAGAAACATTAATAGAGCGTGGATAGAGCATTGATATATTGTATTGTATTTTGATATATTTTATTGTATTTCAATTTATTCCATTTTATTTTGATTTATTTTGTTCTATTTTTAAACATTTTATTTTGATTTATTGTATTTTATTCTGATTTTTCCGATTTTATGTAATTTTGAAGCATTTTATTTTCATTTACTGTATTTTATTTCGATTTATTCTATTTTACTTTATTTCTAAACATTTTATTTTCATTTATTGTATTTTATCGAATGCTTCCGTGAGGGCGTGGGAAAGACTCCCAAAAGGGGGCGGGCAATTCTCCCGGAAAGGTCGTGGGAATGTGTTCTTGAGGGGCGCGGGAAATGGTCCGGTGAAGGGCGTGGGAAATGGCTATGAGAACTGCGCGGGAAATGCTTACGTGAACGGCGCGGGAAATGCTGACATGAAGCGGGAAATTCTACTGGAGGTTCGTGGGAAATGTGTCCGGTGTATGAAATGGTTCCGCGCATGACAAATACTCCCGCGCGTTCCAAAAATGATCCCGCGGCATCGGAAAATACCTCCGCGCACATGACATAATACTTCCGGGCATGTAAAAATACCTCCGCGCACGTAATGAAATACTCCCGCGCGTAGACAAATACTTCCGCGCGTCACAAAATACCTCCGCGCGTTAGGAAATACTTCCGCGCCCGTCACAGAATACTCCCGCGGCGTCACAAATGCTCCCGCGCCGTGAGAAAAGCTCCCGCGGCGTCATTAAATACTCCCGCGTGTGCAAAAATGCCCCCGGGCTGACTAATAAGAGACTTCGGGCGCTAACGCGCCCTCAGCTTAGTCACACAGTGAGGTTCGGGCGCTGCGCGCCCTCACAAATTGGGGAAAAAGCTCGGGCGCTCCGCGCCCTCACAAATAGGGCCTGCGGCGCCTAAAAACGCCCACCACCCACCATGCTCCTTTCACTTATTTGACAAGCTTAGGAACCCTTGCTACGCTGCGGGGCGGTCGCTTCGCGACCGGCCCCACAACTTCGCTGCGGGCTCCAGCTTGTTGGGGGGCCAAACCCCCCCGCGTCGACAACTTTTAAGTATTTCTGAGACTCATTGTTTGAACGGAAAGTGTTCAGAGAACGGAAAGTGTTCAGAGAACGGAAAGTGTTCAGAGAACGGAAAGTGTTCAGAGAACGGAAAGTGTTCAGAGAACGGAAAGTGTTCAGAGAACGGAAAGTGTTCAGAGAACGGAAAGTGTTCAGAGAACGGAAAGTGTTCAGAGAACGGAAAGTGTTCAGAGAACGGAAAGTGTTCAGAGAACGGAAAGTGTTCTTAGAACGGAAAGTGTTCTTAGAACGGAAAGTGTTCTTAGAACGGAAAGTGTTCTTAGAACGGAAAGTGTTCTTAGAACGGAAAGTGTTCTTAGAACGGAAAGTGTTCTTAGAACGGAAAGTGTTCTTAGAACGGAAAGTGTTCTTAGAACGGAAAGTGTTCTTAGAACGGAAAGTGTTCAGAGAACGGTTACAAACGGAATCAACGGTTACAAACGGAATCAACGGTCACAAACGGAATCAACGGTCACAAAAGGACACAACGTTCACAAAAGGACACAACGTTCACCAAGGCATCAATGGTAACAAAGGCATCAACGGTCACAAAAGGACACAACGGTCACAAAAGGACACAACGGTCACAAAAGGACACAACATTCACAAAAGGACACAACATTCACAAAAGGACACAACATTCACAAAAGGACACAACATTCACAAAAGGACACAACATTCACAAAAGGACACAACATTCACAAAAGGACACAACATTCACAAAAGGACACAACATTCACAAAAGGACACAACATTCACCAAGGCATCAACGGTCACAAAAGGACACAATGGTCACAAAAGGAAACAACGTTCACAATGGGAAACAACGTTCACAAAGGGACACAACTTTCACAAAGGGAGACAACGTTCACAAAGGGAAACAACATTCACAAAGGGAGACAATGTTCACAAAGGGAGACAACGTTCACAAAGGGAAACAATGTTCACAAATGGAAACAATGGTGACAAATGGAAATGACATTCACAAAGGGAAACAACGGTGACAAATGGAAATGACAGCTACAAAAGGTGCAACAGTGACAAAAGGTGCAATAGTGACAAAAGGTGCAATAGTTTCAAAAGCAGCAATGGTTTCAATCAAACATTGAGTTGATCTTACTGTCATGTATTGTAGTTTATTTTACTTTATGTAATTTAGTTTATTTTATTATATTTTACTTTAATTTATTGTACTTCATTTGAATTTAGTGTTATTTATTGTATTTTATTTTATTTTGTTTTGTTTTGTTTTGTTTTATTGCATTTTATTTTGACTCATTGTATTTTATTCTGATTTATTACATTTTACTTTGGTTTATTCTATTTTATTATATTTTTAAACATTTTATTTTGATTTATTGTATTTGATTTTGATTTATTGTATTCTATTTTGATTTATTACATTTTGCTTTAGTTTAATTCAATTTTTAAGCATTTTACTTTTATTTTTTGTATTTATTTCGATTTTTCCTATTTTATTTGTATTTTATCCTATGTTATTTTGATTTATTGTATTTTATTCTAATTAACCCAGAAAACCATGTAGACCTCCTCCGGGGATTACCATCCTTCTCCGGGGAAATGGCTTTACAGGGGCGTGGGAAATAGTTCCACAAAATGTGTGGAAAATGCCTGAGGGGCGCGGGAAATAGTTCCGCGAAGGTATGGAAAATCACTGTGTGAAGGGCGCGGGAAATTCCCCCGGAAATGACGTGGGAAATGCTTACATGAAGGGCGCGGGAAATGTTCCTTGGCGAGTCGTGCGTGGGAAATGTCTTCATTAGGCTGTGAAATGGTTCCGCACATGTGACAAATACTCCCGCGGCATTACAAAATACTCCCGCGCGTGTAACAATACTTCCGTGCACGTGACAAAACACTCCAGCGCCTGTAACAATACTCCCGCGGCGCCATAAATGCTCCCGGGCCGTGAGAAAAGCTCCCGCGGCGTCATTAAATACTCCCGCGTGTGCAAAAATGCCCCCGCGCTGACTAATAAGAGACTTCGGGCGCTGCGCGCCCTCACAAATTGGGGAAAAAGCTCGGGCGCTCCGCGCCCTCACAAATAGGGCCTGCGGCGCCCAAAAACGCCCACCACCCACCATGCTCCTTTCACTTATTTGACAAGCCTGGGAACCCTTGCTACGCTGCGGGGCGGTCACTTCGTGACCTGCCCCACAACTTCACTGCGGGCTCCGGCTTGTTGGGGGGCTTCGCCCCCCAAACCCCCCCGCGTCGACAACTCTTAAGTATTTCAGAGACTCATTGTCAGAGACCAAGGAAATTGCTTTCAACTGGAAAGTCTCGTAGAACGTAAAGTCTCGTAGAACGTAAAGTCTCGTAGAACGTAAAGTCTCGTAGAACGTAAAGTCTCGTAGAACGTAAAGTCTCGTAGAACGTAAAGTCTCGTAGAACGTAAAGTCTCGTAGAACGTAAAGTCTCGTAGAACGTAAAGTCTCGTAGAACGTAAAGTCTCGTAGAACGTAAAGTCTCGTAGAACGTAAAGTCTCGTAGAACGTAAAGTCTCGTAGAACGTAAAGTCTCGTAGAACGTAAAGTCTCGTAGAACGTAAAGTCTCGTAGAACGTAAAGTCTCGTAGAACGTAAAGTCTCGTAGAACGTAAAGTCTCGTAGAACGTAAAGTCTCGTAGAACGTAAAGTCTCGTAGAACGTAAAGTCTCGTAGAACGTAAAGTCTCGTAGAACGTAAAGTCTCGTAGAACGTAAAGTCTCGTAGAACGTAAAGTCTCGTAGAACGTAAAGTCTCGTAGAACGTAAAGTCTCGTAGAACGTAAAGTCTCGTAGAACGTAAAGTCTCGTAGAACGTAAAGTCTCGTAGAACGTAAAGTCTCGTAGAACGTAAAGTCTCGTAGAACGTAAAGTCTCGTAGAACGTAAAGTCTCGTAGAACGTAAAGTCTCGTAGAACGTAAAGTCTCGTAGAACGCAAAGTCTCGTAGAACGTAAAGTCTCGTAGAACGTAAAGTCTCGTAGAACGTAAAGTCTCGTAGAACGCAAAGTCTCGTAGAACGTAAAGTCTCCTTAGAACGGAAAGTCTCCTCAGAGCGGAAACACCCGTTACAACGGAAACACCCGTTACAACGGAAACACCCGTTACAACGGAAACACCCGTTACAACGGAAACACCCGTTACAACGGAAACACCCGTTACAACGGAAACACCCGTTACAACGGAAACACCCGTTACAACGGAAACACCCGTTACAACGGAAACACCCGTTACAACGGAAACACCCGTTACAACGGAAACACCCGTTACAAAGAACATACCGGTTACAAAGGAAGGAAACAAAGGTTACAAAAGAAAACAACAGTTACAAAGGAATACAACCATGACAAAAGAAAACAATGATCACGAAAGAAAACAAAGGTCCCAAAAGAAAACAATGGTTACAAAAGAAAACAACAGTCACAAAAGTGTAAGAATGGAAACTGTTTAAAGAACAGAAACCATTACAAAAGGTATTACAAAATACAGAAAGAAATATCACAAATGGAACAATGGGTACAAAAGGAGCAACAGTTTTGAACTGGAATTGATGTGCAATTGACACAGCATTGATATGATATATATAGCATTGATTGAGAAGAGGAGAACACTCATTAAGCATTCATGGAGCATTGATATATTGTATTGTATTTTGACATATTTTCTTGTATTTTAATTTATTGCATTTTATTTTGATTTATTTTATTCTATTTTTAAACATTTTATTTTGATTTATTGTATTTTATTTTGATTTTTCCGATTTTATTTAATCTTGAAGCATTTTATTTTCATTTACTGTATTTTATTTCGATTTATTCTATTTTATTTTATTTTTCAACATTTTATTTTCATTTATTGTATTTTATCGCATGCTTCCATGAGGGCGCGGGAAATACTCCCAAAAGGGGGCGGGCAATTCTCCCGGAAAGGTCGTGGGAAATGTGTTCTTGAGGGGCGCGGGAAATGGTCCGGTGAAGGGCGTGGGAAATGCTGACATGAAGGGCGCGGGAAATTCTCCTGGAGGTGCGTGGGAAATGTTTCCATTGGTCGTATGAAATGGTTCCGCGCATGTGACAAATACTCCCGGGCGTTCCAAAAATGCTCCCGCGGCCTTAAAAAATACCTCCGCGCACGTAATAAAATACTCCCGCGCGTGGACAAATACTTCCGCGCGTCACAAAATACCTCCGCGCGTTACAAAATACTTCCGCGCCCGTTACAAAATACTCCCGCGGCGGCACAAATGCTCCCGCGCTGTGAGAAAAGCTCCCGCGGCGCCATTAAATACTCCCGCGAGTGCAGAAATGCACCCGCGCTGACTAATTGAAAAATTCGGGCGCTAACGCGCCCTCACCGGGACAGCTCGCCCTCATCGGGATTTCTGGGCCGGATCGGGAAAAACTCGGGCGCTCCGCGCCCTCGGCCTGCGGCGCCTAAAAACGCCCACCACCCACCGTACAACTTTACTTTATATGATGGCGGAAATGTCTAAAACATTCCAAGTAAAATAGCTAAAATAGGATAGAAATAAAGTTCAATATGTCTCTAAATGTCTCAGATCTCAGTGTATATAAGGAGCTCTGCTCCAGCCATGAAATATAACCAATCTTATCAACCCATTTATCACCACATGTTAAGTTCCTGAACAAAGCTCCACGGATAGTCCCGTGGAGGTTTCTCCAGTAACTATATTCCGAACACACACTTTCTGGGTAATAGGTCCGGGGAGTTTCCGGGAATATTAGTAGTACAAGGGTCATATCAGAATAGTTACCAGAGAATGGGTATGACTGAGATGGACTTGGCTTCAGCTTATAGGCTGCACCCTCGTACACTCATTCGGGCATCCATATTTCAAACTGACAGAATGCATACAGGAAGATATAGATTCCGGAGTTCCCGTGGGATTTCCGGGAATCGAGTGTGCAGACAGACAAGAGGACTAGAGACTGTTCAAGGGTCAAACTTGTTTGGGGGAAAACTTGTTCGAGATTGAAACTGGATTCTAAGTACATGAATATAGCAGACTTATATAGACTGTGAAATGTAATAATACCAAATCTGGTATTAATGAGAGGCAGAACTATTAAACATAAAATGAAACAAGTAAATACTAAACTAGGAATGAGGGACAGAATGGAACAGGAGCGGAGAACAAATCATGACAGGTCATTTAACCATAACTGGAGCGGGGCTCAGTTAGGAGGGTTCCGGAAGTCCGGTCGGAGTCCGGTGACTTGGTGCACAAGATAGTTTCGGGTATAGACAGGTTTGATGTGTGGGAGGTCCGGCGGAGTCTGGTGGGTTTTCTGATGACTGGTGTGTGAGACGCAGAGACAGATCATAACAGGAGTGGGGTTCTATGCTCTGTTAGAGGGGTTCCAGGAGTCCGGTCGGAGTCCAGTGACTGGTACATAAGACACAGAGTGTCGGGTGTACATAGAGTGGAGTCCGGAGTCTGGTGGAGTCCGGAATCTGGTGGAGTCCGGAATCTGGTGGAGTCCGGAATCTGGTGGAGTCCGGAATCTGGTGGAGTCCAAGGACTGGTGTATGAGACAGAGGGTTAGGTGCAGACAGGTGGGTGCATACAGAGAGTCAGGCATACACAAGTTGATGTGCGGGCTCTGGTGGGAACTCCGGTTGTAACTATACAATATAGAGGGTCGGGAGCATGTAGGATGGGGTCCGGGGGCCTGGAGGCCAGTGGGTTTTCCAGTTCCTGACACCACATCAGTGTGTCACTGCAGCTAGTAGTTTATTGCCACCTCTTAGTTGAGCATCTGGCATCTAGGATTCCCTGTCACCTCTTGTTGAGTAATTTGAATGTTTGTTACATTTCTTGTTATTTGTAGTTTAAGACTTCAGTCACCTCTTGTTGAGTAATTTGACTGATTATTACATTACAAATAATCCCTGTTCCCTTGCTCATTTATTGTGAAACAGTACAGCATATTCACTGTAATCCCATCGTCAATTGGGATCACTGGCAGTCACACGAGTTGACAGGACCATGGTGTATTGTCCAGAACAAGACAGGATACAGGCAAGTGCAGCATACAGTAAGGAAAGAGAAAGAAAACTACCTAGGCTTTATATGCTGTGATCACGTGGTAGAACAAAAGGAGTAGAACAAAGGAGTGGAACAAGGGAGTGGAACAAAGGGACAATGAGTAAGACTGGGGCACCAGGCTTACATTCACATAATTAAATACTGAGAATATCCTTGCAAGATCCTAAGACTACATTAAGATACTGATAAGTTAGTATCACAGTAGACCCTGTAGGTTAGTGTAAATAAAGCATATATTAGCCAAATAGTGTTTTATTCTATATCTAATCTTTTGACCTGTTTATAAATATTTTTACTGTTTGATAAATAGTATAAAATATATATAAACTAGCTAGAATCGAAGTTAAATCTAGATTCTGAATCAGTGAATTGTTATTCATATTTTAAGTACATATTTTCACAGAAAAGAACAAGCTTGCAAAAGCAGCTCTCAAAACCTTCTTTGCGAAGTAGGGTGCATATATTCAAGTAAACTCTTGACTTCAGGGGTTCTAAGTCTATTCAGGCTGCCACTGATTAATATCAAATACTTAAATTATTTTACCTTGCAGTGAATTGAGTATTTGCACATTTTGATAGAGCATTGGACTCCTTTTTCAGAAAATAGTATTAAAGTAAGGCTAATACATCACAGATTCAGTTGGTAGAACAGCTTGAAGTATTCATTTTTCAATCTGATCATGAATATCATCAAGAATTGGTAGTGTTATTCTGATCAATTTCCAAATGTCCAACCAGTTGTAATATTTAGACAATTGGTCTATCCTTGTTATGTGCCAACCAGCCCCTGAAGCATGAGTGCTCAAATCTAACTTTGCTTCATACTCTTTTAAAGCAGAGACTAGTGTCTCATAAGAAATCATGAATTTCTCTCCAATATTTCTAATATTTTGTTTGGCATATTTAGGTCTTTTGGCTAATTTGGCTTCATAGACTGTTATTGGCAGAGGAACTTGATCAAGCAATGCCTGCTCATCAGGGCTACATGCTTCATGATTTTGAATTGGTTCTTGTATAGATGGAGCCAGACACCAGGTCAAATAGTGGACATGATATTTGATCTTTTCTTGCCAATCTAGCCACTGTACCATTTGTTCAGCATAATCTCTTTTGCTTACACCTTTATATGCTTTTTTGGCATACTCAATGTGGTAACACTATGGTGTTTCTATTGAGAAGTTGTCAGTTGCTCCAAAATGTTGGATAAACTCTGGGTAGTGCCAATGTGTTACGACCGGACAATCCCGCCGGACTCCGGGCACTAACCTGTACGCCACCACACCCTACACGCACCAAATGTCTGTTTATAGGATTTCCCGCCTGGACTCCGTACATCAAGACTTGTTACATTCGACCTCATTACGATACATATCAGTCACTGGACTTCTCCTGGACTCCGTCTCTGTCTATGTCCGTCTTCGTCCCATGCATCAGTCACTGGACCCCGCTCAGAATCCCGTCACCACTCTAATCGAGCCCCGTTCCCATTTTAGTCAAATGACCTGTCATGATTTGTACTCCGCTCCCACTCCATTTCCCATTATGGGTTATGCTTTGTCACAATTTGGACTCCGTCCCGTTCCTAACACCAATTTGGTGTTTACTATTCCCATTTTATGTTTTGCTCACTTTGTTTCATTATTACTGGATTCGGTATGACATTTACTCCACAGTCTATTTAAACTGGCAGATGTTGTACATACAATCCAGTCAGAAAATTAGCTTAGATTCCCCCCAGTAATCTAATACATTTTCCACTCTAAAACCCTACTTGATTCACACCACTCGCACTAGTCGGAGCCCACAGGCTCTGGCATATCTATCTCTCTCACCAGTCTCGACTCACGACCCACGACCTCCAACTTACAACTCACGACCCATGACCCCCACCCGGACTCCCCGGGATTCCCGTCTGCCTGTCTGAAATTGGACAACACGATCTAGCGAGGGTGCAGCCTATAAGCTGAAGCCAAGTCCTACCGGATATTCCACGAGTTTCTCCAGAGACCCGCCCTGTACATATCCTAACACAATGAGTATGAAGTTTTGGTATATTAAAATGATTAATTGTGCCCTTCTTGCCTTTGCATGCTCCTGTTTTGATGAAAATATTTTTTTGATGGAAGGCAGTGTTATATTTGAGCAGTTGTAGTAAAGTGCTGTCAGTATGTGACTGATACTGTGCAAGATAAAAGAAATCAAGCTCAGCCCTAGTGGCTCAAATAGCTTCTGGTGGAACAGCTCCAGCAATCACTGTCAGAAATGATGACTGGAGATCTTGGTGCTCTTTTCCAGACCACTGTGAAAGTTTTGATATACCACCAGTGAAATGGTGAAATCCTGGTCACTTTGGAAGTCTTCTAAATCTAGAATCTAGTTCAAGTTTGGAAATTATGTTTGTATTCCAAGTAGCACAATGATCTTTAAAAGCTTTATGAACCCCAAGCAACACATCAGGGCATACTGCTTTGCAGATGTCTGTTTCTGGGAAGTCTATCCACCATGGTTCTTCAACACCATTAAGGCCAATATTATGGCTTCCATTGCAAACCTCCATGTTTCTGAATCAGGAAATTTTCTCCTAATAGAATGAATGACTGAAAGAACATCTGAGCCAGTCTGAGATTTACAAGTATTAGAGCCACTCAGCTGGTGAGTGCCAGTACAACATGTGCAACAGTTACATAGGTGCTAAACAACAGCTAAGTGATTGCTCTGGGTGATCACAAGGATAGGCAGCTAGCCTAATTTCCTTTTGTACCAATCCCTCACTATCAACCATTTCCTTAGGTATAGTAGCATATAAGATAAGAAGTTGTAAGATGTGTTGCATGCAAAGATGGTAGAGTCATCTGGCAAGAATTCCAGAAAGTAGCTTTGCCTCTGCTGGGGATTTAAACTCAAGTTTGGGAAATTTTCCCTTTCACAACATTTCACATGGCAACCATGCATGGCTGCTTTGTTTATCCCTGATCTTTTTTTGCATATGCCCACTTGCAAGCAATAAAGGTTTGACTTTCTTATCCCCACTGAAGTTTGTGAGATGTGTACTATCTGTAGTCAAGAGATAGGGATTCATTGTGATATCCTCTGGAAATTTGGCCTGAGTATCATTCCAGAACTCCCCACTGGCTATTTCACTGTAGCAATGGTCTGTGTGACCCTTATTGAGATATTCTTCATATGGTACATAATCCTTGTCACCTGAAAAATCAGGATTTGCTTCCAACCATTCCAAACACTTCACTGGGTTTTGCTAGAGAAGGAGTTAAGGATCAAGTGGAGCCTCAGGTAAATTTATCCACTTCCCTGTCCACACTGGTTGTGAGAGGTACTGCGAAATATATTCCAAAATATAGCCCAGATGGATCCACACTATATTTCAATTATTATTTCTATTTTCTCTCTATTGTATCATACACATATATTAGTTCGATGACCTATGTAATCCTATGGTACATAGACTCTTGTGGGTGCATACACACTAGACCTATGTACTTTAGCACCTATAGTTAAAACTCAGACACTTTTTACCCCATAACCACAACTTGCCCAGACACCTAATAAAACTAGAGACAAATATATAACTCAGTATTTGTGCACAGTTGCGAGCAAATGACTGAAATATGTATTTACCTAGAGACAAATATGTAACTAGTAAATGCATGTAAGTGAAAAAGTAAAAGTGACAAAATAAGAAAGGGCCTTTACCTCAGTATTTGTGTGCAGTTGCGAGCAAATGACTGAGGTGCAACTAACTAGAAGTCAAGTATATATATTGTTCAATGACAATAGGGAACAAAGGACAATAGGTAACAAAGGACAATAGGTAACAAAAGACAATAGGTAAACAATAACAGGCTTTTGTTGTCCCTGTACGAGCAACATACTTCGAGTCAAGACTATAACGTGCTTGCTATTTTTAACAACACCCACTTAGTGCCCTGCAAGTTGTGATTGGGATATCATCTCGACCATCACAGACGGGCTTCAACTATCAGTGCAATCACCATTTCAAACTATATTAGTTGAAACCTGAACTGTTATCTCAATTCACATGGACTACATCCACACTACTCTGCTTTGTTCGACTCTCTTATATTATTTCCTTAATCATTAAAGCAGTCACTCAGAATCATACTGTAAAGTCAATTCTCTTCCAGTCATCTTAGCTATCTATTTGGTACTTAAGATAACTAATCCTTCCAGTGTATTGAACTTAGACAGTCAATACATGCTTTGATCTGTATTAGACTTAGATAGTCAATACATTGTCATGTCGTACCTAAACGGTTGATATTCTTCATATATAGAATGGTCAGAAATTTCACAACTCTTCACAGTGGTGATCTGATCCAGACCATTCTTTCTCTACGAAGAAAACCTCTATTAAAAGTAACAGACTCCTTTACACATGATGACTACAGGCAAAGAACAGGCCACGAAACCTTCAGCAGGATCAAGTTGTTCCTTCCCACAATGAAGACCTGCTAGTCTCGAACTGCCTGGAAACGTTACAATGAGAAAGCCTTCACTGACTTCCCGAAAACAAACCTCTGTTGGAGGCTCTCCCTGAACCAAAGTCGAACCAGCAATGGCCAGCAAATTAGGACCACCTTCATGCCAGGAACTATTGAAAACACCAGAAAGAAACCTTTCACCTACCCAACAATAAGGATGTGATTCTGGAATTTCCATCACAACAGGTAATGCTTCAATGTGCCTACCACAGACAACTGGCTTATGATGAACCAATGAACAACAAGTGGGACATGTACTATGCCTCTCAGATTTCAGAGGAGGAAGTTACAGCAATTACGCAGGAGTACCAAATGAGATACTCCACTATGCCTCTGTCAATCACAACTTGGTTAGGTAGGTATCATGGGATTCTATTGGCTCAAACCCTCTTCACACAATCAAGGACTCTGGAAGAGGTCACTCAATCAATCCCCAAATGGTCCGAAGAGCTCGTAATCCCGATGGTGAGAGGAAGAATGGCAATAAAAGGGAATTGTTTATCGAACTTGTGGATTTGTTTAAAGTAAATGATGATACATTGCAAATTTTGCATGTACTGATCAGACACCTTCATGCTGTCCCCAAGGTCAATTATTGATACATATACATTTGGATTTTAGA
Organism: Hysterangium stoloniferum; assembly: GCA_015178975.1. NCBI lineage: Eukaryota > Fungi > Basidiomycota > Agaricomycetes > Hysterangiales > Hysterangiaceae > Hysterangium > Hysterangium stoloniferum. Next base: position 442,241 of record WHVD01000025.1, read on the forward strand.
ACACTCCCTCTATGAAAGGTCACCCAAGATATCTTTGTGTATTTCAGCCTTCAGTCTAGACTCTTGCACATCCAGCAAAGTGTGACAAGATGATGATAGAGTTATTGGATCAATTCAACAAGACAACGCAAATACCCCCTTCTCCGGTTTCAACAATGGACTCATTTATATGAGAGCTCAAGGGTTCCCCTGACACTTGTTTCCTCCGTTCGGTCAATCGCCTGCTGATTATAGAAGGCTTTCCAATGGACATGAGAATCAAAGTGACAGAACACCTACAGGAAAAGGATATCCCAGTCAAACTTTTCCTCTATCAACCACAACCACGTCGCCTTCTTAGCATGGCTGAACTGGGAATGGAAGCCTCGAAGGAACATTGAATGACTCCCAATGTAGAAACTCCATGTGCCAGAGTAACCTTCAACACCCCTTCTACCACCCTGAATCCTTTTGATGACTCTCACCGGAATCTAGACAGATCAGCTGCCAATAAAGGTCGACTGTCCTTCCAAACCACATTTTTGAGGGTATTGCAGGCCAGGTATTTGGTCAAGGATCACGAGACCCAGATGAAACTCGCTGACCCCTGCCTATCAAATCCAATCCCTTCATCACTCCCTGAGGAGAGCCAAGCAACTCATCTGGGAGCTCGGATAGCTCCTATAGTAAATGGCATCAGGGATGTGGGGGGCAAAACCCTGGGACCCCTAGGCTTCCAAACCGCTCTAGCTTCCAAAGTGATGACTTACCTAAGGAGAAGGCACTTACCCTCAACATGAACGACATCAAGATCAAATGGTCTGAGTGCCACATCAATGTAGAGTTGACCTTTACCAATAGGTCAATGAAGTACATGCATAAATACTGTTACAAGAGCCATGATTGTACGGCTATGGAATTTGGAACAACACCAGATGAAATTCAGTGTTGATTGGAGCTAATCACACTGTCTCCAAAATTGATTGGAGTCTGTATATCCAAACACTAGAGCATTCTCTCTATGAAAAGTTGCCCAACATACCCTTTGCATATTTCAGCCTCAGAACCAGACTCATGCACAACCAAGAGAAGCATGAAAGATGATGATGGAATTACTCCATGCCTACAATGAAATGACACAGGTACCTTCATCTCTGGTCTCAACAGCTGAGTTTTTTGTTCAAGGCTCAGAGGGTCTTCTGATACCAGTTTCCTCTGCTCACTCAATTGCCTATTAATATTGGATACTTTTCCATTGGACATGAGAATCAAAGTGACAGAATGTCTACAGGAAAGGGCATTCTGATCAGCAGTTTCTTCCACCAACCATAACTGTGTTGCCTTTTCAGTATGGCTGAACTAGAGAAAGAAGTTCTGACCCTCATTCCTGAGTAACATTCAGAGCTACCCCTGTCACCCACTGTGGACATACTGTACTGGTGATGGTAATGAGGAAGCAGCTCAGGGGTTTACCAATGACTACATTCATTGTGATGAATGTCATAATTAGTCTCATATTGCTTGTCAGTGTGAAGGAAAAGCTAGTAACCTTGGAAATAAGCCATTCATTTGTGATGAATGTGATATGGTTCAGAGTCAACTGGCATTGCAACCTCAATCAGAATGGTATGTATGTGGATATTTGGATAACCTTTTACAGATGTGTTTTAAATTGCTCAACAGCTCAACAGCTAAATAACCATGCTACTCAACCTTTTCACAAGCACCTCTTGTAAGTTTCCAAATCAAACTTCACCTTCAATTGTCTTAATGCATGTTAACCACATCTAGACCTGGTTTGGGTGCCCTTACACAACATGGGAAGTACAGTATTACTATCCTGTGCAGTTAATTCGACTTGTGTTGAATGTATGAGAATCTTGCATTTGATTTGTTAATAAATTTTGTAATTAAATAAGAACTACTGTACAGCTGCTTACTAATACTAATGCTTTTTTGCTCACATCCACCATGTCTTGACATATTTCACCCACCATATTCTTCAAGGTTATGGGCCCTGAAGACTTATTGTTCAGATTTGTCAGCACACATTTTCAGTCCTTCAAGTATTGACTTGTCATATCCTTTTTAGGCAGCCATATAGAAGGGCTCAAAAGCGGCAGTATTCACATGGGACAGATTCCAGAGCAGTACATTTGACTTGCAGGAAGGACTCTGCAGTTGGTTGATTCTTGTGGGAAGGGCTCCACAGTGTGAAGAGTCAAGTCATTTACCACTCAATGTGTGAGCAATATTGACTTGTAACAGTGCAATAGAGAGATTGACTTATTAGGATAGTAGTATTAATGATATAATAGTCTACTCCTCTAATGATAGAAGTAGGATCAACCCTCACGGTGTGATCAATGAGATGAAGTACTTAAGAATGGAGATTGACCTCAAGGTGCAATTGGACTGATGGGGGTCAGGATGTGGATTGATTTAGAGGTGCAATTAGGGATTACTTATAGAATGAGAGAGAGTAGGAATAGTGTTGCTACTATGAGAAAGGAATGGAATAGATTCGAGAGATGTATTCTATTGTGCTAAGGAGGATATCTGAAAACTATTAAGTATACCAAATTCTAATATACTCTAAAGGTCATTTAAACATCTGGGATGTGATTCAAACATAATTTGGTTTTTAAAACTTTCAAAAAGTTTTGAACTCTCTCATACATTACAAACTAATGAATCTTTCTGGACACAAGTAGACAATAAAAAAAAATTAGTAGTTTGAAACACTAATACTTTTAAAAAATAGATACCTTTAAATAGTCCATTCCATGCATATGTATATCATTGGCACCTCTAAATACATATGTATTACTTCGGAATAGATCTGTCAATCTAAACAGATTTCTACTTGATTCAACATACCCAGAATATATAGGGGGTTTTACTTAATAAAGACAGCTGTGGTATGAAAAATTTCCAATAATATTTTACATATTTTACATGGAAATAACTTCATTACGACTTTTAAAAAACAAAGTACTAATAAAAGTATTAGTAGGCATCTGTAAAAGGAAGGAAATCATATACAATGGAATTTGTTAAATAACTATGGGTTGTATAAGATGTAATATGGAGAACTATTTCTGATAGTTGTTTTTTGATGATATAATTGTTTCAGAATAGATATCACTATTTAAAGATGGAGTTTTGTAAAAATAAGACTTTTATTAGTAAATATTTGAGATTATAGTAATTATAAACACCCTCCTAAGTTTATCTGTGAAGACAAGTTGAATAGTAGCAAGCAAGCTTTGACTATTTCAGTGTGAGGCTTTGCTCACAGTCAAAATATAAGTGTGGTAATGCAGATGTTATTGAGACAGAACCCCAAACCAATACTTGTGTGGTGCAGGTGGTGGTTGTTGGGGTTAAAAGTGCCTGGGCTTGTCTCATGCACCCACAAGCATACATGGACCTTTGCACTACTAAATGTGAGATGTATCTTGTGTTTGAAGTAAAGGAAAAATAATATAAAATATAGAAAAAATAAAGAATTAAAGTAATACTCAGTTCCCTCATGGAGTATTGCACTGTTTGCAGCCAATCCTTCACACACAGTATCTGTTTAGTCTACATATTATAGACTGTTTGGTATGTTTTTGTCAGACACTAGGCTTTTCTTTTGCAGCCACACATTTTCCCCATTAATTGTTCATAATTCCACATTGACATCACCTTGCTTATCCTAACTGCTGGGAAGGACTCTGGTTTTGGACCTTGGAGGTGGTTTGTGTAAGCCCTTACATATGTACAGTTGATTAGGTCATAATGCATAACGCTCGTCCCCACCCTCAGCCAATGCATTATGAGATTTATGCAACACCAGAAGTGTCACACACATGTGACAATATGTGACATATACGTTGTTTATGGCATTGTTTAGGGCCAGTCTTCAATGTAAATGACATTTTATTAGAATATTATTTTTTGCAAAAAGACAATTTCAACAGTGATTTAGTTTTGAGAAGGCAATAGGTTGTCTACTATATTTTTCTCTAGATTGGAAACTATTGATAATAAATGTATATTCCATTATCTATGTAGTATGAGCTCTATTTGCCTGCTGTGTGTGGATTGCTGGTTTTGCAGATGTCTTTGGCATATCTTTACTGCCAACCTGCTTCTGTTTGTTTTTGACATAAGGTGCTGGCTTTTCTCAAAGCTTTCATGTAGTCTTGGGCTCAGTTTTAGGCATTAGGAATTAAAGACACAGTTGGAGAATGATAAAGGGTGTATGAAATATCCAACACCCTGACATGCCTTAGCACAATGCCATTACATACTGGCATTTGTATGAATAATACAGCCTATTTAATTCAAACCTAAGCAGCCGGTGAAAGCTGTGCCTCAATCTGTCCTATCACAGTAATTCCAGTTCCGAAACCTTAATTTCTCTCCCTGTAGTAATGCATATTGCCCTCCTCGGCCTATGCATTATGCGTTATGCGTTATGCATTCATTTTCTCTGCGTACCAACATCGTTCCCAATACAACCCAATGCATTATTAGATTTATGCATTATAACCTTATGTATTATGACCTAATCGACTGTACATACATATGTAAGGCATCACTCAGTTTGCAACTCCCCCCCCCCCCTTTTTTTGTTGATTCCCTGTTGCCAAATCACCATGACTCTTATCTTTTTTCACTTGGCACCACACTTTGATTTTTGGAAATGAGTTTATCAGCTTTGGATTCTTGACTCTCAATCTGGAGATTAAAGGAGTGTCATGAATGCTTCAATTAACGGAGTTTGTTGAAATATGATAATCTCGCATTTGATTTGTTAATAAATTTTGTAATTAGATAAGAACTACTGTACAGTTGCTTACTAATACTAACACTTTTTGCTCACATCCACCATGTATGTAATGACATACCTCTCCACCATATTCTTACAACTTGATCATGATTCTGATCCCAAAAGATGGCATGGCAAATGGTGGTAACACAATCACAATCATAATCTATCTCCAACAGAGTCATGGATTCCAGAACATGATGTTATTGACTCCTTGTGGAGGGACCAGAAGTACAGATGGAAAATTAGAGTAAGCTACTTGAAGTTATTTTTAGTTACTAAAATAACTGAAGTTTAACTTTATAGTTGGGAAAATGGGACCTGGGTGTGCTCATTATTACAGGAGGATGACAAGATCTTGGATTAAGACCAATACCAGCATATTTCCAGAGCTTGCAGGCATGCTGAGAGTCTAGCCAAGATAGTTAGCTCTCCTAGATGGCTCTAGACAATATAGATGGCACACTTATTGATCTTCCCACTTTCCTGATGTGGGTGAGTTCCATTCTCAGATCTGAAGAGATAAATATATCATATTAGGGAGCCAACTAATGAGACAAAACTGTTGCTTACCCATTCAGAATCACTGAAACTGAATGGATCGCACATTAAGCTGCCGCCGAAGGTTTATTTACAGAAGACCCCGTTGTATCTTAGTGGTCGTCTTTCTTTTTATATTCGAAACCGTATATGTAATTGTAACAAACTTTTGGTACATAATTGTGTCATACCCAAAAACTCATATACATGAACATTTCTGCACATCGGATCAATATACTACCATCATTCATACTAGTATGGTGCGACCTTTTTAGTTCCCTCAGATGACGTCGACTGCTCCTCCTGGGTACCTTTATGCGACTTTGATGATGCATAAAAAGTCAAATGATGATTAATGGTATGCAGTTCACATTCTTCCGACGTTAATGACCTCCGCTTCCGATCGAAATCACGCAGATTAAGAACAAGACGTGGGCCCTGAGAGACATATTTGATAACGTATAATTTAAGTATAGGCGGGAATAACTCACCACTACGCCAAGGCAAGTGTGTAACCATCTGTAGGACCGTTGTTCAGTTCGACAGACATTGCATAAGCACGATCTACAATCAATTACTCACAATTCCCCCATAATTCCGCCTCCACATATTGAATCTACTGAAAATTGGATTGCAAACCAAAGCAATAGCGCTGAAGCAGTACGAATCAGGGCTGTTATGCTCGTAATTAAGATCACTAACCAAACACAATGAAAAATGCCCAAGCACCATCCCTAACAAGAACTTGTAATAGGCCACCACCGCGCATCCCCGTCGTGAAATACTTGTGTATCCACATGCCAATGAGGAGAAAGAACAGGATGCTGTCATATGCAAGACCAAGTGCCCTTTATGACACATCTTACTTGGTTATACCATACGATGGGGTATATTCTACATACCAGTAATACGGAAATACCTTGGGTATCTTGACTGTAAAACACGGAATGTTGCGGAAGTTCGAAGGAACACTCGACGGGATTGGTTTAAGCACCCATTGAGAGAGTAGAATCACCATGAAGACGAAGGCTGCCCCATGGATCGCGAAAAATAAGATATACAAGGCAATAAGTAAGCCTTTGGGTCTTCCGTATAATGCGTACACTAACACATCAGTAAAAATAAGTACTAATGGATTGTGACCGCTTACGTCGCATAACGAGAAGCAGTTCTACACCTAAAAATATAGAGTAACCTATTATGGCCTTGAACCATATCCACACTACACAGCCAGCAGCGGTCAGGAGTATATGGGCGGCTAGAGATGTATGAAACAGGAGTTGCGTACTATAAGTTCGCATTAGCAAGGCCCGAAGAGAGTGAACGGCAGAAAGCTTACATTATGAGCACCAAATTCAGATATCGAACCTCAAAAAAAAGGAAAGAAATAAAACTCCATTTTCCCCTATGGTTGTAATGACGGGATTGAGTCCGTGTACGGATGGAGTTAGGATGGCAACGCACTTCCAGATTAACTCCACCTGTATGAGTGCTATTCAACAAATACTAGACAACATACAAACTTCACGATAAGTACTTACCTCATCTGCGAATGTGATACAGTAATCCCAGAAGAAAAATGTGGCTGCTATCACTATGAAGTACGGCAGCGTGTTCATAATACTTATGAATAGTAGTTCGGATCCAAGACGGCAAGTCACTTACAGGAGCTATATTTTGCTTCAGTTGTTATCTGGACGAACTGACCAAAGTCTAATGGTGACGAACTCATTATCCCTTTGCAAACATGAAAGAGACGGAGATGTATTATATGTGTCGACGTAAGACATTTGTAGAATTGTCTTGGGCTTACATCAGCCTCCCACGGGGACGTCCTGATAAAATCAAGATTTGTTCTGGTGAGACAGATATATGAGACAAAGTCAATGCGCTGCTATGGGTCTTAACTTCATCCATCGGCTGTGACAAACCCGCGGAGCTAAGGTTCATGGGGGGCCTCTGCTCAGCTAGCACAAGTCACAAGTTGTTGAGATAGACTCGAGCGCCCAAGCCTATGTCAAGTCTACATGACAACGCTAAATAGTATCGCCCTACTCTATGTCAGTTATCACGACCATACCAAGCCGTTTTCGTACCTTAGACATGTATACATCAGGAAAATGTTTTCGGTACTTGATCTCCCTTATTGCACTTAATCATATTTAAGGTAAATGCACTTGAAATTTTTTACTGCAAGTGCAATTCATGTAATTTAAGGCAACATATTGATTTCAAGGGCTCCAAGCCGGAGTAAGAAGAAAATGGCAAATAATGTATATTTGATATGTAAGAGTGCTCAAGTACAGGTCTAAGGTAGAAGTTCAGGGCTCATCAGCATGCATAAGGTATGTAAGTATATACATACAAAAGGGTACAAAGGATGTTCACGCAGGTCTAGACCGTGAAAACCAGATCAATCAAAACGTCTACAGATGCACACAGTCAAAGACTGAGCATTGTCAAAGACATAGATTACGTGCCTCAATCGTTTTTATTTTTATTTTTTTAAATACATTTATATACCGCGTCGCACAACTAAGGTACATAGCGGTTGGGAACAGGGGCCATAATGGTAGGTAGAGAAATGTAAGTAGATGCCGGGGCGAGTAGGTGTGGGTATGGAGGTCAATTGTAGGGAGGGGGAAAGAAGGAGAGGGAGAGATAAAAACCAAGGGGGCTACGACTTGCCAAAGGCGTTGGAGGCGTCGATGAACTTTGCTAGGGCAGTGAGCCCTTTGTGGGTTCTGAGGATGGCGGAGGGGGACAGGTCCTGAGAGGCGGCGAGTAGGAGGTGGCGGTGTTCCTCGTAGAGGGGGCACTCAGATAGTATGTGAAGGCGGAACTGAATGTCTGATGTGCCACAGGGGCAGGATGAGGGGAGGTCAGGGAGAAATAGGTGGTAGTACGCGCCAACGAATCCATGGCCCCTGATGGCCTGGATGACGCGGGTGTGGGGGGGGCCCTCCGTATTCCTTGTGGAATTGGTGAGCTGCGAAGAACTACGTGAGTAGGGAATATATTAACACGACGACTCTTCACCTCCAGCAGTAAAGTTCGCATTGAAGGTGAACCATAGGTCGAGGAAACCCCATGCCAATCTATAATAAATAGGAAGCACACTATTAGATAAACATAGCAATGGATAGGTTTTAGTACACGGCACCTGGAGTTCATTGAGGTGTGTTGGAGTCTGCGAGCCATAGAAGCTACGAGACTCTCAGATGTTTGATTCTGAGATTAAATTAGGGGTTTGGGTATATAACGGTCATGGAGTCAGCGTTATACAGTAGTGTGCTTTGCCTTTATACATTGAGACTGCTAAAATATTCAACAGGTTATGGGCCCCGCCCGCGAAGGCGGTGGAGTCTTAATGCGAGCACATCCCGGAGAGCCACCGGTCACCCTGGCTGGACAATGTTTTGTCGGAATCGCCACCTGATGCCACTGCGAGAAGCTGCATAAGGTCAGCAGTTTTCAAGCCAAGAAAAAAAAGTGGTTGATTTATGACGTAACGTTAGATCTCCATATACACGCACGCAATAGTGAGAATTGTGGTATCAGCGAACTGAGGCCCGCAAAGGATATCCTGTACAGCTTTGTCCGTGTCTAAATCGATCGCAGATGTCGCTTTGAACCAGCGTGAATAGATGCTTGCCATTGTTTGATCAAACCTTACCTTCGTCCAATACAAGGACCTTTGACTGCAACAAATCATTAGTGATTGCACACTGTCAATTGTCCTCACCTCACGCGTCGTTTGACGTAATCCCTTGCACATAATAATATGCTCCGAATAACGCTGCGATGACCTAGCTGACTGAGGTGCCGAAGATATGTTCCAGAGTTGTCGAGCCTGAGGATGGCGGCCCGACAGGTGTATCGTGAAATGGGGGGATAGGAAATCTCTGCCGGAGGAAATGATGTGACTATTAGAGAGGAGCTGTAATGCATTGCAGAAGAGTTTCAGAGGTGGGGGAGGAGGCCCTGGGCAGGCTGCTGTGAGCGACACTCACCAAACATGACCTAATAATGTTGAGATAGCTCCCCGGTCGTGAGATTGGAATGAGATTGGTCGACCTATGGTCGAATAGTGGTACGAGCTTCTAAGGCTCGAGGGGGAGTGTTGGGAGTCTGTGAGCCATAGAAGTTGCGAGACTCCCGTGTTGTCTCAGATGTTTGATTCTGAGATTGAATTAGATATTTGGGTATATAACGGTCATGTAGTCAGCGTTATACATTGTGTGCTTTGCCCTTATACATTGAGACTCCTAGAATGTAAAGATTCGGTCAATGGCACGGTCAAAGAATGAAATGGGTATGGGGCCAGGCAAAGTTGGCGCTGAAGGGCATTGCGTGCCATACATGCTGTGACTTAACAGAACTTGTAGCTGGTGTGAATGGTGGATGTATCAGGGAGGTGGATCCAGGATGAATTAGCTGAAAGAGAATGTGATAGATTTCTGAGGCCGCGAAGAAGTTCACCAAGGATTTGTGAAAGGTATTGAGTACAGTGAGAACTAGAACGCAATCTCGAAGGCATGATGATCAATGTACTTGTTTACATAGTAGGAATGAAAGAGATCAAGAGTATAGCAAAGCGGAATGTCCTTCGGGAGGGGATTGTTTCCATACACAGCAATGAGATGGGCAGAGTGGACAATGGCATCTAGATGAATTATATCTAAGATAGTAATACGCCCACCCTCTTCATATACATCTGGCTCCACAATCCACATGCCAGTATCCTCGTCTGGCTCATTGCCACAACGAGAGTACCACTGTACTGCAGCACAGGGATAGAGGTGACCTTGACACTTGAATGAAAATAATTGCTTGATGCGTGCAATATCCAAACCGCGCATGCCATCCTCATCAAGGTTGGTGTTCACGAAGACGGTGTCATAACGAGGGCCCTCCTTTCTCCAATTGGGTGTTGCGCGAATGCGTTCCGAGCGCATGCCTCCTATGCCACTCAGATCACTTGGGCAAAGTATGTGGCTACAGCAGAAGGGTAAAGCATGATCAAGTTGTCAATTTCAGGGGGTTGGTCATCAGAATAATCCATGGGTGACATGTTGAAATAGGAGTCTGCATGAATTTGGTTCGTCCGAAACCAGCTGCATTGGCGCTGACCTGCCGAACGGAGATATTGTAAGAGATGGGCACTCATGCAGAGGCGTTATGAAGCCAATATAGTATTAGACGTGATTAATTACAAGGTCTCTGACCTGCAGTGAATAAGTGAAGTTTGTTGACAAAGTTTGGCTCATTTAATGAATGTGCGAGCTCATCGACCGTTACAATGGCAGCTGAAAACACATTAATTACTTGCATATTTGAAAACTGTTGTACTTACTCGGAAGCTTGGCCAATGCTACTTCAGCAAGAATAGACGGTCTGATGACGTCTCCTCCATCATCGTCCTCTTTCTCTTTAAGTTTTGTCCCAGTGTTCCTGCCTTCCTCTTCGACGTCTGGACAATATAATGACGACTGTGGTTACCCATTTGCTACAGTAATTCATATATATTACAACCTACCTGAGATCGAAGTATCAGCTAGCATACCATGACTTGCAAAATCAGCACGACAAGCAGCTATCTTATCAAGACGCTGATTAGTCAAGAGCATCTGACCGACGGCTTTGTAGCGGCTGGAACGTCGCCATGGTTGTTTGACTTGTTAGAATATAGGGCTGTGCGAGCATGCACAAGGTGCCACACCAGCAATTTGCCACCCTATTGTTCTTTTAAGTTTGGCTTAACCCTTTGTTGCCATATGTCTATTGTTCTCAAGGCATATATAACTAGTGTATATTTCCTGTACTTACGCTATCCATTTGCCTCATAAGAGACACAGAGGGTCAAACGGAAATGATATTCATCACTGCTTGAGATTCACGAGCTTTAAGATTTTATCCCAACACAAACGGATCCTGTCCTTTCGAGTGGGTCAGTAACATATTCACTTCGCCGTTGTCATTGTTGCTGGCTCTCGTTTCCCCACTGCCAACTCGACTTCTTGACCTCTCAGATGCTGCTGGAGTTGAAGACTCACGCTCTGACGTCCGATTCCTGCCGTTGTCCATCGCGCCGCAGAAAGCCGCTCACTCAGAGCGCAGATCAAAGTCCTCTTGTCGCTGAGGCAGAAGAAGGCCTGCAATGCCTCTAAACTTGCAGAAGAAAGTCCTCCATGAGCCTGGGGGCAGAAGAATTGTAGACGGAGTGCCTTGAGCGGGGCTCCAGAAGACCATTGAGGGGGTGCCTTGAGCGGGCCTCCAGAAGACCAGGGAGTGCCTTGAGCGGGCCTCCAGAAGACCAGGTAGTGCCTTGAGCGGGCCTGCTGACAATTTTAGAGGGATTTGGGAAGCATTGAAGAAGACGAGAGTTTTTTGGAGGATTTTCGGAGTGACTGAGGAGAAGTTGAAGTGATTCGACCGCCGATTTCAGGAAGTGCTTTTGGCACCTTGTTTTGCTCGAGGGAGTGTGTTAGAATATAGGGCTGTGCGAGCATGCACAAGGTGCCACACCGGCAATTTGCCACCCTATTGTTCTTTTAAGTTTGGCTTAACCCTTTGTTGCCATACATCTATTGTTCTCAAGGCATATATAACTAGTGTATATTTCCTGTACTTACGCTATCCGTTTGCCTCATAAGAGACACAGAGGGTCAAATGGAAATGATATTCATCACTGCTTGAGATTCACGAGCTTTAAGATTTTATCCCAACATGACTGCCTTGATGTGTTTTGACTCAGTGATAGAAGAGCAGAGACCGTTGGGTGCACCAAATGCTCGGATATGAGCAAGGTAATGTACAAGAAAATGTTGTCGAGGCAAGTTGAAGCCTTCAGTACGTACGCCACATTCTTCAAATATTATTCGATAGCGATAAAAGCATGAGAGAGCCTCTTCAAGAGCACTGAGAGATTGAGTGTCAATGACATCCCGGCGCACAATATAACAAAATTCTAAAAAAGCACGAATGGTGTGCAGCATTTCTACAGGAACATATCCTTCAACAGCAGGTAACCAGACCTAATACACCACTTAGTTATTTTATGATGAAAAAAAAACAAATAAATGACTTACTTTCATAAGTGCCTTTGAGTCGTCACCTGTCCACTGTTTGAATCCCCGACCCTCTGGAAATCTTCTCAATCCAGAAAATGGGGCCACAAGAGCAATTCTATCAAGAATAGAATACATATATAATATACCAAAAGTTGTATAAGAGGTAGATTACTAACCGTCTGTCAATGTCATCTAGAATTTCATTCACCTGTGTACGGCCATGTGCAAGTACAAGATATTCTTCTACCCATGTCACCAGATGATCTTTAAATGTTCCTTTGATTACTTGATGAAGGAGGTCAGGAGATATGAGCTCATTAATATCTGCATGGGGAAAATTGTTCGTGAATGGCTACAAGGAATGAGGTCAGATAAGGTGAAAGAAGAGCAATTGGTGCAAGGGCATGGGAGTTATCATGATAATAGATGAGAAGAATTTGGACATGGGTAGACAGAAGGGAAAGCATGGCCACAATCAGGATGAAAAAAGGAAACAAGAGTCTCACCACAATATCGCCAACTACACCCCAACCATCCCAGAGAAGTCCTAATTCAAACTCACGGACCAGTAGTTCTGTATGTTCCTGACATCGAAGTGTGATGCCCTCCGTTTGATTGAGATTATTCTGAGGTGCAGTGCATCTGAGGAATAAGTAAGACAGTGAAATGTTTCAAGAGAAATGAGACTTACTTTGGCACCACCCTTGCACAATGCATGCCAAAAGAGCTTGTTCAGGGTAGTCGGCAATATAAGGACCAAGACCATAGATCACTTTTCGATAGTGTCCATCAGGGCATAGTGCCACTTCTGGAGTCGTCATACCAGTCTTGAGAGGGTCAAGAATCTTTGCGAGTGAGGTGTGCAAAAGTTGCCGACGAAATTTTCGGTATGACACATTGTCCCTATACTTTTTTTCCGCTGATACAATTCAAGGTTAATATGTAGCATTACAGCCATGGAAGAACTGAGTTCACTCTTTGGTATAGCCAGAAAGCCTAATAGAACAAGGCCATTCTTGTGTGCCCGTCGAGCATTGTTATGAATATTCCCAATGGAGAGATAGACCAGCCAATACTCAGTGTGTCCTGTGGCAACAGAAACTGTCGTCTTATCACTGCCCAGGATAATGGGCACAAACATGGACCCATGTGTAGTAACATCTTTAGTGATAATGTTCTACAAATATTGATGAGCATTGATATCAGAACAGATCTTCATGAGCTGATCAATATTGCCTGCTGACATTTGACCCTTACTGTAAAAGAGTTCAGCAAGTTCAAATTGTGCTCCAGTTTTGTAGGGAGACCAATCATCAGGCTGAGCATTGTTTTTATTTGGATTGGGTGGGCATCCAGGGGGCAAAGGAATACCATGGACATCACAGGGCAGACCTACCTCATCTTTAGATTAAGTGTGATGATAAAGCAACTAAAAACTTACCTGTTAAGTCAGGATGATACATTCGTGTTATCTTGGGCTCATAACCATAGGCACTTGGAGTTTCATGTACTGGATGACTGAAGCCCAGATGGGATGGTTCCTCTCCAATGCCAACATGGTTGAATGAACAATGTGAGCTAGGGGGTCTTTGAGATGAGGCCACATCATCTTTGTCTTCATCATCAGTGATGTGATAGTTTTGGATGCTAGGTATGCTGGGAGTGCCAATATTCTCTTGTCCTTGTTCAGTTGAACTCAAGAAGATGCATGAGAATGATGATGATGACATGGAGTCAACTGAAGGAGAACCGCCATCAATAGTATATGGGACATTGATGAAAGAGCTTGGACTGCAAGGATGAGGGTTGGTGCTGAGAGGTGGTGAAGGGCTAGGTTCATTATCAAGTGACACACCACAAGGCTTTGTGTCCCTTGTGGGTAAGGGGTGAATGGTGCGAATATGTTGTTTACATCCCCAGGTAGAAGAGAAAGTGTGATCACATTGTGGACATGATAATCGAATAGGTGAAGCTGAATGGCTGGAGTGGGCATATTGAACTTGGATGTTGTTAGTGCATGGTGATGTATTGGAAGGAGGTGCACATGAGCAGAGTGGGGCCCAGGCTACTGAAGGAAAGGTGATAGCATCATGGTGTGAAAGACTTGGAGGTACCACATAAAAATGACTCAGTGAAATTTGCGTAAGTCGACTATAGATAACAAGTATTGTAGAAGTAAGCACTTGGATGAAAAAGGTGAGACAGAATGTCTCGAGAAGATGCAATAAGTGTCATAAATGTTCAATCTCCTCTTGAATATACTATTATATACACGTAGTATAGTTAGTGAATCTCTCAGTGAACCTTTTATGCTGAGAGTAAATACTTTGATTATTGCCTCATTCTGGAAGTGGAGCTTATTATATGTATTTAGTATTCAAAATGTCTTTAGATATAGTACAATACAGTGAATGTTTTACACTGAGGTATTCAAAACGTCTTTAGGTTATGGGCCCTGACTCTTCATATTGATAACATCCAATTAATGAGTCCTCTTTAAAAAATCATGAAAATGACCACTCACAGGAATTATCAAATATGAATCTCAGATGGATTCCATTAGGCTCAAACTGTTGGAGGCAGGGCATGCTATCACAAATACTGACTAATGTAGTCTATTCATGAGTATGCTGCCTGAAGATTTCGATATAATGTCAACAACAATCAATTATGATGTTGACACTGTTGAAGAAGTCGTCAATAAATTATGACAAGTTGAAATTCGAAAAGAAATATGTCCCAGTTATGCTGAAGGTTCCGCATTGCATGCCCAGAGGGGTATCAGTTCACAAAGAGGAGCACATCGAAGTAGAGGGTGCGGTTGTGCTGCAATTCCACATGGAGTGGCAATCAGGAGGAGTAATCCTCAATTGGGATGTTTAAAATGTGGAAATTCATCACATTGGGCAAGGGAGTGTCCTAAAAGAAAATAAAGACTTGCTCAGTGATCCGAAAATCAGGAGAACCTAAATAAGAAAATGGGCCACATGATAATGCCAACATGCCTCCAGATATGTTCATAGGGGTGATGTGTGACCTGAGAAACATGGGCTTTATGCATTTCTTGGCACTGCATCTTGCGATGAGTTGATTCACAGTGTGGTTCGCATGTGTGTGTCAAATCCTCCTTGCATCTGCAGGAGAGCTGGGACAGACATCATGTCTCAGTGCTGATGTTGGTGTTGCAACAGTAGTGAGGCCTGCAAGAACCGTGTTGGTATTGGCGGTGGCTTGAACCTGAACTTTTGGAGGTATGTCTGTTGGATAGATGTAGGCACTATGCCTTCCAGCTCATCAACCTTGAAATAGAAGATGGCGATTGACCTGTCAGAGGAGCAGGAGTACAACTAAGTCCATTGAGTGACCTTGAAGATACAGTACAATCACAAGTCAGTTGTGGGAAGCATGCAGAACAGAAACAAGCAGGCTCAAATAGTGAATTAGGTGAATAATTAATCATAAGGAATCTTAATAAATAATCCTCAGTTGAATTTTACCTTTGTGAGTAATTGCAGTATGTACAATAGAGGATTCCACCAATGCTCCTTGTAGTAGTATAAGGGCATTTCCTCCAATATTGGGGACAAAATTGAAATGGCAGAGAAACTGGAATATACTTCAGTGTACAACAATCTAAAACAGTGATTAATGATATTATGTAAAGGAAAATTTGTGCTTACCAAGCTCATTGTTCACATCCATAACCAAGTCAGTTGTGACAGCACTTTGAACTTGGCACTCATCATCAGGTAGCCCAACCTGAATACCTAGCTGCCACTCACCTTGAACAACTATGGCAAGAAAGAAAATTCCTGCATCCCAAGTCAACCCTGCAATGGCCACTACCCAGGCAAAGGCCAAACCCATAGCCAGGCAGGCAAAGGACGACTCATTGCCAGCATTACCTCAGGTTTTGAGTCGAAAGCCCCTCACCTGTTCCCAAATACTCCCACCTGTTGATAACACAGATGAAATAAATGATGAAGACAGCACCACATCATTCAATCACAACACCCCATCAAGGACCAATCCAGCTCTATTACCTGTTGCCCCTAATCCTAATTGCCCAGGGACTCGCACTAGTAACACAAATAAGCATCCTGGGCAACTACATAACATGTATACAGTCAAGAGATGTACCAAAGGGGAGATGATTGAAGTGCACCGTATAGAAGCTGAGGAGAAAACAAAGAAAATGGAAGAGGCTGCCAGGCAGGTGATGAAGCAGAAAGAATTGATGAAGCTAGTTGCAGAATACGAGGAAGAATTGGGGTACCTTATATGATACACCCATAGTGCATGGTTGGCAACTCGGAGGACCACTATATTTCAGTGCAGAGGTGACTTTAATCCTCCAAGGACGAGGCACACCAAAACCCTTCATGGCTGATGTGGTCCAGAGTGAAGGTGAAGACAATGAGGAGCCAAGCTTCGTGCAGGAGAGTGAAGTGACCAATCAGAATGATGAAGACTACATTGAAGAAGTGGAGGAGGAGGAGGATCAAGACTCAAGCACTGTCAGTGTTAAGAGTGTTGCAAAGGCTGGAGAAAAGTGTAAGAAGGATCAGAGGCTCGAGATCGAAGTGCTGGACTTCAAAAGTGATGAGGATGCTAGACCAGCGAAGAAGTCAAAGAAGAAGTCAAAAAGTGGCATGGCTGCCAAGAGCCTCATCCCTAGGAATGTCGTGAAGGAGATGGCACTACTGGACAAGATGACAGATTTCAGGCAGGACAATGGGAAGGGAGTTGGAAAGAAGGAGAAAAAGGGTGTGTTATTATGGGGTGCTGTAAATGCCCTTCGATCAGAAGTCCAGGAACAGAATCAGGGGCCTGTTATTGTTAAAGGTGGTGCTAGTATTGCACATGCTGATGTTATTAATAAGCCTCAGAAGTCAAAATGGTATGTATATTCTTATCTCCCAAATCCTATTATGCTGACGCTTAGTCAACCAACTCTTTATCATTGGAACCTTAGCAGTGATCCAACTAAGAAAGAGGGTGTTATTTCCAATTGGGCTACTACTGTCTCCAAACTTGCATCTTCATCACAACCTGGGTCTACTAGCAGGAGCAGCACCCTTAGCTTCAGCAAACGTCACACCAGCACCCACCATTCCACTACTTCAACATTAGATGCTAAAAAGACTACCAATGTTCAACTTCCAGCTTCATCTGACAAGTCCAACAATGACACCGACTCAGATTCTAAGGGTGCCTTCTCTGACAATGATGAAACCATTGGAAAGGAACGAGATGCTGCTGTCAACAGTCCTCTAAAGAATGGTGCACATGCTACAAGTTCAGTATGTAGTCTATCTCTCATATATTACACATATGCTGAATTACAACACATTTTAGGGTATTGTGAAAGTTGACAGCATGCAATTAACAAAAATACTGAAGAACCAACTATGTGGGAAAAAGGGCCAAAAGCTTGCTTTCAGCAACAAGGACCTGCCTGATGGTGTTCATAATAAGGACCGTTGGCATAAGCACTTCATCCCCACCTTCCTTTGGTGGGTCAGGAAACAACCAGACCCTTGGAATCTTGCAGATTATGACATTGTTGACACTCTGCAGGAGATATGGGATGTGATTTACAAGAAGATTCCCTATGTAGTCAAACAAAAGGATGCTGTTTTTGCAGTTGTCTGTGTCATTTTTTGTTACATGTCATACATAATACTTACAAAGATTATAGGCTATGCAATGTGTCAGTGACTCATGGCATGCTACATTCGGTTCTACAGCTATTACTATTATCAACAGCATTTTTGAAAATAGTGAAGATGACTTCTCAACAGATGATGATGATCAAGCCTTTGCACAGCATCAGCTTGACAACCTTGAGTTCTTGTATAGAGACACTGACTCTATAGTATGAATGAAAAAAATTTTTCCACTACTGATGACTAAGCAAAATTAAATACAGCCATACTGCCATCTTTTTCAAGGACCTCTAATTCTCCACACTCTTGCAGCTCACTACTGTGCTATTCATGGTGCCATCAAAATTCTCTCTCTGGGAGATGCAGATCTCCTTACTAATCAGCCTTATGGTGCTTTGGCCATGTCTGCCACAGTGGTATGTTTTGTTTCATACTCAGTGATTATATTATTGTTTCTGACTTGTTTTTAGGTTGAATGTGGTTTCACACTTATTGCCAAAGGCAATATCACTATTGAGGCAATTGCACAGAGCAAGATGACCCACAAGAAATTGGTCTTTGAACAGAGTTCCTCTGATATCAAGGGGAAGACCAATTTCAGCGACAAATTTTGGGGTAAGGTCACTTGTGAATATGTACATGCAGCAAATCACCTCTTGAAGGAATCAAAGGAGCAACTCTTCTTGGAGGTGAGACAGATATCAAATGACATGACCTCATGCATCCTTCACATGCAAGGTGTGAAGAGTCATGGAAGTTCTAACTGTTCTATATATGAAGAATATCAACCGTTTAGGTACAACACGACAATGTATTGACTATCTAAGTCTAATACAGATCAAAGTGTGTATTGACTGTCTAAGTTCAATATGACTGGAAGGATTAGTTATCTTAAGTACTGAATAGATAACTAAGATGACTGGAAAGAGAATTGACTTTACAGTACGATTCTGAGTGACTGCTCTAATGATTAAGGAAATAATAAGAGAGTTGAACAAAAGCAGAGTAGCATGGATGTAGTCCACAAGGATTGAGATAACGGTTCAGGTTTTGACTAATATAGTTTGAAATGGTGATTGTGCTGATAGTTAAAGCCCATCTGTGGTGGTCGAGACAATACCCCAATCACAACTTGCAGGACACTAAGTGGGTGTCTGGGCAAGTCATGGTTACAGGGTAAAAAGTGTCTGAGTTTTAACTATAGGTGCTAAAGTACATAGGTCTAATGTGTATGCACCCACAAGAGTCTATGTACCATAGGAGTACATAGATTGTCGAACTAATATATGTGTATGATAAAATAGAGAGAAAATTGAAATAATATATGTGTATGATAAAATAGAGAGAAAATTGAAATAATAATTGAAATATAGTGTGGGCCTGTTGTGAGAGGTACGGTGAAATATACTCCGGAAATATAGTCTGGATGAGTTCATACTATATTTCTTTTATTATTTCTACTCTCTATTTTATTATACACTTATTATTAGTTCGACGACCTATGTATGTGGTGCATCGACTCTTGTGGGTGCATACACGCCAGGCTTATGTATTCTAGTGCCCATAGTTAAAACTCAGACACTTTTTACCCCACAACCACAACTGACCCAGACACCCAATTAGTATCCTGTAAGTTGTGATTGGGGTATCGTCTCGACCATCACAGACAGGCTTTAACTATCTACACAACCTGAGTTTCGAACTGTACCAGTCGAAACTCAACCTATATCTCAATCCGCATGAACCATATCCGCACTACTCTACTATTCAACTCTCATTATTCTTTCTACACTTGAGCAGTCATTCGGAATCGCACCTAAGGGTTGATTCCCTTTATTTGTCTTAGCTATCTACTCTATCTTAGATAGCTACTTTATTCAGACGTATTGAACTAAGTAGTCAATACTCATTCAGCATGTATTAGACTTAGACAGTCAATACAACTACGTGTCATACCTAAACGGTTGATATTCTTCATATATAAAATGGTTAGAACTTCCACCACTCTTCACAGTGGTAATCTGGGCCAGACCGTACTTTCCCTACAAAGAAAAATTTATTTTAAAAAAAAAAAGTAACTAATTCCTTTACAAACAATGACTACGGGCAAGGAACAGGCTGCGAAACCTTCAGCGGGATCAAGTAGTTCATTCCCGCAGTGAAGGCCTGCTAGTCTTGAACTGCCTGGAAATGTTATGATGAGAAAACCCTTGCTGACCTTCCCAAAACAAACTTCAGCTGGAGGTTCTCCAAGAACTGAGGTTGAACCAGTGATGGCCAGCCTATCAGGACCATCTGCACTCCAGGAACTACCAACAGCACCAGAAAGAGACCCTTGTCCCACCCGAAACGTGTGTTAGGATACACACACTGGCCGGGTTTCCAGAGAAACCCACGGGATATCCGGTAGGACTTGGCTTCAGCTTATAGGCTGCACCCTCGCTAGATCATGTTGTCCAATTTCAGACAGGCGGCTGGGAATCCCGGGGAGTCCGGGCAGGGTTCGTGGGTCATAGGTCGTAAGTCGGGGGTCGCGGGTTGTAAGTCAGAGGTCGTGGATCGTGAGTCGAGATAGTTGAGAGAGATAGAGGCGCCAGAGCCCATGGGCTCCGACTAGTGCGAGCGATGTGAATCAAGTAAGGTTTTTAGAGTGGAAAATGTTATTAGATTACTGGGGGGAATCTAAGCTAATTTTCTGACTGGATTGTATGTACAACATCTGCCAGTTTATATAGACCATGGAGTGAATGACATACCAAATCCAGTAATAATGAAATGAAACTAACAAAACATAAAATGGGAATAGTAAACACCAAATTGGTGTTAGGAATGGAACGGAACGGAGCGGAGTCCGAATCGTGACAAAGCATAACCCATAATGGGAAACGGAGCGGGAGTGGAGTCCTAAATTGTGACAGGTCATTTGACTAAAACGGGAACAGGGCTCGATTAGAGCAGTGATGGGATTCTGAGCGGGGTCCGGTGACTGATGCGTGGGACGAAGATGGACATAGACAGAGACGGAGTCCGGGGGAAGTCCGGTGACTGATATGTGTCATAATGAGGTTGAACGTAACTAGTCTTGACGTAACAGAGTCCAGGCGGAAAATCCTATAAACAGACAATTGGTGCTTGTAGCACATGGGGGCATACGGGTTAGTGC
This sequence comes from Hysterangium stoloniferum, assembly GCA_015178975.1. Taxonomy (NCBI): domain Eukaryota; kingdom Fungi; phylum Basidiomycota; class Agaricomycetes; order Hysterangiales; family Hysterangiaceae; genus Hysterangium; species Hysterangium stoloniferum. Next base: position 463,487 of record WHVD01000025.1, read on the forward strand.
CCGGAGTCCGGCGGGATTGTCCGGTCGTAACAAGGTGACTCTGAACTTTCCACCGCATCAAGTAATGCTTCAACGTGCCTACCATGGATTATTGGTTTACGACGAACCTATGGATGACAAATGGGATATGTACTATGCCTCCCAGATTTTGGAGGAGGAAGTTACAGTGATTACACAGGATTATCAAACTATATATCCCACTATGCCTCCATCAATAACAACTTGGTTAGGAAGGTATCATGGGATCCTGGCAGCACAAACCCTTTTCACGCAATTAAGGACTTTGGGAGAGGTCACTCAATCAATCCCCGAGTGTTCGGAGGAGCTCACGATCCCGATGGAGAAGGGAAGAATGGCAATAAAAAGGGAATTGTTTATCCAGCTCGTCGACTTGTTGAAGGTACATGACGATACGTTGCAGATCTTGCACATATTGATCAGACGTCTTCACCCTGTCCCCAAGGTTGACTATCAATACATTTACATTCAGATTTTAGAATGTTCCCTCTACAAAAGATCACCCAAGATATCCTTTGCGTACTTCAGTCTCCGGTCTAGACTTTTACACGTCCAACAAAAATGCAACAAGATGATGATGGAATTATTGAATGAATTTGACGTGACAACGCAAATACCCCCCTCTCCAGTCTCAACAACAGACTCATTCATACGAGATCTCAAGGATTCCCCCGACACTTGCTTTCTATGTTCGGTCAATCGCCCGCTGATCCTGGAAGGTTTTCCAATGGATATGAGAATCGAAGTGATGGAATGTCTACAGGAAAAGAATATTCCCATCAAGCTTTCCCTTCATCAGCCGCAACCACGTCACCTTCTTAGCATAGCAGAATTGGAAATGGAGGCTTTGAAGGAACGACGAGTGACTCCTAATGAGGAAACACTGCATGTCAGAGTAACCTTCAACACCCTCTCTATGACCCCGAACCCTTTTGACGACTCCCACCGACACTTGGACAGACCAGCTGCCAATAAAGGTCGACCGTTCTTTTCAACCGCGTTCATTGAGGGGATAGCAGGTAGGGTGTTCGGTCGAGGATCACAAGATCTGGACGAAACTCGCTGACCTCTACCTATCATATCCAATCCTTTCATTGCACCTGGAGGAGAGCCCAGCAATGCATCTGGGAGTTCGGATAGCTCCTACAGTAACCGGCACCAGGGACGTGGGGGGCAAAACCCAGGAATTCCTAGACTCACGAACCGATCTGGCTCCCGAAGTGGTGACTTACCTAAGGAGAAAGTGCTTACTCTCAACACAAATGACATCAAGATCAAATGGTCCGACCTTCCTGAATACGATGGGAGTCATTCCAAGGCCTTGGAATACATCCTCGACATCATGAGCCTTTCAGAGATCTCAGACTCAATGAGTGCCCTGTTGGGGGTCTCTCTTCCGAGACGACTCATGGATAATGCAAATATTTGGTGGAGCACCTTAGACTGTGAGCATCACACTGAATTCAGTCAATCTCATGGATCTTTTCTTTGGGGAATTGTCGAGGGTTTATTAGGAACCAGGTGGTGTGAATCTCTCACGATCAAATGGGAAGAGATGAAGTTTCGTCAAGCTTGTCATTATCATGAAACTCCTATGCAGTATATCCAATGCCGGGTTAAGTTGTATCAGTTCCTCTATGGTTTCCACCAGGATCAGAAGGAAGAAACACACCATTTAATTTTAACCTTACCTACGGAATGGCTCTATTTATTGCAAGGACAACCCATTGACGACATAATAAAATTCCAAACCTATGCTAATAACTTGCAGGAAGCTCTCATTAACGCTTGGAATCAGACCCATCGAGAGCGTTATCGGTTTCAAAAGCCCAGAGTCATGATAGCCCAACAGGAAGAGTTGGATCCCTGGAATGAGGAAGAACACTCTAGAGGAATCAACCACACTAGTTGAGACCACGTCCTTCTCAGCGAAGCTGAAGATAAAACTGTCACTAGGAGATCTAATGTGAAACAGGGCAAGAAACACGGGTTGTTTTTCGAATGAAGTGACAAGAAAAGTGTCGCTAAACCCCCGAAGGAGTGCTGGATTTGTGGGAGTTTAGAGCATTTTAAGATTGACTGCCCTCACACAGGTAGGATGTCACACTATGTCTCTATTAACAAATGCTCTGCACAGAACCCAACTGAGGAGGTGGAGGATCAGAGGGCTTATGAAATGGATTATGGATTAAGCATACAGGGACAAGTACATAACATTGATGAGGAATCGATTTTCATTTCTGTCTACCTTCCTCAATCAGAGGATGACGCTGTTTCAAATGCGAGTTCACCTTCAAGTGAGAATGAAGCATCGCAAGTCTATGTTTCTATATCAGACTGTGATTTCATCGAGAAAAAGGAGACTGGCTAGATGCTCATCATCAGAACCAGAAAGGTCTGACTGAGATGGGAGCCTTATCGCAACTCAAACCTCCTATCATTGAGGAAATTGTCAATGAAGAAGTATTTGCGAACCGATCTAAGGAAATAAGCCAGACCTACGTTATTGAAGACCCCTCTGAGTTAGAGGGATTGGAGGAGGAGAACTTCCCCTTCGACCCAGGACAGTTATCCAACCTAATTCCTTGTGAGGAGTCAGACTCTGAAGTGAACGACGACGTTCTGAACGCTTCGCCCGAGGTACCTAATGGTAGACGCGTCAGGAGGAATGTCAAACTGGCTGCAAGAAAGGAAAGCAAAAGACCTAGGGTCCAATACCCTCGATCCAGTCACCTTATGAAAGAGGATTGGACCATCGTTTACCGCAGAAGGGATCCCCCAGGTGGATACTCCAGTATCGGGATCTCTGCATTACACGTCTACAGACATGTAGGGAATGCAGAGGCCTCTAATCCTATTAAGATCAGGCTGGACACTGGGGCTGACCTCTCCTTAATTTCGGAGGATTTCTATAAGGAGCTAGAGGACCGCCCCAAGCTCAAGCAAGGACTTAAGTTGCACCTCATACAGCTTACCGGTAATGCTAAAGTGTTAGGATATGTTAATGTCCCCATTTATCTCGAAGACATCACTGGTATGCTCCTTAAATTTACCATCGAAACATATGTTGTTCAAGGTATGACCATTCTGATTCTTCTCGGAGAGGACTTTCATGTGAATTATGAGATCGGGACACTACGAGACCAGCCGTTGGGCTCTAGATTAATTCTACCAAGGAGGGCAGGGTCTATCCCAGCCAGTTCCTCCAAGGAGCTGCAGCCTCTAGCCTTCTCGATTAGCAAGATCCCCTTCGAGGAACTAGCTAATGACTCACCTGAATTGACTTCCAAACCAGACAAAGGAGTGTGTACTGAAAGAGTCACACAGGCCCTCCAGGATTGTACTATAGAACTGGAATCAGCTCGATTAGTACCAATATTTGTTGGAGATCTTATCAGTGATCAATGGATTGTCGAGGGAGTTGTCTTGCAGAACGACGATGGGAGTATATTAGCTGCTCCCACCATTGCTATCTCTAGGGAACACGCTGCGATACCTCTCACTAACCCCTCTCTGATACCAAGAATCATTAGACGAGGGGAAACAGTTGGATTAATTCACGATGGGAACAAATGGGCTCAGACACCTAGATATTTGACTGAGAAGGTATCGATGCAGTGAACGGCAACTAAGATCGCTCACCTCATAGAGAGCCGATCAAGAATAAAAGAGGAGTGTGTCTGTAATCCTCGACCTTCCGGACAGCTCCCAGAGCGGGAACTTGCAGAAAATTTTGACCCAGCAGGCCCTAAAACATCAGAGGTTGCAACCATGGAAACATTTCGTGTGGAGGACCTGCATAAACTGGTTAACTTAGGACCTGACATTCCTACTGACGTCTCCTCCCGCTTGGAGTCGGTATTGACTAAGAACATCCAAGCTTTTGGAGTAGATGGGCATTTAGGACAAGTAGATGTCAATGTCAATGTCCCGTTGAAAGAAAACGTGCAACCTATTTCAATGTCGATGTTTCCAACCTCCCCTGCTAATAGGAAAGTCATTGATGAACAAATGGATACTTGGTGTCAACAGAGAGTAATCAAACCATCCAAAAGTCCTTGGGGGGTGCAAGCCTTTGTCGTCTATTGCAACGGGAAGCCACAAGTGGTGATTGACTATAGAAAGTTGAACAGCCTAACAGTTCCCAACAAATTCCCATTGCCATGCCAGTCTGAAATCATGCAAGCACTTTTGGGATCCAATATCTTATCTTCCTTTGACACACTAGCCAGCTTTACTCAACTTGAAATGTTAGAAGAACACAAACCGAAGACCACCTTCAGATCCCATCGAGGACTGTGGCAATTCAGGAGGATGCCCTTTGGACTTTGTAATGGACCTTCTATATTCCAAAGAGTCATGCAAACTGTACTTGCACCTTACTTATGGATATTCTGCCTAGTTTATATTGACGACATTGTGATCTTTTCTAAGACATGGGACGATCATCTAGAGCATTTAGACCAGGTTCTACAAGCCATCATTGCAGCGGGAATCACTCTCTCACCTAAAAAGTGCTACATTGGGTATAACTCGATTATATTACTAGGACATAAGGTCTCTAGACTCAGTTTTTCGACCCATCAAGAAAAGGTCGCTGCCATATTAGAACTAGCTACACCTTCTAAGATAGCAGATCTTCAATGTTTCCTCAGGATGGTTCTATCCTTCTCCACTTACATACCATTTTACTGCTGGACGGTTGCTCCGCTCTTCAACCTCTTAAAGAAAGGAGTTCATTGGACCTGGGATTCCGAACACGCCCGAGCTTTTGAAGACATCAAGGTCGCATTGAGCTCTGCTCCAGTACTCGGACATCTCGCGAGTGGTATGCCTTATTGGCTATACACAGATGCTTCAGACTTTGTGCTGGGATGTTGTCTTCAACAAATACAGAAAATGACACTTAAGGACTTAAAGGATACTAAAATTTACGCCCAAGTGAGATCAGCCTTCGATCAATCACGAGACGTGCCTATTTTCATTACTCATTATAAAACCAAGGAGCCGGAATTCACTTGGACGGATTCCTGGGCCTCAGATTTTGATGACACCAGTGTTACTGTCAAGCGTGTCATCGCCTATTGGAGCTGTATGCTTAAGAAAGCAGAGTGTAGTTACTCAGCCACGGAACGAGAAGCGTTAGCTGCTAAAGAGGGACTAGTCCATTTCCAGCCCTTTATTGAGGGAGAACATATCCTTCTAATCACTGATCATGCGGCATTACAATGGGCCAGGTCTTATGAGAATACCAATCATCGACTGGCCACATGGGGGCAGTATACGCTGCATACCCCAGTTTGGAGATCTTACACAGAGTGGGATGGATACACAGCAATGTTGACCCACTGTCTAGACTTCCTTGAATACCTGACTGCCCTAGTCCCGCGAGAGATGACCTCTTACCAATCATAGCGGATTCTTACAACCAGAATGACAACGAGACATTATGGGAGAACAAACCAGCAGAAAAGGCTGTCTTTCTCACTCACCACGAGTTAGTTGAACCAGTTGGAACGATGGAAGAGGTGCCCCAAACGAAATGGGATTTGCACAACCTCCCCAGAAATGATGAAATTGATGAGGCGAACTTTACTCTCTCGAATCCTCAACTGCTTATAGAAATCGATGAGAATTACGCTAAGGAACTTCATGATGGATATCAGAAAGACCCCCCTTTCAGAAATCATTACACTGCTGATCCCATTTCCCCAAATATGGTAGCTACCCCTTTGCATTATTTCATCGGCAAGAATAAGCTATTGTTCTTTCGAGATTCGGACTGGAAAAGTCGAATCTGTGTTCCTAACAACATGACGTCAACAATACTCAAATTAATACATGACAATCCCTTCGAAGGAGCTCATGCAGGTGGTCACAGACTTTTTCAGCTGATGAAAGACCGTTTCTTCTGGCCAAGGATGTTGCATGACTGCGTGGCATACACTCGCAGTTGTGATATATTCCAGAAAACCAAGGTTGATCATTCTGCTCGACAAGGAGCTCTTCGACCCGCAGATGTATTCTTAAGGCCATTCGAGGTTGTCTCAATGGACCTGATTATGGGATTGCCTCCTTCTGTAGAGGGTGCTTACTCAGCCATTTTTGTCACTGTGGATAAACTCACGCATTTTTTAATTTGTGAGCCCACAACTTCAGATCTATCCGCAGAAGGATTCGCGCGAATCTTCATGAATAAAGTGGCCGTTCCCTTTGGCCTACCTTCAAAGATAATCTGTGATCGAGACAAGAGGTGGACCTGTAGGTTCTGGAGAGAGGTCTGCAAGGTATACGGAAGTGCCCTTGCAGTATCCTCATCCCATCATCCTCAAACTGATGGTCAAATGGAGAACACCAATGCTATCGTTGAACAAATGCTCAGAGCGTACTGCACTTCTTCGAAAGAGGAATGGTCCAAATGGACTCAGGTTGTGGCGCATACCTACAATTCGACAGTTCAGAGCTCAACGCGCCAGCCTTTTTGCTGATGGGATATTTACCGAGAGGAATGTCTCGCTGCCTAGGAGGGGACGACCCCATGGTTCCCAGGGAATTATTGGATAGCCCTTTGGCTGACCAATGGATCTTAGAACTGGAAAATCATTGACAAGTTGCGCGGGATTCGATTGCGCAAGCACAAGAAACACAAGCTCACAGCTACAATAAGAAAAGGAGATCAGTGGAAGATATCTCAGAGGGGGCTTATGTTCTAATCAATCCCCACTCTCTCGAGCTTGTCGAATCCAAAGGACCAGGAAGGAAACTTATACAAAGATGGATAGGGCCATTCGAAGTCTTGGAGAAGATCAATCCTCAAGTCTTTTGGCTCCACATTCTCTCAGAATACCAACTACACCCAGTGATCAACCGAGACCATCTTAAAAAGTACCACCTCTCCCCTAAGGAATTCGGATCAAGGGAGCTACTCGAGAATCCTCAGGAACTCGATCGTAACGACAAGGAGTATGAAGTATAAGCTATAGTAGGGCACAAAAAGCATCGAAACCGACTCCTTTTCCAAGTTCCATGGAAAGGATATGGACCGGAAGAGGACACTTGGTTAAACGGCAACGATCTTCGTAACACCCCCACTCTTCTCAGAGCTTACAAAACTATTCATCAAAGCTAATGACCATTTTATCTTCTTACGACGGCAACACTGTTTATTTACTTCTAACTCTACCCTTCACTATTCATCCCCCCTTGGCTTTTCACCTCAACAACCAAGCAGAGCTTGAAATTAATATAAAATACGTAAATTCGCTAAAAGAAAATTTCATCCCCCTGTCTCTTCCCTCCACGTCAATCTCTCAAATTGGTACACTATGTCGCAGGAACAACAACCCAAACCCAAATTCCCCAACTTCAAAAGAATACCGTGACCCCAACCTATTCATACTTCTCCTGCACCGTCTCGTACTGAAAGAGTCGAACACGACATGGGTAATTCTGAGACATCATCGTCAATATACTTCACTGCACAGGACAACACGGTGGGACCCTCCATTGACTCAGGGAACGGAACTGCCTTCACACCATAAACTCCTCCCCCCAGACCCCGATTCCCCAACTTTAAAAGGATACCTTGACCCCCTGCAACAATTCCTCCTTCCCCACCACCTCGAACAGAAATTGTCAAGTGTGTGGAGGAGACCTCATCATCCACCTACCCTATGCGAACGGACTCCATTTCAAAAGCTACGCCCCAGCCCCTTGATACTTGGGGGGCTCCCTCGGGAACATGGAGCGAAACCCCCTCACCTTCTCGTAGTATTTTCCCTTCCACCGAGGAGGAGATCAGAAAAAAAATGGCAGTCTGAAGCTTTCTCCACACAGGTTCAGGAGGAATTAAAGATGCTCAAGAGGAAGAGGAGGGAGGAGTACTTAGAAGGACAGCAGAAGATGGGTGCTAGGGATAATGTCCCTTCAAGGTGGACACAACAGGAATGGAGGAGAATGGAAGGACACAACAATCCTTCAACCATCACTCCCCCTTTGGGTCATAAGTGGACAGATTTCGCTGAGACGGATTGCAGCGATGGGGGCATGCCATGTGTTCAGAGTGTAGGACAGAGAAGCAAGAAAGGGAAAGATGGGGTCACCTTCTATGATTGGGATAAAGTACGGAGAATCAAACTACAAAGCATTGCCTTGCGACATGGGGACGGAGCTGCACTACCTCCCAGACCTCTTTCCCAATGTGGGCCTCAGGAACAGACCTACCAGATGGAGCCCATCGATTCTTCATCCGATTCAGAGGATGACCAATCACGCTACCCCACCTATGACGGCAAGTACCTCGGTGCTGATTGCCACGAAGGTTTTTTACTTCCTGACAACATCCACTTCTTCACAAGTGACCCTAACCAATGACAAAAACTGCCGACTTCCGTCTGAGTTTGGAGGGGGTATCATCCAGCTGACCCCACGATGCCGTCCAGCTCCACTCACCTCTCTCAACCTCCACCTGTTCCTTTCATACCCCCACTGCAGCACTTTACACCCTTTTCAGAGCTGCCAGGAGGTCTTGCACCATCCACTGACTTGCCTTCTCTTCCCCCTATACCATTACCCCTCCACTCTGCAGACCATTCCCTCATACCACTGCCCCCACCCGCACCCAAGCCTTCTCCAGCACCGTGGCTGACCCCACCTCTCCACACCTCACCTGACCCCCTTGCCATCACCCGCTCTACCCCAACGCCATTGCCCCCTGTGGTGTTGGACACTTCCTTAGCTCCCCCGCCAGCACGGAGTCCACCACCCATCTCTCCTTACTCACCTTGCATTTCCCTGGGAAGCCCCATTCAACAACCCAGTCCTACATTAATGGACGTTGATCACCCTACCTCAGAAATCCTCATGACGCCTCCCTCATGCATGGAGGAAGTCCTCGAGGTGCCTCCCTCAGCCATGGAGGTCTCCAAGGAACTTCCCTCAGCAATGGAAGTCTTCGAGGAGCCTCCCCCTTTAAGCGAAAAGGTGAAAGGGAAGTGGAAGGCTGATGATCAGGCCGATGAGCCCCTTGTCATTGACCCTTCCTCGGCTGACCCCATTTGCAGCCCCACGCCACTGTCGCCCTCTCCCTCTCACTCTCAGGACATGGCTGACTTACAGTGACTTACAAAGTGTATCCAATGTTTTGTAGTTTCAGCTTATATATGCTATATCCCAGTAGATAAAATAGTAGAAATCACCAAAGTATTTGTGAACATGACCTATCATGTATATATGTATATGGTAGAACTATACTATGTAATATCCATATATGGAAACACTATGAATATTTTAATGGAGAGGGTTCATTGGATATGTTTTGTAACTGACAGGTTCTAACATGAAAACTATGTGCCTATGTTAATTGTTTGCAGCTGTTTATATTTTTCAACATGTCATGTGATCATTCTATACTACAGTGTAATTAGAAGGGCTTTCTCAGCTAAGATTCCCTCAATTCTAACTATGCATCCCCTTTCCACTGCTGCCCAGTATGAGATCCTTTCTCTACTTAATGCTGGCCATTCTGCCAGACATATTTCAGTTTCTACTGGCTATAGCTATGCTACTATCTCTAGACTTTGTTCTAAACACTGTTCCCACCTTTCTAAGTCCTCTGGTGGTCACCCTTCCAAACTCTCCACAGCCAACATCCATTTTGTACAACACCTTATCAGCTCTGGAAAGGCTGATACAGCTGTAGATGCAACAAAGTCACTTTGCACTATCACCAACCAGTCACTCAATCCTCAAACAGTGTGTCATGGACTCAAGGCAGCTGGGATGAAGCCTGTGGTAAAGAAGAAAAGGCCTCTTCTTTCTAAGAGGCATAGGAAGGAGAGGATGGATTTTGCTTTGGCACATCAGGAGTGGACTGTGGAGGATTGGAAGAAGGTGGTGTGGTCTGATGAGACCAAAATTAATAGGCTGGGATCAGATGGCAGGAAGTGGGTGTGGAAAAAAGGCAGGGGAGGGCTTGAGTGACAGGCTGGTTGAGGGAACCCTGAAGTTTGGTGGTGGAGCTTTAATGGTTTGGGGGTGCATGCTGTGGGAGGGGGTTGGGTATGCATGCAAGATTGATGGAAGGATTGATGGGGATCTCTACATCCAGGTTCTGGAGGATGACCTGCAAGCCAGTCTTAAGGACTATGGTAAATCTGCCAATGGTATCATCTTCCAGCAAGACCCAAGCATACCTGCAAGAAGGCCCAGAATTGGTTCTAAGAAAATGGTTTCAGGGTTCTCTCATGGCCAGCACAGTCTCCTGACTTGAATCCCATTGAACACCTATTGAATCACCTGAAGAGGAGGTTGGCAGGGTATGAGAATGCACCCCAGGGGATGGAAGAGTTGTGGGAGAGGGTGGTGGATGAATGGTACAATATTGATGAAAAGGTGTGTCAGGATTTGATTGAAAGTATGCCTAGGAGGGCTTCAGATGTATTAAAGGCAAAGGGTGGCTACACTAAGTACTAAATACTAGTAATTTCCTGCCTAAATGTGTCAGTTACAAAATGTATCCAATGAATGCTCTCCATTGAAATATTCATAGTGTTTCTATATATGGATATTACATAGTATAGTTCTACCATATAAATATATACATGATAGGTCATGTTCACAAATATTCTGGTGATTTCTACTATTTTATCTACTGGGATATAGCATATATAAGCTGAAACTACAAAACATTGGATACATTTTGTAAGTCACTGTAGCTTGTTTCTTCCAGGCAGGTTGGATGTGTATGTCCATTAACTGCCCCTCCGATATCTTCACTGTGGGACACACGTTGACGTGACTGGGACTGACCTTACGACACCCCCTTCTTAAAGGGCATATTCAAGGGTATAGCGGGTCTCTCACGTTGTCAGACCACATGAGTACCTTTTACTTATGCGTCAACGACCCTAAGGAGCAGCTGCATCTAGCGGAGGATATCGAATGGGTTGAACTTTCTATGTTTGGGTCCCTGCTCATTGACTCCTCTTGCATTCTTCCTGAGCATACACCAATCCACTCGGCTGTGGACCTAGTCGACTTGTTGGAGCAACTGTTGTCAGATTCCGACACCTCGGGAGGATTTCCCCCTGGCAGAGACGTGAGCTGCACACCACTTCTCACTCCTACCCCACCATCACTACACCCTCGGCCTCCTCTCATTGCTGGCATTACTGACGCCTCCGCTGATCACATTCGCGCATTCGGACGTGTCAGAAGGCCTACGGTCGTTGGGTTTCGTCAATTCAGAAGCTGGATGGGTCGGCATCCACCAATGACATTCCGAAGTGGGAAGACATTGCTCTTTCCTTCCACACCAAGCATCTCGCCTGGGGAAACACTATCCTACACCTTGGAGGTTCGTTGCAGGATGCATGGGGAGGAGTTCCAAGCGTCCTTCGACACCTTCTTTGACATGGCTCTTCGACCTGGGGGGCACTGTGAGAGGTATGGTGAAATATAGTCTGGATGAGTTCATACTATATTTCTTTTATTATTTCTACTCTCTCTATTTTATTATACACTTATTATTAGTTCGACGACCTATGTATGCAGTGCATCGACTCTTGTGGGCACATACACACCAGGCTTATGTATTCTAGCACCCATAGTTAAAACTCAGACACTTTTTACCCCACAACCACAACTGACCCAGACACCCAATTAGTGTCCTGTAAGTTATGATTGGGGTATCATCTTGACCATCACAGACGGGCTTTAACTATCTACACAACCTGAGTTTCGAACTGTACCAGTCGAAACTCAACCTATATCTCAATCCATGTGAACCATATCTGCACTACTCTACTATTCAACTCTCATTATTCTTTCTACACTCGAGCAGTCATTCAGAATCACACCTAAGGGTTGATTCCCTTTATTCATCTTAGCTATCTACTCTATCTTAGATAGCTACTTTATTCAGACGTATTGAACTAAGTAGTCAATACTCATTCAGTGTGTATTAGACTTAGACAGTCAATACAACTACGTGTCGTACCTAAACGGTCGATATTCTTCATATATAGAATGGTTAGAACTTCCACCACTCTTCACAGCCATCCAGACTATATTTTAGAATATATTTCATGGTACCTCTCACACAAGGTAATGATCCAAACATTCCTCTTGTCTGTCCCTGAGATCTAACTGATCATTGGTTAATACAGATCCTGCAACATACAGTGACTCAAAAAACCCTTTGCATGTTTTGTACTTCAGACTTATGTATATCCCTGATAACTCAAAGAATAAAAATGCAAAAATATCAAGAATATTTCTGAATATGATCTATCATATCTAGATTATGGAAGTATTCCAAATATGGAAGTATTCCAAATATGGAAGTATTCCAAATATGGAAGTATTCCAAATATGGAAGTATTCCAAATATGGAAGTATTCCAAATATGGAAGTATTCCAAATATGGAAGTATTCCAAATATGGAAGTATTCCAAATATGGAAGTATTCCAAATATGGAAGTATTCCAAATATGGAAGTATTCCAAATATGGAAGTATTCCAAATATGGAAGTATTCCAAATATGGAAGTATTCCAAATATGGAAATATTACAAATATTTATATACCAGAGATTCATGTGAAGGGTTTTTTTGCTGGCAACTTTGATGACTATAAATGCTTATAGCCATATGACCTTGTTGATTGTTTACATCCAATTAGGTTCATATCAATGAAATCATGTGATGTCACATGACCATGTTGTACTGGAGTATAAATATATCACCTTGAGCAACTAGTAATACCCCAATTCCCAAGATGCACACTTTGTCTCTTGCCAGCCAGAATCATATCCTCTCACTGCTTGATGCTGGTCATTCAGCTAGCCACATTGCAGTCTCTACTGGTCATAGCATTGGCACAGTCTCAAAGCTTCACTCTAAGCATTGTTCTCATCTCCCTAAGTCCATTGGTGGTTGTCCCCCAAAGCTTTCCCCTACTGTGAAGAGTGGTGGAAGTTCTGACCGTTCTATATACGAAGAAATGAGTAGAAAGGAAGGATATTGACCTATTCGGTGCAATATAAGAGAAAGTGAGAGAAAGAGCACAAGATGACGAAGGAGTCAACGAGTGCGATGGTTCGAGTGGAGGCCTTGACTATTACAGTTCGAGGCCAGAAGTGTTAGATAGTTCAGATACTGCTACTTATGTAGTAGCTGACATGTTACCCTGATCACCGCTCGTAGTAGACCTAGTTTGTGTCTTACGAGTGGTGGTTCTTGGGTTAAAGTGTGTCTGAGTTCTAATTGGTGCTGAGTGCACCCACAAGTATACACAATGCTTTGAACTAATGAAATATGCAATATTCGAAGAATATGAAAGATAGAAAAATATGAATAGAATATGTAAAATATAAATAAAATAAAAGGAGTGTTTTACCACAATGAAACTGTGGTAAAAGCATACTCCTCACACCTACCAACATTCACTATGCACAGCATCTCATCAGCCCTGGGAAGGCTGACACTGCTGTTGATGTGACCAAAGCCCTTAGGAATCTCACCGACCAGTCCATTTCTACCCAAACTGTGCACAATCATCTCAAGATGGTTGGGATGAAGGCTGTGATGAAGAAGAAAAAGCCCCTTCTTAGCAAGAAGTATAGGAAGGCAAGGATGGACTTTGCTATAGCACATCAGCATTGGACTGTTGAGGACTGGAAGAAGGTGGTGTGGTCTGATGAAACCAAAATCAACAGGTTGAGGTTAGATGGGAGGATGGATGGAGACCTTTATCTCAAGATTATGGAGGAGGACCTTCAAGCCAGCCTCAACTATTATGGAAAATCTGTGGATGATGTCATCTTCCAGCAAGATAATGACCCCAAGCATACTTGCAAGAAGGCCCAGACTTGGTTTCAAAATAATAATTTCAATGTCCTCCTATGGCCAGCACAGTCTCCAGACCTCAACCCCATGGAACACTTGTGGGATTATATCAAGAGGAGGCTGGGGGAGTATGAGGTTGAACCAAAAGGGATACTGGAGTTGTGGGAAAGGGTGGAGGAGGAGTGGAACAAGATTGATGCAGAGGTGTGTCAGAATTTGATTGAAAGTATGCCTAGGAGGGTTGCAGCTGTGTTGAAGGCAAAGGGTGGCTATACCAAGTACTGAATATAAGTAGTTTTGTGGGTCAGAGTGGTCAGCAAAAAAACCCTTTGCATGAGTCTCTTGTATATAAATATTTGTAATATTTCCATATTTGGAGCTTATGTAATGGCACCATACTTCTATAATCTAGATATGATAGATCATATTCACAAATATTCTTGATATTTCTGCATTTTTATTCTTTGAGTTATCAGGGATATAAGTCTGAAGTACAAAACATGTGAAGGGTTTTTTGAGTCACTGTATATCATAGGGTCTGGAGGGCATTGTGCACTTCCATCAATGTGTTTCAACAGTGTACCTGACTCCAATACAGTGACTCAAAAAACCCTTCCAATGTTTGGTACTTCAGCTGTATATCCTTGATAACTCAGAGGAGAAAATTGCAAAAGTATCAAAAATATTTGTGAATATGCTCTATCATATCTAGATTGTTGAAATACAATGCCATTACATAAGCTCCAAATATGGAAATACTACAAATATATATATACAGGAGACTCATTGGAAGGGTTTTTTGGCTGACACCTCTGACCCACAAAACTACTAATATTCAGTACTTAGTATGGTTGTCCTTTGCCTTCAACATACCTGCAACCCTTTTAGGCATACTCTCAATCAAATTCTGACACACCTCTACATCAATTTTGTTCCACTCCTCCTCCACCCTCTCCCACAACTCCAGTCTCACTTAGCCTCCTCTTTTTATGATCCCACAAGTATTCAATGGAGTTGAGGTCTGGAAAATGTGCTGGCCATGGGAGGACATTAAAATTATTATCTTGAAACAAAGTCTGGGCCTTCTTGCAGGTGTGTTCAGGGTCATGATCTTGCTGAAAGATGACATTACCCACATATTTTCCATAATAGCTGAGGCTGGCTTGAAGATTCTCCTCCATAATCTTGAGATAAAGGTACTCATCCATCCTCTCATCTATCTTGAAAGAATACCCAGGTCCTTCCCACAGCATGTAGCCCCATAATATCACAAATCCATCTCCAAACCTCACAAAAAGTCCCTTCCAATGAGTCTCCTATATATAAATATTTGTAGTATTTCCATATTTGGAGCTTATGTAATTGCACTGTATTTCCATAATATAGATATGATAGAGCATATTCAAAAATATCTTTGATATTTTTGCATTTTTATTCTCTGAGTTATCAGGGATGTAAATCTGAAGTACCAAACATTGGAAGGGTTATTGTGGCACCCCCAACCATATTGAGACTATTGCACACAGTTTGGGTACAGATGGACTGGTTGGTGACATTCTTAAGAGCTTTGGCCACATCAAAGCAGTGTCAGCCTTCCCAGAGCTGATGAGATGCTGTGCATAGTGAATATTGGTAGGGGAAAGCTTGGAGGGGTGACCACCAATAGACTTAGAGAGATGACAACAATGCTTGGAGTAAAGTCTAAAGACTGTGCCAATGCCATAACCAGTAGGAGATGCAATGTGGCTAGCTGTATGGCCAGCATCAAGCAGTGAGAGGATATGATTCTGGCTGGCAAGAGACAAAGTGCACATTTTGGGAATTGGGACATTGCTAGTTGCTAAAGGCTATGTATTTATACTCCAGCACAATGTGGTCATGTGACATCATGTGACATCATGTGATTTTGTTGATAGGACCCAGTTGGATGTGAACAATCAACAAGGTCACATGACTATAAGCATTTATAGTCATCAAGGCTGCTGGCCAAAAAACCCTTCCAATGAGTCAGTCTCCTGTATATATATATTTGTAGTATTTCCATATTTGGAGCTTATGTAATGAAATTGTATTTCCACGATCTATATATGATAGAGCATGCTCACAAATACTTTTGATATTTCTGCATTTTTATCCTCTGAGTTATCAAGGATATACATCTGAAGTACCAAACATTGGAAGGGTTTTTTGAGTCACTGTATGGATAGTACGCAGCCCTTCCAGGCAATCCAATTTTCACCATTATCGGCGAGTTTCTCAAGTGTGACTATAGTGGGGCCTATAACCTGTTACATAAGTTGAAGACAAGGACATGAAAGGATTGAGTCTATATATGTGGCTCAGTGAGTGAATAACTTTCACTATATATTTAAGTACCTATATATGTGGCTACAAGATGTTCATAAGTAATAGAATAAGAGTAAATGATTGTACACATACCTCAGTGAGTGAATAACTTTCACTGAGGTATGTGGCAAATATTGTGCCCTTTTTATTTACTTTATGATTATTTAGGGGAGTTTTTAGAAGAGTAAAAAGAAGAAATTTAGTTCTCAAATTTTCTAGCTAATCAAATAATTAAAGGAGAGATGTATAATCAAAGGAGTTAGTTCCCCCCTTATAGCACTGTTAGATTATATAATACCAACCATTGTTCCAACTGGGTCCATATGGTGTACAGCTCTGAGTTCAGTGTGTATATGATCTAATAGGAATGGCACTTAGGGTTATATCCTTAAGTACAGTGTAAGACCAAACCTACCCAAGGTCAGATGGTGTAGTGGTTAACACCTTCGTTATGTAATCGAGAGATCCTGGGTTCAATCCCCAGTCTGGCTATTCATTTTCTACATTACTTATGTTTTCTAACAAGCACCGTAGTACTGTATATGTGCATACACTTGTCATTGCAGGTCCAAACTCGGCCTAGGTTTGTGTGAAGACTTGTATTACTGACTGTTGAACTAACTGTCAACATGTCAAACAGATGTAAACAAAGTCACATGACATGTTTATTATTCCTACAAGTGGTTTAGACTTATATTTTTACTGAAATAGTAGCTTTTCTGTCAAAATAATAGAGGGTCAAAAAATTGTTCTGATGAGTGATTATTTCATTTTATTTATTATTCCATCAATCTGGATTCAAATTACATAATCCAAATGTCAAGTTCAAGCTAAGATACTATACTATATTGGGTAATTGTCTGAGAATTGTCTGATCTCTGGTATTTGTATTGTAAATCAATCTTTCCAAAACAACAAAACATTGGAATGATTTTTTGAGCCACTGTACTTGTCTTTTGCACCTTGCACATTCTTGGAGCCCACAGGTTTCCCATCCACTCCTGTTTGAAATTGGACAATGCAATCTGCAAAGGCACAGCACATAAGCTGAAGCTGAGTCCATCCCTGGAACTTCCACAGGTTTTCTCCAGAGACCCACCTGTGAGCCCCATGCTTAACACACAGGTATGTTATTGACATCTCTGAATAAATATGTATTACATTGGAATGGGTTTGTCAATCTGAGCAGATTTCTATTGGATTCAACATACCAAGAATATATGGGTGGTTTCACTTAATAAAGAAAGCCATAGGATGAAAAATCTCCAATGATATCTCACATATTTATTTATTGGGATATAACTACAGCTTAGCTTTTAAAAAACAAAGTACCAACAAAAGTATTAACAAGTATTTACATAACTTGGAAAACCATATACAAGAGTCTATTAATTGACTCTGAATTGTGTAGGATGTATGTAATATAGAGGATTATTGCTCATGGTTGGTGGTATAGTCTCAGAATAGATACACTATTTAAAGATGAATTTTTGTAGCAATATAATATTTATTAGTAAACATTTGATATTATAATGATTACAGACAACCTCCTTTGGTGATGAGTGTGGCACTGACAGTTTGAGAGGTGAGTTTTGAGGTTTCCATGCTAAAAAGCTGGATTTTTATTATATCCCAAGATTATGTAGTTGGAAGGAAAAGGATGGGTGCACATGCAATGTGAATATCTGGAAGGAGTGTGCTGGTGGCCAAAATCTTGCACCCCAAGTTGAGCATGGTAACCATACTGTATGATCTGGCATCAAGATTGTGTCTGTATACTTCCAAGTGTATGTAAATGTCTTTGAAGTGGTACTGAACATTGAACCATTGTTGATTGGTCACATACATGTCCTTCCACAAATCCCACATTTCCTTTGACATCTTATGTAGCTGACACAATGTGTGGCCACTATAAACATTCTGCTGCCCCCTTCATCAAACCCTGAGCTGCTTCATCCCTTAACAACCAATCCCTATAGTCTTTCTTTTCAGCTTTCCATTCAGCAAGCATCATATTGTCTGGTTTAATATCTGCTGGTTTTGCAGGGCATACTTCTCAGCCACTGACAATGAACCACAAATATCTTGACTGCAGAGCAGCCTGCATGTGTTCTGCCCAGAGTGGGTAATTTTGGCCATTGAGCTTCTGATACTTGAAAGTATAAGAACTGTCATAAGACTGATGATAATCAGGGCCTATAACATAACACTGGTCCAGGTGAACCTGAATATGCACAGGTTAGACAAAGCACTCTCACCAATAGTTGAAGAGATGATAATCATTAAAAAAATTTCACTTATTACTTTACATAAGCAGGGCAACCATATGCTGTGTGACAAGAATGATACTGTATTTTGTCAAAATTGCACCATGGTGTCTGGGGCACTCACATTGACATACAGTGTAGTACCTTGCAAGGAATAATTGTTCCGGTCAACAATGTCATGAAGCTGCTTCCAAAATTTGTTAGATTGAGTAATGCTAGCAGTGTTTCCCAGGGTGGTGTGTGTAGTGGTAACACCTTACGTGATAGAGACACGCATATTTCAACAAATGTCCCGAACCAAACCAGAGGTGCCCCATCAGGAAACACATAAACACATGACATGACATATCGGACAGTGTCTGAACCACCGGCCTGTTAAATTTGATGATGAAACACACCTTTTTATAGGGGGAGTCCACCAATTATTGCAACTTTTCATATGAAGATGCTAATTGTGGACCATGCATTTGGAGGTTAATGTGTGTCAGAACCACTATACACCTCCCAGAGCATCCAACCTATATTGTCAGGAGGTGCTACACTAACTGACACAAGATATTGAGACACAAAGTACTTTTATTACAAGCTTATTAAACCCTTGTATATTGTGTATTGCAATAGAGTCAACTCATACTATTTTTAATACGGCCATGTGATCTCGTTTGCCAGTAATGCATATTGGTGATCCGCGGTCGATGAAGGGGTCAATGACATTTCAGAGCCAATAAGACTGGCATGGTACTACATAGCTGCAAGGAATATTCTATTGGCGGGAACGACATTATGGTAATAGACTGTGACGGAAACCCACCAATACTGAAGATGAGCAAGAGGGGTGATATAGGACGGGTTAAGCTTGTTTTCTGGTGTGCGAGTGCGTGGAAACGAGCGCGTATTAAATCAATAGACTTGGAATAGGAATCTTAACCGCCATGACCGAAGATATTCTATATGAAACTGGATGACATATGCAGTAGAAAGTCTTGTTTTTGTGCTCAAAAGAAAACCACCCATGTGCTCTACTGAAGGTTTTCGATGCAACTGCTACATTTGACATTGAACTTGCTGGTTCCTTCAAAGATACAATGTGCCACAACGGGTGGGGGAACCTACAACGTCAATACACAGAGCAGCTTTCGAAAGACGAGAGTCGGTGATACAAATTGAAACGGTACCCCAAACCGCGTAGCATGAATATTGACTAATATGCAAACAACAAAAAGGGTCATACTATAATATCGATACCTCGGATAGAAATGCCATAAGGGACGGAAGCATGCAACTTTAAAGCTCGTCTAACCCTCGCCCCTTAAAAAAGCCTACCTCAAAGGCAGGTTCGCGCTGGGCAGTAACTTGCGAAGAGATTTGTAATGATGTGAAAAAAATAGCGAACAGAGAGAACGGAAGACACAACCTATCAATGAAAAGTGATTCACTATGAGATCGGAATCGCTTTGCTCTTTCGTTTCCGTTTCCTTTTTCTTGTTGTAGATTTCGATTCATCGTCAGCGATCATTGTAGGCTTTGGGAGCGCGTTCGGCATATTTTTAAGAGATTCGGAGTTATGAGTGGGAGTAATATGGTTATCAGGCTCGGATATAGCGAACGTTGACCTCGGTAGAATGATATCCGTCAACTCTCCTTCCTCGGCTTCATCATCTGTATCAACAACATATTCGTGGGATTGGAATGGGTCGGTATCAGGACGTGATGGTGACGCCGCTGATTGGATAAAAGGGTCTGCATGCTGTGGAATAGAGACAATAGTGATCGAAGTATCCGAACCATCAGCCATCTCCTTTGCTGTCCTCTTCAAAGCAGCAACACGAGCCCTCTTAGTGGCTCTGATTTTCATGGCGGCCTTTCCTTTAGGAATGCCATCCGAGCCACTTTGCATGAATTCGAGGAAACATGCAGCACCCTTGTACGGGGGCTGAGAGTCGTCAATGCGTGTTAGGAGCAGCTGGCGCAGCTCGAGAGGGTTGAGAAATGAGAGCAACGTCGCGATAGAAACAAGCAGGGAAGCACAGTTGTCCCTGACGCGGGTTTGCTTAATCAATGGAGGAGTGGCGGTCCCAGCGGCTTTTCCCAATCCATGGGGGTCGTCCCGCGTTACAGGGACCTTCGAAAATATATTGCGTGTGTCATTGCTAGCCTTAATGTCGGTGCTGGTGTCGGTGCTGGCAACAGGTGACGGTGAAATGTAATGAGAGCCGTTGACGGGTAGTAAAAAGTCGTGTAGTCCTTCGATGCAGGCTACTCTAAGGTATAATGGCGGACGCGCAGGCTCGGCTTGTGAGAGGCGTGTAGCGATGAGGCGCGCGAGTTCCACGTCAGAGAGGTAGCCGAGTAAAGACCGCAATGCAGGTCTTGGGTCTTGTGAGAAGGTATTTATGCCAACGTTCTCAATTATCAAAGGTGTAATGGCTCCGTCATCGCCATCTGGAGGGAGTAAATATATTGTTGTTGGAGATGTCTCCAATTTATCTAATGCACGGGCTCTTTTGGCTGCTTCAATCAAAAGGTGTTCCCTCTTAAGGGCACTTGATACCATTTCTATTTTTTAAAATTGCCCTAGATTGAAGTAGATTAGTGTCATTATTTCGGTGATGGTACTGGTTCTTACAGGAAGATCGGCAAAGGGTTTTATAACTGCCCTGTCCAGGATGAGAGATCCCGAACGTATGGTATACGATGACGTTTAAAGCTATGAAAGTCGTACTCTGTGGTCAGAAAGAGGTAGATACACCACTCGTCTACCTGGACGTCGAACGGAGGAAAAGATACAACTCAGCCCGGCAATTGCCGTGTCTGACCTGAGATGGCCAGTGGCGTGTCTCGCTAATAATTGAGGTGAGTAGGCCATGTGATGTGACTGCAGAAACTTTAATTTGTTGCCCTGTCTTTTTATCCTAAGATATTCCATGTATCGAACTAACGTGCAAAAAAAAGGTCGATCTCCGCGGGTTCTAAGACGACTTTGCCATCTTTTAACCATGATATACATCCCATGATGTTTCACTCATCAACTTTACATGTTGTAATCTCGGGCTCCAAATAGCATGTGTGATCGTAGTCATATGTGCAGCCGCCCTTAGGCGTCTGGTGAGTAAATAGTCCTGTATAAAATTAAGCGAATTGGGAAGAACACTCCGGCCGTGATAGCCTAGGCTAATCAGTGAGATGATTCCGGAAACCTGATCATTTTTGTCACTCGCATTTTTGAATGCTTAAGACATAATATGCTTGTTGTCACGGCTCATCCTGACCGTCAGCAAATGCGGGGCAACATAGTATTTTGCAGGAAAGCTGACTCTTGAAACCAACGAGATTGGCAGTCTCCCAATGTACCACATCAGACCTTGTATCCGTTGCCTTTCCAAGGTAAATACAGAAAACCACCTCAAGATTTGCATTCTCTCTCACCCACTGAACCTCATCACGTCTGGCCAAAGCAATTACATCCTCACGCATTTGTTTATTTCGCAGTGATACCGTATTGTAGCTATCAGCGAGTACTGGTTATTACAAATAGTGTTAATAACCTGTAATAGAGTCAGAATAGGCTCCAGAGGTGAAGAGACCGACTGCTGCACGGATATGTCCGAAGCAGAATTTCACGCTTCTATCCCCGCCGAGTTCGGATCGGACTTGGGGGCTGAAGCAGTAGCCAGTAACTCGGGAGGAATATATTCGTTATGAGCCAATGAATACATTAAAAAACTAGAGAACTCAGCAGGTAATATAATGGATACACAGTATCACTAAGTAGCCCATGAGGAACCAATGTTGAACACGTTTCTGTCTTGATTATCTGCTTTTTCATGACATATTAACCCCTTTTCTTTGAGTTAAATAACACCTTGGAAAGATTATACTCGTGCCCATCTTTAGCTAGTGAATCGGTAGGAGTGACAAAGGACACCTTCGAGAGAGCAAGCTCCGGTGGTGAAATATAGGCAAAACCAACGAAACACAACGGGGTCAAGTCATTGAGAAATTCGATAACTTCCTCAAACGTGTCCCTTGTTCAGCGACCTTCGTTAAGGTGATAGGCCGGATATAGATTGGTCCCAACTCGTAAAGAAACATCAAGGGAAAGAAACTGACGGTTGGACTGGTGTCTGCCGGTCTACAAATTCTATCCTTGTCGCATAATGCCCTGAATAATGAAGTGTGTTGATTGAATAAATTCGGGGCCCGGGAATCCGCAAAGGAAGAACTTTGGCAAAAAGATGTAGTGGAAAGAAGTCAAAGTCATGGCTTTGTAACCCAAGCCTGCTTGGCTTCTCTCTTCTTGGAATCCCTGGAACATTTGAAAGATTCACGATCGAAAATTCCAGGAAGCAGGCTGTGGGAAGCTCACAGGCTAGTACAAGGAAAAGATAGGAATAATGTGCTTACATGGAGAGCATGGAGAGTCATCACATTAGGCTGTCCACTGGCACAATCAACTATTTGGACCTAACGATAAATTTACACACACCTCCAATTCCTAATTATTCATTCAAAATATAGAGATATATTATGCGAAAGACATTCATACAGGAATTAACATTGTTTTTCTATGACGATTCTTAAACAAGTGTGCCGCCTAAACAGGCGATGTCTCCATCCAACCGATTTTCCATGGAGCCTCTACCAAAGATGGCTTAGGAACTTTATCGGTAAGCTTGACACTAGGTTCAGCTACTGAATCACCACTAGGAACCGAAGCAGATGCCTGTTCGCGCTCTGTCCAAATACGCTCGATGCCAGTACGCATAGCGTCTTCGAGTGCCTCTACTTCGCGTTGTAGATCACGGGCCTCGAGAACGTGTTCGGTTGATAACATCATCATATGTGGGAGCAGCTGTCTGGTGTCAGCTAGGATGGAGCATGTCAGCCCTCTACTTCTAAACAAGTAATGGGACCATATAACGCACTTAGAATAACATCCAATCTGGCGCCTAATTTGGTTAAGCTTTTCAACAAGTACTCTTCCTCCTCCACGGTACCTTTTCGGCCAGCTTTGCGGTCGAGTTTACGTTTAGAGCGGGATGTACGACTAAGAGGCGGGGAAATAAACTCGTGAGACTCTGCGGTATGCATGGGGTAATATAACGTGATCTCACCGAGAGCGATCTGACGCAGTGTTAGCAACAGTATAACGGGTGTACATCGTCCCAGGATTCGATACGTCCGTCATGACATCTACATTTTCCAGATTGGAATCTTCGACTCCGTAAAATATATCTGCAAAGGGTGAGAATGAGCTCGAAAGGCTGGGGACTACCAGGCTACATACCCGGCTCAGCAAGTTTCTTCACCACCAGTTCATCCAACCTCCCTACTTGTTTATTCAAAAGATCCCGAACCTCAGCGATTTCATCCCCTATGGCGGAGCGTGCCTCCAAAGTCCCAGGAAGGATTACACTTTCGAGAAGATCTCCTCGTTTATGCAGGGTCGACTGTGGATGGAAAGTCACTTGGTAGTCACGATTGATAATTGCACAGAACTACACACAATTCGACGCGCTTCTGACCACGCACTTCCCCTGACGAACGATGATATTGCCTCGTCAACATCGTCTGCATAGTCCAAGAATACACGAGCAGCATCTACATGCCGCTGTTTCGATCCTAAATCGTCTAATAACAAAAATCAGGAAATGTCCAAGGTAAATAGAGTCAAAAAATAATGGTACCAGCAACACGGCGAGCAATTGTCGACAACTCATCTCCCGTGATGCCTTCTCGAAGAACGAGATCGAATAGTTCTTGCCATTCAAGGGCCTTTTCGTAGGCAACCATTGCCTTTTTGATGCGTAATGACTGCACAAACGCTATCACGAATGAACAGAGGCACAGGAGTCAAGATTTTGCACAAGACATGCCAAAACGAACACCTACCCAACGCAGCTGGCTTAAATTCTCGCCGCTCAAATAAGTAATCCCCATACAACTCAAGCATGGTCTATCACACCATCGTGGTCCTCAGCCCTATAAAATGGAAAAGATAATAACTCCACAAAACACCCACATTATAATCCTCCCGACTTCCCTTCCAAAAATTCAGTGCATCCAGATGTAATCTATGTTTCTCCACGTATGACTTTGCCTCCCCAAAATGATCAGGACCAGCCTTCGAGAGGTGTTCTAGCGCCTTAGTATGTCGCTTCAGGTGATCGTCGATTTTAAAATATTGATAGGGCAGGGCAAGGGCGTGGAGAGAGCGGAGGAAGGGCAGGTATTCACGGGGATCCTGTGTGATTAGCATTGCATCAGTACTATTCTCATCAAAAGAAATTTGTAGAACTGAAAACTGACCTTTTGGGAGTGTTGTGCGACGAGAAGGACAAGTGAAAAATCGTACATCCCCAAGGCAGTATCGAATAGCCGATCTGCATCGACAAGAAAGATTATGTATTTTACTGCGTCTTCGACTAAGTTGGGGTTCGTTTCTGTTACGATCCATTTTAACGATAAACTAGGACTAAGCAAAATTAAAGATCATTTGCACTGACCACGAAGTTTCAGTAACAACGCAAGGCCCGACTCGTAGTCCGGCGGGGTCTTCACCACATGTGCAGTCAAGATCGAATTGATGAATTTCTTTATGTCTCGACGCTCAAGCTGTATCCGTACCGCATCGCACAATTTGCAGACTGTGTTAGCAGATAGTGTCGAGCGACTAAATAAAAATTAACATGAAAAATCAATGCGATTAGACCATCAAAAGCGAGTGAGAAGGATTGCGAAACATACCCTAATCCAGAAAGGAACAAATTGATATAATCAACATCATCCAACTGTTCCACAAACGAGTCCACGTTGTTTTCAAACGCGTCTGGGTCCAGTTGAACAAGAACATTCAGGTCCACCCGATGTTTCCGACATGCCAAAAACGCCGTACGATAGTCACGTCTACATTCCACAAAAAAAAAAATCACTCGTCAGCACAAAACAAAACAAAAATCCCAAGAAAGAAAAAAAAAACAAAGAAAAAACAACCCACACTCACCTCTCAACTGCCACTTTCACCTGCTCCATGACCAACGGCCTCGGCATCACCGTCTCCAAATTCCCCCTGGGCATCTGCAACACCAGACTCATCGAGCTCGGCACAGCGACGACGATACGCGCACCACGCTCCACGCGCCGTCGCTCGTATTTTTCTAGCGGCTGCGAAAGAGCTGTGCCTGTACCCTTACCGGCTAAATACAAAGAATCGCCAAGACCCGAAAGGGGCGCAAACACCGCTTCGTGTCCTAGGGAGGTAGTGGTCCAGATGAGGTGCGACCCGGCGATCGTGTACGATGTGCATGTCTGGCTGAGGAGAAGCGAGGGGAAGGGAAGTAGCTGCGGCTGGGGTTCTGCAGGCATCGATGCGATGTAGAGTTTTGAGGAGGCGAGGCCGATGAAAAGTGGTATTTCGGTGCCGGAGGAAAGGGGAGAGAGAAATTTAAAGACGCTGGCGCAGAATGCGGGGAGAGAGCCGATCTTAGTGGGGGTCCGGGAGGTAGCGGGTACTGTCATTTTTATCTTTAGTGGAAGAAGAACCGGGAGCTCTTACATCCGAAGCTTACCCTCCCAAAGAGATCCATCTGTGTCCTGCCAAACGACACTGGATTGATCATTCCCTAAGCTCTGGACAAGCCTCCCTCCCATTCCTGGCATTGTGACGGGCCATGTCTCCCCCACCTCCCTGCTATCCCCCACTATCCCAACGGACGCAAGACAAATCACATCCCTTTTCACACCATTTCCTTCTCCCAACACACCAACAACCCACGCCTTTCCCGCTTTTACCACGCATGCCTGCCTCGGCATCCCCACTCCATCCTCAGCGACCCAAACACTTCCCCTCCATACTTCCTTCGCCATAATCGCTTCCCTCTTCCCCTTTTGCAGCGACATGTTCGTCTCCACTTTATGTATCGTCACTGTCCCACTGGCGGACAAGGCGGACATCATGTCCGCATTCGAGTCCTCAGCAGGCAAAGGGGAGAAGGAGAGGTGGATCGGAGGGGAGGCAGCCAAAGGGAGGCGGTACGAGGACATCGGGGGCGGGACGTTTTGGGTGCGGAAGGGGGTTAGAAGGATGTCAGCTGAGGAGAGGGTCGTGGCATGAATTTTCGTAACTTGGGGGGAAATCATTAAATATCGACTTACAACCATCGATAACAGCGACAAGTCCAGTATCCAAAGGTGCGGTGAGAAGAGACGTGGCGGTGTACGAGAGGTATTGGGTGTCAATTATGGATGCTGCGATGTGAATAAGTGTTGGTGTAGAGGGAAGATTTAACAAAGAAAAGTACAGTTTGTGGATAATATCAGACGAACTGGATCCTCGGGATGCCATGTGACACTCGTAAATCGCCTGACATTGTCACTCCTGGCAGGTATTTCGAGTTTGAGATACCAGTGGTAATTTCCAGTCGTCCATAATTGAACTAGACAGGATCAATCAGAGACATACATTATATCGGACAATAGCAAACTTACCAACATCCTCAGTCTCCCGCTCTACCCAGATACTCAAAATGGAAGAATCGGCATTCCAGGCGAGTTCTCGTACTCTATAACCCCAACAACGAACAGGGGGTCCGTTCTCCGTATTTCCTTGACTCGGAGACTCCCTGAGATAAAATTCACCATGGCGAAGCCCGTTCCGCTCGAAAAAGATAACATCGTGACGCGCATCCCTGCCCTTCCCCAATGCCCATTCGCTTTGTTTACTGGAGCCGGGAACTTTTCCAAACCGCTGAGTGCTAGCAATCAACCCGCCACTCGGACGCCACGCCAGTGGATGCTCAAGGCCTGGCACATTCTCGGCAGTGCTTTGCAGTGCAGCTTGGCGGTTATACACTCTCAGAACGCGTCGGTTGTTCTGGACCATGGAGACTGAGAAGTATTGTGCGTCGCCTCGCCAGGATATACGGGGTCGGGTGTCGTCATCTGGGGAGATTGTACTATGGTCCGGGGCGGCTGAAGCTTGAGCGGCGGTTTTGCCGAGACTTCCGTGAAATTGCGTGGCTTTTGAGCCCCATCCGACGTTTATGGGTGCGTCTTCCCCGTAATGGGATGTAATTATTGGTGCTGATGAGATGACGTCGAAAGATGTGGGATCCATGAGGATAAGAGTTGGGTTGGAGGGAGATGTGACAATTGCAAGAAGTGATGAATCTGGTGAAAATGAAGCGGTCAAAACATGACCGGGGGTCACTGTTCCGATAATCTCGAATTGTTGTGATGGGACATGGTTGTCTAAGGGGAGAATGGCTATATCCCCGCAGCGTGCTATGATGCAAAGCGTGTGTGTGTCTGCAATGACAGCGAACGAAACAACCTGACTTCCCGCATCCACTGCTGGTGAGGTTATGTCTGAAAAAAATTCCTAGTATTTTCTAGTTAGATTGAAAAAAGGCAAGCCAATCGGCGATTTGAGCTCACCAGTGGCTGCTTTCCATCTACTTTCCACACCTGGATGTTCACTTCATCCACCACGACATGCTCTGATACAGTATAGAGCGTGCCATTGTCCAAGTCAAATGCAGTTCCGGTAATAGTACGTCCTTCGAATCCCTCTGGTATTGAGCCTGAGCAAGTTGACAAAAGAGTCAGGTTTCGCATACTTTATTTCATTGTGTCACGCTGACTCTCAGTCACGTGTCACGTCGTCCAAAAAGGCATCAGAAATATTATAAAAGAACTTTCTAACTCGAATCGTGAAAGTTTGAACCAATGCCAGAATATGTATGTCATGAGACAGTTAATTTTTTCGGATTATCCTTCGCTGGACAAAGGGCTCTACACTAGTTATATTGTGAGAGGATAATACCGACGCAATTGTGGGCAAGAGCATACATTAGGATGACAATCAGTATAAAAACCCAGTGTATATTACAAGACATGCATGCTAAAAAGATGGAAACCGGATGAGGAGAGAAACATGGAAATACAACGTGAGCCTCAAAATTACGCATTGACAAAAAAAAAACACATTGCAGAGAAATATGACCCGCTAACGAAATAAAACGCGATTAATGCAACAGAATAGCAAGTATTATGGCTAATCCAATGGTTCGAAGGGCGATGCCGAGATTGTGAGCGATTACATGAGAAGCAACGAAGGGATGCGGGCGACTTGAGGAAGCTTGGTGTGTCAAATCAGGTTGTGCTGGTTGGAGGGGTACTTTTGATATATATTGAGGGAAGATACTGTCGGTATCCTCGGATCCGGCATGAGAATAATATAAATCGGGATCATCTTCAATGAAGTCGTTCCACGGCCGTCGGAGCAGTGTCGGTGTTGGTGTTCCAGATGAGAGATACTCAGATACAGGTGAATTTAATCTTGGGTCATGATCGGGTTCACTGCATGGGGTTGAAGGACGTCGTGATGACATAGGGGTGTATGTCTGATGATGTAGCTCGTCCCGAGAGAAAATGGGTATGATGTCTTGTGCTGGCGTACAATGTGTCTTGCACACAGGACACCGTGAGTCTCGAGAAAGCCACTAAGAACGAATGTGTCAATATGGCATTCACTACCATAAAAGGATCGCAGGTACTTGGCATAAATGCACTCGGCAATACAGATGTCCACATCTTGTCACGCATGGATCCTCCGATGTTTCTTTACTATTAGAAAGCATTAAGTGGATTAATCACGCCATTAAAACATACACAAACGCACCATAGTCGGCAATTCCACCCTCGCTCAATGAATTGATTCACCTCCTGCAGATCTGACGGTTCATACTTCGAGAAGTAGTGTCGAGCCGCATTGGCCTTTTCCCCTTGAAACCCATCCCATGCATCCTCGTGCTTTTGATCATACCCCAGCCTCGCAACATGTTCGATCGACTGTGATATCCCAAGCTGGTTCACGTCACCGTCCGTCATCACTGGCTCTCTCACATTGTTGATACCATCCATGGTCAAAGTCAATCGTCCAGCCATTCCGGGATGTGGATTTTGGGGACTATGCTTCGATACCGTAGACATATTTAAAGGGAGTGGGGGGTGAACAGGGGGAACTTACATGAGCGTTACATGTGTGAAATCGATGCTGCCATGAGGACCGACGTCAGGACTCTAGCTGAGCTTGAAAACCTGAGTCACTGTTTTTTTCTGCAGGTACAACAGATCTGAATGTACCGGGAGCTGTCAATATAGTATTTACACCTATTCCTTCATGCATCTATACAATATAACCCGTATTCAGCACCAAAGAATGTAGAGATTTAATTGGGGGCTTATTTCCGGGATATATATTAGTTCAATTCAAGAGGTCATGCAAACCTCACCCGTGAAATGGATACCGGAGATAGACACTCCAAAGTGTATTGCCGATATGAGATATCAGGTGGCAAGTATTTATAATATTGGTCTAATGAGGAAGCAGTCTTCCATTTCCGTCCAAGGCATCGTCAATGCTCAACTTCTGCCAGCAGCCGAGCACCAAGTTCGGATCTCACACGACACGCATGATGGCATGTGATTATGGCCAGGTGACCCTGGCGTCAAACATTGCCATATGAAGAAGTTCCTTCTGGCTTTTCCTGTCCGTAAGCAGCCGTCCTTCAAGCGGGGTTCCAATTAGTGTCAACCTTTAAAGAGTCCGAGGATGTTCTTACAGTGCTATTCATAATTATACGGAATCATCTTTGTGTTCCGGGACACCTGATACCGCCCTCATGTCACTAATTAAGTTCCGACGGGTCCACTATGCTCCGCGGAAGGCCAAAATGACTGCAAAGCCTTGAAAGGCTAAGAATTTCTGTAAGCACTCAGCGTCACACAACGTTACATATGCATATGTCACACCGCCTAGGCAAAATCCAAACTTTGGTCAGATAAAATAATATTCAGAAAATTTTACTCTATTACTACATACAGCTCAATCTTATATCCTTTATTAATTATTTGGGATGGCTATCTCCCATGTAAAAATTATGTGCAGTCTATAATAAATAAACTCAGTGATATAGTTGCGAGTACCTAAGGCGGAGTTCAAAATTTAAAAAAATCCCGCCACAGACAAATTGTGCCATATCTCCAGAATGATAGGCAATTAAGACATATTAACATGCTTGGCACGCGCTAGATTTGCGGGGAAATATTGCGTGAAAATTGCGAACCTCGTAGCTCTCTCAATAATTGACCAATTGCCTTGTAACTTCATATATGTATTTTACTACTATATATCTAGTATATTTTGATGTTATACCTCCACAATTTATTAAAAATAATATGAGTTGCTTATTGTAATACACAATCTACAAGTGGGTAATAGACTTGTAATAATAGTACTTGTTTGTCAATCAATGTGTCAGTTAGTGAATCACCTTCTGACATGATAGGTAGGATGGTAGTTTAGGTATACACTGGTTCTGGCATGCATTAACCTCAGAAAACATGGTCCACAATTAGCATCCTCCTATGAAAAAGTGAGAAATGGGTGAACCGCTCCTAGGAAAAGGGTGGTTTCATCACCAGTTCCAACACAAATTTTGTTAAATTATGTTGCAAGCTCGATGTGCAGGGGATTGAGAAGCGACTGTAAATATATCCTTGTTATTTTGACTGACTCATCTCGCTAATGTGATCAGTGATTGTTTTCACACACTCCATGCTACTGGTGATCCATGTAAGAGGACAATGTATCCCATCATTAAATGCCGGTGTGGCTGTGAAGCCCAGTCTGCATCTACAAAGGCTTCAAGACTTTTGTCTGTCATCCCTAAGGTAAGTTTCAACTGTTTTAATCCTTTTAGATGACAAATGGCATGTTTTGCAGCTTCCCAATGTATGTGCATGGGATTTTGCATAAATTGTAATGGTATTGATACCGTAAATGCAATATCAGGTCATGTGCTTGTTGCAGCATACATTAGTGAGTGAATTGCTTGCTGATAAGGTACAGTAAGTGCTTTTGATATCAACTTGGTGTATTTCCCAGTTGTGCTGAGCTGCCATTGTTAGGATGACTCAAATTGTGAACATATTTGAGGTACATAGGTGCAAAAGTTTCAGAATAATCAATGCCATGTTGTTGATGCTGACCATTTGCAACTAGTCACACTTGTAATTTTAGTTTCTCACCATCTGGTCCTTGCTTCATTGCTAAGACAAAGTGACAGGGGATGATGTTTGCATGTTGTGGTGGGTCTATTATTTTCCAAGTTCCGAGTTTCTCCAACTGGCCAATTTCATAGTCAATTGCCTCTTGCCATTCCTTGACATCTGGCCCATTCAATGCTTCTTGTAAAGTGAGTTCAGGATCAGTGGCTGCTAAAGCCCATTGAATTGAGTTATATTGGAGTTCAAGTGATGCAATGGAAT
Organism: Hysterangium stoloniferum; assembly: GCA_015178975.1. Taxonomy (NCBI): domain Eukaryota; kingdom Fungi; phylum Basidiomycota; class Agaricomycetes; order Hysterangiales; family Hysterangiaceae; genus Hysterangium; species Hysterangium stoloniferum. The sequence goes on from WHVD01000025.1 coordinate 495,296, forward strand.
GGAGGCTCTTTGCCCTTCATTAGGGTTTTATAATGCCCTGTGGGTGGCTGTTCTTGAGTTGGTCTTGGGGTTTGTGGTGTGGGAAGTGGTTGTGGAGCTTGTGGTGAAGTTTTCAGGGTTTCTGTTATGACCAGAAAACCTGCCGGACTCTGGGCACTAACTTATATGCACCCACACCCTACACGCACCAGTTATCAGTTTACCAGAATACCTGCCAGACTCCAGATGTCAGACCTGTCCATGCTCGACCTTCATCACTTCATGTATCAGTCACTGGGATACCTGCGGAACCTGCTCCTGTCTATCTGTTAGGGTATGTACACAGCGAGTTTCTGGAGAAACCCACAGGATATCCGGTAGGACTTGGCTTCAGCTTATAGGCTGTGCCCTCACGAGATTGTGTTGTCCAATTTCAGACAGGCTGACAGGAATCCTGGGGAGTCCAGGCAGGGTTCATGGGTTGAGAGGTTGGGGAGTCGAGATAAATAAGAGAGATAGATGCGTCAGAGCCTGTGGGCTCTGACTAGTGAGAGCAGTGTAATTCAGGAGTTTAGAGTGGAAAATGTATTAGATTACTGGGGGGAATCTAAGCCGATTTTCTGACTGGATTGTATGTACAACATCTGCCAGACTATATAGACCATGGAATGAATAACATTCCAAATCCAGTAATGATGAAATGAAACTAGCAAAACATGAAACAAGAATAGTAAACACCAAATTTGGTGTTAGGAATGGGACGGAATGGAGTGGAGTCTGAATTGTGACAAATAATAAACCATAACGGGAAATGGAGTGGGAGCGGAGTCTGAATCATGACAGGTCATTTGACTAAAATGGGAATGGGGCTCAGTTAGAGAGATGATGGGTTTTCCGAGTGGGGTCTGGTGACTGATGTGTGGGATGAGGTCAGACATAGACAGGGACAGAGTTCAGTGGGTATTCTGGTGACTGATACACGACGTAATGAAGTTGAACAGTGGGTATTCTGGTAAACTGACAATCAGTGTGTATAGGGTGTGGGTGTGTATAAGTTAGTGCCCGGAGTCCAGCAGGAATTCCGGTTGTAACACAATCTCCGACCCTGTCCCATATACCAGTCACTGGACTCCGCTCGGAAAACCTGTCAGCTCTCTAACTGAGCCCCATTCCCATTATGGACAAATGACCTGTCACAATTTGGACCCCACTCCTGCTCTGTTCCCATTATGGTCTAATGACCTGTCACGTTTTGGACCCCACTCTGCTCCATTCTGTTCCTAACACCAAATCTGGTGTTTACTTATCTCATTTCATGATTACTTGTTTGGATCTCATTATTACCAGATTTGGTACTGCATACACTCAGCAGTCTATATAAACTAGCTAATGTTGTACATACAATCTGGTCAGAAAATCAACTAAGTTCTCAGCTTATGTTTCCTGCTCTATCCCTCTTTGAAACACTGCTATTTATCCTGTCGGAGCCCATGGGCTCCAACCTATCTATCTCTCGACCTCCAACTCTCAACCTCCAACTCAATCAGTTACTAAACCTCTGACTCATCACCACCTGACCCCTCGACCTCTGCAGATTTCCTGCAGTCAACCCTCACCTCTCAACTCACCAACTACTCCTGGACTCCCCAGGATTCCCATCTGCCTGTCTGAAATTGGACAACACGATCTCATGAGAATGCAGCCTATAAGCTGAAGCCACATCCTACCAGCTTTCCCATGGGTTTCTCTGGAAACCCTCTGATAAGCTCTGCACGCTTCTTAACAGTTTTGGTTAGTTCGGGTTGCTATGGTATGATGTTCTGAATGTTATCTGATTCTGGTGTTCCTATAGACTCCCCCTCATTCAGCATATCATCTATGACAGTGACTGTTGGCAGGATGAAACTGACATACTGTTCAATAGATACTTATCTCTTCTCTGGCCAGTAAATGTGATATCCCTTGCTTTGTTCATCAACTCCAACAAATAAGGCTTCTTCAGCTTGTGGTTCAAGTTTCCCAGTATCTGGGAAGTGAATATATGTAGACTTGAGCACCAAATCCATGTGCCTGTGCTAAATTCAGCCTAGCTTTATTGATGAGGTCATAAGGGGTATGTCCAGGAATTGCATGTGAGGGTAAGTGGTTCTTTAACCAAGTCACATAATTGATTGCCTCAGCCCACAGGTACTTTGGAAGGTTTCATGCTAATAGAAGAGGTGGTCCTGTGAGGTATCAGCTTTATCTCATAAGGTTCTCTTAATTTTCTTTGAATTAATAAGTATTTTTTCAAATTTATTGTATTTTTATTATATTTTTATTGTGAAATATAAGGCCTAGTTCCTTTTAACTTCACATAATAATAGCATGTATGAGCTCATATAATGCTATTATATCTTATTTAATTTATTATAATTTTTAACTAATTATTTATCTTTTATTTACTTAGTTATTGCTTCCTGGCATATTGCTTTGCATGTGTGCATTTTTTTTTTTGTGTCACGTGACCTGTTACTTAAGCAAACCTTGGCATTTGATTCCGACCCGGATCTTGGCCTCTGAACCTTCCAGTTCAGGCTTAGAGTAGAACCCTTGTCTCAGACATGGGAGTTATATGATAGAAAAAGGGTAATAAATAGTTAGACATGATATCATAAAATAATTAAATAGTTAAATAATTAGTTATCAAAATGTATGTATATAAGTGTTGACTTTTCTGGGATTTCGGGTTAGCGATGGATTGCGAGCATTAGGGCTCGGGTCGCAGCATTGGGGATTCACCGCGTACTATGGGTTACATAAGGTCTATTTGTACTTATTTAGTCCTTATCCGTTTACAACGAGTACTGCCACCTCACTCAGACAAATGGAAAGTTATACGGTCTAGGAACAGCACCACGAAAACTTAACATAAACGGATCACGGCCAGCCACCGTTAACCAAAGCTAGGTGCTGTGCAGACCACCTTTGATCTCGTCGCTACAAATTGCCGTTCGCGCAATTTCATTTTTTCGAGTGTCGACTCGTCGCATCTTTTTAGGTGGCCGTATAGAAGGGCATAGAAGCCGCAGTATTCGCACGGGAAGGGCTCCAGGGCGATACAGTGAACTTGCAGGAGTGAGCGGCCGTATTAAAGGGCTTAGAAGTCGCAGTACTCGCACAGGAAGGACTCTGGGGCGGTACATTAAACTCTGCAGTTCGTAGATTCTCGTGGGAAGGACTCCACAGTATCTGTTTGGTCTATTTTAGACTGCTCGGTGTGTTTTGACCCACCGGGAGTGCGCTGACTTTATTGTCTGGCACTAGGCTTGTTTTAGCCGCATTTTCCTTTTTTTCATTTTTTCACTATTCTAAATCGGCGTCGACCACTTATCCAAAACGGGAGACGAGAAACACTTTTTGCTCGCGTCCACGGTGCATCGACGTATACCCCCCCCACTTTTTTTGCGTCAACGGGTTATCAGTTCTGCAAAAATTACCATTCGGATTTCACACATCGCGCGAGACTTATCACTCGTAAATAATTGAATTCTACCGCCGGCACGAAGGACTGTGCAGAGCGCTGAGCCAGGTCACATTTGTCCCGGATCGCTGTTTAGACGTTGCCATCCGCCATCACACTTCTCATAAAGGGCCTTGGGATTGATTGGGAATGGGAGTTGCAGTGAGGGAGCTTGGGCTGGGAGGCTTGCTATCACGGTATAGGCATTTCAGTTCAGATTTGGAGTTGCTGAACTTCAGGGAGTGCTCGGGCCGTGGGGATGGTCACCGCGAGCCCCTTATGCTCGAGGGAGTGTGTTGACTTTTCTGGGATTTCGGGTTAGCGATGGATTGCGAGCATTAGGGCTCGGGTCGCAGCATTGGGGATTCACCGCGTACTATGGGTTACATAAGGTCTATTTGTACTTATTTAGTCCTTATCCGTTTACAACGAGTACTGCCACCTCACTCAGACAAACGGAAAGTTATACGGTCTAGGAACAGCACCACGAAAACTTAACAATAAGGAGGGCCAGAAATCCACAATAAATAAATCTTATCACACATATCTTACAGCACAGCGCAGAAGCTTATCTCATCATCCTAAGGACAATAATAGCCTTAGTCTGATATACTAACTGCAAGCACCTACACTTGCAGAATCTAGAACTCTTTGTCAGCAACTCTTGAACTTAGCTAATCATCTAAGTTCCCCAGCCTCACAGCTACCCCTTAGGCTTATTAATTACATAATAAACCTAATAAGTATTCTTACTGAAATCCCTGCCAACATTTAGATTATTCAAGGCCCATCCTTAAGCTAGTGAATTAATCAAGTACAAGTACACAAGAAATCCAACACAAATTATTTTCTCTATTAAAGAATTATTTAACACCTTGTTAAATATCTATTAATAGTTAAAAATAAGCATACAAGAAACCGAAGCTTTATATCAAGTCTCTGATAAGTTACTGTGCATATACTCAGCTTCTAGCCCCTGTTATCAAGGAATAGTTGTTTATTTGCTAAAAGAGTTACATATTGTTCTTTTGAACCTTTCAATAATAAAAATAAGCATTGATTTGAGTTGTTTAAGCTTAATAGCACAGCTCATTAATCTATCAGTATTTAAATTACTGGACCTTTGCTTATTTTATTGTTGAAGCTCTGTAACACTATAGCATATATTGAGCTATCTGAGAGAAACCCCTAAATACATTACAGGTCCCCACAAGTCTGTATGCATGAGTTCTCCATAGGTCCATGACCTGTTCTTTGTTTCATTGAGAAAAGGCTGACGCAATGCTTTTGCTTGAGTGCAGGCATTACAAAATTTGGGTTTTGAGGTGGAGTCTGTTACGACTGGAATTCCTGCCAGACTCCAGGCACTAACTTATACACACCCACACCCTATACGCACCCATTGTCAGTTCACCAGAATTCCCACCAGACTCCGTATGTCAGACTTGTCTACATTCATCTTCATTATGTTGTGTTTCAGTCACTGGAAAACCCACCAGACTCCGTCCCTGTTTATGTCTGACCTCGTCCCACACATCAGTCACCGGACCCTACTTGTAAAACCCGTCACCCCTCTAACTGAGCCCCGTTCCCGTTTTAGTCAAATGACCTGTCACGATTCAGACTCCGGTCCTGCTCCGTTTCCCATTATGGTTTATGATTTGTCACTATTTGTACTCTGCTCTGTTCCGTCCTGTTCCTAACACCAAACTTGGTGTTTACTATTCCTGTTTTATGTTTTATTAGTTTCGTTTCATCATTACTGGATTTGGGGATTTGGTATGTCATTCACTCCATGGTCTATTTAAACTGGCAGATGTTGTACATACAATCCAGTCAGAAAATCGGCTTAGATTCCCCCCAGTAATCTAATACATTTTCCGCTCTAAACTCCTACTTGAATTACACTGCTCACACTAGTCGGAGCCCACGGGCTCTGGTGCATCTATCTCTCTTACCTATCTTGACTCACAACACATGACCTCTGACCTACAACCCCTCGACCCACGACCCCTGCCCGGACTCCCCGGGATTCCCATCTGCCTGTCTGAAATTGGACAACATGATCTAGCGAGGGCGCGGCCTATAAGCTGAAGCCAAGTCCTACTGGATATTCCGTGGGTTTCTCCGGAGACCCACCATGTACATACCCTAAAGGTCCCCACAAGTCTGTATGCATGAGTTCTCCATAGGTCCATGCCCTGTTCTTTGTTTCATTGAGAAAAGGCTGACACAATGCTTTTGCTTGAGTGCAGGCATTACAAAATTTGGGTTTTGAGGTGGAGTCAAGCTCAACACCTTCAACCAGTCCCTTTTTGACAGCATCAAGTATTGCTAGCTGGGAGACATGTCTGAGGACTCAATGCAGCTCATTTATAGTGAGTTTTTCATTTGTGATGTTTACATGATGCTGAGAGGTTGAAATGACACTATACAGTCCATCTAGTTGCAGAATTTCTGCAATGACAGTGCAAGTAGGGCTAGGGGTAAGGATTTTGCACATTTTCTCTTCAAAGTGGACTGCAAAACCTGCTGCTGCAATTTGGTTTGTTGAGATGAGTGTAAATGCCATTTTCAGGGTGTATAGGGTATTTTTCAGGGTTATAGTAGTGTGTCCTTTTCCAAGTGGTAAGTCTATGCACACATCTCCCTGTCCTATAGCACTAATAGTAGAGCTGTCTGCAATATGAACTTCTTTTGGTTCAATTGGGGTAAAATTAATGAATTTCAAGCAATCAGGACAAAAATGGGAGGTAGCACCAGAGTCTATAATAGCTCCACAGTGTTCAATAGGTATGTTGATTTACTTTGCAATGCTAGTCATGTCCAAAGATGCAAATGCAAAGTTGCCTTTACTTTCAGGCTCAGTAGCTGTATTTGCAGTTTGTTTCTGTGAGTTTCCACCCTTTTGCTGTCCTTGGCATGGTCCCTGTCCCTCTTTTCCACCTCCAGGTCTCCAGCAATTGGCCTTGTAATGACCTTTTCAGTCACAATTGAAGCAGGTACTGTCTTTGAAGTTCTGTGGCTTGTTAATTGTCTATGTTCATACTCCTTGGAGATGACATTGACTAATTTGTATGGTAAGTGGTTTCTGGATGATTCATGCTGTGGCATTAATTGATGATAGCAGGGGTCTATAGGATTCTGGAAGTGATGCAAGAATGATTGCATAAAAATCCTTGTCATCAATTGAAGCTCCCATTCTGGCTAAGGTTTTGCAAAGCTGAAGACTCGCTAAAATGACTTTTAACATCTTATTAAGGAGTGCGTGCAGAGCTTATTGGAGGGTTTCCAGAGAAACCCATGGGAAAGCTGGTAGGACTTGGCTTCAGCTTATAGGCTGTGCCCTTGCGAGATTGTGGTGTCCAATTTCAGACAGGTGAATGGGAATCCCAGGGAGTCTGGGAGTATCTGTAGTTGGTGGGTCAAGAGGTCAGAGGGTCAATTGTGGGAATCCCATGGAGGTCAAGGGGTCGGGTGGTGATGGGTCAGAGGTTGAGCAATAGATAGGTCAGAGCCCATGGGCTCTGATGAGGTAATTAGCAGTGTGTTTCAAAGAGATGAATAGAGTGGAAAATGTACTGAGACTACTGGGGGGAATCTAAGCTGATTTTCAGCCTGGATTGTATGTACAACATCTGCCAGACTATATAGACTGTGGAATGTATGTTATACCAAATCCAGTAATAATGAAATCCAAACTAGTAATCATGAAACGAGATAAGTAAACACCAAATTAGGTATTAGGAGTGGAATGGAATGGGGGCAGAGTCTGAAATGTGACAGGTCATTAGACCATAATGGGAACAGGGTTGGAGTGGAGTCCAAAACATGACAGGTCATTTGACCATAATGGGAATGGGGCTCAGTTAGGGAGCCGAGAGGTTTTCCCAGTGGAGTCTGGTGACTGATGTGTGGGACAGGGTCAGAGATAGACAGGTACTACATGCACAGGTCCCAGTGGGTATTCCGGTGACTGATTCATGAGGCAATGAAGGTCAGACATGGGCAGGTTTGACATCTGGGTTCTGGCGGGTGTTCCAGTTAACTGATAACTGGTGCATGTAGGGTGCAGGTGCATATAGGGTAGTGCCTGGAGTTGGGCAGGTTTTCTGGTCATAACACATCTCCACCTTCTTCACATCTCATCTCCTGAAGTCGACATCACAGATCAATTTGTATGAGTTTGGTTTTTCCTTCATGGATGGTGCAAATTTCAGTCCATATCTTTGAAACATTCTCAAGCTTCTGGACCTGCAGAAAAAGGTGATCTGTGATCATGCTAAATATTTGCTGCTTGATGAGTGAGTCCTTCTGATAAGATTTGTCAATCTTCTTGTCTTGTTCCTCGATCTTGTCCAGTGTAGCAGTAGACCCATCTGGCTTCTTGACTATGCTTGTGTTTGGGTCTACTGCATAGGGTACTGGCTTCTTTGCTAAGCCATCAACATAGCACATCAAACCTCATGCACCAATGACTGTTAATATTCTCTCCTTGTAGGTTATCCAGTTCATGCCATCCTCGGCAAGCTGGGGAATATTGGATAGTGCTGATGTGGTGCTGGGGATTGCATGGTCCATGGTGGAAGATGTCAGTCTCATAATCTGTTAGATTATGTTGCAAGTTCAATGTGCAGGGGATTGAGAAGTGACTGTAAATATGTCCTTGTTATTTCAACTGACTCATCTTGCTATCATAGTTTGTCTTTCATACTACAGTATGCTAATAATAATTTCCAGTCCATATGTTTAAATGAAAAATGTCTGACATACTGTATCAGTATGTTCCAGATTACACATGATTTGTAATCTGGCAATAGTTGTTTACCGTTCTGATTGTTCTATGCCTCACATCTTTCATCTTGTCATCATCATTATCCAACAAATTTGACCTTCAGCATCTTTCCCAAAATTGCAGTCCATTTGAGCTTGTGAACCAATTCATGAGCCAACAGATGTGTCACTCCCATGAGCTTGTAATATGTTGTTTTCCATGTATCTAGGTAGTAAAAAATGACAGTGCCTGGCTTTTGTGGTCCAAATACCAGCTGCAAACCTGTATGAGGGTAGTTTGTATGCATTTACTTGGTGAACTCACTCACATTAGCTCTGTTGCATTTTCAGACATCTGGGGTTTCAAATTATGTATATATAGGGTCACTATATATGTGGCCTCCCAACCCAAGGTCCTACCCCCATCATGCTTCTTTCCACAGCTGCAGCATTTCCATCCCCAGTGACCATGAGAAGTAGGGTATAGGTCAGACTGTCCCACTCCCACTGATACCCAACAGCATTTGAACCGCATTCACCTGACTATTACTGACCTCAAAGCATATGTCTTTTCACTGCATATTGGAGCAGTGATTTTGAATAGGAGTTAACGGATTTTGCTACCTTCCTGTTGCATAACCCAAGTTTCGAGTGGATCATTTCAACCAACAAGCTGCACCTGAGCGCTCTTGGTACTATATTTGATGATGTTGTCTTGACAAAGAACATCACTTTCAAGGCCTTTAACGGCTTTCCCGGGGTCACTATCAGCAACTTCCAATTGCCTGCTGATGATCCTGCTGGTGGAATCACGATATCCACGGACAGCTTGATTCCATCCGTTGCATATGTAGCACTTTCACCATCCTTTATAGGCCTCACTTATGCGTTTTGCTACAGGCAACTCGGCATCCAGCTTGGCACCGTCTCATTCAATTCACTCTTCAATAGTGTATTGTTTGGCCGTATATTCTGCTGTTATGTTTCCTTTCATCATTTAAATTAAATTTCGGACTAGCCTTGACCAGTACAAACTTGTTCCTGACCCCAGAGACCGTTACTAAAGAGCACCTCGGTTGACGTATCGTTCGGGAAGTATCAAGTGACACGCCACTTAGTGCTGGTTGTAACGAGGCGAAGGGTGAACTGCAGAATCGCCTTTGATAGTTAATGGCAACGAATTCGGTGTGGTGAGGAAAGTGGACAGGAAGCTTTGTGCAATGGTATCATTAGGATTAGCTGGCATATAATGGAATTCAGAAGGTTGCACGTTTTGACCAGGAACTAGGTCGAAGTTCTGTGTAGATTCTAATTAATGTGGTGATATAATTGCATTTGTGCTCTCTCACGTTGATTGCAGCACACCCGAGCTATCATAATATGAGTATATGAAGGGTCAAGGATCGCAAGACACAAACCTCTACACCTTTGAACAATACAGGTATGGATATACCAGCTGTCACCAAAGAGATGTTCGAGGGGTTTTGCAGTGTCGTCAGGAGAGGGGAGACTTTGAATTGGTCACCGCCATTGCCGCCACTCCCAGCTATGGTTATATTGCTTAGTGCCGCTGTACCGCCGAAACTGTTGATTCCCGCAATACTTGAAGAAACGTTGAAGGGAATACCTGAAATACTGTAAAATTAGAGAAATAACTATACGAGGTAGAAGGCTATGGACCCACGGGACGTTTCCGATTGTTGTATGTGCCACAATGTCCGTCGACCTTTTCAGTGTGACGCCTGCCGATTGTCTATCAGTTACCTGAGCAAAAAATCATCCGAAGACGTTTTTATTCAGAGCGTTGAGAGTGTGATTTTCAAAACTAAGCGTGAGGCTAGCAACGTTTCCTGTCGAAACACTGCTGATTGTCAGGGACGAAGGTATTTTAAGCTAGCCCAAACATTAGAACACGGATATGCCTTGCAATGCTAACCTACCGAAGCAGCATCAGCACCGTCGAATCCGATGGTGATATCCTGTGCCGATCGGATTACTTGAAGAGAGAGACCAAATGGATTCTTGAATGTCGCTGCAGTATAACCTGCTTCACTATATATACACATATGGCTGCCTTCAAGCTTGTTAATGATTTGAAGTCTTCGCTAGGTTGATCCAACACTAGTTCAAGGACCTCGATTGTTATGGAATCGATAATCTAAAGTAGACATTAAAATCAACAATGGCACCATTCTACCATCCTGGCGTACTTGGAATATTTGGCCGGGAAGCGTGACATTCAAAGTCAAAGTTTTGAACGCTGTGCTCAACCACGAAACTGTTTGACCATTGCCGTTGGGGTCTACAGAGTTACCTGTACTTGGAGCGTCTGGTTTTCGGTTTTGAATTTCATCAATATATGTGCAATTCTTTTTCTGCAGTAGAATTCAATATCGATGACATTCAACAAACGATGACGACTTTAATGGCGAGCATGGGGATTGTATGTCACACAGTAGTGCGGAAAAGGCTAAGGTTTGGTATACATGTGTCTTTTTTCTCCCAAGGATGGCACGAATTTCCTTCACTGTAAACTCTTTCTCATAGATAGCACTGGAATCCGCTCCCCAAGGCCGCACGAAGCCGACCTTTGTGGCATGAAGTAACAAGCAATGTCAAGTATGTAATATTGGTGGTCTCACACAAACACAACCAAAGCTCAGTTTTCAGAAATTATATTTCCATATACTTATGAATAGCGCTGTCGGCGGGTATAATCAGGAGAATATTGAATGCATGAGATTATTATACTCTGGATCATTAACTCTGCGAGGTTGAGAGTGTTGGCGCGTCATAATCCCAGACACAGGGTCAAGAACAAAGGCTCGCAATAAGCAATTACCTTTGTCCCTTTGCTCTCTGAGACATTCTAGTACATTCCGTTACCACTTCCTTTTTCTTACATTTCTTTTGTTCCGCAAAAATGATCTCTTCTGCTCAGTTATTTGGCACCCTCGGCGTGGAAATACTAGGGTGAGATACTTCTTATTTATATTGCCTTGTACTCCCAAATATTGTGATTTTTAAGACGCATACAGTGTTTCATTCAAGGAAGCGTTAGAAATACATATAGGCTCATATCTATGAGCGTATGGGTACATTCTGTTGTAACATTTCCGCCCTCGCATTGTCTAATAAAGCCCGAATACATCATGATTAAACCCAATACCATTTGACCCCCCCAAGGCTTCCAATATCTTCGGAAGCGAGGGCTGAGAAGGCTGAGGGGGAGAAGTCGAGGTCGTAATATCCGCATCCCACGCATTTGTCAACCACTTTGACAGTGACGGACCGCCCGTCGTATGTGGCTCTGAGCTTCTTGCCGCACACGGGATTTCCGTTAGATTGCGAACCACTGCAAAGAAGGGAACACATGAGCGATTCGTTCACGCCCGGAGTATTCGATCATTCGACTCACAAGCTGTTAAACATTTTAGAGGACACGGCGACGATGTTGTCTGACGATACGCTGCTCCAACCACATGCACCCCGGCCTGGGGTATAGAATGTTGCACGGCCGGTATTGCTACGGGCGTCGAGTGATACAGGCGCAGCACCGACGCTGGCTGTGAAAAGCATGACTATTATGGGGAGGAGAGCGGTGAAAAACAACATGATGTAGCGAGGTACTTGTGGTGCGGTACTTTCAGAATGACACGCATTCCCACTCATTTTATATCCTTTCCACCAGCGCACTTGTCTTTCCATGAGGTGGCCACCGCCACCAGCCTCAATTACAGCTCAACACCCTTCGCTTCTTCTTCATTTTTTTTTCGGTTCGGACCGCAGTAGCCAAAAGAAGGCAATCACATCATGGTAAACGACTGAATTGGACATGCTGTACTGGTTTGCCTGCACGCTTGAGGAATGAACGTCAGAAAACAAGCTCAGATAATACTATTGGTCGGTGGTCAACTAATCTCGGAATATCGGCGTTGTTTGGGCGCCTATTAACATCTTTTCGTCGGTGGAATCAAAAGAGGAAGCTTTTTCTTAGCATTCATGTATCCACGATTTTGAACCTATGCGGTACTTTGATAAATTAGACCCTGCCCGCCGAACTCACCGTCAAGGAGTGCTGACGGAAAGTTAAAGTTTCCATTTCTACGGGAAGCTGTGTCTATGACGTCGTTTTTTATTACCACAGTCTTCTGCCTTTCCCTTGGCTGGTTCGTTCGGCACCAAAGCAATTAATCCCTTTATGGGCCCTCGTCAACATTGCCATGTTTTATGCTAGAGCAATTTTCTTTTCAGAATCCATTTTTTTTAATGGTCGTCTGGGGAAGTAGGAACTACATTAAAGGAAATCTAATTATTGATTTGTAGCGTACAATTCCGACGGTACTTGATTTTTTTTTAAAATTATGAATACCTTCCTTTTCCACTCGCTTAGCTTCGAAATCGTGAGGGAAGAGCTAAGGGGGATTCACTATCGCCATCGATAGAGTAACACGTTCATTTTCCACTCGCTTAACTGTGAGGGAAGAGTTAAGGAGGATTCACTATCGTCATCGATAGAGTTACCTTATTAATATCATGTAAAATCATTACATCCAGTTTTTTATAGCGTAATAAGATCAACTAATAAAGCAGCGTCAACTATCGTGCGATCTACACACGTCTTCCCTTCCCAATTTTCTAGAAATTATGTAAAAGACCATGTGACGCCTTGAAGACGACCAACACTCGGATCAGCGAGTACATTGAATGCTGCGGGTGAGAAATCCAAATCAAATTGTGCACAGCCAGGACACCTGTCTTCAACGGTGACGGTTACACTCTTTCCGTTGGCTAAAGCATGAAATAGAAATATGAGACGTGGGATTCTAGATTAGGGATAAATATTCGAACCATTCGCCGTTATCTGTTTGCCACAAACAGGGTTTTTATTAGGATTTCCCATGGACTGTGCGTCGTCACTAGGATGAAGCCTGAGTTCACAGGCGATACTTTCACGCAATTGCATTGTTTTAGTGAACTCACAAGCTCGCAAAGAGTTGGGCGGAGACAGCCACCATAAAATCCGCAGGTGAATTGGTGATACCACACGCGCCTAGACCTGGAGCAAAGAACGTAGCCTCTCCCTGATTCGTCTGCCGTTTTGCAAGGGGGACAGATGCGACAGATGTCGCTAGCAATAACACAATGGAGGTGGCGAACGTTGGCATGAACATGTTAATATATAGAAAGAGTGGAAATTTGAAGATTATAAAAAATGTAGTTAAGAATCAATAGAGAAAAATGCTGAAGAGGTGCCGGACAAAGAAAACGGCATGCCAAAAGATCTATCTTATACGTGAAAAAGACGCCAAATGAGAGTATAAGCCTGTACGGACTATACCACTGAGATGATGATATGATACCGTCGTCGTTATGGGACATTGGTCGCAACAGCGGGCACGCTATGTGTTCGGATCCTTTAAATAGATCGACAATGGAACGAGAGCATAGTGCAGCTGTGGTCGCAGTCATGACACACTTCCAAAGGATTGTCGGTTGGGTAAAAACACACAATATAAACCTCTGTGAGAAATACAGCCAAACCAAACGGTACTTTAATAAGAATGAGGAAGGTTGCAAGCAGTTCAAAGGCAATGTGGGAAGGTGGAAACAGAAATTGATATCTAGAAAGATGTATCATGCACCGCCACATTTTTTGAAATGTGTGACATTATCGTCTAGTGACGGTTGTATGGGTTTCTCCCACCAAAAATAGTCCTTAGATACACGGGTTAAATTATCGTAGGAACCTTGAATGTAAAACAATCTTACACGTTTTGCTCTCAAAGACAAAATCCGTCGTCAATTGCTGCCAGCGAAAGATTTCCTGGCACCATCACATCCCCGGGCGCTAATCCAGGTGGCCGTGATACCGTTAAAAGCCGTTAAAAGCCGGAAAGCTGCCAATGATGTCATCCTTATCCTTTTTAAGTGTGGTAGTTTCTAAAATGTCGTAAAGGAACAAGGAGCATGCTGCGGTATATGTAAACCACCGTGAGCCTTATATAATTCAAGTCCTCTCACTGGTTTTCCGAAGGAAACAGCCTACATATTAAATACAATAGACTATATACGCATGCATAATGATTTCGTGTAGAGATTATTCCTTTCCAACTGTTCAGGGAACCAAAATCCCGATTACTATCGGGCTAATAGTACACCCTTTAAAAAATAACCTTTTCGCCGGCAACAGCCTGCAACACGAGATGATTCCGTGGGAGGACTGTTGTCGTTTAAGTACTCCGACAGGCGGGTATCTCCTAGCCAATTACGTTGATTCTACAACACCGGCATCTCTCAAGACGTCTCTAAGATTATTCCTAAAACCCTACTTTCTGACAAACTACCCGTTGTCCCTTACAAAGTTTTTTCCGGCCATGCAAGTGAGGAGATTGTCCACACCTTGAACCTACTATACATTCAAGGAACAGCTAACGATGCTGATGTAGGCTAGGACCTGTGAAGATGTGCTAGTTTCCAAGTAGTAGGGAGAAGATGAAGGCGTTACCTCACCCAACTCCATCGAACTCAGAACTTCGCATCCAAAAGCTCTAGCTGTTGTACCAACCCCAAAAGTAATTTTGTCAGCCATTTGGTCACGTAAATAGCTCAAAATACTCTACTCTGCTGTGAACATGTGTTTATGATAATCCTTGAAATCATTTAACCTATGTTATAAAAACACATCTAGGCTAGACTTACAGCAGTGAAAGTTAGATGTTAGCCATCTATAAAGTCGTCCCATTGTTTTTAGTGAGGAAATCCTCCACCGAAAATGTCGTCCTTTAAACATGCCTGAGTCTTGGTCCTTTAAATGCCCACCACCTATCGCATTCTCTGCAAATGATAACAGCCTCGACATTGCGGACACTATGATACATTGTGCTGTTATAATCACTTGGACTTGCAGTTCTCACTTTCAATACTGACACTCCTTATTGTTGATGATTTACTATTCGAGAGTTCTGCACAGAAGTCTTGTGGTAGGTAAATAATCATAATAAATGAACTGACAATGTCCATTAAGCCCAAGAACTTCTAATCAATTCTTACCATCTCCCTTCATCAACTACGCATGTTCAGCAATGCGCCAAAAAAGAAAAAGGCCTTGAGAATCTTGAAAAAAGTGTTTGAAAAAATGGGATTGCTCTGGAGAGTGCCGGAGTGTTCGCCCTGACGTCCAAGATTATGACGGGAGCCCCAGTTGTTTCGTCGCGTTACCGGAGGTACAGTTGGCTCACATTCATTGGTATTTAGGTCGTTATTTCAAGCCTGCTCATGATGTATAATCGCTCATATAGCTGTTCTTTCTGCCCTGCCAGATGGGAGCCTGTTGGTTAGCCGCCACAGGTAGAGCACCATGACGGAACCTCATTGGGGAGTGAATGAAATTTCATAGAATGGAATCCTATGGCCTGGATATATCCTGTCAAACCCCATTTACGACAATTATCCCACGCACAGTGGGAATGGGATACTAATGAAGTACATCCTCAACGAAGATCATGAAAATCAAACCAAGTATCACATAAATATGATCCTCACAGAATACTATAAGGAACATCAGTGTGTATTTATGGAAAAATATGCAAAAAAACCTCCAGTGACACCCACTTCTGGTATACAACCAATGTTCAATTATTGGTTGAAACTCAAGACCAAGCCTGGTCAACTGAGCTGGTTCAACAAGCCAGGTCCCTCCATGGGTTCTGGGAAATAGGTGGGACAATGTACATTGCCTTCTGTGTGGGATTGATTATCCTTGAACCCCAAAGTCTAAACAGAGTCAACATGTGCACTTGAACAAGTAAAACAAATGGGTATGGCTCCTGTTTGTAACTTCAAATCAACCTTAGAACTTAATCCTAATAGGTACAATATACTGTATATGTGTAATTTTCTAAGCACTTAGCAGTAATCTTGAAAAACCAAAGGATGTGTGGTTTTAGTTAACAGTTTTAAGTAAGGGGAGCCTGTCAACGGATTGTATTTTAGGGTTCTTATTTGTTAGTACATTAAATGCATATCTGATTTCCCAGTCATAGAATAAATAGCTTTCGTGCTAGTTAAGTAATGACTGAAAGCTACCTAATAAGTGGGAGTTTTCTCATTATCCTGAGATAGGCAATGCTTTGTTCCCTGGAGCAGGTGGAATAAGGTGCACTGAAGCAAATCACACAATGTGAGGCAAGGAAGATGGTAAAGTAAGCTTCACTATATTTCCAGGTGTAGTCCAGCTGCTTGATACATGAAGGGGAGGCTGTGTAACTATAAGTCAGCTGCGCTTGCTGTTGTGAAATGACTATGTGCAGGATCTGCACAGTAACTGTACACAATTGTAGTTGCTGCACAGTGCATTTACACACAGTCATTGCAGTAGTTGCACAACTGACATTGTAACTATGAAGCATATATGTATGCACATGTGGCTGTTGCAACAAAGGATTGTTAGAATATAAGGCTGTGTGAGCATGCACAAGGTGCCACACCAGCAATTTGCCACCCTATTGTTCTTTTGAGCTTGGCTTAACCCTTTGTTGCCATATGTCTATTGTTCTCAAGGCATATATAACTAGTATAGATTTCTTGTACTTACACTATCTGTTTGCCTCCTACAAGACACAGAGGGTCAAATGGAAATTATATTCATCATTGCTTGAGATTCATGAGCTTTAAGATCTTATTTCAACAAGGATATGATTGCAATAGCAAATGTAATGTAGTAATGAACAATCAATCTGTGTGCACTTAGCACAATGATCATATCATCACTGTCACAATCAGACATTCAGCATCACAAAGATCATTGACATGACAACACTATGTCACAACAAATGAGTGTGGTTGCAAGATCACTGATTCATGTGTTTCCAGAATTTAACTAAAAAGTTTTTTGTGCATGTGCAGGGCTCAACCTTACAAATGTGAATAACCAGTTTAATGATAAGTGTAGTCAATACAAGCTCAATAGGAGATACTATTCCAAGGGCCATGAACCAAACATGAAAGCTTTGAAACAAAGAGTAGGTGAGCAGACCATTTAAGCATACATCCACAAGCATTGTGACTGAAGTGTGAAAATAAATCAGTAGGATTTTGGGTCTGAGCACTGAAGATACCCTATTACACTGGACACTTACAGTAACATCCACCTTGTGACCCAAATGAGTTTCCAACCTTTCCTTGACTTCACAATGAAGACCTACCCTCATCACCCAATCCCCATTCCCAATTTTTCCTATTGTTCTCTTTGTTCACCAGTTTTATACTCTCTCCTTATTGTGTTCTTTTCTAGTCTTGTTGTGTGTCTGGATTGGTAGTCCAATAACTCTTAGACATATATAGTACTTAGGTGGTTCTGTATTTACAAACCAATTCAGTTATCAACTAAGTTTACATCAACACTCCCATTTTACTGCTCATCAGGTTCCCTCAGCAATCCCAATCTCCTACCTTCACATTTTTGATCTCCTGGGTCTTCTCAACTCCCAACTCTCATCCTTTGTACCCACTAAGACCAGATCAGCCCCTGAGATTTACTAAACATCCCAACTTAACCTCCAGTCTCAGGTCATCCTTTGACCCAAGAATACACTAAGTACTTGTCTCTTTGAGATAAGGACAACTGAAAATCTTGTGAGGGCACAGCACGTAAGCTGAAGCTAAGGGCTTCTCACTCTCAATCATCTTCCCCAGTCCAGGAAATTACCTAGAGACTTTGGTTCATGGTGCTGCCATCTATTCAATTATGACTCAATTGATAGCTCTACTCTTGTAGAGTCACTGTTCTTATTTCAATCTGAAGCATTGCCCCCAGTAGGGCTACTGGGTACTTCATTTATTAGGTGTCTAGTAACATCTTTGTTATCAGGAATAGTCTTATTCTTGACCTGAATACTGCCCTTACTGCTCAAGTCAAGTGCAATGCCCCATTTCCTTAGGAATGAAATGTCTAGTAAAATGTTGTAGTAGTCAATATTGGTCACAATAAAATATTCAAGGGATTCGAATCTCCCCAATTTTATGGTGCTCTGTGCATCATCATTGACTACTGACTCACTTTCTGCAATGACTAGCTGTGGGCTGGTGTGCTGTTTGGGTGCAGATGTTTGAAGTCTAGCAGCGCATGCAAAATCAGGAGATACCACTATCCCCTCACACCCACTGTGGAGAAGGTATCATGCGTATTAATGTATCTGGGTGCTCTGGGCCAAGCAGTCGCTTGCGTGCCTCAGGACCCGTACTTCCAGCTCCCGAGCTTCAGTATACTTTCCCTAATTCTGCAATGTGTATGTGGCCACCGCAGGGTGTAACAAAATGAAAGCAAGTCAATCGTTCGCATCAGCCCAAACAAGATGCATCGAGGAGGCATTGAAATCAGCGTGAGTACAAAATGAAAATAGAGTCGTGGCATTGCCCCCGATGGATAATGAGATATAATAAATTGAGTGAAATAAAATGCGTAATAAAGAGTTCAGAAAGCCCCGGGAGATGTGGGGGGCCAGTGTAACATTGCAGGCTTGAATATCACATTGGGGCTTTTTATCAGTTATCTAGATCTAATCAGAATCAATAGACCTAATTAGAAGCATACAACGTAACATCAAATTTTCAGCCACTTTCCAAGGGCTCTGCACATTGCCACGAAGCAACCTAACAGGTGGCCCCACTAATCCAAGTTTCTGATTCAGTATGTCTTATTCTCTCTCTTTGCTGTGCCTCTCCATATTGCGCACCATTATAAGAACCGACCTACATATAATACCTCATTTATGCACTTCTGTTGAGCAAGAGACAAAAAGAGAAGCATAAATTGATTCCTGCAAATACATATTCAACCACAAGCAATCTGATAACACTAAATGAATAAATAAAAACGTAGACCCAAGCGCGTGACAACTTTAACAAAGATAGCGATTCAAGAAGCAGTGAAATAAAAGAGATCTAGAACATTCCGTGACCACCACATGTAGGTCAATTCGCAGTGGATACAGGTGGATACCATACTTTACATAATTAGGCGATTCTACGATAAAGTCAATTAGTATTCATCGCAACACTAGTTTAATTCATACTTGTTCAAATAATAATCTCTCCGCCAGTGTCCAAATGTTCTCTCCCCCTCGACTCCATCGTCGCCAAGTCGTGCATTCGATGCGATCATGGGGCAATAGAACATACCGAGCATCTCTCTTTGTCCCAATCAACTCCATTATTCCTTCTTGGATCGCTTGTAGGTCTTCAGAAGGACCTCCTTCGCCATAAAATACCATCACGCCTATCAATTGCAGTCTCGGGAAAGAGTTCAATAGTCCGAAGGCGCCTCTAACTGTGGAAATCGTAGCTATATCAGTGGAGGGCATTAGTGGGGCTATGAAGTGCGTGAGGTTTGGTAAATATGCAGGGGTAGTTGGCATGATATTTAAAACAAACGGAGAGGTGGTTAGAACGTGGGTGATCGAGGTAAATAAGCGTCCGTTGAGAAACGAGATGCGATTTTCGAGTCCGAGGTATATATGAGTAAAAGAGGAAAGGCGTCCGGATCGTGCACGCTTGTTCAATGATGACACCGCGGACGAAGAGAGGGATTTTAAGCACGGGAGGTTAATAATGAAATTGATATTCTCCGTCGCGCCGTGAGAAATGTATAGATGATTCACGGACTGCCTGTACATTGCTATCCTTTCCTGGGGACATCTAGAGAGAATAGTTGATTGGAATTGATGGAAAGCCTCTCGATGTGAAATAGTCACGGTTCGATACAGAGCAGCAATAGTGAGGTGGAGAGTGGCTTTCGAGACACGGCACAATGCCATACCTGTGCTGGGATGTTCAGCCGCAATTTCGAAAATCGTACGTATGAGTTCGATAGGAAGGCATTCGTAAAACGAATGGGTTTGATGAGAACTTGGGATGGGTGGTCGAAACCGTGATTGTCGCTTGAAAGTTGAGAAAGGATTGTCAATATGTCTTATCCTGTCATGGTTCCTATCTGTTAGCCTATTCTTTGTATTGCTCGGGACCAAATAGAGTACTCTTACCCATTGTCCATCCTCATCATTGCGCGTGGCAGAACTGAGCGCCCGACCGGCTATGGCAACCAGCCGCCCACAATTCCGAACTCTTCCGTTCCAATACTACCAGACAGCTCATCCTTGGAATTTGAACGTTATACACGACCTAATCAGTTTCAATCGTTTCTGATAGTGAAAGTGAATAACCACTGTGGGGAAGGGTTGGCCTTTTATAAATTAAAATTAAAAATTTTCGTGTTACCGACTGATCCGGAAGCAGTTGGGCTTCTCTAAAACTGCCCTAAGCCCGAATATAAGTAGCATCTCGTGGAGCTATTCAAACCATGGCCACAATAGAGTTAATTCAGTCTATTCTATTCTATTCAGCATGCGAACGTGGGACGAGAACCCCCCCGCGCTCTCACCAATATAATGATTATTTGTAGGATAGTCCCTAAAGTTTGATTATTTTGTGGTAATAAATTTTTTCTATTACTACATACATCTCGTCATAATTTACGTTGTTATTGTTATAACCATACGCAGATTGCTCACGCGGAGCATAGTTACAAAAGCAAGTGGACAACTCTGCGGCCCGGGCCTACTCAAAGGAAGTAATTATATCCAAAAGTGAAAATGTATCTAAATATGAATCGCTTCCTTTGTTACTTAAATTCTATAGTCATGGTTTTCCCACGATGGGTCCCAAATCAATCGCCACCACCATAACCACCATCATCGACGACTCTCAAAGTTGCTTTCATGAGTCCAGCATCGTTGTCAAGTCTGAAAAACACATTAATTCAAGAGATTCTTGAAAACATAGATAATCCTCGCCACTTGGTTGCATTTGCTGCCACATCGCAGCGTTTCTGTGATCTCGTGACTACTTCCCATATTGTGTACTGGAAGATACGCTGCGATCCGCGGCGCAAACTGTTATGGACAGAACTGTCCGAAAGTCCAGTTCTTGCCGCTCGCGTTCGAATCCTGGAGCTCGTGGCTGAGGATGAGGATACATCGATCGAGATGTTGATGCCTTCCTACACTATGCAGGACCACGCCACTCAACACAACGAGGACTCGGGAGACGAAGAAGTAAATTTTGATGAAAACTTATGTTCGTGGGGCCATAAAAACCAACTGTTGGAATGCATGGCAGCATTGGCAAAGGCTCTTCAACGAACGAAACGCCTTTTTCGGTTCTGCTGGTCGTTCTGGCCTGCCTCTGATGTAGGCTTTAACACGGTCTTCGAATCGCTCCAACACAATTGTCCACTGCTTCGCGAGCTTCAGGTCGAGTACAGCCAGGAAAACCTTCGTCAGTATCCATCGTTCTATCGAATCAGCACCCCGGTATGCTCTCTTTCTACCTTTATGAGCATATCACTAATAATAGTACGAAAGCTTTGGAAAGTATCAGAATTGACCAGCTTATCCCTTGTCATTGTCGAACAGCTTCCTAGAACTCATCATCAGCCACAGTATCTCGATCCACTAATGATCATCTTGCTTACCCGTTGTCCCAACCTCGAACAACTTTTTTTATGCCTTAAGGCATCTGTGGACGGATCGAGACCCATTCAAGCATCTCGTCTCCTAGCGGCAAAATGGCCACATCTCAAACGCCTATCTTTGTCTGGCCACCTTAAGTTATACAAAGAAGACGTTGACAAAAGGCCCAAAACTCGGGCTGCTTTACTAAAGCGTTTTCTCAAAAGCCATCCTAAGATCGAAGCTATATCCTTAAACCATGAGTGGCTTTCTCCCGTTCCTGGGGGTATATTTAGCTCTGACACGACGCCCAATTTGCGAAGTCTATCTCTCCTCCCCGATCGTGACCGTGGATCAATTCAAGGGATCATTTCTTCTGAACTTGCGGGGAAAATAACGCATTTCTCGGGAGCTTTGACAGTTGACTGCTTGTCGCTACTTTCTGAAATGAAAGCACTTTGCAGCTTGTGTCTTATAAACCCAGCGAACTATTCCCTGTTGGATGTCGCGTACTGTGTGCCGGATCTGCAAGGTCTATCCGTGTATATCCCTTCCACAAGTTGCTGTACCCATGTAAGCTCAGTATCTCTTTAATCTTCCCCAGCGCTCACGTATCTCGTTAATAGACAATCCTCGATATGCTCCCACATCTCGTCCATCTGTCGAGATTCAAGCGAATTACTCATCTTGCCTGGCTTTTCAATCATGTCGATACCACCACCCTCGAAGCCGAAGGCCTTCTGATATTAACCGCCGCATCAATTCCAAGCTTGATATACATCCAGGTTGCCGGTAATTATACGGACGATACCGACACCGGCTGGATAAAGCTACGACGTGATGCGTCTGGGTTGTACAATGGATTTATTTCTGTCCAAGATGCTGAGCGGCAGGAGCTTCAGCTTTGGACCTGGGGGGATTATTTTACGGGATTTGTTCCCCACTAGGTTGGAGCGCGATCCTTATATTATGTTTCGTGTCGTTTATTTTTAGGGTTGATTGTCCGATGATGTGAAATATGATACCACTGTCAAATTGTACTCACTGCGAACCTTTAATCCTCGTGATCCCAGCCGAGCTATTGATCACTTGCGGATCACGCAAAGCTTTTCTTGCGAAGCAGTTATTTGTATGAATAATCAAAATAATTTACAATTAAATTGCCGCTGGTCATCCCAGTCTAGCAATGTGCAATTGTTCCGACTACCGGACGTCAATTTTTAGGGCAGATTTCAAAATGCAACAAATGTAATCTCCGACATTCATTTACTGCGGTCTTTAGCAAAGATAGAAAATGTATATCAAATATCACTATATACTTACATGCTGGCATCCAAAAAAAAAAAAAAATTTTGAGGATGTGGAGCGCCGGTTTATTTGTACTGCATTGGCGTTGTGGATGTGGGTGGGTGGTTACAAGAAGCGGTGACTGTTGTCTGATCGCGATTGGATATTTGATACTGCCATGACTGAGTAAACATGTCTTTCCTGATATTGACCATGTCTAATGTCTTTACACAGATTGACTCGAAATCATCATCCCTTGGACTTGGAAAGTTATTCATACCTATATCGCAACTTACCCTTAGACATTGTTCGTCTCATTTTAGAGTGGGCAGCCAGAACAAGGCACACTGGATCGATACTTTGTCGTGTATCCAGTGTCGTATTCCGATGGACGGTACCCGTCTCATACCAGACTGTTGTTCTTAGGGAGCCTCATGACGCACGATGCTTCGATGCCGCCATCGACTCCATACGCGGTGAATACTACTTTAATGCAGTTCGAAATATATCATTGCCACGGTATGGTCAGCCACCCAGTCTCGAAAAATGTACTCGAATAAAGAGCATTGCAATTTATGCCTACGATGCTATTGCAAACTACACTCTGTCATTAAACCTCCCAAAACTTACCCACCTCACCATCTATGACCAGTCCCGATATTTCCTGTTGAATGGCCCTTTGTCACGTGGCCTGACACATCTCGCCGTCTCACAGCAATTCATGCTGTTAATTCGAGACTTAACGTTCATCCCCCTTCCAAACCTCACCCACTTCGTTACACCAGTCCTCACAAACGGCGGCCCAAACTGCGAAACCATCTACCGCGGAGTATTTACCCAACTCCACTTATTTCCGAAATTACGGGTTATTGGTCTTATGGTATTCCGAGTTGACTCCCGAGAAGCTGTCCCCGATACTAAGATTTCTCGTCGGGCGGTGCTCAGAATAATCGGCCTAGAGGACGATGTACGAATAGTTATGTTTCCCAGGCGGATTATGGACGAGCATGACTCGTGGCAGAATTTTTGTGTTGGAGAGCAGGACGTGTGGGAGTTAGCTGAGCGATTGTTGCTTTCCCGGGTTCGGGAGCTACCCCCAGGCGAGCTATCTTGATAAAGACGTTGATTCGGTGTCGTGACTAGTGACATCATTACCCTGCCATTCACCATGCGCAATCGTAACTGATAGACATTGACAATCTACCTTCCTCACCGGCAGTATAATGACATCCCATAATTGTCCACTAATCTCAGCCATCCTATAGTAGTATTTTTTCCATCCTATATTATTCCTGCATGTCATTGTTAAAGTCTGTATCAATACGAAAACCTTGCATCGGATTATTAAATATATTAATATTTACAAGGCAGGGATAAATTTTGCCACAAGCGGGTAGGTAGTGTGCATAGGTTATGGCGTAATCCTTGTTTTTGACATGGAGAGACTCAAGGCGCTTTAAAAGGCTATCCAAAGCGTGAAGGTGGGCACGAGGAGGGAGGGGAAGGGAGAGCAATGGTACGGGTGATGACCTTGGCTTCTGAAGGGGCTCCCTGGGAAATAGGCATAGGTACCGCATATGGAGACTCGAAACCTTCTGGGGGGCTTCTGTCAAATGCATTTACATCAAAGACATACCTTCCTGCATTGGAAACGTCCTGTCAGTTATATGGCTTGGTGCGAGAGTGATTTGGATGCATTGTTGACAGACACTGCTCAAGTTTTTGCCTAGTGTCTTCGTGGAATCCAAACCAGAAGTAACGGTCACGGTCTTCAGAAGTGATGACATTTTTGGACAGAAGGTAATGAGGGACTTTGTACTGTAAGTGCAAAGTATCTTAACGGGGAATGATGTGTACAAAACTGACTCTATTTTGAGAACTTGAGAGACTTTATATACGTTTAAAAACTATGGGTGGCGCTATGACAAGATCGCAGTGTAGGGAGTCTCACTCCCTTACAATATACCATATCACCTTGGGTGATCCATCACTGCACAGGTGATCATTCGCATGACGTAGAAAAATAAATTTATCAAAAATCCTAAAGTAAGATCAGCTCTAATAATTTGGTGAATAACGGTAAACCTAGGGCAGGAGCTGAACTCGTCAGATAAACCCCTGGACAATGACCCGTGCAGCAACTGGACGAGCCCAACAGAAACGAACCATGCCTCGAGTACTTGCATGCGGGGAATATCAATGCGGCAGCTCACGGTTTACTGTGAGTCAAATGTCGTCCATCGTGTGCAAAGTCTATGAATTGTCGGAGTGACATATGATCGATGATTTGACAGCGAGTTGAGAACTCACATAACGCCACGCACGTCCTAACTTTTATTTCATACAACACAGATATCGTACAATGTAACTCGTCACCGTTATGATCACCGTTATGACCTATGACTACAGATTAAAATGCTCGAGGGAGAAACCCATAGAAGAATCCCCCCCAGCTCGACATCTTCAGCTTCTCCCACTCACGCTTGTCCATCCGTTTATATCCTGCTAAATTATTCTGTGGCCCTCTATGCAATTCTATCCAATGATTGTCTATGTCACTCCCAGATAGTTCCACGTAGCGTAAATTAGGCATTGTCATTGCAACCAATATCAGAAGTCCGTGGCCGTCGTGTGTAGTAATATCGACATCTGTAAAAAATCCCCCCAGGTGCGTGAGGTGTTGAAATGGCGTTAGAGGCTTGACATATGACATCAGGGTTTTAACGGCCTACAAGAGTCGAATCATTTTAGTAGCGGCTCCCAGAGAAAACGCGCACCTGTTCGCTCTTTTGTCCAAATGTGAAGATACACGACAGTCGTTTGATATTGGGTATGAGTTTTGCCAGACTCATCAATGTGATAGCATCGGGATCCATCACGTTTATGCTTTGCAGGGATTTAAATTCTCGAACAACTCGCAGGCACTTCCCGGTGAATGCTATAGAGACATGAGTCAGCCGTCTAGCTACATCTGGGTGGATGACGCCTGTTAAACCCTGAGGGCGCATTTGAGGTGCCAAAGATAAGGACGTTAGATTCGGTGTCGTGTTGATATTGAAGCATCCTTCCGGCACCGCGGAAACATGTTCGTATGGAATAGCCAAAGCCTCTAAGAGAGGATGCCGTGACAGGAAATTCATGAAAACCGCAGCTTTCGCGGTGTTATCGGTCGCAATGTTATATTCGTACAATTGGAGTATACCAGTGATGGTCAGACGTCTCAGCTTTGGCCAGTGCGCCGAAAGGAGCTGTGGGACTGGAAATGGCGCCATGCCTTTCAGGTTTAACTCGAGGTCTTCTAGATCTGGGCTTCGCGCGACTAGGACATCCATGAGGGAAATCACATGATCGGGTAGATATTCGCAAATTTCTTCTAAGATTGACATGCTGCAGCTGGTAAGGTTACTGATTCTCCACAACTAAAATTGATTGACATCACTGATTAACCCCACAAGGATCAAAAAGGCTACGCACCGGCTCACTAATCCGGCTAAATGAAACCGCTTCGCGATTTGGAGTGAGAAGGTCTTGTAAATATTCAATCTGAAGTTCGTGGAGGGAAAGACAATTATTCGCGACAGCGGTTGCCACAACGTGAAAGCCTAAGTCAGGTTTAAACCGCGTGCCCCAGCAAAACCGCTCAAGGCGTGTCATGACACGCAACGCATCTGCCAAAACCACCATACGATTTGATAACTCCCTATTGTCGTCCCATGAACATTGTTCCTGCTCATCTAGCATATCGTCATTACAGGGTAAGTCAGGAACATGGATCAAGTCCCCGGCCGCTTCCATCACGAGTTCTACCCTTCGTATACGCGCCGCCAAGTGAGGATTCTGCGACAATTCTTTCCACATGTGCTTGCGTCGGGGATCGCATATAATCCAACGAAAGTTCATGTGAGACTGAGGCCCAAAAACGATCTCATTGAAGATACGAGAAGTTAAAGCGAGCGCCAAAAGGTCCCTAGGATGATCAATCTCACAGAGAAGTCGATCTAACGTTTGGTCAGGTAGATTCGCTAACGTTGCTGAAGGTTGAGGAGGCGGAGGTGATGATTCTGCCATGATTGGTTGAGTGGTGAGGTGTGCGATGCTTAGTTTGTCTTATATAGAAAATAAGTGTCTGCGCTTCAGCCACCTTGAATACTTCCAATTTCGGTTAGTGGGACACAATTACGCAAGAACTCACACGATCATTGTTCGGGCCTCGAGGCCAAGGACAAAAACTTCCGAACGCTTTGGGTCATTAAAACAAGCGGCCTTGTATTATATGTTTTCCAATGGGTATCATGGTTTGTTCAGACTGTCGTCTATTGTGTGTAGGTTGTACAATAATTGACACTTTTGCTCAATTTGTCTTTTACTTCTCGTCATGGTGTAAGTGTCAAGCCTCTTATTATTGTCTCCCGTCAACTTTGAGATGGAAGCACTGCAATCTTCAAGCTTCTGTTGACACGATTCATGGAACACCCCTCCATCTTTGCTCGGATCACAGGTGGCGTTGTTCTTTACGGTAGTGGTTTAATGGTACAATCCGGAAATGAGTTGGTAAAGCTTTCACCTTGTAAGGTAAAGGCGACAACAAGAAGCTAGTCAGATGAGCAGCTAAAGGCAAGGGAACACGTTGCTACATTAGAAGTGTCAATATCTGGCATTTTGTAATACTCGCAGGAAACCACTAGTGTTTGTCCAAATTCCATGCCATTTGACACATTGCAGACAATCCAAACCACGAAGGTGTGCCAGTGTACTTCTTTTGAGTTGTCAAATGTCCATTGATAACATTTGAAAATATGATTGGGGAATAATCCCCCTAGGGGAGAACTTTGAAAGACAACAGAATGCATTTAGACATATATCCCTCTAATAATGTTCTAACAATGTAATGAGAATAGGCATTGTATAGTAAGCAGTATTATTGTCAGTTTGTAATTAGCTATCTTCCCATGGTGCTAGATTTACTATAGTATTTAATGGAATTGTGGAGTCTGGGCCAGGTGCATTCTTGACAAATCATCATGGGAATCTTGTTGAGTCTAAAATGTCTGGAGATTGGTGATGGGATTTAGTAGAAGTGCTGATAATATATAGTTATCTTGACATCCATTATTATAACATATTAAGAACAGAGTCCACAAGGTGTATTCTAGGAATCTGCAGAGTCTGGTGGCAAATAGGACTTGGCTTCAGCTTATGTGCTGAGGGTGGGGATCTGGGCACAGAGCCTAGCATAAGATTACACATGACTGGATGGATAAGGTAAGTAGCTCAGATAGATGCACTAAGTTGCTGAATTGTGAAAGTGGGTTTCAAGTTGTGTGGATTTACCTGCTGTAGTTGCTACTAGTAATACCACCAGGTTTTTCATTGCACATTCATCGGGAACTTCTTGCACCCTTTGAGAAAGGATCTTTTAGCTGAGAAGAATGGACATCAACTGATTTTTATACGATAATGTAAAAACGACACCGAAGGCAAGGTTTCAAAGGAAGGTTATTTTAGTTTCTCTCCCTTCCCTTAATCCTCAATGGCCGTGGGGAACGAAAATACACCATGGGGATCATAAACTTGTTTCAATCGGTGCAACTTTGGGTAATGTGGACCGTAATACAAGTGCTGCCCTGTATTTAAGTCAGAATTCGAAGCTCATCATAGGAAGAGGTCAAAATCGACTAACACTGCGGTAGTCGATCATCCGCGTAATTTGGGTAAGCACTTGGTTGAACCAGGTATAAGAACGGTCGTGCGGTGTGATTCTCAGTGTCAACTCACCCATAGTCCCAATCAGGGGGGCTGTTATCGATGACGCTCTGAACCATCGCTAAAATTTCGATCTCAACCACAATGTATAGCTAAACAGTGTAGAAACATACACACCATCCATGAATGGGAATCCAGAGTCGGGAAATGGCGGTAGGCGCAACGGTGATGAACCATAGAACTGCATTGTGAACAGTGAGCTTCGATGCGCAAATGCAGTCGCATCGAGAGGAACGGCGTTGATAGCCGAATGACTCCCTCCGTATAGTTCAAGTTCGACATCCCACACCTTTACATACGGTACTGTCAAGTTAGTTTCACCACCGGCAGAAAACCCCACTTACCAGGTCTGTGTCAAATCCTTCCTCTGACATGTATTTTACAAATGCATCTCTCGCCCTCTTATCCATAGGCGAAGCCTCAGGCGTCATGACCGACTTAGCATAAAAAGTATCATTGAAGTCTGGGTTGCTGGTGTCTAACGTTCCCAAGAATCCCATGTGGGCTAATATTTCGAGCCAGGTTCCCGTTGTGAATAATACGGAGCCTGGGGGTGGTAGAGTACTCAAGAAGGGAGAAATTGTCAGGTTGACTTCGTTCGAAGGCCCATGATACACCGCACGCAAGGCCATAGTTATACTCCCTCTTGCGGGGCCCTTGGCGAATACGATCTCAGCGCCGAGTTTGGCCGGAATTCCGGAGATGACAAAAGATTGGAAAGATTGGATACTTTTCGATCCCTGATCTGCAGTGAGATTCCAGGCCATTTCGATTGAAGTTACTGTGGGTGGCATGGGGTGCGTCTGGAGCATGAGGGAGGTTGTTATTCCAAAGGACGATCCGGCGCCGCGAAGCGCCTGTATTGAAATACAATTAGAGAGAAGGGATTTAAATGGGGATAAACATACCCAGAATAAGTCGGGGTTATTGGACGCCGAGGTGGAAACAATACTCCCGTTGGCGAGGACGACTTCAGCACCCATGACGGCGTCAAGCGTAAGTCCCCACATTCGACTCGCAAAACCATACCCGCCATGCGCTATCGGAAGAATTAAGGCACAGTCAATATTCGTTTCAGGTTTGATCTGATATACGATACGTACCCGCGTGTCCTCCTACCCCAACATATGTACACACGCCGTGAGGTATCGCCACACCTTCCGCTCCCAGTGCGAGTGCGACTTGCCCAAGGCGATTCCCGGGTTCAATTTCAGCGATAGTTTTGGAAGAATCAATTGTAACTGCTGTAAAATTCCGCATATCAATAACCACACGGCCAGACTTGCCGCCGAGTGAGTTGGCAATGTAGCTGTGCTGAGGCGGTTATTAATAATGCTAGAAGAGCAAATGACAATAACTTCGACCCACACCACCACTGCGGGCTACAACATCATAATTGTTTCGAGTTGATACTTGAAGAATTTGGGAGACTTGTTGAGGAGTCGAGGGAAACGTGAGTGCGGATGGGTGGAAAGCATCCGTGAACCGGAGATTGTCTAGAGTGCAGTGGACCAGTATTAGAACATGCGGAGTAGTGTAAAGGATTTTGGAACTTACAGGGTTTCGTTATGTTTGCATACAGCTCGTCGCCGGGAAATATCGCATTCACTGGCAATGCTCTGAGATCGCTACGCAAATCCGCAAGGACTGTCGGCGTCAGCGTGATACTCAACACCAAGAAAATTCCACGGAACCAAGTCATTGTCGCAATGGAATGTATTGTGAACGTCCCTTGCATATATATATATATATATATATGGGAGCGAATGACTTGCGGGCCGCTTGATCCGGCGTCAGAAGGCTTTTGAGAGCTTGAAACCGCGGCGAGAATGCTGCTAGTAAGGCACTCGCCAGCATGTGACGTATACTTGAAGCTACTAGTAAATGGGACAACACAGAAGCATGCAATACATCTAAGTTACCAATTTGAAGGCCCGGGATGGTGGGTGTTTATTTTGCAATTGGATCAGTCATGCAGTACAGTCTCGGTTTTATGTAGAATGGAGTTCATGATGCGCACAGGCCACTGTCCAGTCGAGCCGATCACCCACACAAAGATATTATCTCCAGATTTGCTCTGGTTCACCCAAAGATTGCTATCAATAGGACCGCCCACTACATATTTTCCCCAATGGATTTCGTAGGGATTTTTGTACAAAGTATTTGTCTCCCGATCTTAACAAACTTTGAGAGCAAGATGTAATGGAGCGTGTACGAATTTGATTTGAAATTCTTTGTCGTTTTGAACGTCGTTCCACATAATAATATTCTTCATTCAAAAGAGATTATGGTAGTCCCTCAGCATAGTTCGTCGTCATTTAGCTAGTCCAAATGCCCAAACTTTCTGGATGCACGTCATCCACGTGGCGTGATGCAAGGTTAGGGCACTGTGCGTTTAGGTGGGACAAGGGCATTCAAGTCGTACTTCAACGTTCAAAGCTTTCAAAGCCTCAAGATGCAGGATGGGCTTATTCTCCATGATATCAAGCAATATCCCCAGGATTATCCAACATGTTCTACAGAGAAATCTGTAATCCATCAATCAATTTTACAGCATCGTACCGAAATCGGCGTCATTGAGGCAAAAATAGCTGCCATCGAGTTGGAACTCAACTCTGCTATCCAGAGACGAAATCAGATCCATACATCGTGTAAAGTTGCAGAATCCCTTGTCGCACCCATACGAGCAGTGCCGGTCGATATTCTGCAGAAAATATTCCTTTACAGCATCCCACACATTCCAGCATCTTCGATAGATGGCACTCGGAATTTTGAATTCATCCCACACGGTTGGACTTATCCGGACCGCGTGCGTGCAAATATCATGTCGGTTTCTCGTCACTGGCACACCACCGCACTTTCAACACCAGCCGTCTGGTCCACTGTAATTCTTTCCTCTCGTCACTCTTTCCGTCGTTATTATCTCGAACCCCTCTTCTCACGGTCCAAGGATCATCAACTTGACGTTTACATGCGACCTCAAATATCAATAGGGCAACCGAGCGACTTCTTCGCATCTTGGCAGGAGTTCAAGGCGGTCGTGGCTCTTATCAGATCCCACATGGCCAGGATCAGGATCCTCGCCGTAGATTCGAGATCAAGTGCTGTTCAAGCCGTTTTAAGGGAATTGTTTTCGGCAGGTGCTCCCACTGATATGAAAAACCTGCTCACGTTCGGTGCACTTGAATCGAATGTTAGTGCAGGATATAGTATTCATTCTCCTTCCGAACTGAGTCACGGAACGATCAATGCACCTAATCTTTTCACTCTTACATTATCTCCTGCATCAATAACCTTCTTAGAAACATTCACACCGCGTTCTTTAATTCAGTTGGAGCGGATGACGATTTCCACTCTGTACTGGTGCTTCCCGCCTAACATTGACAGGCTGTCACTTTGTCATAAGCTGAGATATTTATGTTGGAGGGATGTTGGGGGTGTATGTAGACGGACAAACATGCCAAAAAGTGTGTTTCTTCCGTCATTGAAGGAGCTTGAATTGGTTACCATCAGCCCTAACTATATGATCCCCTTCTTGAGAAGCCTTGATGCTCCGGAGCTCGAGTCACTGGACTTCCGAACAACCGGGGCTAGCAGCCATCCATCCATGCCTCATCCAAACGGTGCGGACGTTATTGTAATGTTTTTACCAAAAGTACCTCGCATCCAACACATCTTACTTACTTCCATGTCATGGATTGGCCGTTCGGTGGAGTCCGCGACCCAGTATCTCACTCTCCTCACTTCTGTAACTGTTACCGATTGTTGTTTGGACGCTACGTTTTTCAATACCTTTCCGGTAGCGTCCAATCATACGCTTGAACCCCTGAGACTGTATATTAACCCCACCCAATTTCTCATAAAACGACGTGAAAATCCAGCTTTACCACCTCCCTGAAACGTCGGAGATTAGAGAGGAGATGTCTAACATTGCAAATAGAAAGGGAGGTCGTCGAGCCATGGCTGGCACATGGATCAGTACGGATTATATTTGGGTCGCTCCCAGTGGGCATGGAATGAAGTGTGCTTTTTGTGCTTTGGACATTAGTTTAGGTGTCAGGGACATCACAGGAGTATTTACCTTTTAGAACTCCACTTTCCTGTTCACCAAACCGTGGCAATATAAGATTCCCGGAGTAGACAGAATGGACTTGTGAATTTTCATCATGATTAGACACCGTAAATTCTGAAGATTAGATGATTTTATTGATCTCGAACTGGATCTCTGCCTGAAGGAACGGAGTATGGTATTTCTCGGAATCCAGCTCCTTTCAGGTAATAACTTGGATTGAGCACACTTGATATAATGGAGCTTTCAGCGCCTTATCTCCAGCCCCCGTGTGCCGGGACCAAGATAAAAGTTTTCCTAATTCAGGAATCTCCAGGTCCTGCGCGGATTCTTTTGCGATTTGAAAAGATCCTATGGCGGTAAGAGGATGTGAAAAGATATATACTGGACAAAGATATACCTCTAGTTGTAATGGCAGATGAGCCTGAGCTAGTTTCGACTCCTATGGCATTGATAAATATTCGTGGGTTTCACCATAGAATCCCTAGAAAGCCCCATCCCATTTGGAAAGACATTGCAATGAGCACACCTGGGCCATCTATTTTTCCCCGAATCCTCTATTCAATTCCCAACGAAAATGCCCGGTTCTGCAATATTTGCAGTCCTAAAATTATATCATGTCATTTCTCCCAACAACCTCTATTTGCACAAGGAAGCAGTATGTAGACATGCCTTGGATTCATTCGGGGCGGTACATTGAATTTGCAGGAGTAAGCGGCCGTATTAAAGGGCTTAGAAGCTGTAGCACTCACACTACATTTTCCATTCTTTTTTTCCACTATTCCAAATCAGTGTCACCAATTTATCCAAAATGGGAAATGAGAATCACTTTCAGAAACTAGGGGAGGAGAATTACAGCATATGGTATGTTTACATGAAAGTGCTTCTTGTTCACAGAGAAGTTTGGGACATTATTGATGGTTCAGAAACTCATCTCATGAATTACTGCCTCATTGATAGGCACTTAGTGAAAGCCCATTGTCAATTGGGCTCACAGGCAGATCACACAAGTTGACAGGACTACAATGTATTGTCTAGAACTGAGATGGGATACAGGATGTTGCAGTGTATGGTACAGAAGGAACATTTCCTGGGCTATATATACTGTGATCATGTGCTAACAGAACTAAAGGTCTGTACACATCTGTTATGACCGGAATTCCCACCAGACTCCAGGCACTAACTTATACACACCTGCACCCTATACACACCAATTGTCAGTTTACTGGAATTCCCGCTGGACTCCATACATCAGACTTGTCTACATTCAACTTCGTTACATCATGTATCAGTCACTGAAATACCCACCGGACTCCGTCCCTGTCTATGTCCAACCTTGTCCCATGCATCAGTCACTGGACCCCACTTGGAAAACCCGTCATCCCTCTAACAGAGCCCCATTCCCATTTTAGTCAAATGACCTGTCACGATTCAGACTCTGCCCCTGCTCTGTTTCCCGTTATGGTTTATGATTTGTCACGATTCGGACTCTGCTCCATTCCATCCCGTTCCTAACACCAAGTTTGGTGTTTACTATTCTCATTTTATGTTTTGCTAGTTTCGTTTCATTATTACTGGATTTGGTATGTCATTCATTCCACGGTGTTAGGATACGTACAGGGCAGGTTTCCAGAGAAACCTGTGGGATATCCAGTAGGACTTGGCTTCAGCTTATAGGCTGCACCCTCGCTAGATTGTGTTGTCCAATTTCAGATGGATGGACAGGAATCCTGGGGAGTCTGGGTGGGGGTCGTGGGTCGAGGGGTCGTAGGTCGGAGGTCATGGGTCATGAGTCGAGATTGGTGAGAGAGATAGATGCGCCGGAGCCCGTGGGCTCCGACTAGTGTGAGCGGTGTGATTCAAGTAGGGTTTTAGAGTGGAAAATGTATTAGATTACTGGGGGGAATCTAAGCTGATTTTCTGACTGGATTGTATGTACAACATCTGCCAGTTTAAATAGACCATGGAGTGAATGTCATACCAAATCCAGTAATGATGAAACAGAATGAGTAAAACATAAAATGGGAAAAGTAAACACCAAATTGGTGTTAGGAACGGGACGGAACAGAGTGGAGTCCGAATAGTGACACATCATAAACCATAATGGGAAACAGAGTGGAAGCGGAGTCCAAATCGTGACAGGTCATTTGACTAAAATGGGAATGGGGCTCGGTTAGAGAAATGATGGGTTTTCTGAGTGGGGTCTGGTGACTGATGCACAGGATGAGGTCAGACATAGACAGAGATGGAGTCTGGTGGGTTTTCCGGTGACTGAAACACAACGTAACGAAGTTGAATGTAGACAAGTCTGACATACGGAGTCCGGCAGGAAGTCCGGTAAACTGGTAATGGGTGTGTATAAGTTAGTGCCTGGAGTCCGGCGGCAATTCTGGTCGTAACACACGGTCTATATAGTCTGGCAGATGTTGTACATACAATCTGGTCAGAAAATCGGCTTAGATTCCCCCCAGTAATCTAATACATTTTCCGCTCTAAACTCCTACTTGAATTACACCGCTCATGCTAGTCAGAGCCAATGGGCTCCGGCACATCTATCTCTCTTATTTATCTCAACTCCCGACCTCTCGACCCATGACCTCAGACCTACGACCCCTCAACCCACGAACCCCACCCGGACTCCAGGATTCCCGTCCGCCTGTCTGAAATTGGACAACACGATCTCACGAGGGCACAGCCTATAAGCTGAAGCCAAGTCCTACCAGATATTCCACGGGTTTCTCCGGAAACCCGCCGTGTACATACCCTAACAACATCAGACTGGGGTGCCAGGCTTACACCCTTCCCCAATTTTAAAAATAAACCCACTATTCTAAATAACTAGAACTAAAAAGTTCATGCATGCAAGGCTGGGATGTCACACTCATGTCCATCCCTGCACAAAAACCAACCCACCACCCCAAATTCTATCCTTTTGGACAGTCTTCATCAATGTGGAGCTTCAGACAGTGGAGTCCATGAACCTGGCCCAGGAAAATGCACAATGATGACAGAAATTGATATCAGTAGGAAAATAAAACAAAACAAAGGGAGATCCAAAATAATGGCTTCTAATCATCAAATCTTCAGATAAAACTTTCTCCAAAATGCAGGTGAGTATTTGGAAAATGAAGGATATCCAATGGTCTGAGAAACAAACAGTTACAGCATCAATGTTAAGATCTAAGCTGTGAAGAGGGGAAAAGTGCTAGTTGGGGGGCTGATGATAGGAAATGAACTAATCAGGGGGCTGACAATAGAGATGTTAGATGTTGTGATGAGTCACATTAGTTACAGTTTGTGTACCTATGTGTGTCCATAGTTAAACTCTATTTAGTGTCTGTGTCAGTGTCTGTGCACTTCTGGTGTACCCAGTCTAACATCAGCATGTATTAATAATTACTGATTTATCTGTGAAACATCGCACTTATTTTTATTCACGGGATAAATTAAGTCTACATGATTAAGATCACACCTAAAAGCCGGAATGATTGGCAAGCAGGGGTGTGAAAGAAGTAAGCACTTTATCCCGACTTCAGAACGTCGCTAGTAGTGATAAATCACAGTTTCGAAGTCATCAAGCATGGAGATCAGTTATTACAATCGATGATCCTCGGAGTAGCGTTGACAGGCATACTCAGTATCAGAAGTATTACATAAGGAAGTCACATTCACATGACAGTAAGCGCAGTGCTTGAGGCATCTGCGAAGTCTCTCAAGTCTAGATCAAGGTAGGACAATGGAGAGTCGGCGCGACCAATAACGATGAAACAATTCCACATCATCCATAAAGGAGACTTTCGAAACAATGTGTACCCAGCGCAAGGTCACTAGATGAACAAAAGAACGATTCAGGAAATATAATTAGTGGGGTTGATGGCTGTGTGAATGGGGCTGTGTTTTGGCACTAAAGTCGAAGATCGCCCTTTCGGGCGGTTAGGGACTTGGTTGGTGGCAGCATCTAATTATACTTAGCGGTGGTTTGTAAATGAACTAACCGACTGATACTTGTGACTTGATTCGCAGTTCAACTTCTACAAAAAGTCACCATGACATGCGTCGCCAATGCCGGTCCGATGCTGGGCCCTGTATTATTATAAGATGGTAGACATGCGCAGGAAGATGACAGCAGTCCCATTGTCATCTACCCATGACTGACGAAGACATACCAACAACCCTGCGGTCCAAAGGATGGAGACGACAGCAGAGGAAGAATAGAGAATCTGTTCAAGCCCCTGAAGTATCCCGGAGCAGCTCGCATATCTACAAACAAGAGCCGTCCCGAGCAGGAATCTTCGTGACAGAGAAGTTCGCCGAGGCAACTAAGAGATGTGAAGCTAAAGTGAAGGCAATTGCAGCTGAGTGTCGCAAAAATAATCTCAAGTTCCGGTGAGAAGATGTGCCGTTGGAAGATTGGGATAGGAAGTGTTACTGACAATTTCTCTAACTAGCGACCCAGAATTCAACTTAGCCGACGACAAAGAGCTTTGCCTATATTCTTTGGACGTGTAAGTCTTATGCTTACAACACAATTATATCTGCTGTCCCAATACTCCCTCGTTTGATTTCAGAGAAAATGAGGATTGGATTAAGTTCAAGGCTGCTGCTGATGTGTTGAGGGTACCGCAGATCTTTGACGAGCCTCAATTTATGATAAATGGCGCACAATCAAGTAATATAGAACAAGGCATCTTAGGGGATTGTTGGTTCCTCTCAGCATTGACTATGTTGTCGTCTATGTCGGGGTCGGTAGAGAAGATTTGCGTAGCTGTAAGTGGAACTCGTCAATACGATACCACTACCAAAGATTCTTGAATGACAATGCGATATTCAGAGGGACGAAAAGGTGTCGATGCCCCAAGATTGACATCTTACCTTTGCTGACGATGTTGGAACCCAATCAGGTCGGCGTGTATGGATTTATTTTCTGTCGCGACGGAGAGTGGGTAGATGTTATTATTGACGAGTGAGCCTCGCTGTCATAAATTCATAGCCTGAATATTTAACCTTGACCACCCTAGCCAACTATTCACCGCGGTTTCCAAATACGAAGCTATCTCTGAAGAGGTTAATAAGGCGTCTTCTGTCAAGCATTCCGGTTGATTGTCTCTTCAGGGTAAAAATCTGTTCCATAAAGACAAGGATCTCTTTCAGAGGATTTCCCGGAAAGGACGTAAAACATTGCTTTTTGCTCGTTCTGCCCAGGAAAATGAAACCTGGGTGTAAATGACCTATCATTCTGTAACTAATGGGGGTCGCTCACATCTAATTTTCCACAGTCCTCTGATTGAGAAGGCGTACGCTAAATTTCACGGCGACTATGCGTCCTTGAGTGACGGGTATTCTTCCGAAGCCATGGAGGATATGACCGGGTTTGTTTTTTTGTACATCATGACTTCCATTCAGGAGGCTAAAGTCACTGCTTAGGGGTGTCTCTGACATTTTTTATGTCAATGTCAGTATGATCTATCACTTCACGTATAAACATCGATCCTCCTTTTCATTTCAGGATATCCTGGACCCGGACGCATTCTGGGACAACGATCTCAAGCGTGTTACGAAAGATAGAGTATTTAGCTGTTATATGAAAAATGATGATGACTCCGACTCCGATTCCGACGCCGACGATTGGTCAGCACCCAATGGACAAAAGACTATTGACGGTATTTCATCAACTGTTTTCTCTGATTTTCCTGGAGCCTGATTGCAGAGACAGGGCTCTACACCAGCCACGCATACGCCGTCCTCGGGGCCCTCGAGTATAAGCGTAAACGATTCCTGAAAATACGCAACCCTTGGGGTCATAGCGGATGGAATGGCCGTTGGAGCGATGGCAGTAAAGAGTGGACAGAGGAATGGTTACCACTCTTAAAGGCCATTAACCATCGTTTTGGAGACGACGGTTGCTTTATAATGGAATATACAGATTTTCTGAACACCTGGCAGTCCGTCGAACGAGTTAAACTGTTTGATAACACCTGGATTCAGTCTGCGCATTGGCTAAATGTCAAAACGCGACCGCTCTCTGGTGTTTGGCAATATGGAGATCTATCGTGTAAGTTTTCCCCGAAATGTTTAACAGGAAGCTGATCGATCACCGTTGAAGTTACATTCGCTATAAATAAGAGCACACCGGCTATCATTGTGCTCTCCCAGGCGGATCGCCGTTTCTGGGACTATTTTGCAGGGCCGTTCACGTGGTCGTTTGATTTTATATTATTCAAATATGGCCAGAATAATGTTGTAGCACGCTCTCGAGTCTCCATAACCAAAAGAAGCGTGGCCATAATGACGGATTTGGAGGAAGGGGATTACTTTGTCCATGTATGTATATGATGCTAACTGGTCATAACGATGGACCGATGGACCCAATAGGTGAGGTTAGACCGCATCGACTCCATCAGAAGAGATGGTACGAAACGTGCAGCCTACGAGCGGAAGATGGGACGAGTTCAGTCACAATTCGCGCTCAGCCATAGTATGGCGGCTAACTACCGGTATTTAATCGCAGCTTTTATGCCATGCCATGACACCCACATTAGTGCTTGCTTCAGGGGTTCTTCACCTTACATGGTCATTCCCGAGGAATATTTTTCAGGGGGTGATCTTTTGAAGCTGGAAACCGACAATTACGAGGCGGGGATGAAGAAACGGCGAACAAAGAGGGATGCCATCTTTCGGCGTCATAATCGGTCCCATACCGACGGCAATATTGTCCCCTCTGATGGTTATCGTAGAAATTTGCGTTTATCCCACTCTCCGGCCAGTAGTGAATACATCAGCTGTGACGAGGAGATTGATAGACTACCCCCCACCGAAGAGAAACACAAGGTTGACCACCTGGCCGACGATGTTTCAGACTCATACGGCCCCAAGGGATGGCGGTGCGACGGAAATGGTGGCAGTGATCCCTCCCGTCAAGACGTTTATCCTCACCACTGCAACTCCTGCGGCGTATACATCGCGGGTGTAAGGTGGAAATGCCACACTTGTTACACTAGTGGAACATCTGAACGCGAGTATACTGCTTATAATCTTTGTGACAGGTGTTATACCCGAGGTGAGAGAAGCGGACCACACAAGGTCGATCATCATATGATCCGTCTAGAGACACCTGATTGTAAGCCAGTCTGTTAAGCTTGGGTAATTCCCTGATTCCGATTATTTTGTGATTTTTCCTTCTAGCCAAGGAAGAAGTTTTCACAAGCTTTACTTGCAACGCCTGTGAACATAGTCCTATCATTGGTGTGTTATGGTGGTGCCTTGTTTGCAGTCACAGTTTCTGTGATGCATGTCATTCAAAAGGCGAGGACGTGCATCCCGAGCATAAAATGGTTAAAGCGGAAAATATGGACGATGCTGCCGTACTAATAGATCGTGTATGTATTAATTTTTGCACTCATTTTAGACGCTTATTCTCTCTTGATGGTACATAGCATAATTATAATTCCGATTATATCCTCCTTGGTTTACGGGTATTTACGAAGTCTCATACCAAGGTTAATATTGATGGACAGTTGAGACATGGGTCTATGCTTTCATGGGGGAAGGAGATGTCGACTGTGGGGACGAATTGAGGCATACTTATATATTTGGAATGTGAATGTAACATAACCCCTTGTGAAATGGACTGGCCGCTTGGTGACTAAGTTAGTTTTTTTTTACAGTCACCTGTATACTAACTTCAACAAATTTCGACAATGAAATCTACACCCTCCCCAAAATGTCAAAAAAAAGCAGCATTTTTCAGGCCCCTGGTCTTGTCGAGACGGTGTTACCCGTTGCAAGGTCCCAACGAACTTTCTATCTGGCGTGAAATTGATTCGTTCATGTCGTGAATTTATCTGCCCAGAGTTGAAGCCGCATATTCTCGTATGCAGCCTGAACCACACGCCAACGCCCAAGTGCAACCCTGACACTGACATTAACCTGTCTGGTCGAGAACGAGACAAGCTGTGGTGGGGTTGAAACGGTTGTTCAACTAACTGACGATGTTGCTGAACGACTTGGTGGCGGTGGGGGTTCGCTTCGCTTCTTCTTCAAGCCAATCACCTCCGTAGATGTTCTGGCTGCCCAATGGATGTTCTGGCTGCCCAATGGCTCCGGTTGCTCTTGAAAAGAGGCAAGTGGAGACTGCGCTCGGTGACTTCGCTGTGTCATCGTTTTGGGGGACAAAACCGAGTTGAGAGTCTTTTTAACCCTGTTGGCGAATCTCAGATCTTGACAGAGCAATCTGACACTGGAATCCATCAAGATGTTATCGATGCAATAGAGGCACGCGCAAGACATCGAGGTAAATGGTGGAGATGACATCTAGTATGATGGTATTTTCCTTGAGCCTTTTCTAACCCGCCGTGATGCCTTTAAAGAGGGAATTGAATTGGGAACAGCTGCTCTGCAAGGTGATCCTCTCTTAGG
This sequence comes from Hysterangium stoloniferum, assembly GCA_015178975.1. NCBI lineage: Eukaryota > Fungi > Basidiomycota > Agaricomycetes > Hysterangiales > Hysterangiaceae > Hysterangium > Hysterangium stoloniferum. Next base: position 536,592 of record WHVD01000025.1, read on the forward strand.
ACCACCCTTGGCCCTTATCGTGAATCCTCTCTGACTCTGGTTCTGTGGTTTGCCTCCCCACCGTTATTTCTTCTCATCGATTCCCCTTTGTGTCTGATCCACCGATTTCGAACTCGGATAGCGTCTTATCGTTTTGGAAAGACCTCCGGACACCCAGTGTCTTTATTAGGATATTTAAATATTTACATGTAAGTAATAGATCTGCATAATAAAATAAAAATTGATCAGTGGACGGCACGCGAGTTACGCTATTCCGGCTTCTTCTCTGGAGAGGGCGAATAGACTGCCCGCCGTTGATGAGGGAGAGGGGATGGGGATGGACAACGCTTCCTCTTGAGAGATGCTGTATCCGTATTGCCACTTGTTGAAGGAACATGTTTCTGTGATTCGGAACCTTGCTTATCTTCAATAATCTGGCCGAGTCCTTTGCAAACAGTGGTGAGGTTGCTAGGGGACAGGATTGCGCTGACAAGATGTTACAAGGAAGCTTCACGTTAACTAAGATATCTGCCAAATTACCAAGTTGTCAGGAAATAGTACAGAACCGATGGAAGGCTCAGGGCCACTTCTTTCCTGAAGTCGGTCCCATGCAGGTGATTTAATACAGCTATAAAATCAGTTATCAGTCATACTGGAACTTATGCAACCAAATGAATCAACATACAAAGTCAAATTCATCCCCAGAGTCCATAATGACATTTTCCACTTCAGATCCAGGGTCTGAACAGACTGATTCTGTCTCTTCTTCACCCAGCTGAACACTAGCACCCAAATAGTCATCACAACAGCCTTTCACATATCCCACTGCAATCAAGAGATGACCATTCAGCACTGGCGTGCCAGAGGGACAGCCCGACCCCGCAATGTCTTGGAGCCATGCTTGTGTAAGAAGTTCCCGTTAATGCAAATCCTCCTTTGTCGCTTTGAGCTCGTCGTCTTTCACTCGATCAAAAATGCCAGTCATTGATGGTTGAGTCAGGCTGCCAGGCGTCTGCACAGACCTTGGTCAGGCTGTGTAAGGTTCGGCTTTAGAAATAGCGTAATCCTTCGGTTTGAGCTCTTACGGGGGGGAACGCACGGAGCAGGACATGGCTCCAATTCGAAAAAGACTGTTTACCTATTTATGCTAGCAATAGTAATATAAACCCCCTAACAAAAAATAATAGAAATGAAACAGTGTAATGGATCGGAAATTTATCCACCCTCTCTTTTACCCCTTACCTCCTGAGACAGGGGCAGTAGCCCTGGTGCCGCCACCAAATCCGCTCCCGTTACAGGCTGTGTGACTTTGCAGAGCGCGGCCAGCCTGATGCCTCGGCTGGACCAGGCACCGGTTCACCTGCTGGGATTACGTAAGCCGGCACATTGTCGAGCCGGCAGGCATGACAGGATTTTCACTAGCATCGGTTATCCGACCTAACCAACCGTCCTAATATGCCCCGCATGTGTTGAGACGTCTCTGAAACGGCTGTGCCACGTAAAGTTGTATCGTATTCTCTCTTCAGGGCTATGAGCTACAAGTACATGTTGTGGATCCATCCCTTAAAGAAGTTATCAAATGGTTCTAATAACTTTATGTTATGTTTCACTCACCACATAACCCAATGCCTTCGGTTTCGTACGAAAATTTGTGTCTATTCATATGAATTTACGAAGGCTCGTCTTACTCAGCCGAGGCGATATTCTGCGAATTCGAGTCAAGTACGGTAGCTATCCATGACTCAGGATTTCATTTTGGCCACAAAGCTGCCGCTGTTCCGAAGGCAGACGGGAACACATCATCACGTGCATATCTGCTTCACCAAGGTGTGTTTTGCTAGCGAGTCATCAACGTTTAGTCCGGATGATATTGGTGCGACAAGGCGGGGCCGGAGAGTCACAGAGTCATAGTAAACAATAGTCAGGCTTCGTCGGAGATGGTGGTAAACAACGTTAAGCAGTTTCTTGTAGTTGTGTTCAGGTATAAAGTCAGCCGAACTTCGTTTCAAGTTGCATTTCAAACAGCCTAAACCCCGTGTGTAATCAGGAATCAAATCGTCTCATCTAGGGGCAGTGCTTATAATAACTTGACATCGGTTCAGATATTGGAAAGAAATTACCACCCTGCAATTGTACAGCGACACTCCCCACCTTGCATAGGAACGTTTCCCCTTGACCCCAGACAAGCCCCTACTTCATATTCATCTCATACAAGGTTTTTCACTATGGTGTAAGTTTTTCTCTTGTTGCTCGTGAAGATCAGAGCTCACTCTTGATGTAGGAATTTTACAGTTGGCAAGTAGATGCCCAAGGCCTTACCATGGCTCGATACTGACATATCGATTCACAGACCAGGTGCGTTCCCTCATGGACAAGCCGACAAATATCCGGAACATGAGTGTCATTGCACACGGTAAATTATGTTTTAATCGATGTAGGCATAGTCCTCATACCTTGCACCTATAGTCGACCACGGAAAATCCACACTTACCGACTCTCTTGTATCGAAAGCCGGTATCATTGCATCGAGCAGAGCTGGTGAAACGCGGTTTACCGATACCCGAGAAGACGAAAAAGAGCGTGGAATCACTATCAAATCCACTGCCATTTCCATGTACTTCCAGATTGGCAAGGATGACTTGGAAGCTATTGAACAGAAGACTGAGGGTATGCATTTTTCGTTGTAGCAGACCCTAAGACTAATGTAATCGCCAGGTGACGAGTTCTTGATCAATCTGATCGATTCCCCGGGACACGTTGATTTCTCGTCAGAAGTGACGGCTGCTCTTCGTGTGACCGACGGTGCTTTGGTTGTGGTTGACTGTGTCGAAGGTGTCTGTGTGCAGACAGAGACGGTACTTCGCCAGGCACTTGCCGAGCGTATCAAACCGGTCGTTATCATCAACAAAGTCGACCGTGCGCTTCTCGAACTGCAGGTCTCGAAGGAAGCTCTCTTCCAGTCCTTCTCCCGTACCATCGAGTCAGTCAACGTTACAATTTCGACATATCATGATCCAGCTCTTGGTGATGTCCAGGTTTACCCTGACAAGGGCACCGTTGCGTTCGGTTCCGGCCTGCACGGATGGGGATTCACCCTTCGTCAATTCGCTGGACGCTATGCCAAAAAGTTCGGTGTTGATAAGGACAAGATGATGGCCAAGCTTTGGGGCGACAATTTCTTCAACCCTTCCACAAAGAAATGGACCACACAGAGCATCGACGGTGATGGCAAGCAGCTCGAGCGTGCCTTCAATATGTTCGTCCTCGACCCTATCTTCAAGATTTTTGATGCTGTTATGAATTCAAAAAAAGACCAAACCAACATTATGCTGGAGAAGTTGGACATTAAACTCGCTGCCAATGAGCGTGATCTCGAAGGAAAGCGGCTTCTCAAAGCTATCATGCGCAAGTTTTTGCCTGCGGGTGACTCTCTCTTGGAGATGATAGTTATTAACCTTCCCTCTCCTACCACCGCTCAGCGTTATCGTGTCGAGACGTTGTATGAGGGTCCCATGGACGATGAATCTGCCATCGGTATAAGGGATTGTAATCCCAATGGGCCTCTTGTACTTTATGTCTCAAAAATGGTTCCCACATCCGACAAGGGTCGTTTTTACGCTTTGGGCCGTGTCTTCTCTGGTACTGTTCGAAAAGGACCCAAGATCCGGATACAGGGGCCTAACTACGTTCCCGGAAAGAAAGACGATTTATTTGTTCAGTCCATTCATCGTCCTGTCTTAATGATGGGTCGTTCCGTCGAAAGCATTGAAGACTGCCCTGCGGGAAACATTGTCGGTATCGTCGGCGTCGACAATTTCTTGCTTAAGAGCGGAACACTTACCAGCTCGGAGACTGCTCACAACATAAAAGCCATGAAGTTTTCTGTATCCCCCGTTGTACAGGTCGCTGTCGAAGTGAAGAACGCCGCTGATTTGCCGAAGCTCGTCGAAGGTCTCAAACGTCTATCCAAGTCAGATCCATGTGTCCAGACCTGGACTACGCAAACCGGTGAGCACATTGTCGCCGGAGCAGGTGAACTCCACCTGGAAATTTGCTTGAAGGTCATATCCACGTAAACTGTTGTCATTGTTGAGCTGACTAGTCCATTGCAGGATTTGGAGGAAGACCATGCTGGTGTTCCCCTTAAGAAATCTACCCCTGTCGTAGGTTACCGTGAGACTGTGAAGGCCGAGTCCTCGATTATTGCGTTGTCCAAGTCGCCGAACAAGCACAACCGTCTTTATGGAAAGGCTCTTCCGATTGACGAGGACCTCTCATTGGCTATCGAGGCGGGCAAAATCACGCCTGATGACGATTTTAAGGCACGCGCTCGTATCCTTGCTGATGAATTCGGCTGGGATGTCACAGACGCCAAAAAGATATGGTGTTTCGGCCCTGACACCACTGGTCCTAACGTCTTAGTTGATGTGACAAAGGGTGTTCAATACCTCAACGAAATCAAAGATTCGTGTGTCACAGCATTCCAATGGGCAACCAAAAAAGGTGTATGTGCTGAAGAGAACATGCGTGGTGTCCGATTCAATATCCTGGATGCTACCGTAGGTCCAGGTGTAATTTCCTCACTCCCCCCCGGATACTGACTATTGAGCGTTGGTTTTGTTACTTTTACAATAGCTACATGCCGACGCTATTCACCGTGGTGGAGGACAGATAATTGATGCGTGCCGTCGTGTCTGCTATGCGGCTTCGTTGCTCGCCACTCCGGGCCTCCAGGAGCCGGTGTATCTTGTCGAGATTCAATGTCCAGGAAATGTTATTGGTGGTATTTACAATTGTCTCAACAAGCGCAGGGGTCAAGTGTTCAGCGAAGAGCAGCGCCCAGGAACACCCATGTTCACGGTCAAGGCTTATTTGCCTGTCAATGAATCGTTCGGTTTTACCGCCGATTTGCGTGCCGCAACTGGTGGGCAGGCTTTCCCCCAAAGTGTATTTGACCACTGGGAGCTTATGGACGGCAGTACGTGACCTTCCGTGAACTAGGACAAGATTAACTTAGTACTTTCACAGCGCCCATTGAGAAGGGTTCCAAGCTCGAACGAATGGTTGTTGCCATTCGTACGCGAAAGGGTCTTAAGGTAAATATTTCCGGAATTTCTTTTTTCTCTACAGCTCAAACACTAATAAATATTTCTAGCCCGAAGTACCTGTTCTCGATAGCTATTATGACAGGCTTTGAATGGATAACGGATCGTATACATTTCTCGAATCTATTCTCGTAGTGTCCGATATTCTGTGTATTATCTGCCCACTAGTTGATTTGTATTGTACTTGCTCGAAGTAAACGATAGTCAGTGACCATTGTATTTTATGCTTCATTGCAGCTCAACGTTAGCCGGCCTGCCTTGGAAAGGACAAGGGGATGTTGCCATGAACACTAACAGAATGAGCTCAGGGCGGCGATGCCGGGAATGTGTTCCATTAAGTTTTCAGATACAGATTCAATAGTTGTATGGGCTCATTCCGGTACTTCAGGGTTTCTGACCGTGTCCGTTACATTTGCCTTATCTCTATTTGTTGTCTTCACTCCACCTCCTCCCTTTCACAGGCCCACTACCCATCTCTCGTAGGAGATGCAGTCCTTCGTGTCATGTCCGGATAACTCGTAATGCTCGCACCATTTGCTGTTACTCGACTTCACGACCTTTGCTTTTCGGGCAGAGTCTTGGACTCTGGTTGGATGAAGTTGTGCATACTCGGACATCACCCGTAGCTCTATGTCACCAAATGTCAGTTTGTCTTGTTCAACAGTGTTTACTACCGAAGATGTGAACACGATCCACTCGGAGGTTTTGGGTAGGCTGTTTAGGAGAGTGAGTGCTAGGATTTTTGAATCGATGGTGAACTTCATTCAGGTCAGTAGGGATTCAATGGTGCGAAGTCCTGCGATGAAATCTGAGGGGGAAGACATTCCATCCCAAGTGTATGAAAGAAGCTCCTGGTGTAGAGAGAATGCTGAAGAAAGGTTTGAGGTTTCGAAAAGGGGTTTGATGGCTTCAAATAAGGCCTTGGATTTCATATATTGGTGTGTTTTGAGCAAGATGGCGTCTGATATATATTACTGAATGATACCGTGCGCTTTTTCGTCTCGCTCCATCCACTTCCGTGTGTCTTTGGAATCAGTTTTGTCCCTGCTGGGGGTTGTTGAACATACATCCATACAGGCGATGGTCTCAAGCACGTTTGTTTTTGTAGCTCGACTGAGATTTGTATTGTCCAGATTTGGTAATTATTTGGACAGGTGACCATAGGGCACGTTGAGGTTGTCGTTGACATTTTCAAGAGGTCGATGATGTCCGTGTGTGACAGTGGTGAAAGGTAACCTTGATTTAACACATATCAGTATGCGACCTCAGGGCTCATATCCTGACAAAATTTGGACCAAACTAGAATGAAAATAACAGCTGTGCAAACTCAGATGCTGCCTCGTGAGGCTATATAACACACTAACAATATTTCCACACAATGTTGTTCAAAATGGCAGGCTTACACCACCACGCCTGAGGAATATGAAGTTGTTGGACGTGTGGGACAGCCTCAACAAAGTGTTTGAATATCTCGGAATCTATACAAAGGGCATTGAAGTCACGCAAAGTCGTCATTGTTCGGAGGGTGGGTAGGCATTTCGCTGCGATCGAACATTCTAAGTGTTGGTGACATCCCTAGAATATTATAGAATCTCTTGGAATATACTTAAAATAGCTTTAGTAATATCTCTGTAAAGACGTTTAAGTTTCTTCAGCGGTAAAACGTTCGCTGAGAAACCCGCTAGCTATACTACACATATATAATAGTACAATTTGAGGGGAGATCCAATACTATGACTCCTTTCGAGACATACTGTCTCACCTTTCTCATATGCGCGCTTACTTCTACAATACTCGTAATACCTAATACTTCTGTCATCCTTTCCAGAACCTTCTTCCCTGTAGATATATAATCCCCAGTAATTTACTAGATACAAGCCAAGTTATATTCTAATATATACTGTGCAATACTAAGTACTCTATTCGCTGAGCAATATCCAAAGGAAACCAGTTGCCGAGAGGGCCGACGGAGGACGGCAAGCCAAGTACCAGGGAACGAAACCGAGACACGGTCTGTGGCTGGATAAAGCTGTGTAGTTACTCTCAGTGTGAACTTGTAAACGTTCGAGCGCTGGGGACGATTGTGGAGGAAGGTTGCAAAGTGAACCACTTTGCAACCTTGCTCCACAATCATCCAACCATCGAACGTTTACGAATTCGCACTGAGATGTTTCAACTTCGTTCCCTAATACTTGGCTTACTGTCCTCCGTAGGCCCTCTCGGCGACTGGTTTCCCTTGGATGTTGCTCAGTAAACAGATTACTTGGAATGTTCGATAACAGTGAAATGCCTACTCACCATCCAAGCAATGACTTTATTTCGTGTCTTCAATGTCCTTGACATGAACTTGAAGATATTGAACACGTTGTTGATGCTGTCCCACAAATCCCACAACTTCTCATTACGGGTCATGGAACCGTTTTGAAGCAGTATATCTACTTTGAGGTTCGTCGTCATGGAAGTGATCTATCTAAAATAGAATATGTCATCAGTCAAATAATGGAACATGAATGCCTCGTGTACATTGACTCTTTCACCCGGGAGCAATGGAACTTGTTGCTCAAGCGGGCCGCCCTCAGAGAGAGCTACAAGGTCCAGCTACCCTGTGTCACTGTCCGGAACATAGAGGAATCTAAAGGTTTCTACATTAAGAACCTCTGACTAGCTGCTCAACTTTATCATCATATATATCTATACCTACCTGAAAGCATGCAAGTAAGTTTGTCGAGAGCAATAAACTACATTTTGACGCAATTCTTGACTCTTGAGCAGCTGAGTCGCGTGTTCTTTCATGGTTCCCATTACAATTAAAACGGGGCTGCCCCTTGTGAGGCCTCAGTCTTCGATTTTCTCTTCGCTGGCACAGAACACTACGTCAGTCGTGAGTTGTGACTAACTCAGGTTAGCAGGATCACGGGGGTCATATTATACCTAGATCTAGAGAGCAGATTTCGAGCTTGGAACCGATAGTCCCTGCTTACTTGTTAGTCTATGAATATTTGTGTGTGTATTCACAACATATGATCTTATCGAGTGCACGAACTCACTTTCAAAATGGCACAGCCGATGACTTGGTTATGGATCTTTTAAGGATCCAAAAGTTCGTTGGATTCTAAACCCGCTAATCACATGTTGGATCCTTAACCGACTTTAAATCGGTTAAGGATCTGATGAGTGATTGGCCGAGTTTATATAAAATAAGCCTGTACTGAGGATCCTAAAAAAAGTTTGGAGCAAGGGCTTTTCCCGGTGATTTGAATCACGAATAGCTTTTTCCAGTTTTTCTGTTATTACTCAGTGGACTGTACAATATTGAAGGAGTTTATATTTAATGATATGGTTGATGCTTAAAGAATCCTATGTACACCTGATCACCCTGCCCTACCTTTGGATCCTTAACCAATTTTAAATCTTATAAGGATCCAATAGAGATTATTGGAGTTTATATAAGATAAGGCTCTACTATGGATCTGTTAGAATTGGTGATGGAAACACCCTTTTACTAGGGGCGGTTCATCCATTTCTTCACTTTTTCATATGAAGATGCTAATTGTGGACCATGCATTATGAGGTTGATGCATTCCAGAACCAGTGTACACCTAAACTAACACCAAACCTATCATGTCAGAAGGTGATTCACTAACTGACACATTGATTGACAAATAAGTACTATTATTACAAGTCTATTACCCACTTGTAGATTGTGTATTACAATAAGTCAACTCATACTATTTTTAATAGGATCCTAAAATCATTTGGAGAGAGGGCTTTTCCTGGTGTGATGAGAGACAATGATAAGGCCACTGAGATCACAGGCCTTCCACCCGATTATGGTCAGTCACTTCTTGAGGTCATCCACATTCGGTGCGACCCTCGACGAATCGAATTATGGTAATGGAATGCTTCTAAATCTCATCTGGTGAGGACCAAGTGGAATCCCTTTCCGAGTTGTCGCCTCATGTCATTCGGTAATGACATAAATTGGAAAATCTATTCGTGATTCAAATGGCCCTTCAAGAACAGGAGAAACCTAACATGTGAGTGCGGAATGGTTTCTTAAACTAGGTGACAATAATAATCCACCACCCTTCAGGTCAGATCTAGATGGGTGGGCACAGATTTGACGTCCTGTGGAATCCGAACTATTTTTAAGGTTATTGTTGTAAAATAATGGGATTTGTGGAAAGAGACAGCTCATTGTTCGATCCCATAATGAGCAGTAATTGTGATTCATTTTATTTTGATCTAGATCTGTTGTTTGCGACGGCCAGTTTCTTCATTGTTATCGGACGTATATAAGGCCAGCACAAACTCGGATTCACATCAGACTCATACTTCCCTATTCCCTCGCCACCTCTAGGCAATCTACTTCCTCAGTGGAGTCGTCTTACAGCCGATGACACAAATAGGAGGAGGACACAAAGGTATCCGGTATGCTATTTTGATGGTGAGTTCGTGCACTTAAGATGATACATTGTGAATACATACAGAATTACACTCAGTATTCATAGACTAGCAAGTAATCAGGGACTATCGGCAACGAGCTCGAAATCTGCTCTCTAGATCTAGGTATAATCTAACCCCCGTGATCCTGCTAACCCCAGTTAGTCACAACTCACGACTGACGTAGAGTGCTGCGCCAAAGAAGGCCAATATGCATGTTGCCAGATAACCATAAAGTCAAAGTTGTCAGGTCTTGGCACATAACCATTTTCTGTGGAAGTATCATCTGGAAATTCCTAGAGCTAACTTTTAACTTATTACTGAAATGTTTAGATGTGGCTTTTCTTGTAAGACGGCCAACGCTTGAAAGTTTTCCTGGTGACAAAATTGTGTAGGAAATATAATAATCTGCCAAATTTTATCAGCATTTGAGTTGGAGTGAGTTGTTTTAAATATACATTTCATAAGTATTTCTTTACTGAACTTGACAACACCCTGGTCAAATTATAATTTCATATAATCCTTGAGACAGAGCTTTATCAGTAAAATGGTTTTCAGCGCTCGTCCGGGAGCCTGACGGATCAAAAACCAATTTACTGGTGTTTAACGAAGTGGAACACGCGTCAGTAGGTTTTGTTGGGATACAAAGCTATAACAACAATACTCAGTCGGTTACAATGTAAATGGGAGCTGAGGGAAAACTTTCTAACTCAGACTTACAGCATATAATGCTTTTGACGTCGTATACACAAATGTGCGGAGGTTGTGGACCGTAGTGACCAAACTGACACGTCACGCTGTATTCCAACAGAGTTTAAGCCTGTTTTAGTTTCACATTGAGGCATTCTAGAGCTCTGTTGCCAAAGGTAAACTCTGCTTTAACGATAGCATAAATGCTTCTACCCTATTGTGAGGAGTCGTAGTCGTTTCCGACATAGGCGCCAGTTTCATTGTTCCACATTTCAGATTTTTCAGGCTCCTCCCGTTGATATTATTCATGTAAGCGTGGCGACCCAGACTTCCAGACTTACAACAAGGACCTTACTCGCCCGTGCTCGAGGAATACACGCTGGTCCTATCAATATCTAGACTGAGGAAAACGTTAGGCTGCCTTGACAACAGCCTTTGAATTCATTTGCTTATACTGCCGGGAACATCCATCGCCTTGCTTGAAGGTGCGCCATGCTGACTCCAAATATGGGAGGGGTCTCAATGATAGCGATGGATACATAAATATTTCGGTCACCATGATAAATTTGATCGAGAGTAAATGGGTTAAAGAAACGATGATAGATGCATACGCCGTCTCGATAGCGGTATACGCGCAAACGAGGATAAGAGGTGGTGGTCAAGAGCAAGAAAAAAAATTCGACCACCCAGAATCAATAAGGCACACAGGCACTGCACAGCCCGTACAAAGATCCACAGACCCTTGTGAGACTTGCAGCTATGTGCAGTGCTTTTCGCACTACTCCCTATTATTTTGGAATTGCGTTAATATTCATTTTTCACAACGGCAGCTGCAGTCTGCGTCACACAACGGCAGCAGTCCGCGTCATACAACGGCAGCAGCAGTCCGCGTCACACAACGGCAGCTACAGCCCGCGTCAGCAGTCTGCGTCACACAACGGCAGCTGTATAATCATGAACTGATCGCATTGATTCCTACTGGAACACAATTTAAACCATCACTTGGAAAGCCTCCAGCCAAAATGTATATAAATAAGGGCTCGACAGTCATGTAGGCATTATTCACACCACAAGATGCCAATCATAAGCAACTTACTCGCCAAAGGCTTTCCGAATAGCACACTCTCTCATACCATATGTCCACCTCCGTCGCAATTCGACCCTGAGAGAGATATGCCAGATCTCAGCGGTAAAGTAAGGTTCCCAAATATCGTTGATCTCAAGTTGTTTGCAAATCTCTCATTGTATCCACTTCCTAAAGGTTACACTCGTAACAGGTGGAAATTCCGGGATAGGTTACCATACGGTCCGCCACCTACTTTTGAAAAACGCCAAAGTTTATCTCGCCGCCCGGTCTGTCTCCAAAGCTGCCGAAGCCATCGCAAAGCTGAAGGAGGACACTGGGAAGGAGGCTATAATGTTGAAACTTGACTTGGGAGATCTACCTAGTATCAAAAAGGCAGCTGCGGAGTTTCTTCAGAAAGAAGAGGGGTTGGATATTCTGTTCAACAATGCGTAAGTAAAATGGGATTTCCCCCGAGGTATTGGTTTGACGGCTCGTCTTTCCAGGGGTGTGATGGTACCACCACTGGATCAGCTCACCAGCCAAGGATATGACCTTCGTACGTGATACACTGCTACAGTTTCATAGCTGAGAGGCTAATACACCCTCCAGAATTTGGTGCGAATTAATAATGCTCCCCAACAAGCCAAGAAACTAATATCAAATACATCAGGCACTAATGTCTTAGGGCACTATTATTTTACGGTAATTGTCCAGTTTATTCAATACGAGCACCCACTCATAATATACATCCACATTATACCATGGTAGATGCTGCTCTTCCCCGCCCTCCAACGTTCCACCGCTTCCCGCGGTATTAGAGCTCGAGTGATCAATACATCCTCGTCAGCGCACGAATTCGCACCTGGAAACGGTCTTGATTGGTCTGTCGTAAAAGGGGGACTCGAACGGGACGCTACAATCGCCAAGTGGGGGGCGTCGAGGATCCCTGGAAAAGGTGCTAATTGGCAACTTTACGGGATCAGTAAGATGGTGCGACATTTGAATTAACCCGTTGTCCTCTATTTCCTTTCAAGCCGCTAATTTTGAACTAAAGGGGAATGTACTCTTTACGCACATTTTGAATAGATATCATGGAGATGACGTTATTTCTATTACGCTTCATCCCGGAGGTATTCGGTCGGGTCTTCAGAGGTACGTGTGGTATTCATATTAACCATTTTCACACTCACATGGCCTTGACAGGCATGGTACATCCATGGAACAATACTTAGCAGAGAAGATGTTGCATCCTATAGAGTGCGTTCTGTGCCCGTTCCATTTCTCACATTATCGACTCACTTTTCAATGCCCAGGCTTGGACCGCTAAGTCAACTTTGGGCAGGGACAATGCCCGAGGCAGAAGAAACGGCCGTCGGAGCTGTACGTCCTTTTTTCCCGTTCCGCGTCATATAATACGAATTGTTGATTGGTTGGCACCTTAGTACCTCATTCCATGGGCCCGAGTTGGCAAAGCCGACCCGCGTGCCGCGAACGAGGCCACGCAAGATGAGCTCAAGGGGTATCTGGAAGAACAAGTTAGGGTTTTCGAGACGTCTACTTCATAGTAAATCCCTTAAGATGCTTACTAGCCTCTCAGTCGGGACATGTGATTTCTTTTCTTGCATTACACCTTTTGATGAAGTTCCACAGTGTATATTTATCTCACGTATACCATGCCCATTATTTATTAATCAACTACAGTTTTCTATTTACTTCGAGCTCCTTTGTTGTTTAATTATTCTGAGGCTTTCCCTGGAATCAAGTATCTTTTAGACCTCCACCTGTCACTTCTAATTCATCAAGACAGGCCCACTGGAATTTCTTATTTAACCACTGGGAGCAAGTGACGTCCATTATTTATGCTTCAGGCCAGATAGTTCTAGTTAACTTTCTAAACCAAATAAATTTAAATTATATGAACTATATTTGAAAGTTTGCATGTATACTAGAAAATACATATTATCCCAAAGATTAAGTCATAACCCAAATAATCTTGTTTAACCATGACATTTAAGGATATTTTTAAAAGAGTATACAAGTGTCAGGGAACTCTCTGTCACAGACCCTAGGGAGCACCTTTTTCTCAGCTTATTGAAGCGATGTCAGGGTATTGATTTTATTTTATTTTAATATGCACCTACCTGCTGCCTGCATGAAAAGCCACACAGCACAGCAGCACCACAATGCAATGCAGCAGTGGTACGGTGCAAACAACAGCACTGACATAAGGCCAACACCGATATGGCCACCTATGCCCCAATGGACACACAGTGCTGGGTGGGCCTACACAGTGCCGGGCAGGGTTAGATAAGTGCCAAAGCACGGCTATGCACTGTAGGGTGCATATATGCCATTTTTAGTGTTTTTCTCAGATTTTTAATGAATAAAAAATACTAAATAAATATTAAATAAATAGTATAAATAGTAGACCTGTACATACATATGTACTCACTTCTTTAGTTTCAATCTCTTAGGAATCCCACTAAAACAAGTGTGATCTCCCCTGTCATTGAGCTGCGTCATAGGACTCATTTGCAATTGCAATTGCAGTGAACTAGGTCTTTCTTACAATCATGATCTGCGTGCTGTGATATTAGTAGTGCCAAACCGGTTCTGTATACCTCGGGGGACTGTAAGTCTCGCTATTCCGCACTTGACTGGAACACAAATGCACGGGAGATATACAGTGTGAATAGGGCTAATATCCATTGAATTGAAAATTCATGAGCAGAGGTGGAATCAGAACGGTACTACACTAATCTATGCCCCATCATGTAACTCGTCCCCGTCGCACGGCTTCAATCCAAAAATCTGATCTAGTATGGCGTAGACTTTTCGATCTATCATTGCAAGGCGGAAGAATACATAAAGTCAATCATAGTGATAAGACATGCCAGTGGCGAAGGGTGAAACTCATGTTTGACATCGTTCTCTGTCGAGGGAAGCTCCGTCAGGTAAACCAAGCATTCTCCATACGTAGTTGACACCATTCGCTGCGCTGACCGGTCCTCATAACTTCACTTCTTATTCCTTCCCTGGCACGGGAAATCTTGAGAATATCAGACAGCTCAAGAGTGATCCCCTTATCATCTGTCAACGGTTCACTCCGCAAAGAAATTTCGACAAGCCCCTCCCGTACCCAATCTGGTAATTCTGCAGATCGTCCAATAGATATCTTGATGAAAGGCGAGGCACAGGCTCGCAACCGTGTGGATGATTCGGCCAGGAGAGCAGACATTTGCCATTGTCGGGCAAAGTGAAATATTGGCTTCCACTCTGCTTCGGTCCATCGTTCGGCGCATTTAGGGTAACCGGATATAGTTCTGTATAGAAAAATGGAAAGGGGGTGATGGATGAGCTCCGGGGAGGAGCAAAGTTAAAAAACGCACAGTGGATACAAAATCCTGAGAATATGGAGGAAATCAGTCTCTGACACGTCATTCAGAGTAATAGGATCAACATCGGAGCTTCCGTTTTGTGCTGTATCGTCCGGCGTGGGAAGTTGGTAAAGTTGCGAAAAGTAGGCCGAGTCCTTTGTGAACATGTGTTGCGGCACTTTGAAAAGCGTTTCTTCGACCTGGAAAGTCCTCGACAACGGTTGTGAATGACTGAAAAAGCGATGAAAGAAATACCTGGAATATGATCCCGTCGTCGAGATAATATTTGGTATGTCGGACCGGTTTCAAGTCTGCAACTGGGGATGCGGGGGATGGGATGTTGCCATGAACACTAACAGAATGAAATCGGGGGGGGCGATACAATGTATTCCATTAAGTTTTCAGATACAGATTTAGTAGTCGTATAGGCTCATTCTGGTACTTCAGGGTTTCTGACCGTGTCCGTTACATTTGCCTTATTTCTATCTTTTGTCTTCTTCACTCCACCTCCTCCCTTTCACAGGCCCACTACTCATCTCTCGTAGGAGATGCAGTCCGTCGTGTCATGTCCGGATAACTCGTGATGCTCGCACCATTTGCTGTTACTCGACTTTGCCACCTTTGCTTTTCGAGCAGAGTCTTGGACTCTGGTTGGATGAAGTTGTGCATACTCGGACATCACCCGTAACTCTATGGCATCAAATGTCAGTTTGTCTTGTTCAACAATGTTTAATACCGAAGATGTGAACACGACTCACTCGGAGGTTTTGGGTAGGCTGTTTAGGAAAGTGAATGCTAGGATTTTTGAATTTGAATCCATGGTGAACTTCATTCCGGTCAGTAGGGATTCAATGGTGCGAAGTCCTGCGATGAAGTCTGAGGGGGAAGACATTCCATCCCAAGTGTATAAAAGAAGCTTCTGGTGTAGAAAGAATGTTGAAGAAAGGTTTGAGGTTTCGAAAAGGGGTTTGATGGCTTCAAATAAGGGCTTGGATTTCGTATATTAGTGTGTTTTGAGAAAGATGGCGTCTGATATGTATTCCTGAATGGTACCGTGCGCTTTTTCGTCTCGCTCCCTCCACTTCCGTGTCTTTGGAATCAGTTTTGTCCCTGCTGGGGGTTGTTGGACATACATCCACACAGGTGATGGTCCCAAGCACGTTGTTTTTGCAGCTCGACTGTAATTTGTATTGTCCAGATTTGGTAATTATTTGGACCCATGAGGATAGGGCACGTTGAGGTTGTAGTTGACATTTTCAAGAGGTCGATGATGTCCGTGTGTGACAGTGGTGAAAGATAACCTTGATTTAGCACATATCAGTATGCGACCTCAGGGCTCATATCCTGACAAAATTTGGACCAAACTAGAATGAAAATAACAAGGTGTACAAACTCAGTTGCTGCCTAGTGAGGCTATATAACATATTAACAATCTTTCTACACAATGTCGTTCAAAAAGGGCAGGCTTACACCATCACACATAAGGAATATGAAGTTGTTGGATATGTGGGACAGCCTCAACAATGCGTTTGAATATCTCGGAATCCATACAAAGGGCATTGAAGACACGCAGTGAAGTCATTGCTCGGAGGGTGGGTAGGCATTTCGCTACGATCGAACATTCTCAGTGGGGAGTGGGGGTAATCAACCTGAAATCCCTAGAATATTATAGAATATCTTGGAATGTACTTAAATAGCTTTAGTAACATCTCTGTCATCCCTTCCAGAACCCTCCCCCCTGTAGATATATATAATCCCCAGTAATTTACTCATAGATACAAGCCAAGTTATATTCTAATCTACTATGGTCTGCGCAAGTTCCCAATACTAAATATTCTATTCGCTGAGCAATATCCAAGGGAAACCAGTCGCGGAGAAAGCCGACGGAGGGCAGAAAGCCAGGTACCAGGGAACGAAGCCGAGACTGGCTGGATAAAGCTATGTAGTTATTCTCAGCGTGAACTCGTAAACGTTCGAGCGTTGGAAAATATTGTGGAGGAATGTTGCGAAGTGGTTCACTTCGCAACCTTTCTCCACAATCATCCAATCATGGAACGTTTACGAATTCACACTCGAGCACTGTGTCTCGACGCCAAGTACCAGGGAACGAAGCCGAGACATGGTCTGTGGATAAAGCTGTGTAGTTACTCTCAGTGTGAACTCGTAAACGTTCGAGCATTGGAAAATATTGTGGGGGAAAATTGTGAAGTGGTTCACTTCACAACCAACCATCGAACGTTTACGAATTCGCACTGAGAGCACCGTGTCTCGACTTCGTTCCCTAGTACTTGGCTTACCGTCCTCCGTAGGCCCTCTCGGCGGCTGGTTTCCCTTGGATATTTCTCAGAAAATAGAGTACTTGGAATGTTCGATCGCAGCGAAGTGCCTACCTACCATCCGAGCAATGACTTTATTACATGTCTTCAATGTCTTTGACATGGACTTGGAGATATTTGAACACCTTGTTGAGGGTGTCCCACAAATCACAAATTCATATTCATTACAGGTCATGGGACCGTTTTGAAGCAGTATGTCTACTATGAGTGAACGAATACGCAACTGAGCTGCTCAAGAGTCAAGAATGGCGTCAAAATCTAGTTTATTGCTCTCGACTAACTTGCATGCATGCATTCACGTCGGTATAGATATAAATGACGATAAATATTAGCAGCTAGGCACAGGGTTCTTAATATAATGACCTCTAGATTCCTCTATGTTTCGGGCAGTGACAACCTTGCAGCTCACTGAGGGCGGCCTGCTTGAGCAACAAGTCACGTTCCTCCCGGGTGAAATAATAGGGTTCCCATCACAGTTAAAACGGGGTTGTGTCAATTAAAGTATCCGATCCACGTATTTATAAATGGGGTGAAGAGCACCACAAAATCCTTTGCAGGGATGTCAAATTTTGTTGAAATAGACTCGAGCGCCCAAGTCTAAGTCAAGTAAATATGACAACGCCAAGTAGTATCACCTTACTCTATGTCAAGTCAACACGACCATACCATGGAGTTACATGCCTTGGATACGTGTGGACACGTATACCACTATTGTAATTCTTTTCGGCTGCATATCCAAAACCTATTTAGCTAGCACAGTAGCAGCACCATACCTCAGTCGAACCAATCTTACGTGTTGACTGAGGTACGTTAATATTCCTATAGTTTCAGTTACAGTCGACTCACTAAAATATGTCATAGCATACTTTGTTACAGGTAACAAATATAGTCGAACCAATCTTACGTGTCGACTGAGCATACTTTGTTACAGGTTATGGGCCCCGAACAAAGCTGCTAATTAAACATACTCGAGAATTAACTACGAACACCTGACTGACACCGAACCCCGAACCCCGAACCCCGAACCCCAAAACCCGAAACCCGAAACCATTGATCAACTCAGAACCCCTGATAAGACCTGACCGAACCCAAACCCCGAACTAGCCCCTACTCATACCAAAATGTCTACACAACCCACACTATTCATGTTACCATTGGAAGATCGTTTCGATGGAAGCAACTGGCTCACCTGGCACAACACCATTTGGTCTGCTGCAGGCGCACGAGGTGTCCAAGGATACCTGGATGGTACCATACAGACTCCTTCCCCCATCAACTCTAATATTGCACCCACACCGACAAGCTACTGGGGATCCAAGACCCCCTCACCTGAGGAATGGGAACAACACAATGTGTATGCGAAGGCAATGATCGACCTAAATGTGAAAAACCCCATCGGTCACGGTATTCAACTCACAGACACCGCACATGAAGCATGGTCTGCACTAAAAAAAATCCATAGTATGACATCTGACATAGGTTTGTTAAACGCCGATAATGAACTTTGTGCAATTAAACATACAGATGGTGTGGATATCTTAAGCCATTTTGCACGACTGTGGGAAGGATGGGCAAAGGTGAATGCACAAGGGGGAAAGATGGACGACTCGACTTTTCGTATAATCGTAATCACGTCAATGCCCAAGGAGTGGGACCTAGTCATCACAACACTTTTCCCATTGAAAACATCACATGAAGTAATCGCAAACCTCACCTTATACAACACAACACTCGCTCGACACAGAAAGCCAATGCCACAATCATCACAAGCTCTCGCAATGACCAGACACAACAAATTGACCGATGTCTGCTCCAATCCAAATTGTAAATGCGTAGGACACACGGTCGACAAGTGTTTCAAACCTGGGGGGGGAATGGAAGGCCAGTACCCAGACTGGTGGAGGAAAAAGGGGGTGGCAAACAGTGGAAACCAGACCTCACAACAAACACCACCAAGTAGCGCACCCCTGAAACCAACAGCGAGCATGGCGGTGGTGCCATCTACCCCCTTCACTTCTGGATCTGGGGAATTTTGCGCACTCATGACACAGGCAGACCCGACAATATCAACCATCATCACCTACGCTGATTCCGCAGCGAGTGACCACTTCTTTACCAATGTAAACGATTTTGTGTTGTACAAGCCATACACGGGAAAGAACGGGTCAACAGCAACCAGTGGTAGCACTTTCCCAATACTTGGAAAGGGAACGGTCAATAAACGCTGTATGTACAATGGACGTATTATCAACCTCTCCTTCAGAGACGCACTCCACTGCCCAACTCTATCCCATAATCTCGTGTCCATTGGAAGGCTTGATAACAATGGCTGCTATGCAATTTTTGGGGGAGGAGGGGTCACCTTTACCAACCCAACCGGCCGCCCGTTTATGTATGGGAAGGGAGAGGGGACAATGTACTGAATTGAGATATTTCCGCCAACTGGGCCTCTCCCAAACACCACAATGCCCCCCGACATGGCGACACACCTGACGACCGCGAACGACACACTCGCGAGTGCACTTGCCACAAAATCCCACGACCGGCCCACTGATATCGACACCTGGCACCGACGTCTTGGTCACGTCAGTTATGACACCGTCCAATGCATGTCCAAACACGATATTGTTCACGGGATGGAAATAACCACCCTAGTGACTCGGCCAGGAATGTGCGAAGGGTGTATCATGGGGAAACACACCTGTCACCCTTTTTACATGAATGATGAGTGGGAGACAGCGATTGGGGAGCACACATATATTGACCTGCGGGGGCCATCCTGAGTGCAATCTACCAGCGGCAGAAGCTACATGATGCCCTGCGTCGATGGGTACAGTAACCATCATGAAGTTTTTTTTCTGTCCACCAAGGAAGCCGAGGTGACATTGTCTGCTTTTAAAAATTACATGGCACTAACTGAGTGCCAGACAGGAATGAAAGTGTGCACCATACGTACAGATGAAGGAACCGAATTCATCAACTCCCTGTGGACCGCATACCTCACCGAACAAGGTATTATCCATGAGTCCACCACCACCTATTCCTCCTCGTCCAATAGCGTCGTCGAACGGTGTCACCGCACCATCATCGAAAGGGTCCACATTTGCCTGTACGAGAACAATCTTCCACCATCACTATGGTGTGAAATTGCAGCGGCAATTGCATACACGATGGACTTCATTCCCACCTCTAGACACCCTGTGTGAGGAGTATGCTTTTACCACAGTATCATTGTGGTAAAACACTCTTTTTATTTCATTTATATTTTACATATCCTATTCATATTTTTCTATCTTTCATATTCTTCGAATATTGCATATTTCATTAGTTCGAAGCATTGTGTATACTTGTGGGTGCACTCAGCACCAATTAGAACTCAGACACACTTTAACCCAAGAACCACCACTCGTAAGACACAAACTAGGTCTACTACGAGCGGTGATCAGGGTAACATGTCAGCTACTACATAAGTAGCAGTATCTGAACTACTGAGCACTTCTGGCCTCGAACTGTAATAGTCGAGGCCTCCACTCGAACCATTGCACTCGTTGACTCCTTCGTCATCTCGTGCTCTTTCTCTCACTTTCTCCTATATTGCACCGAATAGGTCAATATCCTTCCTTTCTACTCATTTCTTCGTATATAGAATGGTCAGAACTTCCGCCACTCTTCACACCCTGATGCGACCCCTTTTGAGCTGTGGTATGGACGAAAACCCAACATCTCTCACTTACAACCGCTTGGATGTACCGCCTATGCAAAGATCCCAGTCAAAGCAGGAGGCGGGCTAAGTAAACTGGACCCACACTCCATTAAAGGGATTCACGTAGGATATTTTGGACGTGATGCTTACTGAATTTATGACCCAGAAACCCGATGCATCTTCCGCTCTTGCGACGTCATCTTTGAAGAAACCTGTAGCCATGGAACGCTAACTGATGTATCGAGCGAGGGGGAGGTGATTAGCACTGGCCACGTCACACTCGACACAAATGAGAAGTCAGACGAGACTCACAGGGGACTAGCACCAGCACACGACCACGTACCCCCAACCAATACCTCTCTGTCTGCACCCAAACCAACCACTATTGAACTTGCACCACATCGCTCCTCACGTGTTCCTGTACCAACAAAGGCACTTCAGGACTCGATAAATTCCAAAAACAATATATGAGACACTAAAGCCGCTGGAGAGGCATGGGTGGATGACGAAACACGCATCACTGACAGTGACCAAACCAGAGCCTTCCATACAGATACCAAAATGATCCCAGAACCGACAAATGTCTGGCTTCCCAACACATACCATGAGGCGATGACATGTCCTGATATATGGGGGGGGCAATAGGTAAAGAACTAGAGGTAATGAAGAAGCATGGGGTCTGGACAGTAGTGGATTATCCCAAGAATGTCAGATTGATAAAAATGCGGTGGACTTTCGCAAACAAGTATGACGGAAATGGAGAACTTGTCACGCGCAAAGCACGTCTTGTCGCCAAAGGCTTTATGCAAATCCCTGACGTCGACTTCTTCGAAACATACGCCTCAGTCGTAAGGTATGAATCACTGCGAATGAACTTAGCCATTGCGGCTGCAACCAATATGGAAGCATGGCAGATCAATTATGTCGCAGCGTATCTCAATTCCACTCCACAAGCTACTACATACGATATCACTATATACAGGAACACGTCGAAGAAGGGGATATAGAAGTACATCACATACCCTCTAATGAAAATCTTGCTGATATGTTCATGAAACCGCTGGCAAGGGTGCTTTTCAACAGACACTGCGTTGCATTATGACTTTGTGAGAGTGCATCGAGCCAGGGGGAGTGTTGAAATAGACTCGAGCACCCAAGTCTAAGTCAAGTAAATATGACAACGCCAAGTAGTATTGCCTTACTCTATGTCAAGTCAACATGACCATACCATGGAGTTACATGCCTTGGATACGTGTGGATATGTATACCACTATTGTAATTCTTTTCGGCTGCATATCCAAAACCTATTTAGCTAGCACAGTAGCAGCACCATACCTCAGTCGAACCAATCTTACGTGTTGACTGAGGTACGTTAATATTCCTATAGTTTCAGTTACAGTCGACTCACTAAAATATGTCATAGCATACTTTGTTACAGGTAACAAATATAGTTGAACCAATCTTACATGTCGACTGAGCATACTTTGTTACAAATTTTGTTATAATTTAAGAAATGGATTTTGTGCACGTGCAGGATTCTATTGATTTCCTTATAAGGAAATCAATTTGAAATTTTGTGGCAAACAAAATTTATTTCTTAAATTTCACCTCACTGAGAGGGATTTTGAGTGTCCCCTACAGGGGATCAGCCCAGCAGTGTTAGTAAGGTCGGATTCCGCCATCCGTGAATACATCTACTCGGGACCTCAGCCTTCAATTTCTCTTTGCTGGCACAGAACACTACGTCAGTCGTGAATTGTGACTAACTCAGGTTAGCAGGATCATGGGGGTCATATTATACCTAGATCTAGAGAGCGGATTTCGAGCTTGCTTGGAACCGATAGTCCCTGCTTACTTGCTAGTCTATGAATATTTAATGTAATTGTGTGTGTATTCATAACATTGAGTGCACGAGCTTACTTTCATAATAGCACAGCCAATACCTTTGTGTCCTCGCCCCCTCCTCCCATTCGTGTCATCGGCTGTAAGACGACTTCACTCAGAAAGTAGATTGTCTAGAGGTAGTGAAGGAGTACGGAAGTATGAGTCTGATGTGAATCCGAGTTTGTGCTGGCCTTATATATGTCCGATAACAATGAAGAAACTGGCGTCGCCACAACATATCTAGATCAAAATAAAATGAATCACAATTACCGCACATTGTGGGATCGGACAATGAGCTGTCTCTTTCCACAAATTCTATTGTTTTACAACAATGACCTTGAAATTAGCTCGGATTCTAAGGACCTCAAATCTGCACGCTCACCTATCTAAATCTAGACTGAAGGGTGGTGCATTATTATTGTCACCTAGTTTAAGAACTCATTCTGCACTCACACGTCAGCTTTCTCGTGTTCTCGAAGGTCCATTCGAATCACGAATAGCTTTTCCAATTTTCTGCTATTACTGAGTGACAGGAGGCGGCGGCTCGAAGGGGATTTCCATTTGGTCCCCACAACTACTAGCAAATCTAACTGTTAAAACATTTCCGCAATGAGATATTCAACCATGGCGGGAAGAAAAAATTAACTGGTTCACCGTGTGGTTTCAGTCAATACAATACTTTACAATTTAGACGCACTATTCCGTTTTCCTGACGATGTAATGACAGGCTATATCTGACTAACACCAGGATAACAAAAAGTTTTAGGATCCTTAGTAGAGCCTTATGTTATATAAACTTTAACAATCATTCATTGAATCCTTATAAGAGTTCAAATTGGGTAAAGATCTTTTGAGGATACAAAAATTCATTGAATTCTAAACCTTAATCACATGTTAGATCCTTACCCGATTTTAACTCGGTTATGGATCCTTTAAGGATCCAAAAGTTCGTTGGATTCTAAACCTGCCCATCACATATTGGATCTTTAATCGACTTTAACTCGGTTAAGGATCTGATGAGTGATTTGTTAATAATAGCAAGTCTTCGCATAAACCGAAATCACGATTGAATCCGCAATGACGAACATACAGTATGCGCATATACCATAACGCCATAAGGGGAACTAACTCCTTATTTCTCCTTAATGATGCAATTGGCTAGAAACTTCGAGTATCTAAATTTCTCCTTTTTTTACTCTCCTAAAGACTCCCCTAAATAATTACAAAGTAAATAAAAGAAGACGAAATTCGCCATGTAGCTCAGTGAAAGTTATTCACTCACTCACTGAGGTATATGTGCAATCATTTATTCTTATTCTATTACTTACAAAATGTCTTATAGATTCGTGTTTAGGTATTATAATATATAGTGAAAGTTATTCACTCACTCACTGAGATTCATGTTTAGACTCTATCCTTCCGAATTCTTGTCTCCTACTCAACATTATTGGCGGCTACTAAAGATCCTAAAACCATTTTGATTCAGAGCTATGGCTTTTCCCGGTGTGAATGCTGTTGAGTAGGAGACAAGAATTCGGAAGGATAGAGTCTAAACATGAATCTCAGTGAGTGAGTGAATAACTTTCACTGAGGTACATGGCGAATTTTGTCTTCTTTTATTTACTTTGTAATTATTTAGGGGAGTCTTTAGGAGAGTAAAAAAAGGAGAAATTTAGATACTCGAAGTTTCTAGCCAATTGCATCATTAAGGAGAAATAAGGAGTTAGTTCTCCTTATGGTGTTATGGTATATGCACATATATGCGCATATGTTCATCATTGTGGATTCAATTGTGATTTCAGTTTATGCGAAGACTTGCTATTATTAACAAACACCATCACCCTCAAAGCCTTCGATAATGAATCATAAACACTTGGTCAGGCTCATTGTACTATAATTATAGTGAGTAGGACACAATTAGCCTTTGTTTTCCCACTCCATTATAAAAGATACAATGTGGTTTTTCTTGTAATACAGCTGACACTTGAAAGTTTTTTTGATGACAAAATTGTGTAGGAAATATAATAGTCTGCCAGATTTTATCAGCATTTGAGTTGGAGTGAGTTGAGTAAAATATACATTTAATCAGTCTTTCCTTAACTGAACTTCACAACACCCTGGTCAAATCATAATTTTCATGTATGTAATGCTTGAGGCTGAACTCCATCAGTAAATGATTTTAAGCACCCATCTGGGAGCCTGATGGATCAAAAACCAATTTTACTAGTGTTTAATGAAGTGGATCACCCCTCTCTCCAAAAAAATTTAGGATTCTTAACTGACTTTAACTCAGTTAAGGATCTGACACATGATTGGTGGCATTTATATAAAATAAGGATTTTCCCAGTGTCAGTGGAATTTAAGCATGTTTTTTCACATTGAGGTATTCCAGAGATTTATTGCCAAAGGTACACTCTGTGTTGAAGTTAGGCTCACACACTCTCCATTACCAAGCCTAGACGGCTACATCACACTGTACCCAGTTATACCACACTGTACATGGCTACACCAAACCACATCATTCCTGCCCAATATACCACATCTTACTACCATTGTCTCCACATAATATAGTCATTTACTATTTAGTCTCAAATACTCAAGACCTATACCTCAGTTGAGTCACTACTTGTGTCAACTGAGGTATGTTACCACTACTATTCATTTGTTTTTCACACTTTCTTACCTAATGTAACATAGCATATTTGTTACAGATTATGGACCCCAAAGCTGTTAAAAACATTACTATTGGCTGACTGAACTGACTTTGAACCTGACCCCAAATAATTGAACCCGACCCTGAATAATTGATCCCAACCTCAACTGACTGAACCTCCAGAAAATATGTCTAACCAGCCAGCCAGCCCTATTCATGCTGAAATCTGAGGACCATTTCAATGGACACAACTGGATTACATGGCACAATACCATTTGGTCTGCTGCAGGTGTCCAAGGGTACCTGGATAGGACCATTCAGAAGCCTTCCCCACCCACACCAATGAGTTACTGGGGATTGAAGAACCCTTTGGCTGAGGAATGGGAACAGTGCAATGTGTATGCAAAATCAATGATTGACCTAAATGTAAAAAACCCAGTTAGTCATGGTATTCAATCCACAGATACTGCAGGTGAAGCATGGTCCACTCTAAAGGAGGTCCATAGCATGTCTTCTGACATAGGCCTACTGAATGCTGACAACAGTCTTCATGCTATTAAGCACATTGATGGTACAGATATGTATCATATCCCATTGTTCACAGTTGTGTGAGGGATGGGCAAAGGCCAATGCACAAGGGGGAAAAATGGACAACCATACTTTCCACACAATTGTGATCACGTTGATCCCTAAGGAATGAGACTTAGTATTGGTACCCTTTTCTCTGCAAATCTCACCTTATATGACATGACCCTCACACCACACAGGAAACAGACCCCTCAAACCTCCCAAGCCCTTGCAACCACTAAGCTGGATCAGTCTTCTGCTCCAATCCCAACTGCAAATGTGTAGGGCACACAATTGACAAGCGCTTCAAAATTGGGGGGGGGGGGGGGGGGGGATGGAAGGTCAGTTCCCAGATTGGTGGAGGAAAAAGGGGATTGTGACTCATGGAAGTCAAGGCATGCAGCAGCAAAAATTGTCAACTGACGTACCTCCAAAATCAATGGCAAAGGTGGCGGTAGTGCCCTCAACCCCCTTCACACCTGGGTCTGGTGAATTTTGTGCCCTTATGACACAGATGGACACACCGGCATTAACCATCATTACCTATGCCAACTCCATGGCAAGTGATCGTTTCTTCATTAACATAAATGACATTCAGTCTTACACACCTTACAAAGGTAAGGATGGATCCATGGCCAACAGTGGTAGTACCTTCCCGATTCATGGAAAGGGGACAGTCAACAAGCATTGCATGTATGTACAGTGGATGGGTTATTAATCTCGCTTTCTGAGATGCACTCCATTGCCCAACATTATTGACACCCCAACCAGGACATGTGAAAGCTGTATAATGGGGAAGCACACATGCTGCCAATTTTATATCAATGATGAATGGGAGACAACAACTGGAGAATGCACCTATGTTGATTTGTGGGGGCCATCATGAGTATAGTCCATCAGTGGTAGGAGTTATATGATGCCATGTGTTGATAGGTACAGCAGCCACCCAGACGTATTCTTCATGTCAAATAAAGAGGCTGAGACAACCTTGTCCACATTGAAACACTATACAGCACTCACTGAACAACAGACAGGAGTGGAGGTGTGCACTATGCACACAGATGATGGCACAGAATTCTTCAACTCTTCATGGACCACATACCTCAGTGAACAGGGTATACTGCATGAAACCACCACCATGTATTCATCATCATCCAATGGTGTTGTCAAGCAGTGTCATCACACCACCATTGAATGTGTCTGCATTTGCCTATACAAAAACAACTTACCCCCAACATTGTGGTGCAAAATAGACCAGCAATTGCATACATGATGGATTTTATCCCCACCACTAGAAACCCAGATATACCCCCATTTGAACTGTGGTATGGCAAAAAGCCCAATATTTCTCACCTGCGACCTTGCAAAGATTCCAGTTGAAGCTGGGGGTGGGCTCAGTAAACTGGATCCACAGTCAATCAAGGGGATCCACATTGGCTACTTTGGACATGATTCTTACTGGATATATGACCCAGATACTTGCCACATTTTTTGCTCATGCAATTTCATCTTTGAGGAAAGATGTAGCTGTAAGACACTGACTGAGTCTTTGGGTGAAGAGGAAATGCACCATACTGACCATGTGATCCTTGACAAAAGAGTCCAGACAAGATTCACAGGGGGTTAGCACCTGCACACAACCATACTCCCCAACCAACATCTCACCCCAGCCTGCTTCAGAGCCAACCATTGCTGAACCTGCACCATACCACTCACTGCATGTCCTTGTACCACTCAAAGACTCTATTAATTCCAAGAACAAAGTACAAAATGCCCAGGCAGTGGGGAAGCATGGGTGGATGACAGAACACATAGCACTTTTCATACTGATGCAAAACAGTGCTGGATCCAACAAACATGTGGCTCCCCAATATGTACAGTGAGTCAATGATGCACCCCAAGATGTGGAAGGAGCTTGCCATAATGAGGACACATGGGTTCTGGACAGTAGTGGTTTGCCCTACTGATGCCAGACTGGTAAAGACCTGCTGGACTTTTGTAAACAAGTACAATGGCAATGGCAAACTCACTTCATGCAAGGCATGACTCATAGCTAAAGGTTTCACACAAATCCCCAGCATTGACTTCTTTGAAACATATGCTTTGGTGATGCAGTACGAGTCACTGTGGATGAATCTGGCTATTGCTGCTGCCACTAACATGGAGGTATGGCAAGTTGATTATGTTGCAGCATACCTCAATTATGTCCCACAAGCTATGACATACATAGAATTACCCGATGGAGCAAAGGAGACTGGAAAGGTAGGATGACTGGAAAGGACATTATACAGCACAATGGACAGTGCTAACAACTCATGGGGGATGCTGGACAGAGAAATGGGTGAATTAGGATATTACTGGTCGAAGGCTGATCTGTCTGTACAATCTCAACATGTGAATGGTGACACAACTATAACAAGTACCTACACTGACGACATGACCAGCATTTCATCATCTGTAGAAGAAGCAAAATGGGCCAAGGAAGAACTAGGATGGACTTACAAGACAAAGGATTTGGGGGATGCCAACTTAGTCCTAGGAATACAAATTGACAGAGATAGAGAGCAAGGAATGATTAGAATATCACAATGCACCTACCTTGAATGTATTCTCGAACAGTTTGGTATGACATAATTGAACTCCCACACCATGCCACTACCACCAGGCATTGTGCTGAACAAGGAGCAGGCACCTCAGATGGCGGAGGACCACATTTTCATTGTGGATAAGCCATACCACCAGTTGCTGGGGTCTATTATGTATGCACAGATTGCAACACACCTGGATCTCTCATACATCATCTCCACACTCAGCAAGTTCACCTCAAACCCAGGAAGAGCTCATTGGAATGCTCTGACACACATCCTACATTACATTAAGGGGACACTCCACTATGGCATTACCTATGGAGGTTCATATAGGGATGTCACACCAGTACCATGAAATATATTCTGAAATATAGTCCGGATGGGCCCACACTATATTTCAATTATTATTTCTATTTCTCTCTATTTTATCATATGCATATATTAGTTTGACAATCTATGTACTCCTGTACATAGACTCTTGTGGGTGCATACACACTAGACCTATGTACTTTAGTGCTGTAATTAAAACTCAGACACTTTTATCCCACAACCACGACTTACCCAGACACCCTTTAGTGTCCTGTACAGTGGCTCAAAAAATTGTTCCAATGTTTCATTATTTTGGAAAGATTGATTTACAATACAAATACCAGACATCAGAAAATTCTTAAAATATTACCCCATATAGTATACATATTAGCTTGAATGCTGTTATAAACACTCAGTCTCAGAGTGGTCTGAGACATGCTATAGGGACAATGCTTTGTGCTGCTCTTTTCCACCTGCTTCAGGCTCATTGTACTATAATTATAGTGAGTATGCCACAATTAGCCTTTATTTTCCCACTCCATTATAAAAGATACAATGTGGTTTTTCTTGTAAGATGGCCGACACTTGAAAGTTTTTTTGATGACAAAATTGTGTGAGAAATATAATAATCTGCCAGATTTTATCAGCATTTGAGTTAGAGTGAGTTAAATAAAATATACATTTAATCAGTATTTCCTTCCCGAATTTCACAACACCCTCATCATATCATAATTTTCATGTAATGCTTGAGACTGAACTTCATCAGTGCATGGTTTTAAGTGCCTGTCAGGGAGCCTGATGGATCAAAAACTGATTTTACTAGTACTTAACAAAGTGGAACACAAGTCACACCAGGATAACCCCCCTCTTCAAAACAATTTAGGATCCTTAACTGACTTTAACTTGGTTAATGATCTGATGTGTGATTGGTGGAGTTTATATAAAATAAGCCTCTACTGACACTGGAAAAACCCCTCTCTCCAAAATATTTTAGGATCCCTAGTAGAGCCTTATCTTATATAAACTCCAATAATCTCTATTGGATCCTTATAATATTTAAAATTGGTCAAGGATCCAAAAGGTAGGTAGAGGGTGATCAGGTGTATGTACATAGGATTCTTTAAGCATCAACCATATCATTAAATATAAACTCCTTCAATTTTGTATAGTCCAATAGGATTCTGTATCCCTTTATCTTTCCTGTGACTTGTCAGAGGATGATCCAATCAAAAATCCACAAAACTCCTGTATGTGGTTGCAGGATTTAACATCACATTGAACATGTGTGTAATCAATCATTTTAAAATCCCATTCACATCCCTGAATTTGGTGGAATTACAAAATGATATAGAATCTGTTAGATGGTCCACAATTGAGTTAAACTCTCCTTTGTTCCAATATAAACTCCCTTTGTTCTCCACATGTTGGAACAAAGGAGAGTTTGCATGATATCACACATTGTGGTGTGCAATATGTGACTGCAAATGGTCTTTCGAGTCGTTCAAGTTCACATGATGTCATGCATTACAATGCATGACAATTAAACTAAACTAAAATAAAATAAAATAAAATATATGAGCCCTGACAGAAGCCAGGGTATAGGTGAGCCACTTTAAAACCTATCAAACAAATACAAATAAAGTCATATGACATGTTTTATTGTTCTGACAGTCCCCCTCTTCCTTGTACTGGTGCACAAATTGTAGGAATACAGGTGAAAAATGAAGGGTCAAAAAACTGTCCCAGTAAGCAGCTGTTTTGTCTTATTTATTATTCAATGGGTTTTGATCCCAATCACATGAAGCAAGGCTTATCTTCAAGCCATGATCCTATAGGATCATTCATAATTTATGTAGATCTTCTGTATATGTCAGTGGTTCATACCAGCCCAACCTTTCAAAAATGAGAGGGACAGTTTTTTGAGCCACTGCAACCAAGCATTGCAAGGATGTTGTATGGATGGTCTCAGATTTAATGGAATTGATTGGTAGTTTTGCACCAACAGTTGATTGGGAAAGGAATGGAACAGCAGTGTAACAATTTTACAATATCAAAGCTTTAAGACTGCCAATGGTAGAATTGATGGTCAGTGGCTGAAGAATTGACCCTTTGGGAACTGAATTACTCTTCATAAATGAATGACCACTTGGAACACAAAGGTCAGAAATTGAGTTGATCTTACTGGAATTGATTTAGAATTGATACAGCATTGATAAAGAATTGATGGAGGATTGATGGAGGATTGATAGAGCATAAATAGAGCATAAATAGAGCATAGATTGAGAATTGATGAGTATTGGTTGAGTGTGGATAGAGTATTGGTTGAGTATTGGTTGAGCATGATTGAAAGAGAATTGATGAGCATTCATTGAGCAATGATGGAGCATTGTGAGAGAGGGGTTCCACCTTCTGGTGAGGAGACCTGTCAAGATCTTAAACAGCATGTCAATGCTACTTCTACTGTATCTCAGAAGTTGGCAGAAGAAATCATCTCGACCAGTGCAGATTCAATGCATTGAGGGACGGTGGTCGATAAAGTCAGATATAAACCAATCCTGAAAATGGCCGTGGAACCGTCAGTGAATAAGCAGATTGTACGCCACCGGCTCACCTTTATGGCGAGAGGGAGGAAGTGCCATTCATTGACGGGATTCGACCCGGGTAATTTTTCTTGGATAGAGAAGTTTGAATCGATGTGATCGACAGCAATGACAGCGGGGACTAGCGATCTATCCGGCCAGTGCTATGGATCATCTCGTACGCTGAAATTTATCCAGATATTGTATTGCATCATTATAATTCTACCAATGTTAATTTGGATTGATAACAAAAAGACGGTTTTTGTATTACAAATGGCTATTCTTGCTCCTCGTAATGAGTTGGGAAGTCGTAATCATTACAATCGCTCGTAACATATCCGACATGAATAATCGGCATGGACAACAACCCTGTGTCGTCTAAAAATGTCCACAACCTCATCCCATGCTGCCGACACCCGTTCACATCTGTCTTACAACGCTTTGGCATACGTGGTCCGTGTAACCTCCACTCCGCCCAGCTTCCGCTCATACAAAGCATCATCGCTGTGGTTCTTCGTCACGGAAGAATTGAAGCCTGACAAGCCATATGAATTCCTTTCCGAGTCTGCGAACTCCAGCGCGCTCGTTACGGTAGCATTCCCGGTCCGTTTGAACGTGTCCCGCTCCAGTGCCTGTCCCTGAGCGACACGCAAAATGATGAGCAGAGGCGCGATTGACTGCATTTGCGGCGTAAGGCGTCAGTTTCACATGTAGCAATGCTTAATAAAAAATACAATAAAAGTACCTGGACTTGACCGAGAAGCGGCAATACCAACGTTTGCGCTGGGAAGCCCTTTGCAAAGCAAACGAGGACAATGCACCCGACCACCGAATATAACAGCGCAGACTCGATGAACATGGCTGAGATGGAGACGTAAGGGCTGCCTCGTGAGGCACCCAAGACGTTGTTGATTTGGTACCGCATGAGGAGGAGGTGGCCGACGATGCTCATTGTTAGGAGTATGGTTGTTCCTACCGATATTGACCAATAGGCGAGTGCAAAGTTCACCAGGTTGGCCCCGAATGCGGTCGTTTGTTGGGAAAGCGTCGCGAGGTAGAGACAGGACATGGCTGAGAGCGTTGCCTTAACCGTGGTGGGACTTTGAATGCTGTAGAAGACTTACCGATGGAGCCAAAATATGACAGGCATGGGAGTGTGATAGCCAAGTAATTGTAGTCGAAGATGACGCAAAAGCGGTACAGCTGGAAGGGAATTAAGACGGAATGTATAGATTATATCACGGAGGGTACCAATAAGCCATCTTGTGTCCATGTATTGACGATGTATACCGCAGCGCCGAAAATGTTTATGAATGAGCCAGCCACGAATTTTTCATATGCCTCTGGCCCTCCAGGAAAATCCCTATTATCGATAAACTCCTGCTGATTATCCAGGCAGTTGATCCCATTTCCAACGGAGCCAAGGATGAAGTTCAACGTGATATATGCCAGGAAAATTCTGGATGACGTCGACGACTTTGGATCCCTCCGTAATCGCTGGAGGAGAAGCGAAAGGCACAGAAAGAATAGTGTAGCATGGACACCTAAGAAGCATATACTGAGTATCTCTCCTCACGTCGCATTTATTAACCAATTGACCATATCCAACGGCCCCTAAAATATACCCATTAATATCCAACCGCTCCGCCATCACAGTGGCCAACGTCTCATTAGCTGGCGCATAAGGCGATATACGAAACGTGGACATGGTCGGAATTTACGGTCACAATGTAGGGCAGTTGTTGAATAGGGGGAGGGTGACGAGACGACACGCGAGGTCGGTCAGTAAGGTGCTTTAAAACACGGAGGCGACTGTGCGTGGGAAATATCCGAATCAGTTGGGTTATAAGATCGATATGAACGGCTGGCGGGATGGAGCCAAACTGCGGGGCTTATTTTAAGCCAATCGGGGAGGGTGCGTGGGTGGGAGAGCAAGCCGATCGCAAAGGAGGTGGGGTGTGTGGCGCGGGTTAATTAATAGGGGTTCTAGAAGCAGAAGAACCCGGCTGTCGTCCTTGCCGAGGTTTGGAAACTAGCAAATAGTGTTGACCCAATAGTCGTTGGACTCTTCTGAACTTTGTTATCATCTCCTCAGATAGATCAGAAGTCGGTCTCCTGAAATGGGGTGGTTTGGAGAGGAGACTGTTTATTGTTGGTTTATTGTGTAGTGGTTCTTAACTAATGGTTCTCAGCTTCTATGAGTCAGGCGGCAAGTTCCTCACAGCTTCGCCAACAGTGTGCCTTGCCGTCAAGGAGAACATGAGCGCTTGCATTGATTTTTACTTAATTTACTTAATGTGAACTTTGCTAAGGGCGGAAGATGCAAGCTTCTGCTGTCACGGTCACAGTGCACCCTGAATTAAGAATGATAATTAAAAATAATCTTATATTTGTTCACAAACATGAACTTGACATAAAATTTGAACACTTAATGCCCACCTGGTTGGAAATCAGAGAAGGCGAGAGCTCCTGTTACCTTCCGGCTCCCCGTTCCCTTGGCCAAGATCACTTCTGGTATACTGGGAATGTTCACAGTCCTGGGCGAACTTGCCCTTCTTGTACCAACACACCTAATCATAATCAAGCATCAAGAAATATCCACCAGCCCCGGCGCAGCAAATAAATCATCTACCAAGAATTAATGGCCCAGGCGACGCCATCACTCCTGCACCCGTTCCTCCTCATGCGGAAATAAATTTATCGATGTGCACATCAATGGCGCCCTTATTCGAAGTGTTGTTCATTGTTGATGAATAAATATAAATACAACAAGAGAATACTTCTAAGTCATTACCGGTTCAACCGGAGACAATCCGCACCACATGGTACCCTCACTCTTAAAATCCTTATGGAAATTGCTCAAAACTCCAGAAGCCACTCTATTTGGTCTCAACATAACAATGCATATGCCCGCGCAACATTTTATAGACGGTAATGTGCTGCGTTGCCCAAACGGATGACACAAGGAAGTGTGTGGCGAGCAAAAACCAGTGTCAGATCGCCCTGTTCACCAACCACGGCGCTGCTACTTCTACGCATGATGCAGTCATATTCTGCCAAGTACTCTAGACTACGACAAATATAATTAATATATTTGTATCACTGGCTTAGCTGAGTCCTGATAGCACCACGTGGGGCAGGGTGATGGGATGTGAAGTTCCCAATAAGTCACATTGACAGTCTGCTCTTATCGTCGATAGACGAAGTGTGATTGCCAAGGTGGAGACCCATAGCAGTTTAAGCGTTTGCTGTACTTGCGCTAAAATCGTTCGCCCTTGTACGATTGTGCCATTCCTCAGAACAAAAAAGTGCGACTTTGCTGCGACAAATCGCCTTTTGATCTTCTCCAAAAGCTATGGCTTTAAGATTGCAGGTCTTCCCAATCCTGAATGTAAATTTAAATCTATTTTATTCAAAGTAAGCTGTATAGTGACACCGTACTAAGGGCGCGGGGCACATGATAGAAAAAATAACTTTATGAACCTGGTATTTGCGAGGAAAGATTGATGTACGCGATCCGACGATGTGACTATTGTCGTACGATGGTGAGTTGAAGTGGCCGAGACGCTTGGTGTTACGACTGTAGGGGACAATGAGGTCGTAGGACCTACGTTATACGTTAAAAAATATCTCAACGAATCACTTTAATAAAGTGGTGAGTGCTTCAAAAGATCGCATTGAGGGTGTAAAGAGGGACCGTAGGTCTGTGGGCGGAAATTTTTTCGTGGGGATGTGTTGGCACCGGAAATTCGGCTGGTATGGAGGAGAACAAATATGTTTGTCAGGGGTCACCATATGTAGCAATACAGATACGGAAGAATTGAGTTCGCCAAATATATTAAACTCTGGGGCGATGGTCGTGGGAGGAAGGGCGTAGGTGTGTACTAATAAAATGCCCAAACCTACAACATCTGTTGTAGGAACCCGATATATATTTCAGACTCAAACTTAGTTATATCCGTAGCAACATAGCACCTTTAGGGTGGGAGCCTTAATCAAATATTGGTCATAGGGAAGGTACATCCTTTTCCGCGCTTCCTCTTTGTCCCCATCCCGTCCGGACTCTCCATGTAGAAGATATAATCACACTGAAAGTGTCCCTGCAAGCACGTTTCCGTACACCGCAGTCATTATTCAGATTCTTAGACAACATTTTGTCCTGAAACGCGCCAGAGCACTTGAAATAGAGTGTCATTAAAACCGACCATCCACGACACAGAATGTCGATGAACTGTGTAACATCCAGATTCGACGGAATTTCTCCGAGATTCACATAGGGTCGGCCGAATAAAAATAACTGCATCCGTTAAAAAAGTGCGGATGACTCAGGGCAGCTCGTTCTGCGGATGGAAGTCCTTTCACTTGATCACGAATCCATCCAATGCGGCGCATGTATGCGATTACCCTGGGGGCAAAGTGCACCATCGACCACCCCAGCGTTATCGGAGGTCCAAGACACTTTTGGATTGGCCAACTTCTTCTGAAGGCTCCAGCGTAGTTTGAGCGTCCCAGAGCATCCTGGCCCTTAAACCAACTTATTGATGGAGTTGTTTAAAATAATACCCTGGATGAGATTACAAACTGCAGGTCATAGCCTTGTGTATCTTGTTTAAGATTCTGTAGAATCACGAGAAGCACAAAGGCCAATCCTATATGCTGATTGGGCTTGGCCTTCTCTACTAATTTTGGGACACATAAAAAAGCCTTTGACCTCTTAATTTCCGATCTTGAAAAATACCTGTAAAATGTTTCCAAAACATCAAAATTCCCGCGGACACCCCGATGATTACGTGATGTTTTTGTCCAATGCCCGGTCCATTCCTCCGGTTATTTAAGGTTTAATGATTATTGCATTTAACTACCCCATCCAAAACCCTCACATCACCATATGACATGATTTTTGTTGGACCGATGCCGCCGACAAACTATCCTTCTGATCTGTCCCATTTTCTACATAGGCTCTATGCTCCTATTCCGCTATTAAATCTTCATTATTACATTCCTGTCAGTGGCAATACATCTGTCCTCTGAGGCATGGGATCTCATGAAATAATAGGACCCCATTTCATTTGGAAAAGTGCAGGGAAATCGACTGGTTACCACATCGAATTTCTCGAGTAACTTCAAATTAGGAAACTTATTCCAATAACCATTTATGTCCTTCAACCAAATGTCCTTAACTTGTTTACTCCAATTCCTCCGATGATTGATCACTTTCTAATCTGAAAATAAATGTTATCCCCCATATTAGCCAAAACGAAAGACAGAAACAAAGGACGCTTGAAGGCTCCCGACAGCAGCCGCGATGACGCTATATAAAGTGGGAATGGTGATAACACAGCGGCGGAAACAAATATGTACATAATGAGTATTGACCATAAAGTATCCCCTATTATCTTTTGTGTTAATATTCAGCGCCATGTCCTGGTACGCAAGCCCATGGTATGCTTTCCGGTTGAAACGGCTAAACCCACCCTTGAGACTCACAGTCCAGTAAGAGACTAATGTAGATATGACTAACAAATTATTGACTCGCCTCCTTCAGTTGCCATCCAATTGCTGATGGCTGGCCAACATATTTTTGGAACGAGATGTTACTCGGCGGTTTAATTGCTGGAGACGCCTTTTCGTAGGCGTCAGCTATGGCACATTACCAATCCTCAAAAAACCTTGCGACCTATAATTATACCGACTTTAACATTGCGGAATGAGTGGTATTGTTATGAACGTTGAATAGGAATAATGGTTCCGCAATTTGAAAATATTATGTAATGAAATAAAGGTGGTTTAGTTAATGATACAAAGTGACAATCGTCAACTTCCGTCTAGTCTTCCCAAGTTATTTGCGTTTGAAATAGTGTTGGGTAGGAGAAATTGCCGGTTAGAATAGGAACTGCGCCGGATGCGCAGTAGATAAGCCTTGCATCCAGGCGCTGATGAGACTTTAGCGCCCAAACCATTTTACTGATGCAACTCGCACCACATTCATAATTTGAATCGGTCAACAATATTACATACAAAGAAGACGAGGCGCTTGCCCAGCCAGGGTAGAAGTGACATGAGTGTTTCCGGACGGGAGTTCTTTCCGACTCTTCTCTCTAACGTGGACCTAAAACGTGGATTCTTTTTCAATTGGTTAATATTGTGTGGAGTTTCCGTAAACGGACGAGGGTTAAACCCGATAGGAGCCATGGACGGGGACTGATTTGATACCACTCAACTTCATGCTTGGGATTGCAAATCCAAATATTTATGTGTATGGTAATTTACCAGAGTGCCATTTGAATTTTAATTGAATGCTAGGAGTTTCATATATTTTAGTTAATGCTGCCGCTCAAACCTCATCCTCCCATCTCTCTAATTGTGCAATATTACATAATTACCACTCCAAAAATTTAATTAATAAATATATAAGCCTGAAGTAAATAGTCAAGCATATTCCCCTCATTATTTTGGTTCACAATTCAGATCAGGAAACTGCTGTCATCAAAACACTTTTTCCTCATACCCATTAAATGCGGTCTAAGCTTCCTGCTGCCCACGGAAACTCCAAAAGATCGACCGTAGGCAACGCCTGTTTTATTTCAGCCTCACTCGCGGCCGGCCGCAACGTTTGTGTTGATACACTCCCATCATTCGTACCCTGGTTCCCATCTTCTGGATCTCCAAGATCTTCGATTATTCCTTGTGAGATTTTCCAAACCGCTTCCTTAAACGAGGTGAAGGACGCCAAGTCCGTTGTTGGAGAGCCTGAGGTTGCATCTGGTTGGGTATTCCGGGCACGAATTTCAAGGAAGCACCGTAAAGCCAACAAAGCCGACATACTGCGCATTGAAAGGTGAATCTGGGAAACATGATAAAAAAAGAGATGTGCATACGGTCTCTCAATCAACATTGTCCGACCCGCAACACCAGGCTAAAAGATTCATGAGTCTTTTGGCTTGAAAAGATTGGATAAGCATTACTCGAGCCACCTTGTATTAGGAGTCCTAGCATGAGTCCCGAAGTTTCAACGACTTGAGTTCAAACCCACATTTACAGTTATTAATGCTTCAATTGCCCAACAAAAAATCAGCCTGCAGGATTTTTAAGTCTCAAGGATGTAATTGATGCATGAAATGTTCGCACGAAAAGCGAAAGACACCTAATATATTCGGCCCCTGATCGTGAGCATATTTCAACATATGAATGGTATTCTCACCTTGCGTAAACATTAGCGACAAAATTGACGGATTGTTACTCATGTTGGTGCTTGATCGTTGCAATAGGACGA
This sequence comes from Hysterangium stoloniferum, assembly GCA_015178975.1. NCBI lineage: Eukaryota > Fungi > Basidiomycota > Agaricomycetes > Hysterangiales > Hysterangiaceae > Hysterangium > Hysterangium stoloniferum. The sequence goes on from WHVD01000025.1 coordinate 575,144, forward strand.
TCCTCCAAGTATGATACACAACTACTCCCAACACTGCTGCACGGTACAACATTCCTGATCCATTGGTAGCATTGGTCACTGTGTTCCGGGGTTAAATATTACAAAACTTTCAGCTACTCTGAACAGTATACCACTTTTTCAAAACGTCAAAAACTACAAATAAAGAACAGCAAAGCGATACCGGGACCTACATTTGTTGTCGAAAGGTCGTTGTGTCACACCGTTGGACGAGAATTATGCTAGCCTTAGAGACATTAGCTCGAGCGACCGGAAAAGGTCAGCGTCATACCACGGTCAATGCAAACTGTGACAGGAATAACAGGGCCAGGCATACGAATACGTACCGCCGTGAATGCATAATGGCATAGACACGTGCCAATAAAATTCCTGTTGGAATTTGCAAATCATGTTCTGTTGAAAACTTCTGTCGTACCTTCAACTCCCACTTTCATGACCAGAAAGCTTGACAGAGTAACCTGCGAGAATACAGAACAGCCACTGAAAGAAACCACCAAGAGTAACTAACTGTCTTACACCCTTTAGGGGGATAACCTACTGATGCAAAATGTGTAAGTATGCGGTAAACATTTACTGACATTACAATGAGGCAATGCAAACCTTTGCCGACAGTTGAAGGAACTCGGAGCTTTGGGCGAGAATTTGAGACAGAAGCATAGAAAACCGAGCGGTCACATAGAGTATAGCCGTTCCTCGAAATTTTCCTGCCCAAATAAACTGTACTTCCTGAGAAAATGTTAGGACAGTATCGTAAAACGCAAGGACTAGAGCAAATATCAGGATATATTTTTGTGAGTTGAAAGGGTGGTATGCACCAGAACTAGCAATGAGCCAGTAGCCCATGAGCTGCCTACCTAGATGTGATGAGTTACAAGAAAGTCCTTTATACAATGCTACTTACGCGTCACTTTCCGCCTGCACGAAGGCAGACAGTTGATCACTACTGTACGACATAGTGATTGTGGGAAAGACAGAGGAACATGGATGGCAGCCATAAGGGTTGAGGAACCATTATAAGAATCCAGCTCGGTGTCGAGATTTCTCCTACAATGTCATTGCGCGTCGCTAAGTCTCACAACGCCATCACCGCACATCAAGGGAGGCTGTGATTTCGCTCGTTCCGTTCCATGGGCTGTACGGGAAAATTATCTTGGAAACATACTTGTTTAACTATAACATTAGATAATTTGACTGTTGACTTTTCTGAACTGGGTGTTGAAGCAGAATAAATAGTGGCCCATCAAACATTCACTTCCAAGTCAACAAATCTTGAATGGATGCATGTAATTAGGTGTATATATAGATTGACAGAACACAATTTTTTTCATTGATTAAAGATATGCTTGTGTTATTACCGCTCCTCATTTCAAATCTCCTTTGACAAAATGCTTATCATTCAATACAGCCGGGACATCGCCGGGAACTGATGTGTGTGCCTCCATATCACACTGTTGGGCCAAGAATGTATTAGATCATACACCAATCTCGCGCTATTTCTGTGGACATGTCTACCTCTTTCAACGGGTGGGTATAGGTTTCCTCCAGTCACTGGGTGAATTGCACACCACATAAACCATTAGCTTCCTTAGTTGCGATTAAACGAGACTGTGGTGAGTTAACATCATTTTCATAATTAATCGACTCACTAATACGTATATAATCATCGGAGACGTCCAAATATTGGCTAGGATGTGAGTATAACGCGGGTGAGAATCCCCAATACGGACAACTGGGGCTTGCTGGGTCCATGAGTGGATCAGAACTTTTCGTAACAATCATAATAGACTCAATGACTGTGGTGTTTAGTTGCCAAAAGGCCACAGTGAGAGGTTAATTGAATAACGCGCTTCAATAGGTCGATTCCGTGAAGCCATCAGCCTCGTTGGTACACTTGGTGTTATATATTTGGCAAGAATCACGAGGCTAAGATTCACCGAATGAGGTGTCCTGGAGGGAAAAGCGTCCATCATCAATACTTGACGGTTCGTTAAATCATCCATACAAACAGGTACTGATGTTTAGGGTGGGAGATGCCACGAGTGGGACGAAGAAAAATGGAAAAGTAACGGGGTCTACATACGGCGTCCAAGCACGCCACTCAAAATAATGACCTCACAGCGAATAGTCATGAACATCTGTAGTGCAGAAATATGGTTCTGGGACACAAGAAGTATCATCTCAATCGACATATTCTTGGGTGTGTACGCCGAACAGCTGTATCCTGTAGGCTGACCTATGAGAAAAGATGGGTACACCAGAAATACCCCGACGTTGCTTATCGGAGCAAAGTTTATTCGATAAGTGCCTGTAATATAAACAATTTAATTTAAACGAATTCCATCGTCCGTTTCGAGTAAACGAGCCAGAGTTGGCTATTTAATATAAGAAGAAATATAAGGAAATAGATCTTAATGGTAGCGCATTAGGTAGTCGTCTGAAGGACCGCCAGCAAATGGAGCCTTGGCAAGTGCAAAGGCGAGACAAGTTAAGCTTTCAAGTGAGTTTTCACATAAGATTGAAAATGTTATGGGAAGTTGAAACTAAGGTGGCGAGGATAATTTATGTACCTGTCCTGACAAAGACCAACCCCGTGGTCATCAAGAATAAGAGGCTGTTGAAAGTCAGTAAGGCAAACAGGATGAAACTGGTAGATAATTCCAGAGTTTTGGTGAGTATCTACACACTTATGTCTCACACTGACATTGGGTCTGTTGTGCACAACCAAATTTCAGTAGTAAAATGGTTTCAGCACCAGATTATATTGAGAGTAGATATTGGACTGGTCAGGAATTGAACCTGGGATCATCTGTAATCTAGACTGGATGCTCTACCACTGAGCCACCAACCCTTAGTGCTCAGTAGTGAAGTCAACCCTATATTGCCATTAACATTCCATATACACAGAAACTGTGAGAGACAGTCACACACCTGCACTGCTCTAAAGCTGAGTTTAGCTGTCCACCAACCATATCCAACACATTCTGGTATGCTCCAGATGCTCCATGCATTAAGAAAGTGGGAAGATCAGTAAGTATGCCATCTATATTGTCTAGAGCCATCTAGGAGAGCTAGCTAGCTCGACTAGACACACTACTTTCACAAGATCCCTATTTACTAGTCGGTATAAAAGCTTACTATAGATCTAGAGAGTCTAGGGAGGCTAGGGAGTCTACATAATGGGTGTAGGCATTCCCAAATCCCTGATGTGACTTCTTCCAGGAACCGTCTGGATCAAAAATCAATTTACAGATGTTTCTCAGGTGGCATTGTACAGATCTTAATGTGTGCATACCCCCCTCTTTTTCCTAAATCCAACTATTTGGTATAAGCCATAGTATGAGCTAGCAGTCACCTGGAGGTGTGTATCAGCTAGGTAAAGGTTGTCTATCCACAAAGCGCCAAAATAAGCGAGAGAGACCATTAGGGCTGGGTAATCCAAGCAAAAAGCTTTTTGGTTATATAACAGAAAGAGCCAAAGACAATAATGACCTGGTCGATGGGTCATTAAAGGCAACGAGAGCCACTTAATTGTTAACGCAATGTGAAATGTTATTTTGGTGTTACTAAATCAAGGCACGGCTCGCGCCATGATGCTGTTAAACCAATAGAGGTAATCGGTGACATGCGCCAGGAGGTTCGCTGCGCCTATGATTGATAATGGATGATAAAAAAATTGGCAAAGGACAACACCAGCAGATCAACCGGTCAACCAGCTGATGATGATATGACTACAGAAGAAAGGCCATCTTTTGCCGTGATATGTGCTCTTTGGTCGTCAGGGTATTTTAATGGCAGGTGGTGGCCCAAAGAGCAAAACCGCGGTCGGAGGTGCGAACCCTCCGTATCGCCCCCTGGCCACTCAATAACAAAGCCTCAAAACACCCTAGATGCACGAACTACGAAATAGCATGAGTGATGGTTGCCGCTCGCCATAACCGCTCACTAGCAAACGTGTCTCCGGTGCTCATGTAACATATCCCAACAAATATATCAATTGGCTGAGTGGACATTAGCTTAAGATAGGACACGATATTCACAAAAATATTTTTTGAAAGGAGTTGCATTAATTAAATAGGAGCAATCATCAAAACAAAAATGTTATATTGAAACAGCCAGGCCACGTGAAACAATGAGAAAATATTTGAAAGGCATGATCATGATGGTGATATTTCTTTCATAGTTTACTGAAAAATAAACTACTATCCATGAATATTTGGAGAAGATGAGATCCAAATGAGTTAGGCGCGACTTGTTGAGATATAGGATGGCTGTAAGTCGAGTCATTGGTATGGATAAGGCCTTGTGTGTTGCGGAAAAAAGTAACAACATGAATGATCGAAAAAATGTTAAGTTGAAGTATTACTCAATTATTAACTACGACGCATTCAACATACATGACCGCCCCGAGATTACGCCAAGCAGCGAGGGCCACGACAAATGAAAATGAAGAACGATGCCACCACTAAGCCGTAATAATTTAAAATCAATATTAATCTAATTATTATAAAATAACACCTCTGTATAATTACGAAGTAAATGCTTATCATCCAGAACAGTGGGAAACCCTTTAATAATTCTCTCTTGCCTTTATCACGTAGGCTACAGCAAAATGTGTTAAAAAGGTAACTCTATATGTATCTTAGTCTCGTATTAGCGTATAACGGACTAAGTTGTATGTACCTATATGTATCTGATACATACAATTAATATAAAGGTAAAGGAAATACTATGCAGAGCAACACTCACCTCAGTCTCGTATTAGTGTATAACGGACTGAGGTGTAAATGTTGTAACTATGCAGTTTAAATACCACATGGGGAATGATGACCGTGTTTGTGCCTTACATGTGGTGATAAGGTTTTACGGTGTTATCTAACACTCCTCCTCACCGTTGAAACTCCTCCTCATATGGAAGTCTAACTATTTGAGACCCAGAAAACCTCGCAGTTTGATAAATTGAGATGGTTCTAAGGCCTTTGTGAAGATATCAGCTAAATTATCCTTCGTATGGATGTAGTGAAGACGAAAATCTCCAGCCTGGACACATTCCTGGAGGAAATGGAACTTAATGTCAATATGTTTGACCCGGGAGTGAAGGAGAGGATCCTTTGAGAGGGCAGTGGCAGCATTATTGTCACAGAGTATGGTGGTTTGTTTGGGAGGGGGGAAGTGTTACGACCGTGTCGCAACTCTATCGGCCCCGAGGTTATCGCCACTTGTCAACGTTTCAAGTCATCCTCTCGGAAACCATCGGCCCCGAAGCTGACGAATGTTTCGTGAAGATCAAACTCCATTTACGCCCATGTCAAAATAACTCGTATTGTCTGGTCAAACTTTGATACGTCCCCTTTATTATGTTGATCCATCCAATCTTATGTTTCGCATATGTCTAGCTATATTTGTAGTCCTTGAACTATTTCCTTTTATTGTAATCCCACTCTCGGTTATCATCGGCCTCCGAACTAATCATAAACTTCCCGTTCCTAGTCAAGCTTATTGTTAATACCGTGTTCCACCCTTCTCCCCATTAGTAATTTCCAGACACCTGTTACTTGTATATGAACCCGCTGTAGTTGTAGTTACTAGGCAATCAGAATATCGACTCAGAATACCCTCATACGCCTGTATCAGTCTTCATACTAAGAATCCCCCATCCGCCTTCGCGTGCGCTCGCCCACTCCTGGCCCCGACCCCTTGGCCCGACGCTCGACTTGTCCTTCAATTCCGATCAGTATCACGCCGAAAGGTACTCACTAGGATTAGTCTTCGCCCGCCCGAAATTTAAGGACATCCTACGGATATTTGCGAGGGCGCAGCACATAAGCTGAAGCCAAGTCCTTCCGATCGGTCCCTGTCAGCCACCGACATTAGTCAGTTTTCAGTTCTTAACAGGAAGCATGGAAACACTGCAGAGAAGGCTATGGAGCCAGGTGCCCTCCTTGACAGACTCAAAGGCAGCTACATACTCAGCTTCACAGGATGATGCAACAACAGTTTTTTGCTTCTTCGATGTCCAAGAGATAATACCAGAGCCAAGGGTGAAGACATAGCCACTGACACTGTGATGGGTATCCAAACAATTGGCCCAATCAGAGTCAGTATACCCAATCAGAGTCAGTATACCCAATCAGAGTCAGTATACCCAATCAGAGTCAGTATACCCAATCAGAGTCAGTATACCCCATCAAAGAAAGGGTGTTGGACCCCCCAAGGCATAGTCAGAGATCATGAGTGTCTTTTAAGTATTGAACAACTTGAATGGTGGCAGTCCAGTGGGGAGTTGAGTAGCTGTCAAGGTATTGAGACAGTTGTTGAATGGCATATGAAATGTCTGGGCATGTGGAAATAGCGACATAGAGTAAGCAGCTAACAAGGGACTGGTAGGGTAGTTTAAGGATGGTGTCCAGGCTAGGTTGGGAGAGAGATGTGTGATTGGTCTGATGAAGCTTGAGGTTGTGGTCCATTGGGGTGGAGATGATAGAAGCATGGGTCTGACCGAATTGGTGGATGATTTTGTCAATCAGGGCTGGTTGGGAGAGAAGGGCAATATGGTTGTGTTGGTGCAATTTGACAGCTATACCAACAACAAAACGGACAGAACCCAAATCAGAGATAGTCCAAATGGCATGCATCTGAGTCTTGAAAGATTCATTCTCAGCAGCATTGCTGGCAATAGACAAGAAGTCGTCGACATGGATGGCTACAATAATAATGCTGGTTGTTGTCTGGCGATAGTAGAGACAAGGTTCACATGGAAGCTGAGTAAAGCCCCAGGTGAGCATTTGCTCATTCATAATTTGATTCCAGATACATCCACTCTGCTTCATGCCATAAAGAGCACATAAGATCATCCAGACATGATCATGTTTCCCAGGCTCAGCAAAACCTTCAGGTTGTTCCATAAACTGGATCTCATCATCTGGGAGTAGACCGTAAAGAAAAGTGGTCTTAATGTCAATTTGTTGGGCATCCCATCCAAGAGTGGCAGTGATGTGGAGGAGTATGTGCCAGGACTCCATGCATGCAGTAGGTGAGGTAGTTTGATGATAATCCTTTCCATATATTTGCTCAAAACCCTTAAAGACAAGCCTGACTTTGTGTTAAGAACTGAAAATTGACTAATGTCGGTGGCCGACAGGGACCGATTGGAAGGACTTGGCTTCAGCTTATGTGCTGCGCCCTCACAAATATCTGTGGGGTGTCCTTAGATTTCAGGCAGGCGATGACTAATCCTAAAGAGCTCCTTTCGGCGAGATACCGATCGGAATCGAAGGACAAGTCGAGCGTCGGGACAAGGGGTCGGGGCCGGGAGTGGGCGAGCGCACGTGAAGGCAGATGGGGGGGTTCTTAGTATGGGACTGTTACAGATGTATGAGGGTATTCTGAGTCGATATTCTGATTGCCTAGTAACTACAACTACAGTGGGTTCATATACAAGTAACAGGTGTCTAGAAAATACTAATGGGGAGAAGGGCAGAAAACGGCATTAACAATAAGCTTGACTAGGAACGGGAAGTTTATGATTAGTTCGGAGGCTGATGATAACCGAGAGCGGGATTATGATAAAAGGAAATAGTTCAAGGACTACAAATATAGATTGACATATGTGAAACATAAGGTTGAACGGATCAACATAATAAAGGGGACGTATCAAAAGTTTGACCAGACAATACGAGTTATTTTGATGTGGGCGTAAACAGAGTTTGATCTTCGTGAAAACATACGTCAGCTTCGGGGCCGATGGTTTCCGAGATGGTGACTTGAAACGTTGATAAGTGGCGATAACCTCGGGACCGATAGGGTTGCGACACGGTCGTAACACTTTGCAGTGGACAGCATTGCCATGTTCATCCCTTTTTATGTGGAAAGTGGGGTAACCATTTCTGATTTTGCACCCTTGAGGGACTTCCAACCTAGGGACTAATTTATAGACTCCCATCGCCTTGAGAGAATCAAGTTCATCTTGGAAACCAGTCTGCCACTGCTCTGCATCCCCTGAGCATAACACCTCCTCCCAAGTTTTGGGCTCATCATTACAGGTGAGTGGATCAATCTCAATGCCATTGGAGATGGCTGCTAAAGTGAGATCGAAGCTAGGGGAGTTGTATCCTGAGTTTAGGGACAAGAGAGCATCTTGTATTTGCTCCAGGTCAGGAGATGGGGATAGTTCGGGCATGTTAATTATAGCTTGCGAACATGCTAATTTTTCAAGGTGCAGGCATTCAGCACTTTTCTTCGATGCCTGAATGGATTGCTGGAGTCTATTGGACCCTGGGGGAATACTGGCTGTCATGAGTGGAACAGTGAAGAGGTTGCTCATTGGGGGGAGGTAATGTGTGTGGCACTTCTGAAACAATAGGGAGTGGTGGTAGAAGGTTAGATGATATGGTAGGTTCATTGTAGGCATCAATGGAAGAGCTGACGGTAGTAGACCCAGAAGATAGTGGCAATGGAGATGTGGTAAGGGGAGTGTCAGTCCTAGATGGAGGTGATTTAGGGTGGCCGTCATGACTTTCTAGGAAATGAATGTGATAAGAACTATAGATTTGGTGGGTCACAGTATCATAGCATCAATATGATTTTGATTTCGCATCATACCTGACTAGTATGCATTCAGTAGAGCATTCAAATATTTTTGGGTTTGTTTTGTTTTGAATGAGGACGAAAGTATGACATCTGATCTCTTTCATGTAAGAGTAGTCAGGGGGATGCCCATACCAAAGTTCCCAGGGGGTCTTGTTTTGAAGGGTAGTAGTGGTAGTTTTCACATGAAGATGGGCTGCAGTGAGGTAAAATTCATCCCATAAGTAAGCAGGTAGACCAGCATAGATACACATTGATCTTGCTTTTCCCATAAGTGTCCGATGCATTCGTTCAATGTGCCCCAATGTGTGCCGATGTATAGGGTGCAGTAAACTGTTGTTCTGTTCCCCTTAATGCTAACCAGTTTGACATTTCATGACTCTTGAGTTCTTTATTATCAGTGCAGTATACCCCAACCTTGAGGCCTGTCTCGACTTCCTGAGCCCATTCCCACATTTGAAGGTTAGGGAAGGCATCGCTTTTGTGTTTTAAAGGGATGGTCCATATGTAGCTTGTAAAATCATTGACCATATTCATAATATAATTATTTCCAATTTGTAATGTTACAGTGTGTGGTCCAGACAGATCTATCCAGACTTTTTCAAGCCTCCTGGTCCCCCTATGCCCTAACCCCTCCTCACGTATTTTTGGAACAGGAGACTTCATCTGTTTTCCAATGATACATGAGTCACATTTGGGGGGGGGGAGTAGTTGAGGCTGGTCACACACCTTTGATCAGGCCATTGTTGAGCATGTCAGTGATGGATTTGTAGTTAGCATGCTCAAGGTTATGGTGCCAAGTCTTGAGAGTGGGTAGATTTTGCATGATGAGAGCATGTTCCACTTGTGCAGAGTGTAGCATCAATGAGTAAAGGTTTTTGTGTGGGAGTAAGGAGCCGTGGGCAATTGTGGAGTTAGATGACTTGGTACTGATTCAACAAGAATGATGATCAAAATGTGCGATAATGTTGGAGTTGCGAGTGAGGCATCGAACTGAGATTAAGTGTATGACTGCTTTAGGGATGTAAAGCACATCCTGAAGAAGGAGGTGGGATCCTCAGCCTAGATGTATTTTGATATTTCCTATTCCAATGGCCCATATAGATGATCCTCCTAAACCTCTTACAGAATGAGGTGTGATGGCTCTTAAGGTTATGAAGTCGGTTTGATCAGGTGATATGTGTATAGTGGCACTGCTATCCAATCAAAAGGGGTGAGTCTCTGTAGATAATGGAGTTTAGTTTGTTTGTGATAATGGTTGGACAGTAGAGGCACTCAGGATGGTGAGAGATGGTTTACTGTGCTTGTTCCAATCCATGGTAGTTTGCAGCTCCTCTTCAAGGACAATCCAGCCATCGTACTCAACAGTATCCAGCATAAGTGGGGGTGAGGGGATAGTGTGCGATGGAGGGGCAATGATCCCAGTGAAATCTGGGGCAGTAGTGTGCAAAATGGATAAGTCAAAAGGATTTATTTGTGCAATGTATGTGCAACTGTCAGTGCCCTTCACATGGACAGGGATTTTTGAGACAGGGATGGGGTTAGGAGTGGAGGGGGAAGGTTTTGACTGTGCAGCCCCCGATCGTGGAGCCTGGCAAGTTTGGTTTCCTCAATGCTTCAGCCAGCCATTACACCACTGGGTGCCACACAATAGTCGACAGTGTGGTGGTGCCTCTTACAATTAGCGCAGACAGGTGGACTGTCAGACTTGGATGCAGTCAAGGTGATGGAGTTAGTGGTGGTGGAATGCTTAGTGGTATTGGAGGTCATCAATGATGCATGGAGGTGGAAATATCATGGTCTGGGGCTGTATAGGTTGGAATGGAGTGGGAAGGCTTGCAGAGATTGAAGGATGGATGGATTCTGCACAATATGCAGAGAACCTGGATCAGAACTTGTCCCAGAGCATTGGAGATTTGGAGGTTCCAAAAGATAAGGCCATTTTTCAGCAAGATAATGATCCAAAACATACATCCAAGATGGCACAAGAATGCTTTACTAAAATAAAGATTCAGTTATTAGACTGGCCAGCACAGTCTCATGATCTAAATCCCATAGAGCATCTTTGGAATCACCTGAAGAAACAGCTACAAAAATATTCCTCACCACCAAAGGGAGTTTGGGAGTTATGGGAGAGGGTGGAAGTGGAATGGCCAAAGATTGAGCCTCAGGAGTGTCAGAAATTGATAGAAGGTATGCCTAGAAGACTTGATGCTGTAATAAAGGCTAAGGGAGGCCATACAAAGTACTAGAATAACAAGATATCTGATTCAAAAAGAGTGGTTGCAAAACTGTCCCAATGATTGGTCATTTCTAAATATTCACTGTGACACCAGTATCCATCTATATTATGTAAATATTTGGGTATATCAAAGCTAGTATGCTAAGGCATATGTGAGAATAATTATATGATTTTAAAAAGTTTATTTGGTAGGTTATAAAGCATTTATTGAGAATTACCAAAACATTGGGACAGTTTTGGAAGCCACTGTATATATGTATGTGTAATGAAACCATGCTGATCAAGAGACCACTGGGGTTGACTGGGGTCCACAGGATTGTCAAGGTGTGCTTTAGCTATCAGATCTAGTGGAATTGCTGATAGAATATCTTGATGTAATTTCTTAATATCCATAATGATAATTCCACGGATGATGGGATGGATGAGAAAAGTCACATGGACTGATGTGGTAAGCTGCTGATTTGTGAAAATGGGTTGCAAGTTATGTGGGTTTACTGTGGCATAGTTGTTGCTCCCCTCTTTAGGGTAGACATCCCATCAACTAGTTAAAGCATTGGGTTTGCTGCTGAGGTGGCTGGGTCAAAAATGGATAATTATATTAAAGGCAGACAGGTACATATTTAGACCAGCAGGCTTGCCACCAGGTCAAAAGTTTTGTAGTTGAAAAATATTCCAGGTTCTTGTGATCTGTTACAATGTCAATCAGAATTGCTGAACCCTCTAAATAGTGTCACCATGATTTAAAAGCTGCAAAAATTGCTAGGAGTTCTTTGTCATGAATGTCATAATTGAGCTCTGGTCTGTGAAAGTCCAGGACAGAAAAGCCACAGAGTGGACTTCTCCATTAGAGTCCTGGATAGACAGAATGGCTCCAAGTACATAGTCTAAGGCATCCATCTCAACAATGAGCAGAATGTCCGGTTTCCAATGCAAAGAATTGGAGCTGAAGAAAAGGAATTTTTTAAAAGACTAAAAGCTTTTCGACACTTATCATCAAAAGTCCATGGAGCACCCTTGCATGTAAGATGAGTAAGGGGGACTGTGATCTTGGAATACCTGCAGATAAACCATCAGTAAAAATTGGCAAAGCCAAGGAAAGATTGTATATCTTTGACTTTTCTGGGTTCTGGCCAATCTTTGATGACTTGTACTTTGGCTTCATCCATATGGAGTCCATCAGGTCCCATTATGAAACCTAGATATTTCACAGAATCTGTGTCAAAAGTACTTTTTTTACCATTTGTGAATAAACCATGCTGTCTGAGTCTCCAGAGAACACTTGTTTGTCATGTACTGTGGGGTCCTCAGAGTAGATAAGAATGTCATCCAGATAAACAATGATGCAAACATCAAGCATGTCAGAGAAATATCATTAATAAAATGTTGAAAAACAGATGGAGCATTGGTGAGCCCAAAGGGCATCACCAACCACTCAAAAACCCCATATCAGGTCCTAAAAGTGGTTTTCCACTCATCTCCCATGGAGATCTGGACGAAGTGGTAGGTGTGTTTAAGGTCTATCTTGGTATAAATATAGGCATTCCGTGGAGCATCAAGCAGGTCAGATATAAGTGGGAGTGGATACTTATCCTTCCATGTCACAGCATTGAGTCCTCTGAAATAAACACATAGTCGAAGGGATCCATCCTTTCTTTTAACAGACAGAACAGGTGCTCCAAAAGGAGACTTCGAGGGTCTGATAAAACCTATGGACAAATGTTCATGCAGGAAATCCCAGATTGTGGAAAGTTCTGTGGAGGACAGTGGGTAGATATGTCCAAGGGGTGGCTGGTGCCTTCTTTGAGGTTGATTTTTAAGTCATACTCTCTGTGGGGTGGAAGCCAGTTCAGCTTTATGCTTACCAAACACATCCATGAAATCATGGTATTTCTCGGGGACACTTTCTAGGTCAGTGGATTGCTCAGATGCTGGAGTTGAAAAACAACTGGTTGCTTCATCAATTTTCAAATTGATAGTGAATGCCTGGGATCCATCCATTTTTGTAGCCCTAATAAATGCTGCAGCATTAATGAGAGAAATAGATGGAGGTGCTGTGGGTTCTGGGGAAGCCATGGTTGCCATAGGGATCACAGGGGCCACTGAGGCCACCGGTGCTGGGAAGGCCATGGGTGCTGTGGAGGTTGTGTTGGATACAGTTATCTTGGGTACCGCAGGTGTCTGGAAAGTTATACTGTGTGATACCCAGTCAATCAACAGATTGTATTGGGTAAGTGTTACAATGTGTACAGGGCTTAGTGAAGGGTTTCTGGAGAAACCTGTGGATAATCCGGTAGGACTTGGCTTCAGCTTATAGGCTGCACCCTCCTGAGCTCATGGTGTCCAAGTTCAGACAGGCAGATGGGAATCCTGGGGAATCTGGGAGTAGTTCGTGGGTCAAGAGGTCAGAGGGTCGATTGCAGGAATCCCGCAGAGGTCGAGGGATCAGGAGGTGATGGGTTGGAGGTTGAGCAATAGATATGTAGGTTGGAGCCCATGGGCTCTGACGAGGTAAATAGCAGTGTGTTTCAAAGAGAGGAATAGAGCAGAAAATATACTGAGATTACTGGGGAGATCTAAGCTAATTTTCTGACTGGATTGTATGTACAACATCTGCCAGACTATATAGACTGTGGAATGTATGTTATACCAAATCCAGTAATAATGAAACCTTAAACAAATAATCATGAAACAAGACAAGTAAACACCAAACTAGGTATTAAGAACAGAACAGAACAAAACATGACAGGTCATTTGACCATAATGGGAATGGGGCTCAGTTAGAGAGCTGACAGGTTCTCCGAGCAGGGTCCAGTGACTGATGTGTGGGACAGAGTCAGAGATAGACAGGTATGATGTGTGCAGGTCCTGGTGGGTATTCCAGTGACTGGTACATGAGACAACAAATGTCAGGCATGGACAGATTCAACCTCTGGGTCCCAGAGAGTATTCTGGTTAACTGATAACTGGTGCGTATAGGGTGTGGGTGCATATGGTAGTACCTGAGTTGGGCATATCTTCCAGTTGTAACAATAAGCCAGTTATGTCTGAGGACAACCAAGCAACTTGAGTCTAACTGGGTCACATAGAAAGTGACCAACTGAGATGTTCCACATGGGAACCAGATGGATAAGTTGCAAGCTTGGGTGATAACCAAATTGCTTGTGCCATCAAAAAGTCAGACCAGAATTATTGGATAAGTTGACAACAGATTTTTTTGTCTGAATTTTGTGTCTAAAAAACAATGAGTCAAGCCAGAATCTATGAGTGCTGAAAGAATGAATTTTGGGATCATATCAGGCATGAGTTTAATAAAAAACGAGTAAGAGTTCAAAAGAGCAGATGTGTGCAGAGGGGTAACACAACCCCCAACCTGCACAGAGTCCATGGGGTTGCTTACTGTGAGAGGTATGGCGAAATACACTCAGGAAATATAGTCGGATGAGCTCTTACTATATTTCCTTTATTATTTCTATTTTCTCTCTTTTATTATATCTATAATTAGTTCGACGACCTATGTATGCGGTACATTGACTCTTGTGGGTGCACACATGCCAGACTTATGTATTCTAGTGCCCGTAGTTTAGAACTCAGACACTTTTACACTGCAACCACGACTTACCCAGACACCTGTTAATGTCCTGTAAGTTGTGATTGGTGTATCGTCTCGACCGTCACAGACGGGCTTTAGCTATTTACTCAATCAGAGTTTCGAACTGTACTAGTCGAAACTCAATCCTTACCTCAACCCGCGAGGACTACATCCACGCTACTCTACTATTCGACTCTCTAGTTACTCTACTTGACACTCGAGCAGTCACCCCAAATCACACTTAACAGTCGATTCTACTTATTCGTACTAGCTCTCTACCTTACTCTAGATAGCTACTTCTCTCTACCGTATTGAACTAAGTAGTCAATACGTGTCCAGTCTGTATTGGACTTAGACAGTCAATACATCTTAGTGTCGTACCTAAACGGTCGATATTCTTCGTATATAGAATGGTTAGAACTTCCACCACTCTTCACAGTGGTGATCCGGGCCGGACCGTACTTTCCCTACGAAGAAAAAACGATATCTTACAACTATAAGCTTCTAAGCATGTAAATGACTACTGGCAAGAACCAAACGTCGAGACCTTTGATGACCCTGAGTAATTCAAAACCTCGTCAAAGACCTGCGAGTCTGGAACCACCCCGTAATGTCACCATGAGGAAGTCTTCGTTGACTTTTCAAAAACCAGTTCTTCCTGGGAGTCCTCCTGGAGCAGCAGCTGGACCGTCAATGGAAGCCCCCCCAAGTCCACGAGAAGAATGTCTGCTGACTGAGCAGTCAAACATTCCAGGAGCTAATGTCAAGACTATCCGTGCTTCTGAACCTGTTCTCTCATTCCTGCCTAGACAGGTCATCCTTAAGCAATTCTTCAGGGGTCATATGATTTATGCTCAACCCATCGACTTACAGTGACTTACAAAATGTATCCAATGTTTTGTAGTTTCAGCTTATATATGCTATATCCCAGTAGATAAAATAGTAGAAATCACCAAAGTATTTTTGAACATGACCTATCATGTATATATTTATATGGTAGAACTATATTATGTAATATCCATATATGGAAACACTATAAATATTTTAATGGAGAGGGTTCATTGGATACGTTTTGTAACTGACAGGTTCTGGCATGAAAACCATATGCCTATGTTGATTGTTTGCATTTGTTTATGTTTTTCAACATGTCATGTGATCATTCTATACTACAGTATAAGTTGAAGGGCTTTCTCAGCTAAGATTCCCTCAATTCTAACCATGCATCCCCTTTCCACTGCTGCCCAGTATGAGATCCTTTCTCTACTTGATGCTGGCCATTCTGCCAGACAAATTTCAGTTTCTACTGGCTATAGCTATGCTACTATCTCTAGACTTCATTCTAACCACCATTCCCACCTTTCTAAGTCCTCTGGTGGTCACCCTTCCAAACTCTCCACAGCCAACATCCATTTTGCACAACGCCTTATCAGCTCTGGAAAGGCTGATACAGCTGTAGATGCAACAAAGGCACTTTGCACTATCACCAACCAGTCACTCAATCCTCAAACAGTGCATCATTGACTCAAGGCAGCTGGGATGAAGCCTGTGGTAAAGAAGAAAAGGCCTCTTCTTTCTAAGAGGCATAAAAAGGAGAGAATGGATTTTGCTTTGGCATATCAGGATTGGACTGTGAAGGATTGGAAGAACATGGTGTGGTCTGATGAGACCAAAATTAATAGGCTAGGGTCAGATGGCAGGAAGTGGGTGTGGAAAAAGGCAGGGGAGGGCTTGAGTGACAGGCTGGTTGAGGGAACCCTGAAGTTTGGTGGTGGATCTTTAATGGTTTGGGGGTGCATGCTGTGGGAGGGGGTTGGGTATGCATGCAAGATTGATGGAAGAATGGATGGGGATCTCTACATCCAGATTCTGGAGGATGACCTGCAAGCCAGTCTTAAGGACTATGGTAAATCTGCCAATGGTATCATCTTCCAGCAGGACAATGACCCCAAGCATACCTGTAAGAAGGCCCAGAATTGGTTTTAAGAAAATGGTTTCAGGGTTCTCTCATGGCCAGCACAGTCTCCTGACTTGAATCCCATTGAACACCTATGGAATCACCTGAAGAGGAGGTTGGCAGGGTATGAGAATGCACCCCAGGGGATGGAAGAGTTGTGGGAGAGGGTGGTGGATGAATGGTACAAGATTGATGAAAAGGTGTGTCAGGATTTGATTGAAAGTATGCCTAGGAGGGTTTCAGATATATTAAAGGCAAAGGGTGGCTACACTAAGTACTAAATACTAGTAATTTCCTGCCTAAATGTGTCAGTTACAAAATGTATCCAATGAATGCTCTCCACATTGCAAGTTTATGTTTCTATATCAGACCATGATTTTCTCGAGAAAGGAGACTGGCTAGACGCTCATCGTCAGAACTGTGAAGGGCTGACTGAGACGAGAGTTTTATCACGACCTGAACCTCCCACCATTGAGGAAATCGTCGACGAGGATGCATTTGCGAACCGATCTAAGGAAATAAGTCAGACCTACGTTATAGAAGACCCCTCTGAGTCAGAGGGATCGGAGGAGGAGAGCTTCCCCTTCGACCCAGGGCAATTACCCGACTTAATTCCTTGCGATGAGTCAGACTCTGAAGCGGACAACTCTATTTCGAACGCCACTCCCATACCTAACGGTAGATGTATCAGGAGGAACGTCAAACTGGCTGCAAGAAAAGAAAGCAAAAGACCTAGAGTTCAATACCCCCGATCCAGTCGACTTATGAAAGAGGATTCGACTATTATCTATCGCAGAAGGGACCCTCCGGGTGGATATTCCAGTATTGGGATTTCAGCATTACACGTCTATGGACACATAGGGAATTCAGAAGCCTCAAATCCTATTAACATCAGGCTGACCTCTCCTTAATCTCGGAGGATTTCTATAAGGAACTAGAGGACCGCCCTAAGCTCAAGCAAGGACTCAAGCTGCGCCTCGTACAACTTACCGGTAATGCCAAAGTATTAGGATACGTCAACATCCCCATTTATCTCGAGGACGACACCGGTATGCTCCTTAAATTTACCGCCGAAATGTATGTTGTCCGAGGTATGACCATCCCGATCCTTCTTGGAGAAGACTTTCACATGAAGTATGAGATCGGGACACTGCGAGACCAACCGCTGGGTTCCAGATTGATTTTGCCTGGGAGAGCAGGATCTATCCCAGCCAGTTCTTCCAAGGAGCCGCAGCCTTTAACCTTTTCGATTAGCAAGATCCCCTTTGAGGAATTAGCCAATGACTCGCCTGAATTGACTTCCAAACCAGACAAAGGAGTGCGTACTGAAAGAGTTGCATGGGCCTTACAAGATTGTACTATAGAACCGGAATCGGCTCGATTAGTACCAACCTTTGTAGGAGATCTTATTGGTGACCAATGGATAGTCGAGGGAGTTGTCTTGCAGAACGACAATGGGAGTATACTAGCTGCTCCCACCACCACCATCTCTAGAGAACGTGCCACGATACCTCTCGCTAATCCCTCTCTGACGCCAAGAATCATCAGACGAGGGGAAACCGTTGGATTAATTCACGACGCGAACAAATGGGCCCAGACTCCTAGATCTTCGACTGAGAAAGCATCGATGCAGTCAATGGCAACCAAGATTGCCCATCTCGTCGAGAGTCTATCAAAAATAGAAGAGGAGCGTGTCCTTAATCCTCAATCCTCCGGACTGCCCCCAGAATGGGAACTCACAGACGATTTCGACCTGGCAGGTCCTAAAACGTCAGAGGTTGCCACCACGGAAATGTTTCGTGCAGAAGATCTGCATAAGCTGGTTAACTTAGGACCTGACATCCCTACTGATGTCTCCTCCCGCTTGGAGTTGGTATTAACTAAGAATGTCCTAGCCTTCGGAGTAGACGGGCGACTGGGACAAGTGGATGTCAAGGTCAATGTCCCATTGAAAGAGGGCGCGCAACCTATTTCAATGTCAATGTTCCCAACCTCCCCAGCTAATAGGAAAGTCATTGATGAACAAATGGATACTTGGTTCCCACAGGGAGTAATCGAACCGTCCAAGAGTCCTTGGGGGGCGCCAGCCTTTGTCGTCTATCGCAACGGGAAACCACGAGTAGTGATCGACTATAGAAAGTTGAACAGCCTAACAGTTCCCGACGAATTCCCACTGCCACACCAGTCGGAAATCATGAAAGCACTTTCGGGCTCCAACATCTTATCTTCCTTCAATGCACTAGCCGGTTTTACCCAACTTGAAATGTTAGAGGAAGACAAGCCGAAGACTGCCTTCAGATCCCATTGAGGACTGTGGAAATTCAGGAGAATGCCCTTTGGACTTCCTGATGGACCTTCTATATTCCAAAGGGTTATTCAAACCGTACTTGCACCTTACTTATGGATATTCTGCCTGGTTTATATTGATGACATCGTGATCTTTTCTAAGACATGGGACGATCATCTAGAACATTTAGATCAGGTTTTACAAGCCATAATTGCTGCGGGAATCACTCTCTCACCCAAAAAGTGCTATGTGGGGTATAATTCGATTCTACTACTAGGACATAAGGTGTCTAGACTCGGCTTTTCGACCCATCAAGAAAAGGTCGCCGCTATATTAGAATTGGCTACGCCTTCTAAGATAGCAGATCTTCAACGTTTTCTAGGAATGGTTCTGTACTTCTCCACGTACATACCATTTTACTCCTGGACGGTCACTCCACTTTTCAACCTCTTGAAGAAAGGAGTTCATTGGAATTGGGATTCTGAACACGCCCGAGCTTTTGAGGACATCAAGGTTGCATTGAGCTCAGCTCCAGTACTCAGACACCCCGCGAGTGGTATGCCTTATCGGTTATACACAGACGCTTCGGACTTTGCGCTAGGATGTTGTCTCCAACAAATACAGAAAATGACGCTTAAAGACCTTAAGGATACAAAAATTTATGCCCAAGCACGAGCAGCCTTCGATCAATCACGAGACGTGCCCATCTTCATTACTCATTATAAAACCAAGGAGCCAGAATTCACCTGGACGGATTCCTGGGCCGCAGATTTTGACGATACCAGTGTCATGGTCGAACACATTATCGCCTATTGGAGCCGTACGCTCAAGAAAGCAGAATGTAACTATTCAGCCACAGAGCAAGAAGTGTTAGCCACTAAAGAAGGATTAGTCCATTTCCAGCCCTTTATCGAAGGCGAACATATCCTTCTGATCACTGACCATGCGGCATTACAATGGGCCAGATCTTACGAGAATACTAATCATCGACTGGCCGCATGGGGGGCGGTATATGCTGCATACCCCGGTCTGGAAATCCTACATAGAGCAGGACGAATACATAGCAATGTTGACCCACTGTCCAGACTTCCTCGAGTACCAGACTATGCTAGCCCCACAAGAGACGACCTTTTACCGATTGTACGGATTCTTATAACTGGAATGACGATGAGACGTTATGGGAGAACAAACCAGCGGAAAAAGCCGTCTTTCTCACTCATCACGAGTTAGTCGAACCAGTCGGAACCATGGAAGAGGTCCCCCAAACGAAATGGGACTTGCACAACCTCCCCAGAAACGATGAAACCGATGAAGCGAATTTTACTCTCTCGAATCCACAATTGCTTATAGAGATCAATGAAAATTACGCTAAGGAACTTCGCGATGGATACCAGAAGGATCCTGCCTTCAGAAATCATTACGCCACTGATCCCATTTCTCCAAACATGGTAACTACTCCTTCACATTATTTCATCGGCAAGAATAAGCTATTGTTCTTTTGAGATTCAGACTGGAAAAGTCGAATCTGCATTCCTAGTAGCATGACGACAACCATACTCAAGCTGATACATGATAATCCCTTCAAAGGAGCTCATGCAGGTGGCCACAGACTCTTTGGGCTGATGAAAGACCATTTCTTTTGGCCGAGGATGTTGCATGACTGCGTGGTGTACACTCACAGCTGCGATATATGCCAGAAAACTAAAATTGATCATTCCGCTCGACAAGGAGCTCTTCGACCCACGGATGTACCCCTAAGGCCGTTTGAGGTTGTCTCGATGGACCTAATTACCGGATTGCCTCCTTCTACAGAGGGTGCTTATTCCGCCATCTTCATCACCGTGGATAAACTCACGCGTTTCTTAATCTGTGAACCCACCACTTTAGATCTATCCACAGAAGGATTCGCACAAATCTTCGTGAATAAAGTAGCTGCTCCTTTCGGCCTGCCTTCAAGGATAATCTGTGATTGAGACAAAAGGTGGACCTGTAGGTTCTGGAGAGAAGTCTGCAAAGTATACGGAAGTGCCCTTGCAGGATCCTCGTCCCACCATCCTCAGACCAACGGTCAAATGGAGAACGCTAATGCTATTGTGGAGCAAATGCTCAGAGCGTACTGCGCCTCTTTGAAGGAGGAATGGTCTAAATGGACTCAAGTAGTGGCTCATACCTACAATTCGACGGTTCAAAGCTCAACAAGCTATGTGCCGGCCTTTTTGCTGATGGGCTACTTACCAAGAGGAATGTCTAGCTGTCTGGGAGGGGACGACCCTGTGGTTCCCAGAGAATTATCGGATACCCCTGTAGCCGACCAATGGATCTTAGAATTGGAAAATCACCGACAAGTGGCATGGGATTTGATTGCACAAGCACAAGAAACCCAAGCTTGCAGTTACAACAAGAGACGGAGATTGGTGGAAGATATCTCAGAGGGAGATTATGTTCTGATTAATCCCCATTCTCTCGAGCTTGTCGAAGCCAAGGGACCCGGAAGGAAACTTATACAAAGACGGATAGGGCCGTTTGAGGTCTTGGAAAAGATCAATCCTCAAGTCTTCTGACTCCGCATTCCCTCGGAATATCAATTACATCCAGTGATTAATCGAGACCATCTTAAAAAGTACCACCTCTCCCCTAAGGAATTCAGATCCAGGGAGCTACTCGAGAACCCTCAAGAACTCAATCGTAACGACAAGGAGTACGAAGTAGAAGCTATAGTAGGGGACAAAAAGCATCAAAATCGACTCCTTTTCCAGGTTCGATGGAAAGGATATGGACTGGAGGAGGACACTTGGTTAAATGGCAATGACCTTCGTAACACTCCCGCTCTTCTTAGAGCTTACAAGACTATTTATCGAATTTAATGATCATTTCACATCCTTACGACGACAACACTGTTTATCTACTTCTAGCTCTACCCCCCACTTTTTTCCCGCTCGGCCTTTCACTTCAATAACCGAGCGGAGCTTGAAATTAATATAAAATACGTAAATTCGCTAAAGAAAATTTTATTCCCCCTATCTCTTCCCTCCACGTCAACCTCTCTAATCAGTACACTATGTCGCAGGAGCAACAACCCAAACCCAAGTTCCCCAACTTCAAAAGAATACCGCGACCTCAACCTATTAATACCTCTACCACGCCATCTCGTACTGAACAAGTCGAGCACTCCACAAGTAATTCTGGAACGCCTTTGCCAATACCCTCCGCTGCACAGGGCGACATTGCGGGAACATCCACCAACTCGGGGAACGGAACCACCTTTACTCCATATGCTCCTCTTCCCAGACCCCAATTTCCCAATTTTAAAAGAATACCTCGACCTCAAACTACAGTTCCTTCTGCCCCATCACCTCGAACAGAAACTGTCGAGCACGTGGAGGAGACCTCATCGTCCACGAATCCTATGCGGATGGACTCCGTTTCAAAAGCTGCACCATAGTCCTCTAATACTTGGGGGGCTCCCTCGGGAACATGGAGCGAAACCCCACCACCTTCTCGTAGTATTTTCCCTTCTACCGAAGAGGAGATCAAAAAGAAACAGCAGTCTGAGGCTTTCTCTGTGCAGGTTCAGGAGGAATTGAAAACGCTTAAACGGAAGAGGAGAGAGGAGTACTTGGAAGGACAGCAGAGGATGGGGGCTAGGGATAATGTCCCTTCAAGGTGGACACGGCAGGAATGGAGGAGAATGGAAGGGCACGATAATCATTCAATCATCGCTCCCCCTTCGGGTCATAAATGGACGGATTTCGCTGAAACGGATTGCAGCAACAGGGGCATGCCATGTGTTCGGAGTGTAGGACAAAAAAGTAGGAAAGGAAAAGATGGGGTCACCTTCTACGATTGGGACAAAGTACGAAGGATCAAATTACAAAGCATTGCATTGCGACGTGGAGATGGAGTTGCACTACCTCCCAGACCCCCTTCACAATGTGGACCTCAGGAATGGACCTACCGGATGGGGCCCGGTGATCTTTCATCTGACTTGGAAGACGACCAATCTCGCTACCCCACCTACGACAGCAAGTACCTCGGTGCTGACTGCCATGAAGGTTTCCTACTCCCTGACAACATTCACTTCTTCATGAGTGATCCTAATCAACGACGAAAGCTACCAACTTCCATCAGAGTTTGGAGAGGGTATCGTCCAGCAGACTCTGCGACCCCATCCAGTTCCTCTCATCTCCCTCCACCTCCGCCGGTCTCTTCCGTACCCACATTACAGCACTTTACACCCTTTTCAGAGTTACCGGGAAGTCTTGTACCATCCGCCAAGCTGCCTTCTCTTCCCCCTATACCACTACCCCTCCCCTTCGCAGGACATTCCCTTATATCACCGTCCTCATCCATACCCAAGCCTTCTCCAGCACTGCAGCCAATCTCACCCCTCCACACATCACCTGACCCTCTCGTCACCTCCCACTCTACTCCAACACCTTTGGTCCCTGTGGTGTCTAACATTCCCCTCACTTCCTTGACAATGCGGAGTCCACCACCCGCCTCTCTCTACTCCCCTTGCGTTTCTCTGGGAAGCCCCATTCAGCATCCTAACGATACATTAATGGATATTGATCACCCTATCCCGGAAGTTCTCGCAACACCTATGGAGGAAGTCCTCGAGGCACCTCTCTCAGCCACAGACGTCTCCAAGGAACCCCCCCGGGCAATGGAAGTCTTCGAGGAGCCTCCCCCCTTAAGCGAAAAAGCAAAAGGGAAACGAAAAACCGATACTCAGGCCAACGAGCCCCTTGTCATTGACCCCCCCCCCCAGCCCACCCCATTCGCAGCTCCCCACCACAGCCGTCCTCTCCCCTCCACTCTGAGGATACGGCTGGCCCCTCCCGTCCCTTCCAGTCAAGTTGGATGCACATGTCCATTAATTACCCCTCCGACATCTTCACCGTGGGACGCACATTAACATGACTGGGACCAACCCTGTGGCATCCTGTTATGTATTTCTAAGTTTTATCCAATTTTTAAACAATTTCCCCTAACAAATTGCGAAAACAAATATTCAAATGTAATTATATTGCGACGATTAAATTGTACAATATTTGTTTGATTTATCTTGAATTTATACAATTTATTTTGTATTTTTATCTAATAAATTGAGCAAATTATTGAATTTCTACTTTTTATTCTTTTTTGATTAATATGTCGGCGACTCAGCGCTTATTCACAACGCGCGAGTAATCATGTGACATTCACATGATATTTCAAACTCCGACGCCGACAAAACGCGATTTGAAATACTCGCGCATTATCAAGGCGAAATATATATATATTTTTATATTATTATAATAAAATATTATATTTATAACTAACTAAAAGTAAATATAATAATTATATAATAATATAAAACCGGCCTGGCGTTTATTACACGGCGCGCGGGAAAATCGTCACAACGAGTGACAACCGTCATAACAGGTGACAGTTGTCACAAGGGCGCGCGACGGTCACAGAGGCGCGCGACGGTCACAGAGGCGCGCGACGGTCACAAAGGCGCGCGACGGTCACACAGGCGCGCGACTGTCACAACACGTGACAGTCACAAGACGCGAAGGGTGTCATGCGCGCGCACAGGCGCGAGAGCATTATGTCATCATATATGCTACTGCAACAAAAACAGGAAACTCTCTGGAACATTCCAGTGGCTTCCAATGGAACATTAGTTAATAGGTACTAATATTAGATAGAATATTGTAGAATATTCTATAAAATTCTACAATGTTCCATTATGCCAAGAATATTCTATAGTGTCTTAGAAGTAGTTAGAACCTTCCACAATGCTCTAGAAAATTCTAGAAAATTCTAAATGACATCACTCCTCCCAGAATGACATCATTAAATCTTCTAGAATCTTCTAAATGTCTCAGACTAAAATGTATATAAGGAGCTCAGCTCCAGCCTTGAAAAAACAATCAATCATATCATCTCACCACATCTGTGTGTGTCACTGCAGCAAGCAGGCTACTCCACCCCTATCTGGGCAGTTGGACATCTAATTCCACCTCTATCTGAGCTGTTGGAAACCCTTGCCACCTCTATCAGAGTTGTTGGCCCAATCAGATCCCTTGTCACCTCAATCTGAGCTGTTGACTGATCTGCTGTTCCCCTGTCACCTCAATCTGAGTTGTTGACTTTTGTTCCCCCTTGCCACTTCTTAACTGAATAGTTGGCTATC